>CM062294.1:411525949-412725949 GCA_031216915.1 Pictodentalium vernedei | reverse complement strand
ATAAAGTATTGTAACGGTCTGTACATAAATACTGACCGCAGCCTGTAACAAATGTGTTGGTAAAGTATTGTAAAGGTGGGTGACAGTCAGCTAAACTAGAAAAGAAATCTTTGAGTCCCAGAGTGGGTCTGACTGAACCCCAAAATATTTGTTCTCATAGCACAGTGATAACAAAGGCACCCCAAAACACACTCATTCCTGTCCCAAGGTGAAAACAAAGGTACCCAAGAAGTTTCGTGAAGATCAGTTCATAAATACGAGCTGAATAGAAGTTGTGACAAAAAACTGATTGGACCTAATTTTGGACTGCACTCAGAAACACTCGTTCTTGTCCCAAGGTGATAACAAAGGTACCCAAGAAGTTTTGTGAAGATCGGTTGATAAATACACTTAATACAGCCTCTAGCCCGAGCCATATTGACATGTGCACTTACAGTGTGTAAGTAGCACTAAATAAATCAAAATTCATCTAATTTGCATAATTTCTGCATGAGAACAAAACCTGTACTATATGTGATGTATTCCATTTTACTAAACATTCAGGCAAAAATTTATTCAAATCAGAACTTTCATACAGAAGTTCTGTACAAAAGACTGACTGCACTAATTTTGGTACAAAATGGCTGCTGGTGGCCATCTTGAATTTTGGACCACACACAAAAACACTCGTCCTCATCCCATGGTGATAACAAAGGTACCCAAGAAGTTTCGTAAAGATCGGTTCATAAATACGGCCTCTAGCCTGAGCCATACAGAACCCGGGCTGTATTGGCATTTACACTTATAGTGCTGAAAGTTACACTAAATACATCAAAATTAGTCTAATTTGCATAATTTACATACGAGAAAAAAACCTGTATTATATGTGATGTATCCCATGGTACAAAACATTTATACAAAAAAGATTCAAACCAGCACTTTCATATGGAAGTTCTGCGCAAAAATCTGATTGCACCTTAGTCTGTACAAAATGGCTGCCAGCGAATTTCGAATCAGACCCAAAAACACTCGTTCTCATCCCATGGTCATAACAAAGGTACCCAAAAAGTTTCGTAAAGATCGGTTCATAAATACGGCTTTAGCCCGAGCCGTATTGAATTGTTGATGGACAGATGGACAGACAGATGACTGGTAATGGCATAAGCTCAAATTTGGCTTCGCCAAAGTTGAACTAATGAGAAGAATATTGTTTTTCATGAGAATATTCCAGAAACTTGAAATTAAGCGAGTACATACCACCAATGTCTGATTTTACTGTCAAGAAGTGGGATTCTGTTGTAATGTTTCTACACAACAGATCCGTTGTGGTTTTGAGAAACATTTAACCTATTTCGTTGTATGAATTTTCTCTTCAGTGAAACTTATTAAAGCACTTGTACAAGTTTGGAGATAGTGTCCCCGATTCTCCAAGACACGCAAAGCATCACTTTATTGAATAAAACACTTATAAAGTCAACTTGGGTCCCACAATAATAACAACACATCATTTGTCACTGAATTGAAGTCTCCCAAAATGTTTGAGTTCAATCGAAGAGAAATAACTCAAATCATTCTTGTTCAATAATAATGAAAGATAATGTTTCTTTCAGTTTCTTTAATTATTACTTTTATCAATGTTTTCATCACTGGAATACCATTTGGGGATTATATAATAAAACAACACCCAGCACACTGAAGGGGCAGAGTAATAAATTTGTCGCACAGTGTTTCAGTAGGGTGTACAGGACTGTACAACCCGTCTGAGGCTTGTATTTTCTTTGGCTTTCAGCCTCAGGAAATACAGCTCTCAGAAAGGTAGTACAGTCCCAAACCTTCGATTTTATTCTAAAATCACTCGTTGATTCAATTTCGTGATGTATTAGAAATTTTTGTAACAGCAAAATGTTTTCAAAAATCCTTTCCACTGTCAAAATCTTCAACTTGATCTGTTCTGCATTTGTTGTTCAATGTGAGGTGGAATGCAACTGCATTTTTCAAGCAGAATGGGGTACTCACTGACCTATGAATTTGAACTAGAGGCTCAAGAGAGCCTGAAACGCTCACCTGGACCAAGTTGTCCTAAATGCATAAAAACAAAAAAACTCATTTGCAGATTTAGGTCCAAAATTTTCCAAGTCCCACCCGGCCCCCAAATTTTCAGTGTAAAAAAAAAATATATATTTTTTCTTAAAATTGACCAAAATGCATAAAAAAACCAAAAAAACTCATTTCCGGATTTTGGTCCGAAATTTCTAAGTCCTGACTGGGACCTCAAATTTTCAGCCTAAATATGAACCCAGGGACTTGGCTTGAACAGACTTGAATCTCACCCCCCTAAGGATGCTGTACACCAAATATCAGAAGATTCTCATTGGAAGATCTGAAGAAGAAAATTTTTAAAGAATATTCCTCATACTGCACTAATTTAAACATTTGGGCTCCCATAGAGAGCCCAAATATGGACCCAGGGAATTGATTTCAATAAACATGTGAAACAATCTTCCAAAGATGTTATATGTGAAATTTGAAAGCTTTTGGAGCAGTGGTTTGGGAGAAACATAGTCTTAAATGTTTTTCCCATCACCACCAGTGTTAAAAAATGCTGACTCAGCACTTTTTCAAAGTCCCCAAAAAGTACCCCATGATAAAACCGATAGCAATTTTTTTTTACCATTCCATTCTGTTGGTCCTAAGGAAGCTTCACACCAAATAAGAATTCTCAGTGCCACGTAGTTTTGGAGATATGGACGTTTTAATTTTTTCTATTTTTAGCTCCTGATGTTCCCACGGGGCAGCAGAAAAATTGTTTTTGGCATGAATCAAGTACTTAGGACCCAATAATACCTCATAGCAAATTTGGTTCAAATTGGCCTCTCGGTTTAGAAAATAGAAATTTTGGGCGGGGCACAAAATGGGGATCCTTCCGTAGCGAGCCCAAATATATTGACCGAGAAAATTTCTTTGAACAAACTTGAATCTTGAGTACCAAAGAAGCTTACACACCAAATATCACAGCATTCTGACTGATGGTTCATGAGAAGAAGATTTCAGGAAAAATTGATGCTTTTGGGGCATCACTCCCACCCCCAGTGGGAGCACTGAGTTCATTTTAACAAACTGGAAAGAGGATACCTCCAATATACTGTATGTCAAATTTGTTTGGGTTTAGAATAGTGGTTTTGAAGGATAAGAACGATTTGCGAAAGTTAATGGACGACGGATGCCAAGTGATGGCAAAAGCTCACACTGAATTTCAGTCAGGTGAGCTAAAAAGTATGTCATCTTCAACTCTCCTTCTATCACTAGGTATCCTGTACATGAGACCTGATGACAGGAGAATTCAAGGAGGTTCCACTTCCGACACTGCTTCGATTCCATCCTGGAATATTCTGCATTTCTGAATGACTTGCCCAAACAGAAAATCAGTCACCACTTCAATCAATTGATTTATTGTTGTTTAAGGTCATTTCAGCATCTATGGCTATATCATAATTGCAACATAGGTATGAAGTCAAGTTTAGCCAATTGTTTATACCTATGCTGCCCACTTTAGTGGACTTCCACCCCAGGTGTTGACTACTGAGTCTTATTTTCCCAATTAAGCATAACTTGTTTAACCCTTTACCTAACACGAAATTCAGAAGACACTTGCAAATAAAATTCTTGAAGCACTAATTTTTTTGCATCAAAAACATAGCTTATGACCCCTCATTGGAACAAGCTCAATGAGCTCGTTCCAAGGAGAGGTCATAAGCTATGTTTTTGTGACAAAAAAATAAAAAGTAATAAAAATTGAATGGTGAATTTTGTGAATAGCGCTGGCCGGTTTTGGCTGTTACATTGGGTAAAGGGTTAACACCTTAAACAACAACAATGGCTTAACCACCTGGTGATCTTGCAGGGGCATCACTGCAATTAAAACTGCATGAATTTAGTCCTGTTAACTGAAAATACAATACTTGAGTGGAAACATTATTTGTCATAATTTCCACATCTGGAAAGCGGTACAATAATCCACATTTCTGAGATTCGATTTTGATGCATTTCAAAATCCTCTATGTGATTCGATTCAGTTTGACCAGAAATATGAAATTTACAGGGTCTTAATTCTCTCTCCTAATCTTTATTGAATATCAACCGAGTTCTCATCAACTCAATTTCAGTCAGAATAGTAAAAACCCCCTCCATGGAATAAATTATATAAATTTCTTCATTACAATAAATTTCAATAAGTCTGACGGCATTCGATATCTTCCCTGGATATTTCTGTAATTTAAAATACATGGGTGAAAATTTAGGGACTTTTCATGACTGTACGATAAATAATACTCACGAGATAGTTGGCCATTCTTAGCTCCGACACTTGTATCATCTTTGGCTTTCTCTGGTGGATTTGCAACTGCAATGAGAAAACACGTTAACATAAATATCAGGACTGTCAACACTTTTCAAATACAAAGTCCAGCTTTGAAAAATATAATTTTTCATTCAACAAAGTTTGTGCAGTTGACTTACTGATATAATAAATATAATTGTCCAGGCCATAAAATTTGAGAGGAATGATTTTATAATTCTTCTGGTGATTATCTAAATGAACAAGCAAATTCAGTGAATTCATGTCTCCTGCTGGGCAGCAGTTTCAAGGGGAATTAATGCATCCAGTGGAATATAGTTGAGTTGCAAGTGGAAGTTATTTAGAAGAGACAGAACAGACAGTGCTTCAGACAGTGGTTATCAGATTTATTTTCACGGAGGTCACTGTCAAAGCAAGTAAAGTGATGTGGAGTATAGCTGTGAGAATCACTAAGAATTAAGACTGTATGATAAAATATATTATTACATTAAACTGAAAATGTGAAAAGTAATCTGTATATGAAATTTCATTGAAATTGGTTGACTCAAAGGAAAGTTAGAGTCTGGAAACCCTCAGCCAATCAAATTAAATTTCAGCAACCTAATTAAATATGTGCAGAAAATGCCCATATTTGAACTTGGACCCACAATTGATGAAAGTGATCTACTACCCAAATTTCATCGAAATTGACTGACTGTAAGGAAAGTTAGAGTCTGGAAACGAAAAACACGGAAGGTGTGCACTAACTGTGTATTAGTAGTAGCACTGAATAAATCAAAGTTTCCCTAATTTGCATAATTTTTGCATGAGAACAAAACCTGCATTATATGTGATGTATTGCATGTTACTAAACATTCATACAACAAGAGGCCCCATGGGGCCTGAAGCGCTCATCTTGAACAGAACACAATACAAACAGAGTCCAAGAATGAGTCTTCATTGAGCAATCCATATCCACAAGCTATGCTGTCAATCCTCGAGTCCCTCAGGAGTGACAAAAATAATCCGGGTATGATGTCTTTTCTTCAGTTGACCCTCATTACAATGATGTATATCAAACATTAAAAGATTCTGACTGGTGGTTCTGAAGAAGAAGATTTTTAAAGAATATTCCCCATATTACCCTATGTAAAAAATTTGGGCTCCTGTATTGAGCCCAAATATGAACCAATGGGCTTTATTTTACGAAACTTGTATCTGACCCCCCTATGAATGCTGTATACCGAATATCAAAAGATTCTGATGATTGGTTCTGGAGAAAAGATTTTTTAAAATTTTTGCAAATATGCTGACTCAGCATTTTTTCGATGCCCATTACAGAACACCCAAACATAACCGATGACAATTTTTTTACCATTCAATTCTACAGGTCCTAAGGATTCTTAATACCAAATAACAGCTCCCTGTTCCATGTGGTTTGGGAAATATGGGCGTTTGAAAATATTTCTATTTTTAGCTCCCAGGGTTCCCATGGGGATGCAGAAATTTTTTTTTTTGCATGGGTCAAGTACTTATGACCCAATAATACCACATACCATATTTGGTTCAAACCGGACCATCGGTTCAGAAAATAGAAATTTTGGGCAGGGCCAAAAATCTTACCCCACCCATTACAAAGCCAATTATTGCTTCACGAACATGGTTTGAACAAACTTGATTCTACACCTCAAAAGGAAGCTTCATAGCAAATATCAAGTCATTGTACACACTGGTTCATGAGAAGAAGATTTTAAAAATATTTTGGAGCTTTTTCCCCCACACCCTCCCTATGGGGCTGGGCATGTTGAGTTGAACAAAAATGAAATGCTCCCTTGGGACCATCACTCACACAAACTTTCACTTGAATTAGCCCAGTGGCTTCGTAGGAGAAGACTAAAACATGGCGTTGACGGACGACAGATGCCGGACAGAAGACGGACAGAGTGCGATGAGATTAGCTCAGCTTGACTTTGTCAAGATGAGCTAAAAATTTATTCAAATCTGAACTTTCATTTTGAAGTTCTGTACAAAAAACTTTATTCAAATCTGAACTTTCATTTTGAAGTTCTGTACAAAAAACTGATTACACCCAATTTCGGAACAAAATGGCTGCTGGTGGTGATCTTGAATTTTGGACCAAACCCCAAAACACATATTCTGGTCTCACAATGATAACAAAGATACCCAAGAAGTTTTGTGAATATCGGTTCATAAATACGGCTTTTGGTCCGAGGTGCGTTGACGCACGGGGCAGACGGGGCAGACGGACAGATTTTCAGCACAAAATTTCCCACATTCAAACTTGACGTAGGTATTGATAAAAGTAATCCATATAGGACATTTCATCGAAATCGGTTGATTTTAAGGAAAGTTAGAGTCTGGAAACCATCAGCCAATCAAATTTCAGCAACCTAATTAAATATGCGCGGAAAATGCCCATATTCGAACTTGGACCCACAATTGATGAAAGTGAACTACTACCCAAATTTCATCGAAATCCGGTCACTGTTAGGAAAGTTAGAGTCTGGAAACGAAAAACACGGAAGGACGGAAGAATGAAAGGATGGAAGGACACCCCAAATTTAATATCTCCCATTTTTTTAAAAAAGCGGGAGACAAAAAACAAATAACCAAAAAGTTGTTCGTCTGGAACTACAAACAGTTCGTCAAATAGTTGTGTCTTATCACCGTTTTTGATAGCACTTTTTTATCAAGTTCCTGTGGGAAGACCCCTCTCTTCAATGCTCAAACTCCCTTGAGACAGCTGACACTCTCTGTGCTTGTCGCAGATGCTTTTGAAATCTGTGAACTGTCATATAGTAGGGCCATCATGGACGGGGCAAATTCTATGGGTGGTCATTTTTTCATGATGGCTGTACTGTAACCGGCCCTCTTTATTATATACAGATGAATGGTAAATAGGTTATCTCAAAATTCGAGATTTTATTCCCTGCATGGAGAGTTCAGTGTTTGTCAGAAAAATTCTGAGCTGGATAGCAAAATATTTCATTCAATTAACAGGCGTTTACTCTTTAACTGGTTGAGGGCTAGATTATTTTTGGTGGTCTGAATTTGTTATTCACAATTTGTTTTATTACAAATTATTGGAGAGTGCCCATAGGCACTCTCCAATAATTTGTAATAAAACAAATTTATTTTTACAAAATATTACTTGGGTTTGACTGAATATGAAACAGGAGTAGTGAAAATGTTGGCTTTTGCTCCGGTTCCTGCATTTTTCTGAAAGCCCTAATAGTGGCTTCTAGCACTCAACCAGTTAATCTATATACAAACAACAGATCAAATTTCTACAGAACATATAGTAAATGGTTTGGTGTTTAAAAGTTATATACAATGAACAGAGTCATAACTCACCACTCACATAGACTGGGAAATATGCATCACAAATTGAGCCTCAGTCCCATTTCTAATATTTGATAACCAGAATACATATCCTAGTCAGAACTAACTAGAGCAGTACTTTTCTACCAGTAGTCTCAACCACTGAAATAACTGATCCTTCTACAGGTGGGAATTTACTTATTTACTTATATATTCAGAACTCACATAGATTTTGCTACACCATACTTTTATGTGACAACCAAACAACACTTGCGTAGCCATTTCATGTCACCTCTCAGCCTTAATTCTGAGAATAATTTCATTTAGGTGTGGCAGGAAGATGGACAATCTTGTCCATGCCACTCCGGTACAACAATATATCAAATGTATTTTTAGGCTTTCCCAAAACCCAGTTTGGGAAAGACTCTTGTTATTCTTCTTTTTCAATTTTTTTTTCGTTTTATTCCACCCCCCCCCCCCCCCCCCCCCCCACCCCATACTTATGTAATGTCATAAATCTAGTGAAATGAGGTATTGTCATGTTTGTGAAAATGCTAATTTTTGGCCAAAACCATCAAAATTTCACCATTTTCAACATAGCTCAAAAACAAGCTGTACGATTGCAATCAAATTTGGCAAACTTATGTACTATCACAAAATATATTAAAATGAGGTATCGTCATATTTGTGAAAATGTTTATATTCAAAATTTTCTGAAAAACCATCAAAATTTCACCATTTTTCAAGCCTCAAAATTGTTTACAGTTATCTGGCTCAAATTTTCCAAACATTTAGAGCATAATATTATACACCAAAATCATCACACAAATATTTCAAAATTAACCTCTAGAGCCAAAAGCGAAATGAATATAGCAGTTTTGTCTTCAAAGTTGACCAACGTCAAGGGCAAATTTCTCTACTTGCAAGGTTGCTGTAACAATTATTTTGGTATGGATAGATGCAACAATGATTGCAGAAGAAAGTTACTGTTTACTTTCTAATCTCAGATTTAACCCCCAAGCACATGAGGGCGAGAATAATAGTGCTGATTGAAAATGGCAAAATTTGCCAACTTTGGTTGCTTTTTTCTGTCATTTTTGGAAAGGGTTAATTTTAGACACTTTGCATGTCCATATTCACAATTGACTACCGAGCATATTTGCTGTTGTAAGTTTGTTTGTAAAGTTTAATCCTATGCCCATTCTGCTTGCATAAAAGTAGGTACCATCCAAAAAAACTCCTATTTTTTCAGAATTTGGTTAGTTTAAGTGACAATTTACTCCTTTTCTAATTGATTGATCTCCAAATGTTTTCAATGGCTGCATGCAGCAGTCAAAGTATGACAAATTTTGTTTATAGGTTATCATTAAAAGTTTAACCCTTGGCAGATTTGAGACTTCCCATAAGGGTACTGTCGGAATAATTGTTATTTTTGCCAACTTTAACATGCGATTTCTCAGCAGTGGAGCCATATTTTCTCTAAACGTTTCCCATGAGTAGATAGGACCTTCATCCAAGAACAATTTTGCTGTTATATGTTTACTTCAAAGTTTTAACCCTCACCCAGTTGTCAGACCTTGAATTGCAATACCCTCGACTGTACATGTTCATTCAAATACAAACATTCAAAATTTCTCCATGTCTCTTATCAGACACTCAGTCTTTGAGTATAATATGATACACTAAAATCACCACACAAATATTTCAAAATTAACCCCTATCGGACACAAATTATGAATATAGCATTTTATCTTCAAAATTGACTAACTTCAAGGGCAAATTTCTCTAATTGCAAGGTTGTTGTAACAATTATTTTGGTATGTACAAATGCAACAATGATTGCAGAAGAAAGTTACTCTTTACTTTTAATCTCATCTTTAACCCTCAGGCACAATGAGGACGAGCATAAGAATACCGTTTGAAAATGCCGAAAGTAGCTAACTTTGGTTGCTTTTTCCTATAATTTTGGAAACGGTTCATTTCAAACGCTTTGTTTTGCTGTAGGTAGAGATGCTTAACTGGTAGAGTGCTGGAAGCCCATATTTGGGCTTTACTCTGAAGTGTCAGTACCAGCACTTAAAGGCTTCATATTTTGTGGATGTTGTTCATATCACCTTTGAAGTGAAATTATTTAGTCTGTTAGGATTTGCCTTGTTACAATTTATGGGAGAGTGCCTATTGGCACTCTCCCATAAATTGTAACTAGGCAAACGTATGTGAACAAATTTTGATGACCAAAAATAATTCAGTACTCTACCAGCTAATGAACAAATCTACTGATGTAAGTTATGCTTTGGGGCTTAATCTAACATATGCTTTGGCCACTTGAAGGAATAGTACTGTCTGAAAAAATTTGATTTTCAGTGAACTTTGCAAACATCTGTGCTCATTTGCTCTAATTGCAAGGTTGTTGTAGCAATTATTTTGGTATGGAAAGATGCAGTAATGATTGCAGAAGGTTACTGTTTACTTTTTAATCTCAAAATTTAACCCTCAAGCCAAACAAGGGTGAGAATAAGAGACTAACAAGGGCAAATTTCTCTAATTGCAAGGTTGTTGTTACAATTATGTTCGTATGCATAGATGCAACAGTGACTGCAGAAGAAATTTACTGTTTACTTTCTAATCCTCCCTTAACCCTCAAACACAATGAGGGTAAGCATAAGAGTACTATTCGAAAGTGCCAAAATTAGCCAACTTCGGATGCTTTTTATCTATCATTTTGGAGATGGTTAATTTCAAAAAGTTTGCTTTGTTATATGTTCTCTGCATTTTCACATTGGAAAGTTGGGAAAGCCCATAATTTGTCCAACAAATTACAATTCTCTAGTTCTAATTATCGTTTTTTCAAACAATTTCAACAAATCCATATCATGTGATACCTGATTGGAATGAGCTTGATGAGGTCATTCCAATGCGGGGGTCATATGATATGGTCTCAATAAAATTTAAGAAAAAAACCTCATTATTTTCAACTGCTAAATTTGTAAATTACACAGGCAGATGAGGCTGATTTGTTAGGTAAAGGGTTAATCCTTTACCCAATGCTCATGATATCCAAATTTGTTATATTTTTTCAAATTTAAATTTTTGAACAGAACCATTTCATGTGACCTCTCACTGGAATGAACCCAATGACCTAGTTCCGAAGAGGGGTCACATGGTATGGTTTGTTGAAATTTATTTTACAATAATTTTTTTTCAACAACTCAATTTGTAATTTACACTGACAGATTCAGATGTACTCTATAACCTGTATGAAAACATGCAAAACTTGTGTTAAAGTACAGTAAATGGTTTGGTGTTTGAAAATTATATGCATTCAACAGTGTCATTCTATAAACTCTTTGCTCAGCATGAATAGCAGATGACGTCTGTAAAATAAATCCTTGAATAACACAATTTTTTTCTCCAAAACATAGCTCATGACCGCTAATTGGAATGAGCTCAATGAGCTCATTCCAATGAGGGATCATAAGCTTTGTTTTGGTAGCAAAAAATGAAAATGTAACGAAATTTGAATGGCATGTTGTTGTGAATAGCGATGGTCAGATTTAAGCAACATCCAGTTGAATGAGAGTTACTGTACCCCTTTTGAACTCAATCTTCATACACAGACACACGCAAATGCCTTGGATTACAGAAAACAGACCTTATTTTGTCGTGTCAAATATATTTCAGCTCTTGAAGATTATTTTCTTCTTTTCATGAACTGTGCAGTTAATCTTAGGATAATTGGGACCTGCCAGTGTTGAAACAATAGCTTATTTAATTTGCAAGCTATAAGAAGGCAGGCTGATCAATGAGGTCCTTTATCATTTGTCAAGTATCTGCTTTATTTCTCTGTCTTCACTTGGAAATGATTCCCACAGGGACAGTTGCAATGCAGAACAGGTAATTATTTCTGAGAAAATGTGACTGTGACATGCAAAGGAGCAATAATATTTTCTACAAACTTAATTTTATAGACCATAATTTTTTTTACACCCAACCTCATCATCTATTATGTGGCAACCCTATCAAAAAAATAAACCAAATCGGTCAAGATAAACTGGTGGAGTGCTAAAATAGTTTTGGTCATAAAAATTTGTTCACATATCTCAGCCTTTTTACAATTTATGGAGTGGCTCTCTCCCATAAACTGTGACATGGCAAATCCATATAGACAAGCCTGGAAATAAGCAGACTGTCATTTACAAAATGAAGTCCTCAGAGGGTGAATTTGGTGATACTACCCTGCAGAACAGGGTAGCATCACTAAATTTACCCTCTGTGAACCTCAGTCTAAATCAAGGTATCAAGTCTAAACAGAAAGAGGTACCAAGAGGATAAATTGGCCCACTGCATGGGATAGCAGCAGCAAATTCCCCCTCTTATTATTTTTTTATTGAATAATTTCAACAAAACCATACCATGTGAATCCCTCATTGGAACAGGATCAACAAGCTTGTTCAAATGAAGGGTCACATGATATGGGTTTGTTGAAATTTAAAATTTTTATTTTTTGTTCAGCTACATAATTTGGAAATTACATGGGCGAATGCAGCAGATTCATTAGGCAAAGGGTTAACAATCAGTACAAGACTGGATGCTTCAAGTAATAATTAATAACAGCATAAACATTCCATATTATTGAATCTCACCAACTTAATACACAGAATGACACGCGTGTGTGAATGGGTTAATCGATATGGCACGAGTGCCAGAGCGGAAGGACAGAACGAGAGGCCGCAGGCCTCGAGTCTTAACTGGTAGAGTGCTAAATTATTTTTAGTTGTCAACATTTTTTGACTTGTCTTTTCCTTGTTACAATTCATGGGAGAGTGCCAAAGGGCACTCTCCCATAAATTGTAACAAGGGAAATCCATACAATCAAAATATTTCACTTCAGAGATAATATGAAACACTCCCACAGAATATGAAGCCTTTAAGTTGTGGTACCTGCACTTCAGAATAAAGCCCAAATATGGGCTTCCAGCACTTTACCACTTAACTTCTGCTAGGGCACAAGTGCCATATCGATGAACCCATTCACACCCACATGTTGTTCTGTGTTTATTATATGCCTTCACGTCTATAAAAACAATTATTAGAAGGACACTCAGCAATTCATTTGACAACTGTCAACAAAAACAGCACATTTTATCACCAACCAAATTTGCTAGGGGAACCCGTGTTACTATTTCGTCCCTTGAGTTCCAATGTGTTCTATGTGCCTAGTGGCACATAGGACACATTGGAACTCAGAGGACAATATTTAGCTATCGTTAGTGATTTAAATTGTAATTATGTTGCATGATTTGGAGAAAATTCAGTGAAATTTCAATTCTATTTAAAAAATAGTCCATCAACGATTTCCATTCCGCACATATGTGTGGAACAGATTTTCATTTTCTACATGGTTTAGTGTTGCTGTAGATGAGGATTTCATAGAATAGTCATGTACTAATGTTATCTATTTACTGGTGTTCAAGGTCATTTTCAGCATCTTTGGCTATATCAGGATCGTAATATTGGTATGAAGTCAAGTTTAGCAAACTGTTTATACCCACGCTAGAGAACTTCCACCACAGGCATTAGTTCCAGGTACTGTTTCATCAATAAAGCAAAACTTATTTACCACAATAAACAGGTACTGCTCCACTTCCCATGGTGAACCAAGTTATATGACAATCCATTAAAATGTATGGGAGATAGTTAAGCAGACAACTTACAGGATAGAAAAGCAATGCACGACACAATTCAGGAAGAAACTGCGTAACTACTGATTCCCCAAAATATGCATGTGACCTTGTATTTTACTTCTCATGTTTTGTATTAATCTGTTGAAAAATGTAGGAGTAAATGATACAACCTTTTTGGATGGACAGATAGATAGATGGATGGACAAACAGATGGACCAACAAAGTGTCCATATCCTCTCTATGACACAAACATGAATGGATAAAAACACTGCTGAATAGTTACACTGACAAACTGATATCTAATATTATTTTTGACATATGTGACTCTCTAACCCTTAGCATACCAATGTAAAAATACTGAAATTTTAAGGAGAAAATTTTTTCCATCATGCAACTAGGAATTTAACCAATTCAATCTTGTTTGACAGAGCTCATTGAGCTCTGTCAAACAAAACTGAACTGGTTAAATTTCTAGTTACAATAAGGGAAAAATTTGTAGCTTGAAAATTTAATATTTCTACATATGTGCAGAGAGAGTTATTATTTATTTATTTATTTATTTATTGATTTATTTATTTATTTATTGACACTTTTGACAGCCAGGTTCACTTTGTGTCTGACAGTTTTAAGAGTGAAGGAAGCCAGAGTCTGAAGAAAACTGTGGAGACGGGCCTTTATATTAGCCCAATTTCACACTGTTTACAGGTGTGCCCAAATTGGAGAAGGTGTGAAGACATGAAGGAAAATACATGTATATAAATGCTCTGTGCTTCTTCCACATTTGAGAATAGCTCCCATCATTATATACATGTAATCAGTGAAACACAAAGAAAGGCATGACAATAAACAAAACTGGCTACAGCTGTTATTTCTGGGTGAAATGTGCCCAAATTAGGGCAAAAGGGTGTACCCAAAGCCCAAAATGAATGAATTTAAAGGCCTGGGAGAAGTGGCGAGCAATTGTCAGACTCTCCAACATTCGAACTCTGCACAAGCAGGGTTAGAATTGGGTGAACACAAGTGCACCATCAACTTGCAGTATGCCTTAGTACACAGTACCACAGTGCCACAATGCTCACGTGTGGGCAACACAGATCCAGTGACTTGACCAAGAACACAACACATTTAATGCTGGTATGCATAGCCCTAAAATAATAGAGGGGTCATGAAGTATGTTTCCGAGGAAAACATTTAGAAAATAACAAAATATGACTGGCAATTTTTATGAATAGCATTCAGTAGTTTTGGTCATGATATTGGATGAGGGTTATCCCATTACCTAATGAATTGGGCGTGAACCCTCCCACATAATTGAGAAACAGAGTAGTTGAAAAAAATTATTTTTCAAAAAGTTTCAACAAAACCACATGACCCCTCATTGGAACAGGATCACCAAGATCATTTCAATGAGGGGGGTCACATAACACGGTTTTGATATTTATTTATTTATTTACTTACTGGTGTTTAATGTCACATATTTCTGCACAATGGCTAATCATGGCTGCAACATGGAGATAAAGTCAAGTTTAGTCAATCATTTATACCCATGTTGCCCTTTTTAGAGGACTTTCACCTCAAGTATTGGTGATTGGGTCCTATTTTCCAATACAACAGAGCTTGTTTACCACAGTAAACAAGCACTGCTTCACTTGAAATTTTTTTTTTTTAAATTGGAAAAAAATAACTAAATTATATCGTGTATATTTGGATATGGGTTAATAAGACTAGTAAGATACACAACTGTTTATTGTTAACCCTTTACCCAATGCAGACGATTTCGAAATTTATTATTTTAAATACCATTTTTTAAATTTTTTCAAAACAATTTAACAAAACCATATCATATGACCCCTCTTTGGAACGAGCTTGATGAGGTCGTTCCAAAGAGGGGGTCACATGATATGGTTTTGTTGAAAATTTTCGAAATATATTTTTTCAGCTGCTGAATTTGCATATTATGCAGGCGGATGCGGGCGATTTGTTGGGTAAAGGGTTAAAGTATTAATGGTTTGTTGGGCCAATGCATATTAGTGACAGAGTGCATAAAGCACAACTGTTACCAACAGCAGGTGGTCACAGATTAATCAATAGGATCTATATAAAAGGGATGAAATAAATGAATGGACAATTATCTCCTCACTCAGTTATCAATGACTTGACCATTATTCTGTTGGAAGAGAATTTCTAGTATATCATTCCTTCACTAAACATGTCAAGGACGATGACTCAATGGCTAGAACATCAGACTTCTAAGTAAAAGGCCCACGGTTCAATCCTGATCAATGGTAACTGCATTGTGTCCTAAGGCAAGGCACTTCATCCCAACTGCCTGCATGGGGGCAAGGTGGCACTGTGTACCTACTGCATGTCGATGTCCACTTTCCTTCAGCAAATACTTGCCTTGCTTGTGTGGAGTTAATACATTGCGAGTCTGATGGTTTTCTCCAGCTTCCTCCACCCGTAAAACTGTCTTACATGAGATGACTCTGGCTGTATAAAGTGTCATTAAACCCCAATAAATAAATAAACAACTGCCTGCAAACTAATTTCAAAATATCCCAAGTTTCCTGCACCAAATTTTCCCCACAATCCAACTAAAAATTTAACCAATCCAATGTTGTTTGACAAAACTCATTAAGCTCTGTAAAACAAGTCTAGGGCATGGGATAAATTTTCGACTTGAAATTTCAATATTTTGACATAAGTTAGTTAAACGGGACTTACTTTACAAACTACATGCAATCAACATGCAAAATCTGTACTAATGACATGGTAAATGATTTGGTGTTTGAATGTTATGTGCAGTTAACAGAAGTATTCTATTAATCAATAGTTCAGTTGGATCAACTGTACATCTTGGCATTCTCCAATAAATTGTATAATTTTATAATTTATTCCTTTTATTGGTGTTTAAGGTCACACATTTCGGCACAATGGCTAATATCGTGACTGCATCATGGAGATAAAGTCAAGTTTAGTCAATATAAGTTATCTCCGCCAATTTAATACCTGGATGTTGTTTTTTAAACACCGACCCGCAGGTTGGTGGAGATAACATTTTTGTCCCATTTGAAACACAATACAAACATAGTGGAAATAAATTTGTGGACGCATTTCTGAATATTTTTTGTTTTTATAAATGCAGAAGACAACAGATAGAGTTACATACCTTGGGTCGTTAAAGAAACAAGTAAACAGTATTTTGTTGACATATCGTCCGTCCCCTGAGTTGCAATGTGTTCTATGTGCCTACTGGCACATGTAACACATTGGAACTCAGGGGACCATATTTGCACTTATTTTATTTTTCTCAAGTTGTTTCATTTAATTACTCGACTATTTGATTTATAACGGCAAAATATGATCGAAAATCTAATAATATTTGTGACTATTTTCAGGTTTTTTGGTTCAATTTTTATACGAAGGCAAGTGAATGAGAAAAGCTTTCATTTAAACCACATACCCCCCGATGTTTCGTGTGCCCATATACCCTGGATGTTGCACGCTCTCATGTACCTTGGATGTTGGGTGCATCCTTTGCCATGGCTATTTGTCCCAAGGCATTCTGACAAATCAAAAGACAGAATTTTTTGGGATATAGGGACAATCCTTTATATCCTTGTTGACCATTTCAGAGACTTCCACCCACCCAAGGCACTGGTGACTGGAGCGTATTTTACCAGTAAAACAGAGCTTGTTGACCACAGTAAACAAGCACTGCTTCACTTCCCAGGATTTCAATGGGGGAAGTTTAAAGATTTATGTTTAGTTATGTTGATACCAATTAATAAATATGCAGTGAAGAAGGAAATTTCAAGGGTGCCCAAATATGTGTTTTTAACACAGTACCTGTTATATAGTCTTTCAATATTGATTCAGTTGTAAACCAGTTAAATTGCAAGTTTAACAAGAGCTGGACTTTCGTCCTGTGCATACCCCCACGTGGTGTACCGCCTTGTGTGGGCATACCTATGACCAACAAATATTATTTAGGAATATTCTCGTACGGACTGACGGATGGATGCACAGATGGATGGACGCAATCCAGTATACCCCCTTTCCATTTTCTTCGAAAGTTTTCAACAATTTTCAACAATTTCTAAGTCAAAAGGTATAGTAAATTGTTTGGTGTTTGGAAGTTTTATGCAATGAGGCAGAAGCCTTTGTCATAGGCAAACTGCATGCCATATTTCACTGAAATCAAATAACCCCAATCCAGTATGCACCCCCCCCCCCCTATTTTCTTCAAAAGTTTTCAACAATTTCCAACAATTTCTAAGTCAAAAGGTATGGTAAATTGTTTAGTGTTTGGAAGTTTTATGCAATGAGGCAGAAGTCCCTGTCATAGGCAAACTGCATGCCATATTTCACTGAAATCTAATAACCCATACCTGAGATACAGGCTGAACAGACAAATAATGTCTATTTCCTACAATTTCTAAGTCAAAAAAGGGGGATAACTCTAAAAAGGAAAATGTGAGAAATATCGTTGAATCCTTTTTTTAAAGCCTATACCATAAGCAGTGTTTATGGCAAATTTCATTGCAATAGAATATTCGATACCTGAAATACAGGCTGAACAGACAAAATTTGACTCGGACGGACACAATTTCTAAGTGAACAAGTAATAAAAAAAAAAATAACTAGTGTTGGGCATACCTATGACCAACAAATATTATAAAAAATAATAATTTACTTAAGTTATGAATATTCTCGGACAGACTCACACACAGACGGACGGATGGACGGACGCATGAAATCCAGTATACTCCCATTTTCTTCGAAAGTGGGGGTATAATAAAAAAAAAAAAAAAGTAAGTGAAGACCAACATAAAATGTTGGACATGAGAAATGTTAAGTTGATTTGAAGAATTTGAAACAGAAATCACCTATTTATAATCAGAATTTAGGAGATAAAACAGAGAACAGTGTTTTTAAATAGTGACTTACGTGTATCATAGTGTTTCCGTGCTGACATTATGTCAACTGATCCGCTGAGAAAATGACTTGATAATGTGTTTGAATGACAGTTTACCTGGTGAATTCAATCAGTCTCTCTATGAGACTAGTGGGGAGTGGTCATGGTTACCAGTTCTCTTTTTAACAGGTGGCTCAATTCCTCCTCCAGCTTAAATGGATATTTCTTAATGGATTAACCCTATTAACTGCATACAACTTTAAAACTCGAACCATTAGCATCATTTATTTATTTATTATATGGATATTCCTTAACCCTTTACCAAACTTGAAAAACAGACGACACTTGCAAACAAAATTCTTGAATAACTATTTTTTTTCATTTTTTGTCTCAAAAACATTGGTTATGACCCCTCATTGAAATGAGGTCGACAAGCTCGTTCCAAAGAGGGGTCATAACCTATGTTTTTGTGACAAAAGATGAAAAAAATAATGAAAATTTATTGACGACTTTTGCGAATAGCGCTGGTCGGTTTTGGCCATTATGTTGGATAAAGGGTTAATGCATTAAGCCAGTCACCTGTACATAACTGTAACTCTTAACCTGCTGAGTATTTTCAAAATGTTTTTTATCAAATCTAATGATGGTTTCTGTTTAGCAGCCATGACTAGATTTCATAAAAAATTCATCTAAATTTAACCCAAAGACTCCAGAAATCATTGGCCAAAACAGTCTGTTCAATTTACCGAGGGAAATTTGGTTAAATGTGCCTAAATTATACTGACTTAAGTGGAGAGAGATTTTGTGTCCTGGCAGGAATATCTAACAGCAGCATGCCAGGAGTTAATATAGAAATTATCACTTTCACGATATCAAACAAAATGCCGGATTTCAAAGCATCACTTCAAGGTGAATACAAGTCAAATTATCACTGGAAATGATCAATTTGTTCTAAAAATGTATATTGAAAAGAAAATCTAGAGTTTTTGAGTGGATACCGATCATTTCCAGCAATAATTCAGAAACATATTCACCTTGAATTGATGCATGAAACCCGTCAGCTGAATCACCTTGGAAGATGCTACCTGTTACGAGTATCTATCAAAACACTTCCGCATATCAATGCACATCAGCTGTTCACTTTCATGCATCAATTCAAGGTTGAAATGAGTGGATTTATCGATAGGAATGATCAGATTCTTATAAAAAATGCATATAATAAAAAGAAAATCTAGTGTTTTTGAGTGGATACCAAAAATTATCTCACTCGTGACCGAGACAAATGGTTATTTTCGGTCATGCAAGAGCTCGCAAAAAATAAACATTTGTCTCAGTCACGAGTGAGATAATTTTCAGTATCCACTCAAAAACACTAGATATCCTCTATATATTTCATCCAAATTTGGTTGCAAGAATCCATACCTGCTATGAGTGTCCCAGGATCCCATGAGGCCACCATGGTTGAACCCCTGTTGTATACTGATAACACATGTTAACCCTTTACCAAACACAGCTTTTTAATTTTTAAAACATAAACTGAATTTGATAAATAACAGTAAACAATATTTACCAATAAAACCTTACAAATAAGGATGTCTTTGGAACCGGCTCATTGAGTACTCATATTTGTACAATTTTATTGACAATGTCTCAGGATATTTCAGGTCATGTTAGCCTTACGTTGGTTAATTTTCTTCTGCTGTGTTAGGTCGGGGTTCCTGCAGGCAAGGACTGATCAAATTTAAGGCTATTCAAGGCCATCTGACATTTTATAACCTTTTTCAAGGTCTTACAGCAACCAAATTCAAGGACTTTCAAGGTCTTACTACCATGAGTGATGATATATGATCACTGGTGTACCCCCAACGATGAACGATGTTAGTTACCCATATCGTCAGCACGTTTTTATTTCGCAAAAGTTCAAGGATTTTCAAGGCTCCCTTGACCATTTTCCAGGATTTCAAATACTTGAACCACACTTTGTTGAATTCAAGGCCATTCCTTGAATCCAAGGCCCCACGGGAACCCTGTAGGTAAAGGGTTAATTTTACTCAATTCTTTTCAGATGAATCCTAGCAGAGGTGCAGCGAGAATCTACATGGATTCTAGCTGGTTTTGTTACGCAAATCTTTGCTGAATCGATTCTCAAAGAAATATAAGCCATGAAAGTATGCTGCCCCTTTTGCGAACCATCACTACACTACTTTTATTGAAGAACACCAAATTATTATTTACTGCAATAAGCAAGCTCTGCTTTGTTAACCCTTTACCCAATGAATCGGCTGCATTCGCCCACGTAATATGCAAATTCAGCAGTTGAAAAAATATTATTTTTCAAAAAAAAAATTTCAACAAAACCTTATCATGTGATGAGGGGAAAAATTTCAAAAAATGATATTTAAAATAATAAATTTTGATATCGTCTGCATTGGGTAAAGGGTTAAAAGGGAGCATTCAATCAAAAAGTGCCTTTCATTTCTAATTTAATTTTTTGAGGGTCACACCTCTGGCCATATCCAATCTGAAGAGGCTTTGCAGCTGGCATGGCCAGCTACTGACACCACTTTGGGGAATGCTCTTGAATATTAGTTATTGGATTTTTAAGGTCACTTTCAGCATCTGTGCTATATCATAATTACATCCCAATCAAGTTTAACAAAATGTTTTACCTCTTTATTACCCACTTCCACACCAAGCATTGTTTACTTGGCTAGTACACTTGCACTGACCCATTTGTTTGCTTCTGACATCATTTTTTGAGAAGCTCTCCAAGAAAATTCCCGAAGAAATAATGTCAAAAGCAAACAGTACCAATAAAGATTATTATTATTATTTATTAGTGTTTAAGGTCAGATACTTATGCACAATGGCTACTCATGACCATGACAGTTTTACAGGTGGAGGAAACCAGAGTACCCGGAGAAAACCACCAAGCAACAACAAGCAGCTGCCTGCTCCCCAACATCGTAACTTTGCACTGCAGCACACGCAGGGTTAGATTGGTTTAAGACATGCGCACCATCAATGTGCAGTACACCTTAGGACATGGTGTCATCGTGCCCCCATGTGGACAATCGGGGTTAAGTGCACCAATAAAGATAAAAGTAAAGGTTGGAGTAACGGCATCAGTCATCCTTCAATTTATTTTGATTACTTCTGTGGAGAAATAAATGAAACAAGTAAACAAGAAACATGAAGCTGAAGTCAAATTCTGAATTATTGAATTTTCAGTATTCTGCATGTGGTTTAGGATTGTCACAGAATCCCCTATTAATTTGAGACATGCTCTTACCGGTAATATCACATAAGTTCCTATATTGATCAGGTACCCAATATTCCTTGTTATAATGGATTTTTTAAGTCTGTGTTGTTGATTCTGTCAAAACATTTATTAGCTTGTGTACATAATGGAAATTTTTATAGATCAACATCTGCAGTTCAAATTGAGATGGCAGCAGTTTTTTCCCCTTTTGAAATGGTCAGAACTGGACATAAGTTACATGCTTTCTCAATAAACTAATGAATCATCAAAACCTGGCCAACTCAGCATATTGAAACTGCCATTTAACCCTATACCTAAGACAAAAGGCAGACAACACTTGCACACAAAATTCTTGAATAACTAATTTTTTTCATTGTTTGTGTCAAAAACATATCTTATGAACCCTCACTGGAACAAGCTCAACAAGCTTGTTTCAATGAGGGACGTAAGCTATGTTTTCGAAACAAAAAATGAAAAAAGTAAAAAAAATGCATGGTGATTTTAGTAAACAGTGCTGGCCGGTTTTGGCAGTTACATTGGGTAAAGGGTTAGTAAATTTTTTTGTTTCTGAAACAGTTTATGACTCCCTCCCCCTACCTACTGGAACAAGCTCATTCCAATGAGTGAGTGCATAAGCTATATTTTGGAAGCAGCAAAGGAATTTGGTTTTGCTTTTAGTTTTTCTATGGAAAAATATTGGACAAGTCATGCATGGAAAGGATGTACATAAACACCCAAAACAAGTTGCTGACAAGCAACGCATGCACGTTTGTTTCTCAAATATCTCAATCTATTTTTTTAATAAAAAACATCATTGAGGACACATCAATGGAATGAGCAAGTTGTAAACTGGTATTGAAGACATATTCAGCATCTGAGGTTATATCATGACCACAACATATGTATGAAGTCAAGATAAGCCAATCGTTTATACCTGTGCTTCCCACTTTAGAGGCCTTCTTCCACCCTAGGCATTAGTTAGCAAGTCCAATTTTACAAGGAAAGCAAAACTTGTTCACCACCATAAACAAATAAACAAGAACTGCTATACTTCCTGAGGTTCCCACAAGGGGGGGGGGGGGGGAGGGGGGGTGGGGGGGGGGTGGGGGGGTGGGGGGGGGTGGATGAGCCGATTCCAGAAAGGTAGTCTTAAACTATGGTTTGGAAAAAATCCAGCACCATACTACACATTTTTACAGAATGGCAATTTTTATTATGGGAATTGACTTATAGAATGAAATTTGTTGAGAATATTAACCCTTTACCCGATGCAAATGATATCAAAATTTGTTATTTTAATTATTTTTAAAAAAATTTGAACAAAACCAAATCATGTGACCCCTCATTGGAACGAGCTTGACAAGCTTCTTGCAAGGAGGAGTCACATTAGGTTTTGCTAAAATTGTTTTTTTTTTTAGATCATTTTTTCTTCCACTGTTCAATTTGTAAATTACGTGGGTGGATGTGGCAGATTCGTTAGGTTAAAAGGTTAATAAAGTGTAACCCTGTTAATTGAATAACCACCTTGCAAGCAAGAACTAGTTGATTTATAGGTCTATTAACCCTTTACCCAACGTAACGGCCAAAACCGGCCAGCGCTATTCTCAAAAATCGCCAATTAATTTTAATTATTTCTTTCATTTTTTGTCTCAAAAACATAGGTTATGACCCCTCGTTGGAACGAGCTCTTCGAGCTCGTTCCAACGAGGGGTCACAACCTATGTTTTTGAGACAAAAAATAAAAAAAAATAGTTATTCAAGAATTT
The DNA here is from genome assembly GCA_031216915.1 of Pictodentalium vernedei. Classification (NCBI taxonomy): domain Eukaryota; kingdom Metazoa; phylum Mollusca; class Scaphopoda; order Dentaliida; family Dentaliidae; genus Pictodentalium; species Pictodentalium vernedei. Next base: position 412,702,665 of record CM062294.1, on the reverse strand, counting down.
TTTTTGCAAGTGTCGTCTGCTTTTCATGTTAGGTAAAGGGTTAACTGGTTGAGTGCTAAATTATTTTTCAAAGGCGATTTAAAACGTGGATATTTTTTCAATACTACCAGCACGAATAGTCTAAGTTTAGTCATATTTTGTTCATAAATAATGGTTTTGTTACAATTTGCTGGAGAGTGCCAAAAGGCACTCTCCAATAAATTGCAACCAAACAATTTTATATAACAAATTTTCCTTCAACTGCTGAGCAAACACCAAGGTAATGCACACAGTGTTAACCCTTTACCCAACGTAATGGCCAAAACCGGCCAGCGCTATTCTAAAAAATCGCCAATTAATTTTTATTATATTTTCATTTTTTGTCTCAAAAACATAGGTTATGACCCCTCGTTGGAACGAGCTCGTCGAGCTCGTTCCAATGAGGGGTCATAACCTATGTTTTTGAGACAAAAAATGAAAAAAAAATAGTTATTCAAGAATTTTCTTTGCAAGTGTCGTCTGCTTTTCATGTTAGGTAAAGGGTTAAGCCACTAAAGTGGCTACCAGCATGTTATTTTTCAATAGAGCCATGATGGTGGCTTCTAGCATTCAATGAGTTAAATTAACGGGAATTTGATCATTTCCCAATATTCTTGTGATAAACTGAGCATTTAGTCTTTGATGTCATGTTTGATAGCTTAAGCACTCATCTCTGAAGCAAGATCTGCATTTTGTTTCTGAGGAGGCTATCATGTTTGCGCATCTATGGTGCACCTTACTTTCAACTGAGATGATTATTATCCACAAGTGGTGTGGAGGTGGCATGGGGAAATGTCATACCAGGGGAATAACATTTAACCCTTTACCCAACGAATCACCCGCATCCGCCCGCGTAATATGCAAATTCAGCAGTTAAAAAAATATTATGTTTCAAAAAAATTCAACAAAACCATATCATGTGACCCCTCGTTGAAACGAGCTCGTTGAGCTCATTCCAACGAGGGGTCACATGATATGGTTTTGTTGAAATTTTTTGAGAAATTTAAAAAATTGATATTTAAAATAATAAATTTTTATATCGTCTGTGTTGGGTAAAGGGTTAAACCAGACATGAGACTTGCTGAATGTCTGGATCAAATGTCTTTCTCGTTGGGTGAGATTTCCCCACCTCTGCCCCACACCACTTGCAGATAAATTCATAGAAGGACATGTGCATGTGAATGGGTTAATTGATATGGCATGAGTGCCAATGTGGAAGGATAAAAGAGAGGTCGTCTATAAACACAATTATTAGAAGGGCACTGAGCCCAATTCATTTGACAACTATTAACAAAAGAACCACATTTTATCGCCAACCAAATTTGCGTACTCATACCCTTCTTCTTCTGGATATTCATTATCCCCTTCATGTATTGACTCTATTTCTTCTTCGCTATTATTTGTACACATTAAACCCGCCATATCCTTCAATTTTAGACATTTTATTTAGTTATTTCACAATCGGTTCGGTTTCGGATGATCAATTGTCTGCTCAATGATTTCCATTTGGCACATGTGTGCAGAATGGATTTTTATTTTCCGCATGGCTTAGTGTTGCTGTAGATGGGGATTTCATAGAACAGGCATGGAATAAATTTTCTTCCAGCTCACCCCACATGATATCACTGAAATCAAAGTACTGCTCAGGCTATGAAAATTTAGTGTTCAATCGACAGAGAAAAATGAATTGTAAATTCTGAAAGAGCAAAAAAATTTTCCATAGAGTTGAAAGGTACACACTACAAAAATTAACATTAGCTTATTATAGGGAAGGGTTAAATTTTGAAGTGAGTTGAAACAATTGACTTTTGGGCGAAATTATTAATTTTGATGATGTCATGTGTCATGTGATAGGGAAAAAGTCATTTGCGAATGGTGTAGGGGAGGAATGGGTGGCTGTGTGAGTTGAAATGAAGCAGGACACCCTGTTTGTTTACAAAATGCAGAAGAAGATAAAATAGTTTGGTGGTCATTAAAATTTCAAATAAGGAATCACGTGGGGTCAGCAAGATAGATCTCAGTCTTACCTTGGTATCTTACCCACCTCAATAAGCAAGTAGTGAGTGAAAAACACTTTTCTGAGCTCCTAAAATATTAGCAACAGGACATAATTTCTATGCCACACCAGGGGCGGGGTGCTGTTTTTCTGATTGGTGGGAGGAGAGGACTGGGGTGTGAAAATGAGTAGCAGTGGAGCAAAAAGTTTAATTAAGGCCTTTTTGAGGAAAACCGTGTCAAATTAGTGGCTAGCAAAAGTGTTTTTATGGTGAAGCAACAAGGAACAATGTGCAAATTTTCTGCTAATCGACCACTGAGTGGTTCCCACTCAGTGGTCGATCCGAAAGAAAATTGACAACTTGTGCACAAATGTTTACAATGTACCAGGGACACTAACATCACAATACATTATCTCAGAAATAATGAGAGTGAAGTGTCATGGCCTGATTATTTGTGAAAGTTTATTACTTGCAAAAGACAAGTTTTTTTTAAACAAAGTCCTAAAGTGAAGGATGCGAAATCAATATGACTGGTGTGTTGTCATATTGATTTATATATCACTAAACTATTTCATAATAAACATCACACAGTGGGCATAAATTAACTTCTCACTGGGCTATTGAATTATGGGACAATAAAAAACCAATGCTGGAGAAAAGGATGGCAAATAAGAGAAAACAAATGTGCTCAAAAATCAACAATCATTTTGAGCTAGACATGATGGCTTCATTTTTCAATAAATAGTACCAACCACTCATCTGAACAGCCATGTTAGCCCTTTACCTAACACGAAAAGCAGACGACACATGCAAACAAAATTCTTGAATAACTAATAATTTTAATTTTTTGTCTCAAAAACATAGGTTATGAATCCTCATTGGAACGAGCTCGTTCCAAAGAGGGGTCATAACCTATGTTTTTGAGACAAAAAATGAAAAAAATAATGAAAATTAATTGCCGATTTCTATGAATAGCACAGGCCGGTTTTGGCCGTTACGTTGGGTAAAGGGTTAAGATGAGAAGTATTATCTTTCCAAACATATGTGAAGGCCATGGTATAAGCATCCCACTCAGAATATACCCAGAACAACATGTGCATGTAAATGGGTTAATCATTATGACACAAGTGCCATATTGATTAACGCATTCACACGTATGTGTCAGTCTGTGCTTATTGCATGCCTTCACATCTATAATGAAAGTGTCAATGACGCTGCAGATCAACTTGCCCACAAAGGGACTGAACTAAATAGAAAGATCCAGTAATGCCAAGTCATTCACTCAAGTTTCTACAAAAAAGACATAACACTAAAGTTGACAATTTATATGTCAAATCCAAGATGGCCAATGGAATGCAGAAAAATTTGGTAACTCCCATCTAGACATACCAAAGTTACATATGAAATTTGAAAAAGATCGGGTGAGAGGTGCGGCCTGTAGGGTTTGCTAATGGAATTGTTGACAATTTATATGCCAAATGCGAGAAGGCTGCTGGCAGCAATGTTTTTCAATGAAATTCAGAAAAATTTGATAGCTCCCATCTAAACACTGCCACAAAGCTACATAATTTGGGACTGATCAGGTGAGTGCTGCGGCCTGTAGGGTGTGCTAAAGGAATTGTTGGACAATTTATATCCAAATCCAAGAAATTTCAACGAAATTAGAAAAAAATTGGTAGCTCCCATCTAAACTTTGCCCCAAAGCCACGTATGAAATTTTGAACTGATCGGGTGAGAGCTCAGGCATGTAGGGTGTGCTAAAGGAATTATGAATGGACGGACGGACGTATATACGGTGTCAAGCTGAGCTAAAAAGTATTATTACATAACAAGGACACTCAGCAATTCATTTGACAACTATCAACAAAAAGACCACATTTTATCGCCAACCAAATTTGAGTACACATACGGTACTCTTCTTCTCCTGGACATTCATTATCCCCTTCATATATCGACTTGATTTCTTCTTCGCTACTTTCGTACACATTGAACTCACCATATCCTTTAATTTTAGACATTTTATTTAGTTATTTCGTAATCAGTTTCAAATGATCAATTATTTATTTATTTATTGGTGTTTAAGGTCACATATTTTTGCACAATGGCTAATCATGACCACAACATGAGTATCAACTCAAGACCAGGGGTGAGCGTTAATATGCCATTTTGCCCATTTTAGAGAGGGTTTGCACCTCCCAAGCATTGCTGACTGGGTCCTATTTTACTAGTAAAACAGAGTCTGTTTACTGCAGTGAACAGGCACTGCTTCACTTCCCAGGGTTCCTGCGGGGAAGGTGATCAATTGTCTGCTCAACATGGTTTAGTATTGCTGTAGAACAGGCATGTAATAAAGTACACATTCCACTCAGAATAGTTACCCAAATAAATCTGGGTTGCACTGAAATTTCAGGTTTGGTATCGGTGTAATATACCTATTATTGATACAGACATAACTTTGGTCATCAAATCTTACTTTCAGTATCAAATGGATACTGCTGATACTACTAACAAAATGCATGTAGTGTGATAATGAAAAATTGAGAAGGAGGCTGGGCGAGATTTGTGCCCTCTTCTTTCACTTCACGCTATAAAATGTGCTCTAAATCTACAAACCATCAATTAATTAAGATTGTTAATATCTTCATCATTGTACAAATGTGTTAATTCATTTTTCGACGATTGTTTCCCAACCTACATTAGATTTGTGGTAGATTAACCAAGATGATGAGGTAGATTGAGTTAATCCAGTCCAGAATGAAGAGAAAGAACACACTGTTGCAACAATTAAAACTAATAGTTTGTCGCCTACATTTGTTCAAAATGGATTTCCTTTTTTTAAGCCCTCTCTTCACTTGGGAACCCTATTTTACTGATAGAGTACTGAATTATTTTAAGTCATCAACATTTTTTCCCAAGTCTCTGCCATGTTACAATTTATGGAAGAGTGCCTAGAGGCACCCTTCCATTAATTGTAACAAGGAATATCCATACAGACTAAATAATTCAGATTCAAAGATAATATGAAGGACATCCACCGAGTTTCATGCCTTTGTGTTGCAGTACCTACACTTTAGAGTAAAGCCCACATATGGGCTTCCAGCACTCGACAAGTTAACTATTTCCTGAGGGCAGGTATGTAATAAAAAGATTATCAATATAGTGGAGTTTTGTGGTGTGCTGTATCACATCTCATTGAGTACCTTCATCAAGCAGTTTCACATTCGTCGGCAATGCGACTCATGCAATACTGCTTGGTTGAAGGTCATCAACCCAATCCGATACAGCACACCAAAAAAACTCCACTACAAACAAGCTATTATTTTAAAATCGAATTTATTTTCATGTTTAGAATTTACTTTAAAAAACTTTCCACAATCCAGTATAAGTACTTAACCCTTTACCTAACATAATGGCCAACAACGGCCAGCACTATTCTAAAAAATTGCCAATTAATTTTCATTTTTTGTCTCAAAAACATAGGTTATGACCCCTCATTGGAATGAGCTCATCAAGCTCGTTCCAATGCGGTTTCATAACCTATGTTTTTGAGACAAAAAAATTTAAAAAATGAGTTATTAAAGAATGTTTTTGGCAAGTGTCGTCTGCTTTTCATGTTAGGTAAAGGGTTAATTAGTTTCTTGAATCCTGTGCTCTATGTAACATGTAACCAATTGACTCTGTGCTTTTATACAGCCTTTCGGGGGTGCGGTGGCTCAGTTGGTAGAGGTGCAGGCTGCAAGCCGAGAGGTCCTCGGTTCGAATTCCACCTGCGGCAACTGCGTTGTGCCCTATGTCCTTGGGCAAGACACTTCACCCCCACTGCCCACGTGGGGGCACGGTGACGCTGTGTACTAAGGCATACTGCACGTCGATGGTGCACCTGTCTTCAACCAATGCTAACCCTGCTTGTGTGGAGTTAGTATGTTGGGGAGCTGACAGTTGCTCGCTGTTGCTCGGTGGTTCTCTCTGGGTACTCCAGCTTCCTCCACCCGTAAAACTGTCGTGGTCATGATTAGCCATTGTGCAGAAAATATGTGACCTTAAACACCAATAAATAAATAAATAAATTTACAGCCTTACTTAGTCAGTGCATATTTTCATGTAGTGTGTGATATGGAAGCTTATCAACTAATCTTGTGCAAGGCCTATGGTTAGCCTTTGTATGTTACCAACTAACTCTGTTTAGTGCACAGGGTTTGTCACTCTTTTCTTTCTGGTTATAGATAAGATCATCTCTATTATGCTACTAACCCTGTGCATTTCTCGGCCTTATTGAGTGTACAGTTACATGAAGTGTGTGATGTGGCAGTTAGCAAATTTTCGTTATTAACTGAGTAACTAAACCTGTGCACTATACAGCCTAAGTGTTTATAGCTGTAGGTTTTTTGTTTTTAAATTTCTTGTTCGGTTTCGGTTTTGGTTTTTTCAGGTGGAGTAAAACCTCGGTTCGGTTCGGTTTTCGGTTTGTTCATGAGGCCAAGTAAAATTCAATAAAACTCATTCTTATGTCCGAAGTCATGACTGAATGGCAGTGAAACTGAGTGAAACTCAATGAATTCCCGAAATAAGCTATAATACATGAAGAATCAGGAAGGCCAATATAATAATTACCTAAATATACAGAACTTTTATTGTGCTTGGCCATTTTTCGAGGTCTGACACCTACACACAACTTGAGGAAAGCTGCAAACACAACTAAACTGAAATGTCGGAAAATTCACAGAATGTAGCCTTCCCAGGGTAGTGAGGACTACATTCTGTGAATTTCTGAAGCAAGAGAGTATTTAATAAAAAACGAAAAACCTTAGATTACGGGATGTCGATGGTTTCGGTTTTTTAAAAAAAAAACTAAAAACCTTGGTTCGGTTTCGGTTAACCTACAGCTCTACTTAGTGTAAATCTCATCTATACACTTGGAACTTAATTAAGCACCTCCTGAAATGTTTCATGACAGTGAAGTTGATGTTACTGATTCCCAATCCGGTTGTGGTGCCTCATTTTGACAACCACCCATTGGCTACTCGCTCTGTATTCATGGACGTCAATTCAAGGCCATATCATTCCCATGCTGTGAGAGCATTCCTTCAGAACAACGCTATTACAACACTACCTTGGCCTACAATGAGTCCAGATTTGAATCCCTTAGAACACAACTGGAACTTTCTTGGATGTTGTGTGCAAGCAAGGGATCTGCTTGTACAGAATTTGGACGATTTGGAAGCTACATTGCATGAGGAGTGGCAGCAGTTGCCTCTGGACCGTATCAGAAGGCTCACTGGTAGCATTAGGAGAAGGGTTCAATTAACTGGTATAGAGTGCTAAATTACTTTTCAAAGGTCGATTGTAAAGCAAGTATTTTTTTCCAAAATATCATACCACTACAAAAGGAGACTTATTTTAGGAAGGTGTTAACTCATAAATAATTGTTTTCTTGCAGTTTATTGGAGAGTGCCAATTTGCATAAATTGCAACAAAACAATTTTGTATTAATATTTTTCTTCCAGTGCTGAGCCAACAATAAATTAGTGCAAACCCACTCTACTGGCTTCCAGCACTTTCAGTAGAGCCCTGATAGTGGCTTCTAGCACTTAATCAGTTAACAGGGATTTGGTCACTTTCTTGTATTCCAGAGATAAACTGATCATTGATTCTACTACTGCAGACAAGGACTGATAAAATTCAAGGCTATTCAAGGCCGTTTTGCGATATATTTCTGCATTTTTCAAGGCCCTACAATAGCCAAATTCAAGGACTTTCAAGACCTTGTCTTCACTTGTCCTAACTAGGACCTCCGGTTATCACCCCATCCTCCCACTTCCCTACAAAAGAAGTGGGAGGATGGGGTAATGACCGAAGGATTCTAGTTAGAACTCTGCCTTCACAAACTCTGGCATATAAAAGTTTTTAATTATGATTACAAGCTTGGTTCAGCATTTATATTTCTTGAATATTCAAGGCTTTTCAAGGCCTCCTGACACATTTTCCAGGATTTCAAGGCCTTGAATGATCCAGAGTCAAATTCAAGGCTGTTCCTTGAATCCATGGCCTCATGGGAACCCTGTACTCGTGAACTGACCTGTCACAAGTTGGGTAGCACTCTCACTGCAATAGAACACTGTATTGCATTGCATATCAATGGAGATGATCAAAGTTTGAATTTCTTGCTGGACAGAATGATGGAATGACTGAATCACAGACTTTCCACCGATACGAAAGATTATATGTTGCTAGACAGAGCTCACTGAGCTCTGTCAAACAAGATATAATATATTAAATGAATGTATTGAATGTAGTGAAACAAGGGAAATTCAATGATTATCAGAATAATTTCATGACATATTACAAGATCTTTATTCAACAAGAGCTATTGCTAAAGGAAATTCATCCCCCAGTGCTTGACAGATGAAGCATTAATGAATTAAAAACAAAGTAAGGACCAAAAAAATGCGGGCAACTTTTTTATAACAGGAGTGGCTTGTCATCAGGATCCCTAATACCAAATTTCATTGAAATCCATCCACTCACTGGCAAAATATCGCTGCAGATGGACGGATGTAAGGACAGATGGATGAGCTATGGGTGGATGGATGTACAAAGAGATGGATGGACAGATGCCAGACGGATGCATGTAATCCAGTATACTTCAGTCTTGGAAATGAGATGGGTGCGAGTGCAATTGCTCCCGTCAGCACCCGTGTTTTCAATTGTCCGGGAGCTAAAAAATGCACTTGTTGAAAAATGTTGTGCAGCACAAATATACTGTGAGGGCATATAAATGTGTGTTGTTTTCAGAAAGCAGCACTCTGTGGCCAGTGGCAAGTTACTGTCATAATTCAGCAATTCCTTATACATTTAACCCCTTGAACCCGAGCGGCCGATTTTCTGGCCAGGAACATGATACATCATAACGTCATTAAATAGGATGGCTGTTTAGTAAATGTATGGGGTAGACCAATCAATATTTTCAATGTGTAGCCCCGAGGCTGCACGTTGAAAATATTCATTTGTCTACCCCAAATAATGAATATGTTCTCTTCTAATTGTTGCCATTGAACTGGCATGGAAGATACCACTAGAGTTCAAAGGGCTAACGACAGTATTCCCTCAAAAATTCATATACTAACATGTTATGGGTGCAATTTACTCCCGTCTCTGATTTCACGACACCTTAAAACTGCACCCGTCAATTTTGTTCATTTCCAGCACTGATACTTCCCATTCTCTTTGAGAGTATGGTATAATTAATGGGGGTTAACCTACATGCAATTAAACAGTCAAATTTTGTGTTTGGAAGTTATATACATATAATATTAATTATATTCAATTAAGATTGTTATCCAATGAAGTGAGCTCCACAGTATCTTATTTGACACAGCTTCATTTTTCTGTAACAGAAGTCACAGAAAAATAATGTGAAGTTTAGCCAATTGTTTTACTTATGCAACCTACTTTGGAGAACACACCCCAGCTCCCATCCACCCCTTCCCCAACATTGGTCACCAGGTCCTATTAAACCAGTAAAACAGCGAATTTATTATTAGGCCTGTCATCAAAACCTGTTCTTCCTCCACAGGTTCCCAATTTACCAGTTAACAGTTTACCCATAAAGCACTTTCAAATTTATTTATTTAATTATTAATGTTTAATGACATTTTAACAGCCAAGGTCATATCACGTCGATGACAGTTTTACGGGTGGAGGAAGCTGGAGTATCTGGAGAGAACCCCCGAGCAGCTGCCAGCTCCCCAACACTGTAACGCCGCACTGCAGCACAGGCAGAGTTAGATTGGTTAAAGACATGCGCACCATCGACATGTAGTACGCCTTAGTGCACGATGTCATCGTGCCCCCATGTGGAAAATCAGGGTTAAGTGCCTTGCCCAAGGACACAACGAAAGCACTTGCAAAAGTAAACAACTAAAACTATTCATTTTATTTACAAAAATAAAGCATATAACCCCTCATTAGAATGCGTTAAATGAGATTATTCAGTGCTGCTCAGAAGATAATGTTTTAAAGACAAAAATGGAAACAAATAAAATTTTAATTACGTTTTTTGTGAATAGCAGTGGCCGATTATTGCCATTATGCTTGGTGAAGGAGTAACCCTTTATATAACCTGAATAGCAGACAACACCTAGCAAAAAAATTCTTGAAATAATCAATACATGTGCATGTGAATGGGTTAATCGATATGGCATTTGTGCCAGTGCAGAAGGAGGCCATAGGCCTCGAGTTTTATCCTTCCCGATGCACAAGTTCCATATCGATTAACCCATTCACATGCATGTGTCATTCTGTGTTTATTACACACCTTCACTTCTATGAAAAAAACAATTATTAGAAGGACACTCAGCAATTCATTTGACAACTGTCAACAAAAACAACACATTTTATCGCCAACCAAATTTGTGAGGGGAACCCGTGTTACTATTTCGGCCCCAGGTTTCCAATGTGTTCTATGTTCCTACTGGCACATAGAACACATTGGAACTCAGGGGACGATTTTCAGCTGACGCTAGCAATTCCAATTGTAATTGCATTGCACGATTTGTAGAAAATTCCAGTGAAAATTATTTAAAAATAGTCTGTCATCGATTTCCGTTCTGCACATAAGCTCTACCCCACTTACCGGAATTTCCACAGGGGTGGTAAAGTTATTTATTTATTTATTTACTGGTGTTTCAGGTCACGTATTTCTGCACAATGGCTACAATCATGACCACAACATGGAAATAAAGTCAAGTCCAGTTAAGTTGCCCAATTTAGGGGACTTCCACCTCAGGAATTGGTGACAGAATCCTATTTTACCAGTAAAACAGAGCTTGTTTACATGTGATAAATAAGCATTGCTTCACTTCCCTGGGTTTCCATGGGGATGGGGTGGGTGGTAAAAGGGTTAACAGAAATTGTAAAGATTGAATCATGTCGACCCTCATGGGCAGACTGGGTCAAAAAAAGTTACCGGGAAATGAACCAAAGCAGACCCAGTCCTGGAGAAAATTTTGATTTTTCGAGCTGAACGAACGCTGCTTCCATGCATCTGAGTGATCAATGGCAGTTCAAACAGAGGACATTTCGATGGCATTTTTGTACCATCATCATCGCTCATTTGGCAAGAATGGTATCAACAGGGGGTGGGGTGTGTGGACCCATCGGGCCGACCCTAGTTCAGTCCAATAGGAGAAAATTTTGATTTTTCAAAATAAAAGAACCCTGTTTCCTTACATCTGAGCGATGGAAGTCCACATAGAGAACATTTCAATATACCTGCGTTCTATGCAATCAGATCCATTTTTGCTTTTTGGGCGTTTTCATGAAATTTCAGGCAGCAACAGGTGTTGGGCCACATCAATTTTGGTGGGCATAGGGGCCAACCAATAGGGGGCCCACCAGGAATTGTCTCAGTGGACCATTTGGCCAGTCCTCCTCTGTCGGCCCTATTCACATAAAACACAATAACTCAAACTGTGAATCTTTACAAAAAACAATCAAAATTTTAGAAAATGAGAAAAACCACAATAATTATTTTCCATACTTAATTCCATATTGCTGCTAGATTCCACTTCTAAATACGATGCCATCACTTTATCCTGATACACGCAAAATTCAACATGCAATATGTCTTACAGATGGTAAATAGAGCTACTGCGTCTGACAGACTGTCAGCATCAATGTATTCTACCACTCAGGAAATAAGAATATTAATTTTCCTTAAAAAAGATGTCACCGGGTCATTACAATACCTCTGATAGTATATTTGTGAGTGGATTTCCTGGCATTTCTGAAAAGGCACCAGTGAACGAATGCTTTCTCTTCAAATTTTGTTCACATTTTCAGTTCAATATTGTGCTTTAGAGAATAACATGTTGCCTCTTGAATTGTTGCTCTGTGGAGATGTTACACAAAAGCACAGAAAATCTGTCGGTAATATGTTGGAGAGGAAATGTATTCATGAATTTGAAAAGGAAATCTTATATTCAACCCATCGCAGACAGAAAAAGTGATGGCAGATTCAACCTGTGAATTTTTTTTTCAATAGTGTGAAAACAAAAATTATAATTACACCTTAATGGAATCAGCTCTTTGAGCTGATTCCATTGAGATTTAATTCTAATTTCCACGTTCCAAAAGGGATGCAAGCTGACATAATGAAACAATTTTGTATTACAAATTCTCAACTTCCAGGACAAAAAGGGTCATACAATGTCACTTATTGATCTCCCGTCATGTGTTATTGGGTTTCTGAACTGAAACAAAACACAACAGATAAATAATCTACGACCACTGTAGTAATATTGCGGATACTGCCGGAATGGATCAATGTTTCCATTATTACCTGCAGTGGTGCGGCCATAATCAAACTTTTTATTCTCAGTGTCTAATCTTTATGGCACAAATTAATGCCTGCTGGTAAGTTCATGCTTGAAGTAAAGACCTCCCTCGTCATTTCATTTTTAGAAATCACAATTAAATTTCTGTCGTGGGTCAAAGAGAGCATATTTCACAAACAATCAGCTTGCAAGATTTTGCTGCAAATAGTTCACCACCACCATTCAATACATAAATGTCTTCATATAAAAATCTGTAACGAATTCAGTGCTGTGTTAACTCTTTACCTAACACGACACTTGCGCGGTGACTCAGTAGGTAGAGGTGCAGGCTGCAAGCTGAGAGGTCCTCGGTTTGAATCCCAACAGCGGCAACCGGGTTGTGTCCTTGGGCAAGACACTTCACCCCCATTGCCCATGTGGGGCACGGTGACATTGTGTACTGAGGAGTACTGCACGTCGATGGCCCACCTGTCTTCAACCAATGCTAATCCTGCTTGTGTGGAGTTAGTATGTTGGGGAGCTGACAGTTGCCTGCCATTGCTCGGTGGTTCTCTCCGGATACTCTGGTTTCCTCCACCCATAAAACTGTTGAGGTCATGATTGGCCATTGTGCAGAAATATGTTTCCTTAAACACCAATAAATATAAATAAATAAATATATAACGACACTTGCAAATAAAATTCTTGGATACATAATTTTTTGCATCAAAAACATAGCTTATGACCCCTCAATGGAATGAGCTTGTTACAATGAGGTGCCATAACCTATGTTTTTGAGACAAAAAATGAAAAAATAAAGTTGAATGGTGAATTTTGTGAACAGCGCTGGCCAGTTTTGGCCATGACGTTGGGTAAAAGATTATTTCACAAATATCATTACTTATCTAACAATCAAATTCATTTTGGCTTGAAAACCACGAGAAATGGTATGTATCACATAATGTGTTCCGATTCCGTATTATATAGACGACTCATTCTGATTCCGTATCATATGATGACTCGTTTCCGGGAACGCAACAGGCTATCATAACAGGCGCATGGATATATTCTATGTGCATTTCAGTGATCGACTCAGCTGATCGCTTACAAAACAAAACAAAATTCCTCCCAATTAGCGACAGAACTATTAATAGTAAATGCTCCCTCACAATAAATAGAAACTGCCCAATTAAATATTGCACACTTGTAAATTCAAGCTTATCATCATAGGAAGTGACATTGAGAGTGAATAATTTTATAATGCAAGTTTGAAAATTTGCGGGGACCGCGTTACTCATTGTTTGTTAAAGTGCACAACAATATTGTTCTATAAAATATGGGGTTTTTTCTCGCCCAACATTAAGTCCCAAAACTATATTAATAATTTAAGATTTAATCTGTTTATGTGACAGAATTGTTAGATAAATGAATTATCATGATAAAGTGCATGTCCTGTGATTTGCATCAGATTCTTGGTGGTGTCCAGAATGGGATCACAACTCGCCGGCAAAGTGGGCTTGTTGAGATCCTATTCTGGACACCACCTCAAATCTGATACAAATCACAGGACATGCACATTATCATGATAATCTGTATTTATCTTACAGCAAGAATGTATTTTCCCCAATAAAAGTAAAAACGTCAAGACAAATATAAATCTGTATTGGGGTAGCAACTGCACGTGTCATCATTCATTTCAGAAAGAGAACGTTTTTCACCTGCACCCATCAAAAACTTATTACACATATTGAGGCCACCATTTTTGATAACAGTAATTAAATGATAAATAAATCACCAACTCAACGAAATAAATTAGACTAGATCATTTTTTGCAATCATAATATTTTTATATAGGCCTATCATGAGTTAAACATGAAACGTAAAACAAAGAAACTTCAGCAGTAAAAGAACAAGTAGAACAATGAATGGGAATTCTGTAAAGCATAGTGCAAGAATGCAATCCACTGACGTCATGATTATCATTCATAAAAAGTCAATTTATAGACGCTGAATGATTGTCAAAACAGACGCCGTTAAAAACTTAACCCAGTCCCTTCATTATGTGAACAAGTCAAGAAAGGGAGGAATATTGTAAGATAAATACAAGTCTTGACCTCGCCACTAATGGACTCGTCGATATATGCCCAGAGACAAGATCTTGACTTCAATACACCATATCGGAAACCCACATGGTGGTGGTATTAACCTATATTTATTTCCTCATTTATTCCTTCAACTGGTAGAGTTCTATATTATTTTTAGGAGACAGAATTTGTTCATCAACAATTGTTTTGTTAGAATTTATTAGAGAGCCAATAGGTAATATGCAATACATTTTTGCAAAACCAATCTGTATTGACAAAAGAGCATTTGAGTTCAGCTGAATATGTTGCACATGTTTTGAGTATGGTTACTTTACTGCAACACTTCATGTTCTAAGTAAAGCCCAAATATGGGCTTTCAGTACCAAGTAGCTAATAATTCAGGTCTCACACCACTTAAACAGCAACTGCTATATTAGGGCAATGAATATCACTATTTATACTCAGTTGAATGGCTCAGTAGGTAGAGGTGCAGGCTGCAAGCCAAGAATTCCTTGGTGAGAATCCCACCTGTGGCAACCGACCGCATTATATCCTTGGGCAAAACACTTCATCACAATTGCCCACGTGGGGGCACGGTGACATTGTGTACTAAGGCAAACTGCACATCGATGGTGCACTTGTCTTCAACAAATGCTAACCCTGCTTATGTGGAGTTAGTATGTTGGGGAGCTGACAGTAGCTCGTCGTAGCCCGGTGGTTCTCTGCGGCTCGCACCACCCAGAAAACTGCTGTGGTCATGATTAGCCATTGTGCAGAAATATGTGACCTTAAAGACCAATAAATAAATGAATAAATAAATGAATAATACTCACTTGAATGCAGATTACACAATGAAGGCATTGCCTTCATTGTGTAATTTGCATTTAACTGAGTATGTAATATTATCTGAAGCTAGTAAAACTGATGAAAGTCTTTTGGTCTTTTAAAAGCTTTTAATATAGCAATTTCTCCATTTATTACTTTGGTCCCTTTACCTGGACCTTATGGAACAAGTCCATATTTCCTTTGAGTTGGATGACAACAGTAACATGATAGATGGGCAATGAGACAATTTGGTTCACAGTTTGATAATTACCATTTTGAAGATGGTGGAAGCATATTTAAATGTATTTGCGATCAGGATTTTAAATCAAATTTGAATCAAATTCTATGGTGAAATAGGATATTTGCAGGATCCTATCACTCCATCACCATGACAGATCTTTAGATTAGTCTAATTTGGACAAAACGGCAAATATGGAACCATCATAATGTAGCCTGGTTGGAGAGAAAAGTGCTGGTATTTTCAACTTCTTGAGTGTCTGTTTCATATACTTTTCAGGTTTTCCCCTCCTTAAAGACCTACTTTACAGTCACTTGTTTAGTGCTGAAACGGTTAGCTGGATAACCAGTTTGCAACCGGTTATTTATTTGTTTATTTATTGGTGTTTAAGGTCACATATTTCAACACAGTAGCTAATCATGACCTCTTGCAACCGGTTATCAGCATAACTGGTTGGTAAAGCCATCGATGGGATAACTGCTATATGTTTAGTTTACGGGATAGCGTTGGGAAAATAAATAGTATTTGACTGACAGACATTAGAATTCTTTTACTGATGCAAGCATTGTCAAAACTACCAAACATTTGTCGATTTACAATGATGTGTACACGATGTAACATGAAAGGGTTAAGGTGTTGGAATTTTGAATGAACAGTTATTTCAGTCACTTGGGCTGCCACGGATAAATGTTTGTAACAAACTGCCAAAAGTCAAGTGCACTGCAAGTTGTTTTCTGCATGGGCAGTAGTGAGCATGTGCCTGTTAGTGTAACATAGTCTTCTACAAATTTGACATTCTTCTCTTTGTTGAGGTGTTGTTTACCCTCAACCCAACACAGACGATATCAAAATTTATTATTTTAAATATCATTTTTTCAAATTTTTCCAAAAATTTCAACAAAACCATATCATATGACCCTTTGTTGGAACAAGCTCGTTCCAATGAGGGGTCACAGGATATGGTTTGGGGAAATTTTTGAAAAATAATATTTTTTCAACTGTTCAATTTGCATATTATGCGGGCGGATGCGGCTGATTCGTTGGGTAAAGGGTTAATTGCAGATTATAATAATAAAAAAAATCCCAGTGTGAGTGATGGTCCTTCCAAAATAAATTGACTGTTTGGTTCTTTACCATCGTGTTAAAGCATGTTTTGATTTTATTGAACTGTTTAAAGGTATGAACGTGTCATAAAAATACCTATTTTAAAATCTTGCATTTTAAAATTCATTTTTTAATGGTCAATGTCAGACAATGAGGGGCTCTTGGTCAATCATGCATATAATAATTTCTTACCACACCCTTTTCAGGACTCGCAAGATAATATTCCTGCCAGAAATTTCATTGCGATGAATAGGTAAATGTAAAGGTGGAACTGTTTGTGACATTTGTCTTAGCAATGAACAGAAAAAGATACTCAAATGAAAGTGTCAATGACACTGTAGCTCAACTTGACAAACTTGAACTTGGTAAGTTATAAATGAAATGGCAAAATTGAAGATCATTGGTACCAATGTTATTTTTTTTGCCAGTGGCAACATTTTTTGACAGAAACCGAAGAAAATTGACAGCTCCCATCTAGAGGCCTCCCCAAACAAGCATGCCAGGTTTCAAAGCAATCCGATCATAAATGTGCCCTGTAGGGTGTACAAAAGGGAAATATTGTGGTCTGACTAGACTAAATTCTAAGAACGTTGGCCGTGGCAACATTTTTTGACGGAAATGGCAGAAAATCGATAGCTCCCATCTAGAAGTCACCGTAAATAAGCATACCAGGTTTCAAAGCAATCTAATCATAAATGTGCCCTGTAGGGTGAGCCAAAGGGAAATATTGTGGTCTGACTAAACTAAGTTCTAAGAATGTTGGCTGCGGCAACATTTTTTGATGGAAATTGACGAGAATCGATAGCTCCCATCTAGAGGTCACCCCAAACGAGCATGCCAGGTTTCAAAGCAATCCGATCATAAATGTACCCTGTAGGGTGTGCCAAAGGGAAATATTGAGTCTTCTGACTAAACTAAGTTCTAAGAACGTTGGCTGCGGCAACATTTTTTGACAGAAATTGAAGAAAATCGTTAGCTCCCATCTAGAGGTCTCCCCAAATAAGCATACCAGGATTCGAAGCAATCTGATCATAAATGGGCCCTGTAGGGTGTGCCAAAGGGAAATATTGAGGTCTGACTAAACTAAGTTCTACGAACGTTGGCCGTGGCAACATTTTTTGCCAGAAATTGAAAAAAATCAATAGCTCCCATCTAGAGGTCACCCTAAATAAGCATACCAGGTTTCGAAGCAATCAAATCATAAATGTGCCTTGTAGTGTGTGCCAAAGGGAAATATTGTGGTTTGACTAAACTAAGTTCTAAGAATGTTGGCCGCGGCAACATTTTTTGACGGAAATTGAAGAAAATCGATAGCTCCCATCTAGAGGTCACCCCAAACAAGCATGCCAGGTTTCAAAGCAATCCGATCATAAATGTACCCTGTAGGGTGTGCCAAAGGGAAATATTGAGTCTTCTGACTAAACTAAGTTCTAAGAACGTTGGCCGCGGCAACATTTTTGGACAGAAATTGAAGAAAATCGATAGCTCCCATCTAGAGGTCTTCCCAAACAAGCATACGAGGTTTCAAAGCAATCTGATCATAAATGTGCCCTGTAGGGTGTGCCAAAGGGAAATATTGAGGTCTGACTAAACTAAGTTTTACGAACGTTGGCCGTGGCAACATTTTTTGCCGGAAATTGAAGAAAATCGATAGCTCCCATCTAGAGGTCACCCTAAATAAGCATACCAGGTTTCAAAGCAATCAAATCATAAATGTGCCCTCTAGGGTGTGCCAAAGGGAAATATTGTGGTTTGACTAAACTAAGTTCTAAGAACGTTGGCCGCGGCAACATTTTTTGAAGGAAATTGAAGAAAATCGATAGCTCCCATCTAGAGGTCACCTCAAACAAGCATACCAAGTTTCAAAGTAATCTGATCATAAATGCGACCTGTGAGGTGTGCCAAAGGAAATTGTGGACGTACATACTAACGTACTAACGTACGTACGTCCAAGAAGTGATGGCAATAGCTCAGCTTGACTTTGTCAAGTTGAGCTAAAAATTAGTACATATTCACCCTATGATGATATGATCACATCAAATTCAAGCCACTCGAGGTAAGAGGCTCTTTGCTAATACTGTTAATTATGCCTAACTACAATTTACAAACTGGTTGGAAAATTCTTAAGTGTGTCAATCATCTCTCACTTCAAATGCATGCACGTGGGAACAAATCGCACACGTAAACTTTGTTTCAGGTGTGCGGCATGTTGCGAGCCAATGACTTCAAATGGCAAGGCCTGGTTTTGTGACTGGCAATGCAGGGTGACCAGAGTTGCGATGTGTTAACAATCGTTTGCACATCAACGATTTCTGTTGGCACTCGATGGTTTTCGTTTGTTTACTTTTTGCAGAAGCCAGGTGGCAGTGTTTTGAACTGTTTTCTCACCATTCCTTACTGATTTAGCATCGTAGACAATACAATGATACCAGCGGTGGAAATTAACAGATATCTGGTTGAAACCCGGTTATGCCCGACTGTTAGCCAGCTACAAAAATGTACCAAACGTTTCAGCACTACACTTGTTACATGTCTTCACCGTGAGTATTGGTTCTCCTTATTGCATTGTATATAACTCGAGAAGGTTTCTTAGTTTTCTGGTGTCAGGCCAAAATCTGATTTAACCCTTTAACCAACATAGACGATATCAAAATTTATGATTTTAATATTTGTTTTTTCAAATTTTTCAAAAAATTTCAACAAAACCATATCATGTGACCCCTCATTGGAACGAGCTTGACGAATTCGTTCCAATGAAGGGGTCACATGTTATGGTTTCGTTAAAATTTTTTTAAATATATATTTTTTTAAACTACTTAATTTGTAAATTGTGCAGGCGGATGCAGCCGATTCGTTAGGTAAAGAGTTAAATGTAAATTATGTATGATGTTTAACTGGTAGAGTTCTAAATTATTTTTGGTCAGCAAACTTTGTTCACATGTCTTTACCTTGTTAAAATTTATGGGAGGGTGCTTATAGAACCTCTTCCATAAACTGCAGCAAGGAAAATCCTTATGGACCAATTTATTTCACTTCAAATATATGAAGAACATCCACAGAATATGAAACCTTTAACTTGTGGCACCCACACTTCAAAGTAAAGATGAAATTTGAGCTTCCAGCACCCAACCAGCTAAATAGTTGAGTGCTAGAAGTCACTATCAAGGCCCAACTGAAAAATGCTGAATGTCACTACAGTGGCTTTACATTGTACACATCAGCTTGCTGTTTGTTAACTGTTTGAGGGCTAGATTATTTTTGGTGGTCTGAATTTGTTATTCAAAACTTGTTTATTACAAATTATTGGAGAGTGCCTATGGGCACTCTCCAATAATTTGTAATAAAACAAATTTATATAAACAAAATATTATTTGTGTTTGACTGAATATGAAATATAAGCAAGGGAAGTGTTGGCTTTTGCTCTAGTATCCTCATTTTTTGAAAGCCCTGATAGTGGCTTCTACCACTCAACCAGTTAACCTTTTCGCTGCTGTAGGTCCATACTGAATACGGACCCAAATTTTCATGCTGTGTGCTATATGTCCGTACTGAGTACAGAGTTATTACATACATAGAACGGATACACTGCACAGTGTTATTCACACTGTAACAAATGTAAGAGACTGACAATGTGACGACAAAGATTTTTTCTGGTATTTTCCATCGATTTTACGGAAAAACCCGAGTCAACCGCATGTCAAGTTTCCAGTTAGAGTTATGTGTTCTGATATTCTTGAAATGTAAACATGTCTAAAAAATTTTTTACAACCGATGAAGTTGTTGCAGAATTATTTGCTGACAATTATAGTAATGTAGCCGATTTAGATAATTCAAGTGACTTTAGCGAATCCAGATATAACTGCTCACCCTGTTCAAGTGGCCTGGACCATGTTATTACTCATGTTTCGTGTTATACCACCACAAAATTAGGTATTTGAACTAAACATTAGGCGCCAAAAGTGTTCAGTTATGTTCTGGTAGGTTTAAAATTACAAGTTATTTTACGTTTCAGTCGTTTTTTAATTTTTATCGATTTCTACCATTGTTCCCAACAGGGTATTACAGAATTGAGCAGCAGTGAAGGGGCAGTAGAAAATAAAATGTGTATAAAAAATTGTTTTGTTACCATTTATTGGAGAGTGCCAATAGGCACTCTCCAATAAATGGTACTAAAACAATTATTTATGAAGAACATCTTGCTAAACTAAAGCTTCCCTTGCTGGGAGCATGATATCTTTGAAAAAAAATACTCAGGAATATATTAGATCTC
The DNA here is from genome assembly GCA_031216915.1 of Pictodentalium vernedei. NCBI lineage: Eukaryota > Metazoa > Mollusca > Scaphopoda > Dentaliida > Dentaliidae > Pictodentalium > Pictodentalium vernedei. The sequence continues at coordinate 412,681,816 of CM062294.1, read as the reverse complement.
AAGCTTTGATTACTTGATTACATGCTCATGCAGAGTTCGGCAGTGAAAAGCAACCTGCATCAATAAAGCTTTTTTATCTGTTGTATTGCTTGAGTTAACAGATAAGACCCTACCCTAAACTACACTTCTTGCAGTGGGGAGACTTGACCAAACTATACTCTCCCAAAAAAGAAAGCGTGCAGGCTAAAAAATAACACTAAAAAAAGATATATATCATTTTCATTCATGGAAATTTTATTCAATCACAGATGAATCAATTTGTGATCAACACGAGAAATTTCATTACGCTACGACGAATACTCTTGGTGCCATGGAGAATCCAAGACACTGAGGGACCAACACAAAAGTCATACACTCAATATCTGGTATGACCTCCGTCTGCATCGACTACTGCTGTGCATCTACACCTCATGGAAGCGAACAAGTTAGCATGGAAGTGTTGTGGGATGTTGTTCCATATTCTGATAAGCTGTCTTTGGAGTTCCACAAGCGTTGACGGTGCATGGGGAAGCCGGCGTAGCTGACGTTTCATTTCATCCCATACATGCTCAATGGGTGAGATATCAGGCAAATTTGCTGGCCAGGGAAGAACATCCACTTGTTGCTGCTGCAGATACTGTTGAACAACACCAGCTGCGTGGGGTCGGGCGTTGTCCTGCTGTAGAATGACGCCGGGGCCGTGACGTTGCAGAAATGGGACAACAACAGGTGTAAGCACTTCATCACGATATCTGGCTGCATTGAGATTGCCATCAATAATGACCAGCTCAGTTCTGTTACGGGCAGTGATGCCACCCGACACCATGAGAGACCCTCCCCCATAACGGTTTCGCTCCACGGCACATGGATCTGTGTAGCATTCGTTTCGACGTCTGTACACTCTCTGGTGGCCATCTGATGATGAAAGATGGAAAAGACATTCATCTGTGAATAAAACACGTCGCCACCAGTGTAAGGGATGCCTGAGATGTTGTCTACACCACTGCAGTCGAGCACGATGATGACGTAACGTCAAAATCGGACGAATTGCAGGTCTTCGAGGACGTAAGGCTTATTCTCTCAGCCTGTTGATTACTGTTTGAGGATGTATCCGTCTCAGGTTAGGGATGTTCCTGGCTGTCGTCGTTGCCGTTTGTTGCCGGTTCCGGAGATGGACGACACGGATATACCGATCTTGTGCAGGGGTGGTAACTCGGGGTCTCCTGGAGCATGGTCGGTCTCGAACATCATCATGTTGTGCATGTCGATGGACTAGCCTGCCTACAGTGTTATGGTGGCAGTTCAAATGCTGGGCAACCTCTCTGTGTGTTCTGCCAGCTCTAATCATACCTAGGGCAAGGAGACGTTGATTCATTGTCAATCTTGGCATGCTAATGTGGAGTCGTTTTAACAGCAGCTCAAGTTTGAATGTGAATGATAGGAAGGCCTTACTTTAGTGTTTAAATACCCAAGGATTCACACTGCTGCATGAATTTTCAGACTCTCCACGAGCAAAACATGCCTTTTCACAAACGTGCAGCACGTCATTTAACGTTAATGCAATTTTAACGGGGAAAGCTGTTTTTGTGTTCAATATCACTTATTCATGAACAGGTTAACACTCTTTACACCTACGAAATTATTTTTTCGGAGTTTGATCAATTTCTGCAATGCACACTTTCTTTTTTGGGCGAGTATATATATAGCCAGAATTCAACCAATGCTGACCCTGCTTGTGTGGAGTTGGTATGTTGGGGAGCTGACAGTTGCTTGCCATTGCTTGGTGGTTCTCTCTGGGTACTCCGGCTTCCTCCACCCATAAAACTGTCACAGTCATGGATAGCCATTGTGCAGAAATATGTGACATTAAACACCAATAAATAAATAAATATAAATAAATATAGCCAGAACACTGCAGAACTTTACAATTTTTATTTTTAAATTCTGCTTAATTTGGGCACTATTATATTATTTGGGCATAGCATAGCATAGCCCAAGCAATCAAGCCTAAGTTTTTAATACAAGTAATTCAAAGGATAATTAACTGTGATTAAAGGAGCATGGTGGCTCAGTAGGTAGAGATGCAGGCTACAAACCGAGAGGTCCTTGGTTTGAATCCCACCTGTGGCAACCGCATTGTGTCCTTGGCCAAGACTCTTAATCCCAACTGCCCATGTGGGGGCATGGTGGCGTTGTGTACTAAGGCATACTGCACGCCGATGGTGCACTTGTCTTCAACCAATGCTAACCCTGCTCGTGTGGGGTTAGTACGTTGGGGAGTCTGACAGTTGCCATTGCTCGGTGGTTCTCTCCAGGTACTCTGGCTTCCTCCACTCGTAAAACTCTTTGACACGAGGTGACCCTGACTGTCGAAAGTGTAGTTAAACCCCACTAAATAAATAAATCTGTGATAAGCAACAATATACCACTTACAGGCATCAATTTCACAACTTTCATCAAAGCAGTCACTTTGGCACCTTAGTGGAAGTTTCATTTAACCCTTTACCCAATGCAGACGATATCAAAATTTATTATTTTAAAAATCATGTTTTCAAATTTTTCAAAAAATTTCAACAAAACCATATCATGTGACCCCTCGGTGGAACGAGCTCGATGAGCTCGTTCCAACAAGGGGTCACATGATATGGTTTAGTTGAAATTTTTTTAAAAATAATATTTTTCCAACTGCTGAATTTCTATATTAAGCAGGCGGATGCGGCCGATTCATTGGGTAAAGAGTTAATAAGCAGTTACAAGCACAGCTGAATTTTAACTCCCTGCACATTGATGTCAAAACACCAAAATTTCAAGCAGCAATGTTTTTCACATAATACAACTGGGAATTTAACCAATGAGTTCTGTCAAACAAGATTGGATTGGTTAAATTCCGTGGTGCATTATGGGAAAAATTTGCTGTATTAAATTTTGATATTTTGACATCAGTGTACAGGTGGTTAACTAACAATGCTTCAAAAATAAAAGTACACAAGAGGAGATCATGCTCCTAAAATCTGTCGGGGCACTCAATTTTTCATGCTTCTGAATTTCTTAAAAATACAGACTGATAATTTATTCATATTTATTCCTACGTGAGCAGAAAAAGGGTGAATGTCTTACAATCTAAAAATAGCTGTAAAGCTTATTTCAAGTGGGCATAAATATTGCCGTTATTGGCAGAGAGCTGTTAGTATGATGGATCTGAAGGGTCGTTGAATGTAGAAACTTGTTGCCGTCCATTATAATGACTTCAGATAAATTATCCAGGAGATTTCCTTATAAAAACCATGCTAATTATATCTAAAAATAGACAAATTTTAACATTTTGCAATATAGTAAGAGCCCAGCTTGATGACAATGGTACCCCATTATCAAGTGTTTGTTTGCTCTTCTTATAGCTCTAAGAACACTCGGACAAATTAAGTATGGATAACTAATTAAAGACATTACATATAGATGAGAGGGTGTATTAACTGCTAAAGTTCTAGATTAATTTTTAGGTATAATTTAATACATAAAGATTTGTTTGTTACAATTTTGTTGGTTACAATTCACCCTTTAATTAACAAATCGGCCACATCCACCTGTGTAATTTACAAATTGAGCAGTTTGAAAAAAATAAAAATAAAAAATTTAAACAAAACCATATCACCCCCCCCCCCCCCCCCCCCACCCCCTGCCAATTGGAACAAGAGTAAGCGTCCAACCACAAAATTTACAAATTAAGCAGTTGAAGAAAAATGAAAGTGTCAATGACACTGTAGCTCAGCTTGTCAAGACATGTACTTGTATAGTATGTGACACAGCAATGACAAACATCTAGGTAATGACCTGATAACAAAGGTACATATAAAGTATTGTAACGGCCTGTACATAAATACTGACCGTAGCCTGTAACAAATGTATAGGTAAAGTATTGTAAAGGTGGGTGACAGTCAGATGCTAAACTAGAAAAGAAATCTTTGAGTCCCAGAGTGGGTCTGACTGAACCCCAAAATATTTGTTCTCATAGCACAGTGATAACAAAGGCACCCCAAAACACACTCATTCCTGTCCCAAGGTGAAAACAAAGGTACCCAAGAAGTTTCGTGAAGATCAGTTCATAAATAAGAGCTGTATAGAAGTTGTGTCAAAAAACTGATTGGACCTAATTTTGGTACAAAATGACCACTGGCAGCCATCATGAATTTTGGACCGCACTCAGAAACACTCGTTCTCATCCCAAGGTGATAACAAAGGTACCCAAGACGTTTCGTGAAGATCGGTTGATAAATACAGCCTCTAGCCCGAGCCGTATTGACATGTGCTCTTACAGTGTATAAGTAGCACTAAATAAATCAAAATGCATCTAATTTGCATATTTTCTGCATGAGAAAAAAACCCGTACTGTATGTGATGTATTCCATTTTACTAAACATTCATACAAAAATTTATTCAAATCAGAACTTTGATACAGAAGTTCTGTACAAAAGATTGCTCTAATTTTGGTACAAAATGGCTGCTGGTGGCCATGCTGAATTTTGAACCACACCCAAAAACACCCGTTCTCATCCCACAGTGGTAACAAAGGTACCCAAAAAGTTTTGTAAAGATCGGTTCATAAATACCGCCTCTAGCCTGAGCCGTATAGAAGTTGAGTACAAAAAACTGATTAGACCTAATTTCGGTACAAAATGGCCACCTGCAGCCATCTTGAATTTTGGACCGCACTCAGAAACACACGTTCTCGTCCCAAGGTGATAACAGAGGTACCCAAGAAGTTTTGTGAAGATCGGTTGATAAATACAGCCTCCAGTCCGGGCTGTATTGACATGTGTACTTACTGTGTGTAAGTAGCACTGAAAAAATCAAAGTTCATCTAATTTGTATAATTTCTGCACGAGAAAAAAAACCCGCATTATATGTGATGTATCCCATGGTACTAAACATTCACACAAAAAATTATTCAAATCAGAGCTTTCATGTGGAAGTTCTGCGCAAAAATCTGATTGCCCCTAATTTTGAACAAAATGGCTGCCAGTGGCCATCTTGAATTTCGGTCCGCACCCAAAAACACTCGTTCTCGTCCCACAGTGATACCAAAGGTACCCAAGAAGTTTCGTAAAGATCGGTTCATAAATGCGGCCTCTAGCCCAAGCCGTATTGGCATTTGCACTGACAGTGCTGAAAGTAACACTAAATACATCAAAGTTAGTTTAATTTGCATAATTTACGTACGAGAAAAAAACCCGTATTATATGTGATGTATCCAATGGTACTAAACATTCATACAAAAAATTATTCAAATCAGCACTTTCATATGGAAGTTCTGTGCAAAAAACAGATTTCTGCATCGTCGGTACAAAATGGCAGCTGGCAGCCATCTTGAATTTCGGACCGGACCCAGAAACACTCGTTCTCGTCCCACGGTCATAAAAAAAGGTACCCAACAAGTTTCGTAAAGATCGGTTCATAAATACGGCCTCTAGCCGGAGCCGTATTGAATTGTTGATGGACAGACGGCCAGATGGCCAGACAGACGACTGGCCATGGCATAAGCTCAAATTTGGCTTCGCCAAAGTTGAGCTAAAAATTAACAAAACATTTCAACAAAACCATATCATGTCCCCCACTCCCATTGGAATGTGCTCGTTGTTGTTCCAATGAGGGCTCTCATGATCTAGTTTTGTCAAAACGTTTATGAATTTTTTTTTTTTTAAATAATTAAAATATTAATTTTTGATATTATGTGTTTTTATTTATTTAGGGCTGTTTAAGCTGAGTTTCAGCATTTATGGCTACATCATGACCAGAACATAGGTATGAAGTCAAGTTTAGCTGATTGTTTATATCCATGCTGTCCACTTGAGAAGACATTCACCCCAGGAATCGGTGACTGGGTCCTATTTTACAGTAAAGCATACCGGGTAACTTGTTTACCACAGTAAACAAGCACTGCTCACTTTTCAGGGTTCCCACGCTGAGATATTATGTGTAGGATAGAGGGTTAAATAGTAACAAAACAAATCCACATGAACACATATTCTTGCTTCTAACTAAATAAAAAGCTCATCTGCAGGCCTATACAAATTGGGTGAATGATTGTTTTGTTTGTCTGCCGTTCACTTAACCCTCTGCATTCTGATGTCAAAATGGCAATGTTTTCAGCAGCAAATATTTCCCATAATGCAGTTTGATATTTAACCAAATATACCTTGTTTGACAGAGCTCAGTGAGCTCTGTCAAACAAGGTATAATGGGTTAAATTCATAGTTAAACAAGAGAAAAACATAGTGACTGGAGAAAATTCTTTGCACAACCAGAGTGCCCGGAGTTAAAAATAAATGTGGTGAACAATTTTCCATTTGACTACATTACTAGATCTTGGGAAAATATCTTTACCAAGCCTTGCATTTTGTTGGGCCTTAGACTGCTAGGCCCATTGATCAGCCCTAAAAATGTGTTTTGGGGGCTATCATCAAGCCCCAAGAAAATAAAATTTTACCACTATGTTTAATCCCCTTTACTATTGACTGTTAATATAGGAGGCCGAAAAGTCCAGGGCTGAAACATCCAGGGCCAAAACGTCCAGGGCCGAAATGTCTCGAGACCGAAACACCCTGAGGCCAAAACGTCCCAATACAAAAAATAACACCGGTGTTTGTTGATACAGAAAAATGTCGGATTTTCTTGACATCAGAGGTTGTCGATTACATTACGCGTGTCGGATTTTCTCGACATTCGAGTGTAGCGAGTTAATGTAAATAAGCCTCACCAACACAGACATAGGCCATTAAATTCCATTCTGTTGTACTACTATTGTGATTATAGTACAAATTGATACTGGTAAGCAGATTTGAAAAATATTATAACAGATAGTCCTTATATTGACAGGACCAAAATCTCCAGCATCAAGCAAGATGCATTAAACAGATCTTCTAAACCATACATTTTCCAGTCAAAAACTAACTGCGTTATTTGCTGACTGATGACTCTTCTACCTCGAATCCTACAAAATTTGCAACAGCACCAATATTTCGAACAAAATCTTGGCCTTGAGGGGTTAATATGTCCAAATAACTGGCTGTATCATTGAGCGATTCCCCATCATAAGCTTCAGAACCACATTCTCTATCTGAGGCTTGAAAAATGCGTTCTATAACCTCACTTGTCTAGAAACGTATCCAAGTAGAATTCCTTGCACAGACATTTTGTCGGAAAAACATGCCAAAACAAACCAACATACGTTTTGATCCAAGCTGTATTCCCATCTGTGGGCGGTTGTGGTGCAAAATTTTACTTAACCTTCACCATTGAACATAAATAGAACACCACGATATCGTAAAATGCAAAAATTAATAGTTACTGCCCCTAGAACACTTGTACTGCTATCTGGTTTCAAATTTTGACTTCATTCATGACTGGCAGCGATTGAGTAATTTGACTTCAGTCACGTTCGGTGGTGAAAGAGTTAAGAAAACATATTGATTGTGTCATCGTCTTAACCCTTTACCTAAGCAGACTACACATGCAAAAAAAAATTCTTGAATAACTAATTTTTTTAATTTTTGTCTCAAAAACATAAGTTAAGACCCCTCGTTGGAACGAGCTCAATGAGCTCGTTCCAATGAGGGGTTATAACCTATGTTTTTGAGACAAAAAAATGAAAAAAATAATGAAAATTAATGAAACCGCATTGGAACGAGCTTGATGAGCTCATTCCAATGAGGGGTCATAACCTATGTTTTTGAGACAAAAAATGAAAATTAATTGGCAATTTTTTAGAATAGCGCTGGCGGTTTTTCCCGTTACGTTGGGTAAAGGGTTGAGTTATTTTGGATAAAAGCCAATGAAGTTGAAAAGCTATATTTAGGAATTTGAGGAATAGCGAATGGAAAAATTAAGAAAATTTATTCATAAAAACAGACTGCTAAAATCAAACAATCAAAAAATTTAAACTGAGAAGGAAAGAAGGTTTTCATCCCAAATTTTCATTCAGTGTCATTTTACATCATCAGTTGTGGGCAATCACACCACAATAAGGCTACACTATCGGTAGTTCGTTATAAAACATCACAGGAATACTTGCATGAAAAGTGCCACAACCCCAACTCGAGCCACAAAGATTTATTTTTCAAACAATGTTCAAAGAACAGAAAATTTAAATTACAATACAAGAGTGAACTCCCTTGATATGCTCATGTAAAAGTGTGTGGTCAGGGCCCCATATCTGATTTCTGTCAAGTATTATTTCCATTATTTCCATAATGAAGTAAAAAAGTCAACAAACATAAATGTAGACTTAGAGGACATGTTCAATTCAAACCCAATGAATGACAATTTTGAAAAGTGCTTTAAAAGCATGAAATATCTAGAGGTCACAAAATCTCTGATATCTGATCTTTGATCTGTTCAATACTGTGAAGAAGATCTTCACTGACAAATGCATTATTTCCCTTTGACCAGTATCTATTGATGAAGAATCTTCCAGTTTCAAATAGAACACAATAAAATGAAACAAGTTTGGCCTAAAAAAGTAAAAAATCTGTTTCTCAAGCCCTCCTGCATGGTCATTTTGGCTGCCGCATGCTCTCTTTTTATAACCAATGCAAACTTAATATAGAAATTAAATAGTTTATGTCTGATATTTACCCAAGATGATAAAACTGATAAATTTGTCCCTTGAGTGCAAGAAGGCTTTGCAATGCTTTAGCATTGCAAAGCTTTCTTGCACTCAAGGGACAAAATACACCACCACACATGCTATTCTGTAGATTATGAGGCCTAAAACATAAAACAAACCAAGAACATGAACTTTTGATAGAAAAGAAATAATTTCCAAAAAAATTAAAAAAAAAACAGCCAGCCAACATGTAATTTTACAAAAAATTGGCCAGAGAAACAGAAGATTTACTTTGAGGGGCCTTAGGTGTTTTATTGGTGATTATATTATTATAGCTGGGTACACACGACTATATTTGGGGGTAGTAATTAAAAGTTACTGAACTTGCCAGCATATTTAATAATGGAATAGCCAATAATCTAAGTTTGGATGTCTTTCTACAATTTTTGAGTAAGCTGGCTTACATCTGTAATAATATTATTCTTTCAGCCCCCCTCTAAGAGTTGCTAATCAAATCTTTGGAGTTGCTAATCTATTTCATATTGGGTTCAGGCCTTGCTCTCAAGCCCCTAGTAAAATTCTGTAAGGATTGTGACGTTGTTATGGCTGAGAACCTGTCTAGCCTTTAAATAGTCCATCGCTTATGTCTAGATTCACACATCTGGAATATTATGGTTCGCTTTTCCGACCTGCTGAATTAGTCATGATGACTGAATCTAAAAAATGCCATAAACGTTCATTTTCTTTGAATCAACGCAAGAAATATTCATCATTTGAGACTTAATTTGACTGAATCTTGAATGGCCTTGCCATTAGGAATGAAGACTCACCACAGCCATTGTTTTATGATTATGCCACATAGTTCCACTAATTCTGATAACACTTTATCTTACACGAAAAGACAGACAACACTAGCAAATAAAATTCTTGAATAACACTTTTTTTCATTTTTTTGACACCTAATTGGAATGAGCTAACAAGCTCATTCCAATAAGGGGTCATAAGCTATGTTATGGGGACAAAAAAAAAGAAAATTGAATGGTTATTTTTATGAGTAGTGTTGGCTGATTTGGGACGTTAAGTTGGGTAAAGGGTTAATATCTTGATAGTTTCAGGATGAATGAAATACTCATTTAACAAAATATCTATAACTGAAGCACAAAAGGATATCTGTACATCTCTGCGAAACATCACATTACACCAAGGATAGTTTGCGCACAAACTCCAGGAAAAGTGGGTAAACATTTCAAAAGTAAGGCCGGTGGCCTGAGAGGATATGTAACTGCTTGTCATTTTAAGGTTAGTGATAACTCTCACGTTCATGGCCCAAATTATTTGAAGATAAGGAAGAACAAAACACACCCTGTACGGGTTTCCCATTATTATATTATGTTCTCCTGAAGTGCTGTCTGGTAACTATGGTCACTATCAGGAAGGTAAGTTGAAATAAGTCAAAAAGACAGAAAATTGTTAACAGGGTGAACATAAGTTGAATCAAGACAAAAAGCCAAAATAATCACATCTGGTGCGAGCATAACTCAATGCTTTAAGATCTGACCTCACCTCAGGCCCAACTGGGCTCAGTTGTGCCTGGATTATCCTGAAATAAGATCGTGTTTTGTTAAGACAAGGTCATGCCTTTTCGGATTCACCTGTGGCACAACAGCTGATTTAGCTGTAATAGTAGACTGTTCACAGCCAAATTCAATAGCAAAAAATTCACAGTAGGTGGGAATTTGAAAACCTTGATGCAGTAAGTTGGTTAAAATTTAGAAAATAAACTCCACAACAAGAACATTCTCACTGAACCTTGACTAAGAAAGGTAGAAAAACTGTAATGAAAAACTGGAATACCAGAAAAAGCTGGGAATCTTACATCCCTACTATACCTGACCAAACAACACTATAGGAAAACAATCATGTGTTTTTTCCAACTCGAAAAGCTTTATTTTCAAGAAATATAACAAATAAATATGATATTTATTGCCACAATCTCTTATTGTTGATTTATTTATTGATGTTTAAGGTCATAGTCAACATCTATGGCTATATCATGACCGCAACATAGGTAGCAAGCTTGAAAATAAGCAGACTGTCACCTGTAAAATGAGGTCCTCAGAGGGTGAATTTGGTGATGCTACCCTGCACAGCAGGGTAGCATCACAAAATTTACCCTCTGTGAACCTCAGTTTGAATCAAGGTCTCAAGCCAAAACAGAAAGATGTTCCTAGAGGATAAATTGGCCCACTGTATGGGATAGCATCAGTAAATTCACCCTCTGGGGACCTCATTTTGCAAATGACAGGTTGCTTATATTCAGGCTTGTAGGTTAGCCAATTGTTTATACCTATCCTACCAACTTTAGAGGACTTCCATCTCAGGCATTTGTTGGGTCCTATTTTACCAGTAAAGCAGAACTTGTTTACCACAGTGAATATGCTTTTTGAGAGACATGTCACAAATTTAGGAAAGTGTTCACATTAATGTTTTTGCCAGTGTTTTAAGCAGAGTGGTGCAAATTATTTTTAATGCAGAAAGTGTATATTTTGCAGTCACCCATACAAATGTGTTCAACAGCACAAATGTAAATGAAAAAGTACCAAAATCATAATTAATCCTGTACCCAATTCAAACAGGAGATGACACTTGCCAAAAAAAATTCTTAAATAATTAAAAATTTACATTTTTGCTGTAAAAACACAGCTTATGGCCCCTCATTAGATTGAGTGAGCTCTATGAGCTCATTCCAATGAAAGGTCAAAAGCTACATTTTGGAGACAAAAAATTTGACTTGTTACAATTCATCTGAGAGTGCTATGAATTATAATGGGGAAAAGTCCTGCGAACAAATTTTCATGACCAAAACTAATCAGCACTCTTCCTGTTAAAACATGAAGAGCAAGCCATTACTGACAGTATTTCTAGTCATCAGTTGTATCAGTGCACAGGAATATCTCCCAGAATCACTGTTCATTTTGGGGGGTTAAACTGGAAGCCTATATTTGGGCTTTATGAAATGCCACAGGTTGTGACTATTATACCTACACTCTGTTAACCCTTTATCCAATGTAAAGTCCAAAACCGGCCAGCGTTATTCACAAAAATCACCAATTAATTTTCATTATTTTTTTCATTTTGTGTCTCAAAAACATAGATTATGACCCCTCATTGGAACGAGCTCGTCGGGCTCGTTCCAATGAGGGGGCATAACTTATGTTTTTGAGACAAAAAATGAAAAAAATTAGTTAGTCAAGAATTTTTTTCCAGGTGTCGTCTTTTTTTTCATGTTAGGTAAAGGGTTAAACAAAGGAGGTTTCATATCGAACCTGGAAAGAAGAAGATATTGCTAATGACATATTGCTCACATATTGTTCACAGGGAAGAAGGCAGAGGGTCTTCAATTGGGATGTGGGATCAGTTAGATATCTGACTGGGGTTGGATCCCCACATCTCATGCCACGGCCTCCCCCCAGGGAAATCTGAGATGGACTCTGAGGCCACCCTCTGGCTTTAATCTTGTCATTTTATCCACAAGAAAAAAATGCAATTCCCTAGGTAGGTCCATGAGTTTTCCTTCATACTGACCAAGCCACATGAGGACTACAGATTGACAGCTATTCAGCCAATACCTACTCCTTCCAACTGACAGTCAGTTGGAAAGAGTAGGTATTGGTTGAATAGCTATCAGCCTATAGTCCTTGTGTAGACTGGTCATTGTAAGCAAAATGGAACGGTGAATTCAAAAAAAAAACAGACTGGTCACAAATATGAGGCAGAATTTCAGAAAATTTATGTCAGCTGATTAGAAAAGTCAGAGAATTTGATCAAATGATCACAGTAGGAACAACTCTGATCACAGATTGGATTGGTCAGAAAAGTCTGAAAAGTTGAAAACAAAGAAGGAAACTGATTTCTTTGAATTCGCAACTATTGGAGTTTATATCTTCAAATTTCCAACTACTGAAAATTATGATGGTTATTGTCGAAGGGGGGCATCCTGACCCCCCCCCCCCTGTCATTACATACCTGATTGCTCAGTAACATTTAATTGGATAGTGCCTATTGGCAATATCCAATCAAACATAAAAGAGCAATATATGATGAAATGAAATCTCTGGTCAAGAATTATTATTTATTCATTATTTATTTATTTATTAATGTTTAATGACACTTTAACAGCCAAGGTCATATTGTGTCGGTGACAGTTTTATGGGAGGAGGAAGCCGGAGTACTCGGAGAGAAACACGAGCAACGATGAGCCGCTGCCAGCTCCCCAACATTGTAACTCCACACAGCACAGGCAGGGTTAGAGTGGTGGAAGACATGCACATCATTGACATGCAGTATGCCTTAGTGCACGGTGTCATCATTTCCCCATATGGACAATCGGGGTTAAATGCCTTGCCCAAGAACACAACACGGGAGTCTGAATCGATCACTCAGACGGTCAGCCATCCAAGAATTAACCAGGCTCGACTTTGCTTAACTTCGGTGATCTGATGAGAACTGGTTACCGCAATGCCACCATGCCCCCTCTGGTTAAGAAAAATGTTCATGTAGCTCTCTACCAGTAAAGGTCACTTTCAACACCAAAAGCTATATTCCAATCATAAAACAAGTAAAAAGTCAAGTTTAGGCCACTGTTATGTTGACCTTTATATAGATTATGTTGTCTACTGATTCATATTAACACTGTAGAGCAGAATTTTTCTACCACAGTAAACCAACACTACTCCAAATTCCAGACATCCTACAGGCACATACCAAAAGAAAACTTGCTTAATGTCAAAAACCTGTTCAAATATGCAGACAGATACTGAATGAATCTACTCATCAACCAACAATATGTTTCCATCTGGAAAAAAAAATTCAGAAATACATTTCACAGGAGTACAAAACAGCACTAATAAAATCAGTTGTCACAATTTTTCATCCCCAGAAGATTAACCTATTTTCTAGACATGTCACATGAAACGGTACTTTAAAACCTCCTTGAGAAAAACTATGAATAACAAGAATTTTGACCATCACCATGACGACAATTACCCTTGACAGTTGGATAATTACTTGGAGAAGACAGAGATGTTAAAACACAAAAATTCCCTTGGAGACAGCGTGCCATCAGTAGAGACAAAGTGTCATCATCGATACTGTGGCACATTAAACTGACTAATTCGAGTAATGTCAATGGCTGCTGAGCCGTATAAAGTCTTGCAAGTCAATGGAGTTCACATGTGAATTTCACAACTCTCGTTTTCCATGAAGTTAATCAGTGGTAAAAAATAATTACTGTTTAATCACTTTCACCACATCTCAAATCAGATCCTCTCTTTTCCAAGAATTTGCAACATGATGAACGCAGGATCTGCACTATCAGAAACTTTGAGTGACCTTCAGACTGTGAAGGTTTTTCCGCTGTCTTGGGACTAAATTATTCAAGATTCATTACCTGCATGCATGCTGCTGGGAGATATTGCCATCAGAACAACAGTTCTCTTCCTACCAGAATTGAGAGAGTCCAGTACACTAATAAACCTTTTACCAAACATGAAAAGCAGAGGACACTTGCATTCCAAATTCTTGAAAAACTAATTTTTAAAATTTTTTGTGTCAAAAACATAGCTCATGACCCCTCATGGGAACGAGATCAATAATCTATGTTTTTGTGACAAAAACTGAAAAAGTAATGAAAATTGAATGGGGAATTTTGTGAATAGAGCTGGACGGTTTTGGCCGTTACGTTAGGTAAAGGGTTAACAAAATATATCCCTGTAAATGGGATCGATCATTCCAAAAATAATTTCTGGGCTTCATAAGGTTGAATTTTTTTATCAAAGTATTTTCTGGAATTTTTTCCTAAAATTCAGTCATGTCTGCTGTGAAGCAGTCATGACTGAATTTTGGGAAAAATTTCAAGAAAACTGTACATCCACTGAATCAACTGATTTCAGCCAACATTATAAATGAAAATGAAAGTGTCAATGACACTGTAGCTCAGCTTGTTTAAGACATGTACATTTATAGTATGTGACACAGCAATGACAAACATCTAGGTAATGACCTGATAGCAAAGGTACATGTAAAGTATTGTAATTGTCTGTACATAAATGCTGACCGTAGCCTGTAACAAATATATAGGTAAAGTATTGTAAAAGTGGGGTGACAGTTAGATGCTATACTAGAAAAGAAATCTTTGAGTTCCAGAGTGTGTGTGACTGAACCCCAAAATATTTGTTCTCATAGCACAGTGATAACAAAGGTACCCCAAAACACTTGTTCCTGTCACAAGGTGATAACAAAGGTACCCCAAGAAGTTTCGTGAAGATCAGTTCATAAATACAGACTCTAGCCCGAGCCGTATTGACATGTGCACTTACTGTGTATAAGTAGCACTGAACAAATCAAAGTTCATCTAATTTGCATAATTTCTGCACGAGAAAAAAACCTGTATTATATGTGATGTATTCCATGTTACTAAACATTCCTACAAAAATTTATTCAAATCAGAACTTTCATACAGAAGTTCTGTACAAAAAACTGATTGCACTAATTTTGGTACAAAAAGGCTGCTGGCGGCCATCTTGAATTTTGGACCACATCCAAAAACACTCGTTCTCGTCCCACAGTGATAACAAAGGTACCCAAGAAGTTTCATTAAGATCGGTTCATAAATACGGCCTCTAGCCTGAGCCGTACAGAAGTTGTGTACAAAAAACTGATTGGACCTAATTTTGGTACAAAATGGCCACTGGCAGCCATCTTGAATTTTGGACCGCACCCAGAAACACTCGTTCTCATCCCAAGGTGATAACAAAGGTACCCAGAATTTTTGTGAAGATCGGTTCATAAATACAGCCTCTAGCCCGAGCCGTATTAACACCCACTTACTGTGTATAAGTTGCACTGAATAAATCAAAGTTCATCTAATTTGCATCATTTCTGCTTGAGAAAAAAACCTGTATTATATGTGATGTATTCCATGTTACTAAACATTCATACAGAAATTTATTCAAATCAGAACTTTCATACAGAAGTTCTGTACAAAAAACTGATTGCACTAATTTTGATACAAAATGGCCGCCGGCAGCCATCTTGAATTTCAGACCACACCCAAAAACACTCGTTCTTGTCCCAAGGTGAAAACAAAGGAACCCAAGAAGTTTCGTGAAGATCGGTTCATAAATACAGCCTCCAGCCCTAGCCGTATTGACATGTGCACTTACAGTGTATAAGTAGTACTGAATAAATCAAAGTTCATCTAAGTTGCTTAATTTCTGCACGAGAAAAAAAACCCATATTATATGTGATGTATTCCATGTTACTAAACATTCATACAAAAATTTATTCAAATCAGAGCTTTCATACAGAAGTTCTGTACAAAAAACTGATTGCACTAATTTTGGTACAAAATGGCTGCTGGTGGCCATCTTGAATTTTGGACTGCACCCAAAAACACTTGTTGTCATCCCACAGTGATAACAAAGGTGCCCAAGAAGTTTTGTAAAGATCGGTTCATAAATACAGCCTCTAGCCTGAGCGTTGCGGTAACTGGTTCTCATCAGATCACCGAAGTTAAGCAACGTCGAGCCCAGTTAGTCCTTGGATGGGTGACCATCTGAGTGGACTCCCGCATTGTTCCTTGGGCAAGGAACTTAACCCCGAGTGTCCACATGGGGGCATGATGACACCGTGTACTAAGGCATACTGCACGCCGAAGGTGCCCATGTCTTCAAGCAATCTAACCCTGCCTAAGCTGCATTGAGGAGTTACTATGTTGGGGAGCTGGCAGTTGCTCGTTGTTGCTCAATGGTTCTCTCTGGGTACTCCGACTTCCTCCGCCCATAAAACTACCACCAACACAATATGATCTTTGCTGTTAAAGAGTCGTTAAACCTTAATAAATAAATAACAAGATGGAATATGAACCTGCTAATTTTGAATCCTCCCATCGCCAGAATGCTTCATATAGTTCAGTGATCACAAAGGTGGTCTTTTTCATGATTATTTTCCTTTTTAGTGTTTCTAATCTAACCACAACATGGATATAATCTGACCACAACATGGATATAAAGTAAAAGTTTAGCCAATGTTTATATCCATGTTGCCCATTTTAGAGGACTTTCACTACAAGCATTGGTTACTGTGTCATATTTTAGCAGTAAAACAGAGCTTGTTTACCACAGAGAACAAGACTTCCTCACTTCCTGGGGTTCCCATGGGGAAGAAGTGGAAGCCAAGACTTGATTAGAAATTACTGCTAAGCAATTGGATATGTACAGGTTGTAGTCTAGCGGGAATTCAGAACAGTTGCCCAGTCCAATGATTGTTTACAAAACTGAAAAGAAAATCAGTCACTTCATCCATGAAAATGAACCTTTCAACTGTTATCAAGTTTCAACAGGAACTTATAAATAGCAAATGTAGGAAAATTTGAAAATGCAGACGGTTTCTGTATTCAGTGATTGGTTTGGTTCAGTTTTTCTGTTTCCCCGTGATATGGGTAACTAATTCATACCTATGCTGCCCACTTAAGGACTTCCACCTCAGGCTTGGATCTGGGTCCTATTTTACCCATAAAACAAGCACTACTCAACTTCCGAGGGTTCTCATGTGGGAATGCAGTTACATGTTCTGCTGTTCAGGATCTTTTGACTAAGTCCAATGCTCTAAACAAGGCACCATCATGCTCCCACAACATGAGTATACCATCCCGTTTAACCCTTTACCTAACGTAACGGCCAAAACCGGCCAGCGCTATTCTCAAAAATTGCCTATTAATTTTCATTATTTTTTTCATTTTATGTCTCAAAAACATAGGTTATGACCCCTCATTGGAACGAGCTCGTTGAGCTCGTTCCAATGAGGGGTCATAACCTATGTTTTTGAGACAAAAAATGAAAAAAATGAGTTATTCGAGAATTTTTTTTGCATGTGTCGTCTGCTTTTCATGTTAGGTAAAGGGTTAAACAATACTCTTAGGTCCCAAACAATAGTACAGATCAGAATAATACAGGGTGGAAAAATAGCCGGAATTTAATAATAGTACAGGGGGAGGGGGTGGGGTGCCTTTGAAGTGGGTCAGTTTATGCATGGTAAAATTTTTGTCTCAGACATCATTCCTTGGAAAGCTCTCCTGGAGAGCTTTCCAAGGAATGATATTTGTGATTAGTTCAATCATATAAAGACTGCTATGTTTTGAATTTTAAATATTAATAGTTGGTGTTACTTTGTGTCAGTTTGTCCCCTTGATGACCACTGGGAATTTAATAATCATACAGATCAGAATAAGCATCATATAGGGTGGAAAAAGTCCTCAAAATTAATAATCATACATGCATGATTAATTGGCACCCAAGAGTAGTTTACACATATGATTCCCATTTTAGATAACTCACACCCCAGTTATGGGTATCAGGGTCCTGGTATACCAATCAAGAACTTTCCTACCACAGTAGATAAGCACTGCTTCACTTCCCATTTTTCATTTTCACTTCCTAAGAAATTAATTTTTTCTTTCAAAATTTTACTGCATAAGCTTGTTCTACGGAGGGGTCATCAGCTATGTTTTGGAAGGGTAAATGCAAAAAAATAAAAGAAAATGACCCTTTCTGCATTGAGTGCCAGAGGGATTTTGTTGATTCATTTGGTAAAGGGATAAAATTTGATTAATATGACCTGGAACCAATGGAAAATAACTTTAAATTCTTTCTCCTAACCTAATTGCCTGGCAGTACAGTCTCTGGAATTACCAATCAAAAAACCTGATCAATATCTAATGGCAGAAGCAAGAACCTCACAATAGCTGATACAATCAGATATTTTCCCATACAAATTTTACTTCTTTTCATTTTTTCTGATGGATCTTCAATATATCCTATTTCCTCAACAGTATCAAGTTTAAAGCATGTTATAATGTGAGATGAGAAATGAGAAATAACTTTTTTATCGCAACCAACTCGCCAATATTTCTCAGAAAATGATATAAATGAACCTAAACTAGACATAATCTTAGAATATTGGAATGAATTTTATCCAATATTCTACATTTATCACGACTAGGTTGAGTGATAATAATGATTTATTTCTGTGATTTGAGCTTAATTAACACTCTCAGTAATTTTTATTCACATCTATTTAATGGTTAGATGTTAGAACTCAATGTGTTATAAATAAATTCATAATGAACATAAAATTTATGATGTTATCAAAGTGAAGTTCACACATTTATAAAATTTGAAAATGATATTAGCTGCTTACCCAACGTAATGGCCAAAACTGGCTAGCATTATTCACAAAAATCACCATTTAATTTTCAGTAATTTTTGTCTCAAAAACGTAGCTTATGATCCCTCATCAAGCCAGAAAATAAGCAGCCTGACATCTGCAAAATGAGGTCCCCAGTGGGTGAATTTAGTGATGCTACCCTGCAAAGCAGGGTAGCATTACTAAATTTACCCTCTGTGAACTGCAATCTGAATCAGGGTCTCAAAAGTAAACAGAAAGAGGTACCCAGAGGATAAATTGGCCCACTGTATGGGATATCATCATCAAATTTACCCTCTGGGGACCTCATTCTGCAAATGTTAGACAGCTTATTTTCTGGCCTGTCCCTCATTGGAATGAGCTCACTGAGCTCATTCCAATGAGGGGTCATCAGCTAAGTTTTTTATGCAAATGAAAGTGTCAATGACACTGTAGCTTAACTTGTGTGTTGTGTTTGATGAAAAGGATAATGTTCAATGTTTATGAAAGGATTATGAAATAAGACAAGAATTGTGATAATTGGGAATATGTTCATTTCTGTTTCCTGTATGCTATGTTTATAATAAAAATAATATGAGGTGTACACTGTACTAAAGATCTGAGGGGTGGGTTAATATGACCTCACAGTTAATATATGTGGCCCTCACAGTTAACATATATCAACAAAATTACAATGAAATTATTCCAAAATGAGTCATCCTATCAAGTTACATTAAAATCCCTTCATAAATATGGCCTGTAGACTGTGCTAAAGGTTTTCGGGCTTCGGGCCCCTGTAGCCGTCAGTTTCCCAATTGCGTCCAAAGGGGACAGTCTCATCTAGACATTATATGAAGTCAACCTACCAAGTTACAATGAAATCCCTCCATAAATACGACCTATAGACTGTGCTAAAGGTTTTCGGGCTTCAGGCACCTGTAGACATCACAGTTGACCAACCACGACCAAAAGGGGATGTCATCATCTAGGCATTATATGGAGTCAACCTAACAAGTTACAATGAAATCCTTCCATGAATACGACCTACAGACATGCTAAAGGTTTTTGGGCTCGGGCAGCCATCAAGGCTGAATGATCGTGACCAAAAGAGGACGTTCTCATCTGGACACTATTTGGAGTCATCCTACCAAGCTACAATAAAATCCCTTCATAATTATGACCTGTAGACTGTTCTAAAGGTTTTCGGGCTTTGGGCCCCTGAAGCCGTCACAGTTGCCCACTCGTGTCCAAAAGGGGACGTTCTCATCTAGACATTATATGAAGTCATCCTACCAAGTTACAATGAAATCCCTTCATAAATATGACCTTAGACTGTGCTAAAGGTTTTCGGGCTTCAGGCTCGGGCAGCCATCATGGTTGAATGATCGCAACCAAAGGAGACAATCTCATCTGGGCATCATCTGAAGTGATCCTGCTAAGTTACAATGAAATCCCTTCATAAATATGACCTGTAGACTGTGTTCAAGGTTTTCGGGCTTCGGGCACCTGTAGCCATCACAGTTGACCAATCACGACCAAAAGGGGATGTCATCATCTAGGCATTATATGGAGTCAACCTAACAATGTTACAATGAAATCCTTCTATAAATATAACCTTTTGCCTATGCTAAAGGTTTTTGGGCTCGGGCACCCATCAAGGCTGAATGATCACGGCCAAAATGGGACGTTCTCATCTTGACCTTATTTGGAGTCAACCTACCAAGTTACAATGAAATCCCTTCATAAATATGACCTGTAGACAGTGCTAAAGGTTTTTGGGCTTCGGGCACCTTTAGCCATCATAGTTGCCCAAACATGTCCAAAAGGAGACGTTCTCATCTAGGCATTATATGAAGTCAACCTACCAAGTTACAATGAAATCCCTTCACAAATATGACTTGTAGACTGTGCTTAAGGTTTTCGGGCTTCGGGTTCGGGCAGCCATCATGGTTGAATAATTGCAACCAAAGGGGACAATCTCATCTGGGCATCATCTGGAATGATCCTATGAAGTTACAATGAAATCCCTTCATAAATATGGCCTGTAGACTGTGCTCAAGGTTTTTGGGATTCGGGCACTTGTAGCCAACACAGCTGACCAATTATGACCAAATGGGGATGTCATCATCTAGGCATTATATGGAGTCAACCTAACAGGTTACAATGAAATTCTTCCATAAATATGACCTTTTACCTATACTAGAGGTTTTTGGGCTCGGGCACCCATCAAGGCTGAATGATCGCGATCAAAAGGGGACGTTCTCATCTAGACATTATTTGGAGTCATCCTACCAAGTTACAATGAAATCCCTTCAAAAATATGACCTGTAGACTGTGCTAAAGGTTTTCGGGCTTCGGGCACCTTTAGCCATCACAGTTGCCCAATCATGTCCAAAAGGGGACGTTCTCATCTAGACATTATATGAAGTTAACCTACCAAGTTACAATGAAATCCCTTCATAAATATGACCTGTAGACTGTGCTAAAGGTTTTTGGGCTTCGGGCTCGGGCAGCCATCATGGGTGAATGATCGCACGTTCTCATCTAGACATTATATGAAGTTAACCTACCAAGTTACAATGAAATCCCTTCATAAATATGACCTGTAGACTGTGCTAAAGGTTTTCGGGCTTCGGGCTCGGGCAGCCATCATGGGTGAATGATTGCAACCATAGGGGACAATCTCATCTGAGCATCATCTGGAGTGATCCTAAGAAGTTACAATGAAATCCCTTCTAAATATGACCTGTAGACTGTGCTCAAGGTTTTCGGGCTTCGAGCACTTGTAGCCATCACAACTGACCAATCACGACCGAAAGGGGATGTCATCATCTAGGCATTATATGGAGTCAACCTAACAGGTTACAATGAAATCCTTCCATAAATAACACCTTTTGCCTATGCTAAAGGTTTTTGGGCTCGGGCACCCATCAAGGCTGCATGATCAAAATGGGACGTTCTCATCTAGACATTATTTGGAGTCATCCTGCCAAGTTACAATGAAATCATTTCATAAATATGACCTCTAGACTGTGCTAAAGGTTTTCGGGCTTCGGGCTCCTGTAGCCGTCACAGTTGCCCAATCACGTCCAAAGGGGGACTTTCTCAACTAGACATTGTATGAAGTCAACCCACCAAGTTACAATGAAATTCCTCAATAAATATGACCTGTAGACTGTGCTAAAGGTTTTCGGGTTTTGGGCTCGGGCAGTCATCACGGTTGGCAGATCATGCTCAAATGGGGAAATTCGCATCTAGACATCATAAGGAGTCATCCTACCAAGTTACAATGAAATCCCTCCACATTAAACATGACCTGCAGACTGTGCTAAAAGTTTTTGGGTTTCGGGCTTGGGCAGCCATCACGGTTGATAGATCATGCCCAAAAGGGGACATTCTCATCTAGGCACTATACAGAGGCATCCTACCAAGTTACAATGAAATCCCTTCATAAATACGACCTGTAGACTGTGCTAATGGTTTTGGGGTTTTGGGCTTGGGCAGCCATACCGGTTGCCCGATCGTGACCAAAAGGGGACGTTCTCATCTAGACATGACCCCAAACCTGCATATGAAATTTCGTGACGATCAGACAAGAACTGCGGGGTGTAGCCCGTGCTAAAGGAAAATGTGAACAGACGTCACAGACTAACAGACTCACAGACTAACAGACTTCCGCACGCGTGATGGCAATAGCTTATCTTGACTATGTCAAGTTAAGCTAAAAATGAAAAGAAATAGTTATTCAAGAATTTTGTTTGCCAGTGATGCCTGCCTCTTCTTTTAGGTCAAGGGATAACAGATGTGGAAACAGCCAAATATTAGCTTTTAGCTTTTTGCTGAATCCATTTTATTATTGCCCATACATTCTTTTTGCTGAATCCATTTTATTAGTGCCCATACATCAATTATTATATTGTTCAAACTGTACTTTTATTGCTAAAGATACCTTGGAACTATTTGAAAGGAGAGAGGTCATGAAGTTGCCTCCATGGAGGTAAACCCACACACCTGCGCCATTCTACCAAGAAGAGGCATTGAAACAAGTTGTGGGAATTATTCGCCAGTCTTTGTAAAATGAATAAACTTTAAAACTAGACATCACAACACAGCTACAAATGAAATTTGAAAAAGAGTTGGTGAGAGATGAGGTCTGTCGGGTGTGCTTATGAAATTGTGGACAATTTGTATGCCCAATCCGAGATTTTTCAAAGAAATTCAAAAAAAATTGATAGCTCCAATTTAGACATTTCCCTAAATGTACAAAATTTTAAACTGATCATTGAGAGATACAGCCTGTAGGGTGTGCTAAAGGAATTGTGGGTGGACAGATGAACGGGTGCACAGACATATAGACGGACGAAAGCTGCATCCCATCCCAATAGTTCAGACTTGATGTAATGTCAAGCCAAAAATTATTTACATGACTTGAGTTTCTCAACAGTGTATCTTGGCCACAGTTTGGATATTGGAGTGTTATTACTGATATTCCTAGTGATTTTAGTCTTGCTCTTGTACTTCATACAGTGAGTGGACATTTTCCCTGTGAACATTTTCCGAGGCAGACATAAGTTACGGGATGTTTAGTTGGCGGATACAGTGTCACATGAGATAAAGTGGGAACAATATTATGCAAGGCTTCAGCCGAGCCTTATATTGTTCTAACTGAGCCTTTTGGGTCCTTTTCGTCATCAGCTGTAGTTGCAAACTGTTTCATGTTTCCGTTAAATTTCATATTGTTATTCATTTGTTTACAAAAGCAGATGAGTAGTGACTCAATGCAAGGGGAGTAATCCAAAATCTCATTAATAGCCAAGAAAATTATTGATTTAATACCATAGACATTTTGGGGTGCACTTACAATTCTGCCTGTTTTCCGGTGCTTAGAACTGAAAACAACTTTTTCTAAAGAGACAATTAGCCGAATTGAGACTGTGATTTTTGCAATAAAAACAAATGGCAGACAGTGACAATTAATTGACCGTTATTGTGTATTCCTCAGTGCTTGGTAACTAGTTATGACCATTCATTGGTTAGTCTATCTGATTGATGTGATAATACCCCATACATGATGGGCTGACATTTCGTCCCACCGAGTTCCAATGTGTTCTACATGTATGTGCCTACCGGCACATAGAACACATTGGAACTCATGGGATGATTTTTCCAGTGGACAATTTCCCAGGTAGCTTTTTTAAGGAAAGCAGTCATTTCCTCAGCATTTTTCTGTTATATTTTAATTTGTTGTTGGGAGTTACTCCCTTTGTTTTTGAGCTGGCTTTTATGTATTAGAATTGCTTATTTCCCTACAGCTGACATTGTTTTTCGATAAAAATACTTACAGTTCATCTAAATAAGTTGAAGAGTAAACTTCGAGAAAAACTTGAAATGATTTGCATTACATTTTTTGTGTGTTGACGAAACCAGGTCCTGGTATCATTTCTTGGAATGCTCTTTAGCAAATCATTTAGAGTTCTTAAAATGATACTGAGACCTCATTTTAACATAGAAATTGTTTCTCCCCACCATCAAGCACACTAATAATTGTTTTAACTTTGAAAGCATTGTTGCTATCTTGTAATGTCAGCCCATCAGCGGGGGAAATGATTGGGGTAATGTCCGCCCACCATCTGGAGTAATAACTCCTGGGGAAACGTCTGCTCAGGAAATGTCCAGCATTCATTATCCTCTGGCCATTAAGGACAAGCAATTATCGTGATGTAACTCCAGGACCTGATTGGATCTTTCCTGAAAGATGAGGCTGGTCTGGCACAGATACAGTTAATCATATTCATTTCACTTGAGCAGCTCTGTTGGCAGAGCAGGGGCAAATGAAGTAAAATTTCATTTGCATCTCCCCCATATCTGATTAGCAATGACAATGCTTCATGGGATAGTAAATACCATGTCAATAATTGTGTGTGTTATTGCTTGATGCTGTGTCTGACCTGAGTGCACTGCTGGGTGCTGATGTTTATCAACTCTTGAATTAAACTTAACCTTATGATTGAGTGTTTATAAATAATTACTAAGTGCACTGGTATAGTGGGAAATATGTTTTTCAATCATGCTTGCAAGTCATATTCAGGTTTTTTCTTCATATTTTCTTTTTCAGCTTTAACTTTTAGAGTGCTGGCAGCCCATATTTGGGCTTTATTCAGAAGTGAAGGTACCTCAACTTCATATTCTGTGGCTGGGCTTCATATTATTTAGTCTGTATGGATTTGCTTTGTTACAATTCCAAAAAAAGATGAATGGGTAAAATATACCCACAAGAAGATCCCAAAATGACAAACATTTTTTCATTAATTATAGGGGAAATAAAAAAAAATAGAAATAAAATGTGTGTATTTATGCTATTTGGGTATTTTGGGGTGATTTTTATCTTTTTGAGCAGTTGCTGAGTGGTTATTATTTTTTTTCACTCTCATCTCTCGATCACTTAAAATCACTGTTTAGCTTGACCAACAGTTTATTTCCGAAGTAATTTCAATAGTTATATCTTTTTATTTTTTATTTTTTTTTAAGTGTGCTTTTAAAGTTTGATTGAAGTTCAGTCAATTGTTAATAGCCTTGTTGCCCATTTTAGAGAACTTTCACCCCAAGCACTGGTGACTGGTAACCAGTGAAACAGAGCTTGTTAAACCCTTTACCCAACATGAAAATCAGACGACACTTGCAAAAACATTCTTGAATAACTAATTTTTTCATTTTTTGTCTCAAAAACATAGCTTATGAACCCTCATTGGAACGATCTCGTTCCAATGAGGTGTCATAACCTATGTTTTTGAGACAAAAAATGCAAAAAATAATGAAAATTAATTGGCCATTATTGAGAGAATATGGCTGGCCAGTTTTGGCCGTTAACTGGATAAAGGGTTAAGTAATAGATATATCACTATTTTGTGTACTATATGGGTAAAAAATTGTACAGTTGTGCAGGTGTCCGGAGATATTTTGGACGAGACGAAGCCGAGTCCAAATATTGGAGGACACCTGCACAACTGTACAATTATTTACTCATATAGTACACAAAATAGTCATATATGTGATTTAATCCACAGCCTCTCAATGTTAACAAAAGTCAAAATGAAAGTGTCAATGACACTGTAGCTCAACTTGTCAAGACAAAGACATGTACATGTATAGTATGTGACACAGCAATGACAAACATCTAGGTAATGACCTGATAACAAAGGTATATATAAAGTATTGTAACGGTCTGTACATAAATACTGACCGTTGCCTGTAACAAATGTATAGGTAAAGTATTGTAAAGGTGGGTGACAGTCAGATGCTAAACTAGAAAAAAATCTTTTGAGTCCCAGAGTGGGTCTGACTGAACCCCAAAATATTTGTTCTCATAGCACAGTGATAACAAAGGCACCCCAAAAAACACACTCATTCCTGTCCCAAGGTGAAAACAAAGGTACCCAAGAAGTTTCGTGAAGATCAGTTCACAAATATGAGCTGTGTAGAAGTTGTGACAAAAAACTGATTGGATCTAATTTCGGTACAAAATGGCCACTGGCAGCCATCTTGAATTCTGGACTGCACCCAGAAACACTCGTTCTCGTCCCAAGGAGATAACAAAGGTACCCAAGAAGTTTTGTGAAGATCGGTTCATAAATACAGCCTCTAGCCCGAGCCGAATTGACATGTGCACTTACAGTGTATAAGTAGCACTGAATAAATCAAAGTTCATCTAATTTGCATAATTTCTGCACGAGAAAAAACCCCGTACTATATGTGATGTATTCCATGTTACTAAACATTCATACAAAAATATATTCAAATCAGAACTTTCATACAGAAGTTCTGCACAAAAGACTGATTGCACTAATTTTGGTACAAAATGGCTGCTGGTGGCCATCTTGAATTTTGGACCACACCCAAAAACACTCGTTCTCATCCCACGGTGATAACAAAGGTACCCAAGAAGTTTCGTAAAGATCGGTTCATCAATACGGCCTCTAGCCTGAGCCGTATATAGAAGTTGTGTACAAAAAACTGATTAGACCTAATTTCGGTACAAAATGGCCACTGGCAGCCATCTTGAATTTTGGACCGCACCCAGAAACACTCGTTCTCGTCCCAAGGTGATAACAAAGGTACCCAAGACGTTTCGTGAAGATCGGTTCATAAATACAGACACTAGCCCGAGCCATATTGACATGTGTACTTACTGTGTGTAAGTAGCACTGAAAAAATCAAAGTTCATCTAATTTGCATAATTTCTGCACGAGAAAAAAACCCGTATTATATGTGATGTATCCCATGGTACTAAACATTCACACAAAAAATTATTCAAATCAGCGCTTTCATATGGAAGTTCTGTGCAAAAATCTGATTGAACCAAATTTTGTACAAAATGGCTGCCATCGGCCATCTTGAATTTTGGACCGGACCCCAAAACACTCGTTCTCGTCCCACGGTGATAACAAAGGTACCCAAGGAATTTCGTAAAGATCGGTTCATAAATACGGCCTCTAGCCCGAGCCATATTGGCATTTGCACTTACAGTGCTGAAAGTAACACCAAAAAACATCAAAGTTAGTCTAATTTGCATAATTTACGCACGAGAAAAAAACCCGTAGTATATGTGATGTATCCCATGGTACTAAACATTCATACAAAAAATTATTCAAATCATAGCTTTCATATGGAAGTTCTGTACAAAAAAAAAATTTCTGCATCGTCGGTACAAAATGTCTGCTGGCAGCCATCTTGAATTTCGGACTGCACCCAAAAACACTCGTTCTCATCCCACGGTCATAACAAAGGTACCCAAAAAGTTTCGTAAAGATTGGTTCATAAATACGGCCTCTAGCCCGAGCCATAGCAGCTTGGCACTTACAGCTCTGAAAGTAACACTAAATAAATCAAAGTCAGTCTAATTTGCATAATTTACGCACGAGAAAAAAACCCGTATTATATGTGATGTATCCCATGGTACTAAACATTTATACAAAACTTTATTCAAATCAGAACTTTCATACAGAAGTTCTGTACAAAAAACTGATTTTTGCATCATTGGTACAAAATGGCTGCTGGCAGCCATCTTGAATTTCGGACCACACCTAAAAACACTCGTTCCCGTCCCAGGGTCATAACAAAGGTACACAAGAAGTTTCGTAAAGATCGGTTCATAAATACGACCTCTAGCCCGAGGCATAGCCAATTGTTGACGTACGGACAGACGGACAGACGGACGACGGGCCATGACAATAGCTCAAATTTGACTTCGTCAAAGTTGAGCTAAAAATTATATTTTAGAAAGTTTGACACGAGTAAAACCACATTTTAAACACTTTTTGCTTGCTCTACCCCCGAAAAACAAAATGGGCATAACCCATTGTTTGCTTGCTAGAAAGTCTATTGAAGTTATGACACGCATCAGGAGTTCAGATATTGTGAACAGATCTGTGGCTTCGAAGTGAACTCGCATCATGACGTAATTTTTTCTCTCACTAATATAATGTCTCAGCTCATGGGTGGAACACTTATTCAATCCCTCATCGAAAGTGCGGCCGATAAATTTAATAATCGTTCATTTTTAAAGCATTTGGAAGAATAATTTTTTTTTTTTATCTGAAGAAGAGGTTCGCTTTCCCTCAGGGGTAGTGGGTGGTGGTGCCTGATTGCCGTCTTAATATTTGAAAAATGGCGTTTTTTTTTAGGTTATTTATTTATTTACTAGTGTTTAAGCTCACTTTTCTGCTGCTATGGCTAATTGTGGCCGCAAAAAAAGGTGTAAAGTCAAGTTTAGCCGATCATTTACACCCATGCTGCCCATTTTAGGGGACTTCTACCCCGGGCACTGGTGACCAGGTCCTATTTTACCAGTACAACTGAACTTGTTTACCACAGCAAACAAGCACTGCTTCACTTCCGAGGTTTCCACAGGAGTCCTTTTTAGGTTACCAGGGCTGTTGGTTATTAAAAGCAACAAAAAATTAAAAAGTACATTATAATTTGGACACGATGCACACTCAATTCAGTAGCTCTGTCGAGAAAAGCTTGTCAATAATTCATGTGTTAGAAAGTTTTTCACACCTCCTTTACAGCATCTTTACTTTTGAATGGTTATGATTCCAGTACCGTGACAATTGTACAAATATCAAGTTATTGGGACTGTTTCAAAACTGTCCCAATATCCAGATATTGGTACTGTTTTACTGAGCTGTTCTCATCAAAACCGTACTTAGTGTGATTTTATAGGGCTTGTCTTCATGACAGAGAACAAAAGAAATATTAGGTAGCTGTGGATTAAGACAGTAAACGGGCAGCACTTTACTTCCAGGGGTTCCCATAGGAATAGGGAGGGGAGGGGGGCTTTACAAAGCAAAAAAGTGAGTCCATGGCTTGGGGGTTAGCTTGCTTTCACACTAATGCTTATACTGCTTGTACCAGGCTATTAAGTCTGTGCAACTGACAGTTACTCACTCTGCTTGGTGGTTATCTTTCGGTACTCCTACCTCCTCTTCAATGGCGGGAACATGGTGATTTATTAATGAAATATTGGACTTCAAATCAAACTGCGGTAGGTTCGATCCTAACCCACGTCATCTTCATTGTGTCTTAAAACAAGAAACTTAATCTCAATTGCACATATGGAAGCATGGTGGCACACTATGCAAAGACAAACATCAAATTGTTATGGGCTATGTGCCATTGATATCTTCACAATGAATATTTCATGCAAAGTGAATGCCACTGAGAGTATTTTCAGGATATTTACATCATTATGTGTACGTATTTTGTCAAGAACAATACACAATATAATTTAATTTTATCTAAGTGCCAAATTCACTTCCTTGTCTAGACAAATCACAATGCAGGCATTAGTAAAACAGAGGTGACATAACACATTATTCCTCACTAGTGTTTTAACATCAGTCTTTTGGTGCAACAATACATTCATATTATAGAAAGAAAGTGTCCTTCGGGTGCTATGTAAGTAAGTAAAAATAGTTTACTTAGAAATTCCCAGGATATTCCACAAATGTCAATTAAATATGGTAGCAGACTTTCAGGAACCACTGATGCCTGCTATTAACACTGCGTTTAATGCATATATTTTTTTTATTCTATACATCACATTCTTCATTTTGATGTATAATTGGTGTGAATTTAATGTATATTTGTGGAATATCAGATTTGGGAATTTCAAAGTAAACTAATTTTCCTTACTTATATAGCACCATAAGGGACTGGGGAATTCTATTTATCTTTTGATCCTCCATAATGGAGTAACACTTTCACTTGGCCGTGATGTCTAGTGAAGTCTTGGCTGTCCTTACAGGCAGCCAAGACTTCACTAGAAACCACTGCCAAGGTACCCTAAACATCTGTCACCAAGACCACAAAAAGCCCATATGCTGGAACATGTGTTCTACATGCACATGAAAGACAAGAAACTTACCCAAATTGTAAATGAGTGTTTAAGGGTTAAACTCACAAGGATATAACAGTAAATTATTCAACCCTTTACCTAATATAACGGCCCAAAAATTAACCAGAATTAGCCTCCACAGCTTAAAATATCTTGGAAGTTTCTCAATGAACCAAACAAATATGGATATGATTCGAACCAGCTCATCGAGCTGGTTCGAATGATATCCATATTTGTATGGTTTTATCAAATGAAAGTGTCAATGACACTGTAGCTCAACTTGTCAAGACAAAGACATGTACATGTATAGTATGTGACACAGCAATGACAAACATCTAGGTAATGACCTGATAACAAAGGTACATATAAAGTATTGTAACGGTCTGTACATAAATACAGACAGTTGCCTGTAACAAATGTATAGGTAAAGTATTGTAAAGGTGGGTGACAGTCAGATGCTAAACTAGAAAAAAAATCTTTGAGTCCCAGAGTAGGTCTGACTGAACCCCAAAATATTTGTTCTCATAGCACAGTGATAACAAAGGCACCCCAAAACACACTCGTTCCTGTCCCAAGGTGAAGACAAAAGTACCCAAGAAGTTTTGTGAAGATCAGTTCATAAATACGAGCTGTATAGAAGTTGTGACAAAAAACTGATTGGACCTAATTTCGGTACAAAATGGCCATTGGCAGCCATCTTGAATTTTGGACCGTACCCAGAAACACTCATTCTCATCCCAAGGTGATAACAAAGATACCCAAGAAGTTTTGTGAAGATCGGTTCATAAATACAGCCTCTACCCTGACCATATAGACATGTGTGCTTACATTGTGTAAGTAGCACTGAATAAATCAAAGTTCATCTAATTTGCATAATTTTTGCACGAAAAAAAACCCCTTAGAATATGTGATGTATTCCATGTTACTAAACATTTATACAAAAATTTATTCAAATCAGAACTTTCATACAGAAGTTCTGTACAAAAGACTGATTGCACTAATTTTGGTACAAAATGGCTGCTGGTGGCCATCTTGAATTTCGGACCACACCCCAAAACACTCGCTCTCATCCCACGGTGATAACAAAGGTACCCAAGAAGTTTCGTAAAGATTGGTTCATAAATATGGCCTCTAGTCTGAGCTGTATAGAAGTTGTGTACAAAAAACTGATTAGACCTAATTTCGGTACAAAATGGCCACTGGCAGCCATCTTGAATTTTAGACCGGACCCAGAAACACTCGTTCTCATCCCAAGGTGATAACAAAGGTACCCAAGACATTTCGTGAAGATCAGTTCATAAATACAGACTCTAGCCTGAGCCGTATTGACATGTGTACTTACTGTGTGTAAGTCGCACTGAAAAAATCAAAGTTCATCTAATTTACATAATTTCTGCACGAGAAAAAAACCCGCATTATATGTGATGTATCCCATGGTACTAAACATTCACACAAAAAATTATTCAAATCAGCACTTTCATATGGAAGTTCTGTGCAAAAATCTGATTGCACCTAATTTTGTACAAAATGGCTGCCATCGGCCATCTTGAATTTCGGACCGCACCCAAAAACACTCGTTCTCATCCCATGGTCATACCAAAGGTACCCAAGAAGTTTCGTAAAGATCGGTTCATAAATACGGCCTCTAGCCCGAGCCGTATTGGCATTTGCACTTACAGTGCTGAAAGTAACCCCAAAAAACATCAAAATTAGTCTAATTTGCACAATTTACGCACGAGAAAAAAACCTGTATATTATATGTGATGTATCCCATGGTACTAAACATTCATACAAAAAATTATTCAAATCAGAGCTTTCATATTGAAGTTCTGTACAAAAAACAGATTTCTGCATCGTCGGTACAAAATGGTGGCTGGCAGCCATCTTGAATTTTGGACCGCACCCAAAAACACTCGTTCTCGTCCCACGGTCATAACAAAGGTGCCCAAGAAGTTTCGTAAAGATCGGTTCATAAATACGGCCTCTAGCCCGAGCCGTATCCAATTGTTGACGTACGGACAGATGGACAGACGGACGACGGGCCATGACAAAAGCTCAAAGTTGGCTTCGCCAAAGTTGAGCTAAAAATTATGAAATTTATTTATGAAAAATGTGAAATTTAAATTTATTTTTTTTAAAAATACTGTATTAGGCAAAGGGTTAAGAATTGAGAAGTGATTCTTGCAAGAATTTGTGAGAATCAAGACAGATTCTTGCAAATCTGAACATATTTTAAGGCCAGAATCATGACTGAACCAAAGTTAAAAGTTAATAACCAATTCATTACATGACAATACCCAAAGGACCCCATTACTTCTAAATTTAAAACTACAAAGAATGTTATCACCAATAATATCCTTCTTGCCTGTGCAACAACTAGAACTTACAATCTATTTCCAAAACCCTCGTTGATTGGCCAGAAGTTTCCAATAAACAATATGCGATTGGCTAAAGTGCATTGTGATACAATAACTTAATCCATGTTTTTTTCCATGTTGGATCACTGGTGAAAAAATCTTGAGTGTATACTTATTAAATGAACACCGAGACCTACCTCAGAAGAACAAAATTACACATCAGTCTCAGACCAGAGTGTTCTATTGTTCTTCTGATGTGGGTCTTGACTGCACAGACAGACTTAACACACATGGACATATCATAGAAAAACAATAGAACATGCTAGTCCAGGACTGGTGTGTTCTATTGTTCTTCTGTAGTAGGGCTGTGTGTGGGGCTGAGAGGTATACGATTCTGATTTGTTGCCACTATGATATTTCATTAATTGCAATTTAAAAGCACTGACAGGTGCAAATGCACACACAGCCATCTCCACACACAGCTGAGAGGTATACACTTCTGATTTGTTGCTACTGTGATATTTCATTAATTGCAATTTAAAAGCACTGACAAGTGTAAATGCACACACAACCATCTCCACACACAGCTGAGAGGTATACGCTTCTGATTTGTTGCCACTGTGATATTTCATTAATTGCAATTTAAAAGCACTGACAGGTGCAAATGCACACACAGTCATCTCCAATGAAGGACTGCTGATGGCACTCAATATAACTGACCAGTCCCATAAATGTGAAATACACTGGGTATTCACCTTAAATAAA
The DNA here is from genome assembly GCA_031216915.1 of Pictodentalium vernedei. Taxonomy (NCBI): domain Eukaryota; kingdom Metazoa; phylum Mollusca; class Scaphopoda; order Dentaliida; family Dentaliidae; genus Pictodentalium; species Pictodentalium vernedei. The sequence continues at coordinate 412,648,479 of CM062294.1, read as the reverse complement.
ATATAATAAATCTAACCATTGAATTGTTCGATTTGGATATAATTGTTATTCTCATGTGGAGTAGAGTAAACAAAAATACACTCGATGCTCTTTTTATTACATGTGTTTCAGTTTCATTCTTGTCCTTTTTGACAGAGCCATCGATAAATCATTTAACCAATTCAATCTTGTTTGACAGAGCTCAAGTGGATAAATTTCTAGTTTCATTATGGGACAGTGGTGCAGCCATGGCTGGGGCCTGTGAGTGCTTGAGCACTCCCAGAAATTTTTAAAATTTATGTCACATCTTTTCATAACAGTCTCCAAGTCTTCTGCTATAGGCTTGCCAAGGACCGGAATACCAGATAACACCTTATGTAATTTGTAATAAAAAAGAACTGTACCTTCAATATTATGAACAAAATTCCAAAATACCAGAGTAGGGTCAAAAGGGGCTTGCCCCAAACCATCCCTGTGTGCCTTCAGAGTGTGAAACCATTAATCTTAAACATTAAGACCATATTGAAATGGAACTCATGCAGAGCAGCAACTTGATAGATCACACCTTCTGTGATTGAGCTTGTTTTCACTGGGTTAATTGCGATTGTTCAAACGTCAAAGCAAATTGTCAGAATGGAAGTGGTTCTGAGATTAACAATATGAAATGTTTCAAAATATAATGATACATCAACAGGACAGTCCTCTTCAACAAACTGCCTGGCAACAGTTTTAATTCTGTAACCAATGTACACAATATAAAAATTTATCATTTTAATTGTTTTTCAAATTTTTCAAAAAATTTCAAGAAACCCATATCATATGACCCCTCAATGGAACAAGCACAAAGAGCTTGTTCCAATGAGGGGGTCACACAATAATGATTTGTTGAAATTTTTTTTTTTAAATTATGTGGGTGGATATGGCTAATTCATTAGGTAAAGGATCAATACACATGCATGTGTACGTTATGATTCACATTCAGTTAGATTTATGCTATCCATTTGAGATCTAAACAAGCCCCAAAAGATACTTCTCACTAAATTTTAACCCCCTGCATACTAATGTCTCAATTAACTCTTTCAACACGACAAGCCGCTTTTCCAGTCCAGGAACACAATACGTCATAATTTCATTAAGTAGGTGAATGTGTGTGGGAGAACAATTAATATTTTCAATGTGCAGCCTTCAGGCTGCACATTGAAAATATTAATGGCTCTACCCCCAAATAATGGATATGGACTCTTCCAATTTCTGCCATTTAATTGGCATGGAAGATACCACCAGTGTTGAAAGGGTTAATATGAAAATATCAATCTGCAAATTTTTCCCATAAAGAAACTAGGAATTCAACAAGTTCAGTCTTGTTGGAAAGAACTCAATGAGTGTTGAATTTTTTTGGAATTTTGACACCAGTGTGCAAAGGGTTGATTATTGCATGACAGGCACTCCCTGATTTTAATGGGCCCCCAAATAATTTCTGGCTACACAACTGTTATGGAAAAAATTTGTACTTGAAATTTGAGTATTTTGACATCAGTGTCCAGCTCAGGTAGAAGGTCAAATTCCATGTTCCATACCTACAACAGTGCATGTCAACCTTGTGTCTTTCCAATTCTATTCCAAGACCTCTGATTTAAAAAAGCATATAATTGAAGCCTGCAGACATTTTCTCATTCCAGACAGAATGAAAATGAGTGGCAACTGCATAATAACATACTAGTACTGGCACCAAGAGTGCATGCACAATTATTGTGCGTTCTGAGTGCATTTTAATACAGATAAAGTGACTTGTGGAAATGAACATGACAATGCCCTGCAGAAGTTTAAGAACTGTAAAAGGTTTTTCCACTCAAAGATTTAACCACAAACCTGCAAATTGAGGTTCAGACATGGTCACTGTCCAGCCCAAATTGGCCAGATATCTAACACAACTAGAATTACTGTGAGCACTGCTCACTAAAGATACCACCCACTCCAACCAAGAAACATTTCACAACAGTAAAAAAGTATTTAATATACACAGCACATCTGTATGTTCTCCGAAAACATGAGAGCAATTTTCAATAAAAATACCTGAAAGCAGAATAGAAGGTGCACATCTATAATGTATATAAAAGAATGTCTGAGAGTTTCAATGAAATTCGCCCACTGGTATAAGAGGAGTAGCGGATAGCAGGAGTGTACCCCCCTAAAGCATCACAACAATTTGGCTAAGTTCATTTCGCCCTTTGGGAAAGAGTAAAAAATAAAAATACCTGAAAGCAAAATAGGAGGTGCACATCTATAATGTATAGAAAAGAATGCCTGTAAGTTTCAATGAAATCCACCCACTGGTTTAAGAGGAGTAGCGGATAGCAGATGTGTACCCCCAAAGCGTCACGGACGTACGGAAGTACGGACGTACGTAAGTACGTAAGTACGGACACCATGAATGCTATATACCGCCCACTTTTCAAGTGGGTGGTATAAATATATGGGAGGCTGACCCTTTGACTGGTGTCTGTATGTCAGTGCCTCCTTCATTGCCCATGTCAATGCCCCTCTGTTGCTCCCCCTACAAGACTCCTAACCACCTCTCTCTAACCTAACCACCTAGCCTCTTTTAGGAGAGGCTTGTGTTTTGATACTAATCCCTTAGATGTACATTTTAGATGTTTTGTGTATTGTTAACTGGTTGATTGCTAAATTATTTTCAATGGTGATTTAAAACACGGGTAATTTTTTTTAAAGTTACCATGCTACCAGCAAGATTAGTGTTAGTTTAACCCTTTACCTAACATGAAAAGCAGACGACACTTGCAAAACAAATTCTTGAATAACTAATTTTTTTCATTTTTTGTCTCAAAAACAGAGGTTATGACCCCTCTTTGGAATGAGCTCAATGAGCTCATTCCAAAGAGGGGTCATAACCTATGTTTTTGAGACAAAAAATGAAAAACATATTGAAAATTAATTGGCGATTTTTGTGAATAGCACTGGCCGGTTTTGGCCGTTACATTGGGTAAATGGTTAACAAAATTTGGTTCATAAAAAAATGTTTGACTAAGATTTATTGGAGAGTGCCTTTTGGCATTCTCCAATAAATTTCAACCAAATAATTTTATATAAGAAATTTGTCTTCTACTGCTGAACAAACAATAAGCTAACAAAAGCGACGCGAAGCGTGGCATATGCCCCCTCCTGCAATACCATGGATAGCATTATGCCATCAAAAGCATGACATGTGCCTGCAGCAATCTGTACCAATATAAACAAGCATGGCAAAAATTATTTCAATCCAACGTATGATGACAGAGCTAGAGCAGCAAATACGTTGGACGGACACATTTTTCAATCATCCCCTAAGTTAAACAAGGGCAAATAACACTATAAATGCTCATGAGAAGATATTAATTCTACTGTAGGATCCATTCCCCCATGCTGAGGAACAAGCATGGTAAAAATTATTTGAATTCAATGTATGATGACAGAGCTAGAGCAGCAAATATGTTGGATAGACACATTTTTCAATCATTTTTCAATAATAATCCCCTAAGTTAAACAAGGGAAAATAACTCTGTAAATGTTTAAGCGAAGATGTTAATTCTGCTGTAGGATCTGTTTCCCCATGTTGATGGACAAGCATGGCAAAAACTAGAGGAACTGTGAGCAAGCTCACAAAGTGATACCCCCCACGCCTGAAATGTATAAGTTAGATTATCTCCCCTTGGAAATGTCAGACCGGAATTATATTGCTTCATGCACATCTTCATATGGAGTTCTTCCATTGTGTAAAGTTTCATGAAAATTCTTCAAACGGTTTAGGAGAAGTTGTGCTTATAAGGATGGACAGACCTGAAATGTATAAGTTAGATTATCTCCCCTTGGAAATGTCAGAACGGAATTATATTGCTTCATGCACATCTTCATATGGAGTTCTTCCATTGTGTAAAGTTTCATGAAAATTCATCAAACGGTTTGGAGGAGTTGCGCTTATAAGGATGGACAGACAGACAGTCGGACAGATGGACATACAGACGGATGGAGGGACAGGGTGGTTCCTATATACCCCCCAAACTTTGTTTGTGGGGGGGTATAATTATTTGAATCCGACAAATAATGACTGTGCTAGAGCAGCAAATATGTTGGATGAACAAATTTGCGTTACGCAGGAACATACGAACAAATGTACGCAGCTCTCCACTAGATACCCCCTCCAACCCACTCGGGGGCATAATAATGCATATACTAAAGTGGCTTCCAGCATTTTTCAATAGAGCCACAATAGTGGCTTCCAGCACTCAAACAGCTAATTAAACCAATAAAGAGTTTCATAATGCTTCAAGGAATAAACTTGATAATTCAAATAAAAATTCTAGAAACATACTTTCAAATTTTACAAAGTTGCGGCATTCTGTTGTGCGACAGTTTGTCATTACTGCATTTTGTTACTATGGCAAAAGAACGTGCTGTATAGTGCTGTACAATATGATGTCAGGGAGAAAAATATTGTTGAACCAATGCAACCACTTGTTTGGACTATTGTTGTTGCACTGCTCGGATGATACAGTACATTTAACTTTTTACTTTTCACAGATTTACATTTCAGATCCTTTGAGTATGCCTGACTACTATTTATTTATTTAGCAGCATGTAAGGAGTTAATCATAAAAATGCAGGAATATGTCCATATTCTGGTTAATTCAATATTCCAGTTAACTGAATATTTTTCACCAGCAAAGTGCTATAACACTGAGGGGGGAATTTTCCACCCTACTTTTATTTACAATCCCCATGAAAATCACAAAAGTACCAACATCATAATCTTTTCTGCATCTTTTAAAAAATAACTCAATAATATAACAATCAAACCCATGTAGAGATACAAGGACACAATCATATTTTAGAGAAATTCAGAATGTTGGTTTCTGATCCCCTGCTAGGAATCGAACCCTCATCAACCCTGCCTAGCAATCAGGAGTCCAACACCTAAACCACTAGGCCATTGCACACCGTCAAAAATAATGGCTAGAATCTAGCTGTTTAGATAAAGTTCTCTTGAGTACTTGGTTCATCTTCCTTTTGGCAGTAGCATGAAAGTGCGGAATACGGTGGCTACAGTATGACGAAAGTGCTGCGGTTGGCCTCAGACGAAGACTGGCACAGGCCTGTGTGTGCAAGCCAGAAAATAAGCAGACTGTCATCTGCAAAATGAGGTCCCAGAGGGTGAATTTAGTGATGCTACCCTGCTCAGCAGGGTAGCATCACTAAATTTACCCTCTGTGAACTGCAATCTGAATCAGTGTCTCAAAACTAAACAGAGAGGTACCCAGAGGATAAATTGGCCCACTGTATGGGATAGCATCATCAAATTCACCCTCTGGGGACCTCATTCTGCAAATGTCAGACTGCTTATTTTCAGGCCTGTGTGTGTGTGTATTTCGAAGGACACAATCATGTTTTAGATGAATTTAAAATGTTGGTTTCTGATCCCCTGCTGGGAGTTGAACCTTTGGCAACCCCATCTGGAAATCAGGAGTTCAAAATCCTAAACCACTAGACCATTGCACACTGTCAAAAACGATGGCTGAAATCTGGCTTTTTAGATGTTCTTCTCATGATTACTTGGTTCACCTTCCTTTTGGCATGTAAAGATGTGTGTGTGTTTATTTGCTTGGAGATTTATCTATCATGCACCAATACTCTTATTAAAGCTGTATTTCATCAATATGTAAACAATCAAATTCTACCAACAATCACAGGATCCAACTATTTGGGTTTGGATACACAGAGGAATACTGTTAATTGAACTGCTAATTACCAGTAAAATTTATTCAATTAACAGGAGTATTCAATTAACAGGGATTTGGTCACTTTGCAGTACTCTTGAGCTAAGTGGAGCATTTAATATATTATATCCTGTTAGACAGAGCTCTAACGTATGATGACCCCCGTAAAGTCTACCACACACAAACCAAGAACCATACAGGTGAAATTCTACAAAAAATTGTCCAAGTTCAACAACCTGTAATTTTGTGAAATATTCAAGCAAATCAACAATATGCACACCTCTGGTATATGTACAAACATCCTGTGAAATAAAATGAAAATGTCAATGATACTGTAGCTTAACTTGTCTGTGTGTTGTGTTTGATGAAAAGGATAATGTTCAATGTTTATGAAAGGATTATGAAATAAGACAACAATTGTGATAATTGGGAATATGTTAATTTCTGTTCCCTGTATGCTATGTTTTCAATAAAAACAATATGAGGTGTAGCCTGTACTAAAGAATTGAGTGGTGGGTTGATGTGGCCCTCACAGTTAATGTATGTGGCCCTCACAGTTAATGTATGTCAACCAAAGTTACCAAGTTACAGTGAAATTATTCCAAAACGAGTCATCCTATCAAGTTACAATGAAATCCCTTCATAAATATGGCCTGTAGACTGTGCTAAAGGTTTTTGGGCTTTTGGTCTGTGTAGCCATCATGGTTGACTGATCGCAACCAAAAGGGGATGTCCTCATCTAGACATTATACTGAGTCATCCTACCAAGTTACAATGAAATCCCTTCATAAATACGACTTGTAGTCTGTGCTAAAGTTTTTCAGGTTTTGGGCTCGGGCAGCCATCGTAGTTGAATGATCGCGACCAAAAGGTGACGTTCTCATCTGCGCATTATCTGGAGTCATCCTACCAAGTTATAATGAAATCCCTTCATAAATATGACCTGTAGACTGTGTTAAAGGTTTTCGGGCTTTGGGCCCCTGTAGCCATCACAGTTGACCAATCACGACCAAAAGGGGACCAAAAGGGGACGCTATCATCTAGACATTATATGAAGTCAACCTACCAAGTTACAATGAAATCCCTCCATAAATATGACCTGTAGACTGTGCTAAAGGTTTTCAGGTTTTGGGCTCGGGCAGTCATCACGGTTGACAGATCGCGACCAAATTGGGAAGTTCTCATCCAGACATCATAGAGAGTTATCTTACCAAGTTACAATGAAATCCCTCCATATTAAATATGACCTGCAGACTGTGCTAAAAGTTGTTGGGTTTCGGGCTTGGGCAGATCATGACCAAAAGAGGACGTTCTCATCTAGATATTATACAGAGGCATCCTACCAAGTTACAATGAAATCCTTTCATAAATACTATCTGTAGACTGTGCTAAAGGTTTTTGGGTTTTGGGCTTGGGCAGCCATCACGGTTGACCGGTCGCGACCAAAAGGGGATGTTCTCATCTAGACATGACCCCAAAACTGCATATGAAACTTCGTGACAATTGGACGAGAACTATGGGGTGTAGCCTGTGCTAAAGGAAAATGTGAACAGACTCACAGACTAACAGACTTCCGCACGCGTGATGACTTCGTTAAGTTAATCTAAAAAGTCCAAGCTTGAAAACTGTAAAAGGAGGTACCTGGACAAATAATGTATCCTAGATGTGAATGGACAGATGGATGGATGGACAGTGGACAGACAGATGAATGGACAGGGGTAAAACAATATGCCCCCTCCGACTATTTGTCTTGGGTGCATAAAAAGGGGGAATTTGGTGATTGTCAGGTTAATTTCTTAACATACTGCACAATATTTCTGTGTTTAGAAAAAATATTCAATTAATCGTGTTATTTGATTATACAATTAAGAGGGCCCCACTGTATAAACTGACCCAGGATTTTCAGGTAGGGGATGAGGATGGCCAAGTTTCAATCATGGGTACCAATGATTTGGGGCAAGCATACCCCTTTCATCATCTATTAATGGCTCATAATACAGGAGACTGGTGTAGCATCTATAGCTGTGTCTGTATGCATGGCGCACTGGTATACAACACAGACAATATCAAAATTTATTATTTTAAATATCATTTTGTAAATATTTCAAAATTTTTTAAAAAGACCATGTCATGTGACCCCTCCCTGGAACGAGATCCACTGGCTTTTGCATTAAATGTACACACAACTGAATACTCAGGGGTCCATGAGATGAAAGTTTGCATTTGCTTTTTCTCAGAAACTGTAACAAATTGTCACATGTGTTTTAGGAGTTATTGACTCCTTAACCTCTGACTTCGGTCTTGTTACAGTTATTCAGGTGAAAACGTTGGCTTTTCAAGAAATGCACAGCTCCTCATTTACACGGCTGAGTATATTTTACATTTAAATTACCTCCCTTATTCACAATACTCAAAATGGACACAGTTTCTGGAAGCTCTGAATATGGCCTTTTCTGGAGCCAACTGCACATAACAATGAAAGTGTCAATGACACTGTAGCTCAACTTGACAAAATTTGAACTTGGTAAGTTATAAATGAAATGGCAAAATTGAAGATCATTGGTACCAATGTTATTTGATGAAATTTCAACATAACAGCATTGTGTGTGCACAACATCAGAGTAATCCATGCATTTTTAAATGTAAACTGTAAGACTGGCTAAAGGCTGAATGTTGATACACAAATGCAGTATGTTCAGAGGTTATTGTAATTGGCCGCTTTTTTCACAGAAATGAATGCTAATCAATAGCTCTTATCTAAAGGTCTTGCCTAATGAGCACACCAAGTTCAAAAACAATCCTATGATAAATATGGCCTGAAGACCATGTCAAAGAAGAATGTTGATACACAAAAGCAATAAATTCAAAGATTGTTGCTAACAGCAACAGTTTTTGATGGAAATGAAAAGAAAATCAATAGCTCCTATCTTTGTCACCCTGCATAAGCATACAAAGTTTTAAAACAACCTGATAATGAATGCACCCTCTGAGACATGCCAAAGGAAGATGTTAATATACAAATGCCCTAAGTTTGAAGGTCATTGCTTGTGGCAATGTTTTTTTCTCTCTTTTTTATGGAAATTCATAAATATACCCTGCAGAGAGTGAAAAAGGGATAAGTTGCTACACAAATGCAGTAAGTTCAAAGGCTGGTGATAACGACAATAATTTTTTATGGAAATGAAAAAAAGCAATAGCCCACATCTACAGGTCACCCCAAACACACATACCAAGTTTCAAAGTGATCCGATCATAAATGTGCCCTGAAGGGTGTGTTAAAGGGAATTTTGAGTTCTGACTAAACTAAGTTCAAAGGTCAGCGGCAAGATTTTTTGACAGAAATGGTAGAAAATCGACAGCTCCCATATAGATGTCACCCCACACAAACATACCAAGTTTGCAAGTGATCCAATCATAAATGTGCCCTGCAGGGTGTGTCAAAGGGAAATATTGATGTTTAACTGCACTAAGTTTTTACTAAGTTCATCGTAGGTCATTGCCAGTGGCAACATTTTTTGACGGAAATTGAAGAAAATCAATAGCTCCCATCTAGAGGCAACCCCAAACAAGCATACAAAGTTTCAAACCGATCTGATCATAAATGTGCCCTGTAGGGCATGCCAAAGGAATATATTGATGCCTGAATAAGCTAAGTTCAAAGATCACTGCCAGCGGCAACATTTTTTGACAGACGGAAAGGGAAGAAAATCGAGAGCTCCCATCTAGAGGTCATCCCAAACAAGCATGCCAGATTTCAAAGCAATCCCATCATAAATGTGCCCTGTAGGGTGTGCCAAAGGGAAATATTGAGGTCTGATTAAACTAAGTTCTAAGAACGTTGGCTGCGGCAACATTTTTTGACAGAAATGGAAGAAAATCGAGAACTCCCATTTAGAGGTCACCCCAAATAAGCATGCCAGGTTTCAAAGCAATTTGATCATAAATGTGCCCTGTCGGGTGTGCCAAAGGGAAATATTGAGGTCTGACTAAACTAAGTTCTAAGAACATTGGCCGCGGCAACATTTTTTGATGAAAATAGAAGAAAATCAACAGCTCCCATCTAGAGGTCACTCCAAATAAGCATGCCAGGTTTCAAAGCAATTTGATCATAAATGTGCCCTGTCGGGTGTGCCAAAGGGAAATATTGAGGTCTGACTAAACTAAGTTCTAAGAACGTTGGCTGCGGCAACATTTTTTGATGGAAATAGAAGAAAATCAATAGCTCCCATCTAGAGGTCACTCCAAATAAGCATGCCAGGTTTCAAAGCAATCCAATCATAAATGTGCCCTGTAGGGTACGCCAAAGGGAAATATTGAGGTCTGACTAAACTAAGTTCTAAGAACGTTGGACGTGGCAACATTTTTTGATGGAAATTGAAGAAAATCGATAGCTACCATCTAGAGGTCACCCCAAATAAGCTTGCCAGGTTTCAAAGCAATCCAATCATAAATGCGCCCTGTAGGGTGTGCCAAAGGGAAATATTGAGGTCTGACTAAACTAAGTTCTAAGAACTTTGGCTGTGGCAATATTTTTGAATGGAAATGGAAGAAAATTGATAGCTCCCATCTAGAGGTCACCCCAAACAAGCATGCCGGGTTTCAAAGTGATCCGATCATAAATGTGCCCTGTAGGGTGTGCCAGAGGGAAATATTGAAGTCTGACTAAACTAAGTTCTAAGAACGTTGGCCGGGGCAACACTTTTTGACGGAAATGGAAGAAAATCGATAGCTCCCATCTAGAGGTCACCCCAAATAAGCATGCCAGGTTTCAAAGCAATCCAATCATAAATGTGCCCTGTAGGGTGTGCCAAAGGGAAATATTGAAGTCTGACTAAATTAAGTTCTAAGAAGGTTGGCCACGGCAACATTTTTTGACAGAAATTGAAGAAAATCGATAGCTCCCATCTAGAAGTCACCCCAAACAAGCATACCAAGTTTCAAAGTGATCTGATCATAAATGCGACCTGTGAGGTGTGCCAAAGGAAATTGTGGACGTACTAAATCGGCATTCGAATTTGATTATTTTTTCGATTTTTCCCTAAAAAAACATAGCTTCTGACACCTCAGTCATATGGGCTAGTGGAAGCACCATAAGGTATTTCTGAATCAAAAAATTTAATTTTTTTGTTATTCAAGAATTTGTTTTGCAAATGTCATCTACAGGGTATACCATCAAAATCCCCCTGTGACATAACACCCCTCCTCCCCCCCCACCCCCAAACAAAATCCCTCCCTGACAAAATAATCTTTCTAAACATCTGCTGACTAGCACTAAGTCAGGAATGAAAAACACCAGCACATTTTCAGTTAATGAACAACCGAGTTACATATATTTACAAATCAAAAAAAGTTTTAAAAAAACCCAATATACCTTAACCCTCTGAAAAAATCAAATTTTTACGTCTAAAATTTTTACCATCATGCGACTAGGAATTTAGCCAAATCAATCTAGTTTGAAAGGGCTCAATGAGTGCCTTGTCAGGCTGGATTTCATGGTGGGTGGATTTTGTCATGGATCCCATCTGCTAGTAGTGTTTGATAAAATATTAACCCTTCACCCAAAATGAAAGGCAGACAACACTTGCAAACAAAATTTTTGGATAACTAATTCTTTTCATTTTTTGCGTCAAAAACATAGTTTATGGCCCCTCATTGGAATGAGCTCATTGAGATCATTCCAATGAGGGGTCATAAGCTATGTTTTTGAAACTAAAAGTTAAAAAAATAATGGAAATTGAAGTCCTTTTGTGAATAGCGCTGACTAGTTTTGGCCGTTACGTTTGGTAAAGGATTAAACTTTATCCAGAGTTCTGGAATGACTTTTTCCGAGTCTGCATGCAAACTTGATTTCCAACAGATTGACATTATTAGGAGTCTATAATACTATTAAGTTGTGACAATGTTAATAAGACTGTTGGACAAAGGTGCAGACCATACATCAGACACTCACATTGATCCTACTACTCTTAATTCCATTGATTGCTCGACAAAAACATTATTATTGTCATAAATGCCAAAGAATTACATTAGTAATTCAATTTTATAGATGATTAAACATGATATTGCTAATCATATTAAACTTTCCACCAGATCAAAGGTTTCTCTACAACAAGAAAAATTCAACAGTAGTAGGCATACAATTATTTGTAAATTTACAATTCATGACATTTTTGACTTAATGAACTCTTTGAATATGCAGTTCAGAATAGGCCGATGTGTTTGGAAAACGGTTAATACTATTTAACCCTTTACCTGAGGGGCATGGTGGCTCAGTAGGCAGAGGTGCAAGCTGCAAGCCAGGAGGTTCTCAGTTTGAATCCCACCTGTGGGAACCGCATTGTGTCCTTGGCCAAGACACTTCACCCCCACGTAGGGGCATGGAGATGTTGTGTACTAAGGGATACGGCACATCAATGGTGCACTTGTCTTCCGCCAATTCTAACCCTGCTTGTGTGGAGTTAGTATGTTGGGGAGCCTGTCAGTTGCTCGCGTTGCTTGGTGGTTCTCTCCGGCTACTCCGGCTTCCCCCACCCGTAAAACTGTCCGACACGAGGGGACCCTGGCTACTGAAAGTGTTGTTAAACCCCAATAAATAAATAAATAACCCTTTATCTAAAAATTGGCAACATCCGTTAGTGTAATTCACAAATTTAGCAGTTGGAAAAACAAAAATTTTCAAAACATTTCAACAAAACCATTTCATGTGACACCTCAATGGAACCAGCTCATTGAGCTCATTCCAATGAGGGTGTCAAATGATATGGTTTTGTAGAAATATTTTTAAAACACAGTAATTAAAATAATAAATTTTTGATATCCTGTGCTTTGGGTAAAGAGTTAAAGAGAATAGGGGTTTGATGACTTCTGTTTTTAAAAACACTGTTCATGTCATATAACAATGGATTCAACATGGAATAATTGGACAACACTTGGAGAAACATTTACACAACTATTAGGAAATATTGGGTGCCAGCCACCCCTTGGTACGTTAAAACATTTTACAATAAAGTGCATGGAACTCAACATCCCTGATTATGTGTAAACACAAGAAACACTTCAGTACCATTGCACAAATATTTCCAGATGAACATCCAACATGGATAAGAATGAATTTAGGAGAGAACAAGAAATAGCAAAACTGGAGAGAAGCCTAAGAACAAAAAGTCCAACAGTTATGACTGATCAGTGGTTCTCTCTGGATACTCTGGCTTCCTCCATCCATACAACCTGTCCCACACAATATGACCCAGACCATTGAAACTGTTGTTAACCCTTTACCTAATGAATCGGCCGCATCCGCCCGCATAATTTACAAATTAAGGAGTTAAAAAAAATATATATTTAAAAAAATTTCAACAAAACCATATCATGTGACCCCTCATTGGAATGAGCTCGTTGAGCTCATTCCAATGAGGGGGTAACATGATATGGTTTCATTAAAAATGTTTTAAAAAACAAATATTAAAATAATAAATCTTGATATCGTCTGCATTGGTTAAAGGGTTAAACCAGGGATGAAAGTAGGCAAGAATAAAAAACCTGAGGATTCATAAGTGTACATGCGTCCTTCATATTCATTCAAACTATTACCTCAAATTATTTATTTCTTCATGGAGATTATTTTAATGGAGCTGTTCCCTGTAAGACCCCCCCCCCCATGCTCTAGCCAGGTTACCCCTGGGCTTTGACCAAACTGGGAATGGCATAGGGGACTTACAAAGACTAGTGTGTCTCCAATTCGCACAAACAGAGGTTCACATGACAGAAGATACCAAATATATATCTTAAGTATGTAAGAACGTATAAAAAGGAAAATCACAACTGAAAATTATGGTGCAACAAAATTTTTCCGCATGACAATATGCAGTGCGACACTATGCTACAGGTCATTTTGCTTGCACCAACAAAATGCCACGATGACGTGTCACATGACTGAATGCCCCAATTATGTAAAATTTAAACACGCAAATTATTTTCAAGAATTTTATGAATTGTATATTTTGTACATTGAAGCATTAGAAAAGTATTTTGTGTGTTCAGAGTAATGCCTACACCGAGCCATTTAAAATATACATTAAGTAGATTATTATCTCAAATGTACAATGGGTAGATTTTTCTCTCAAATGCACATTGAGTAGATTGTTATCTCTAATATACATTGGGTAGATTGTTATCTCAAATGTACATTGAGTAGATTATTATCTCAAATGTACATTGGGTAGATTATTATCTCAAATATACATTGGGTAGATTATTATCTCAAATGTACATTGGGTAGATTATTATCTCAAATGTACATTGAGTAGATTATTATCTCAAATGTACATTGGGTAGATTATTATCTCAAATGTACATTGGGTAGATTATTATCTCAAATATACATTGGGTAGATTATTATCTCAAATGTACATTGGGTAGATTATTATCTCAAATGTACATTGGGTAGATTGTTATCTCAAATATACATTGAGTAGATTGTTATCTCAAATATACATTGAGTATATTGTTATCTCAAATGTACATTGAGTAGATTATTATCTCAAATGTACATTGGGTAGATTGTTATCTCAAATGTACATTGAGTAGATTGTTATCTCAAATACACATTGGGTAGATTATTATCTCAAATGTACATTGGGTAGATTGTTATCTCAAATGTACATTGAGTAGATTGTTATCTCAAATGTACATTGGGTAGATTCATATCTCAAATGTACATTGGGTAGATTGTTATCTCAAATGTACATTGAGTAGATTATTATCTCAAATATACATTGGGTAGATTGTTATCTCAAATGTACATTGGGTAGATTATTATCTCAAATGTACATTGGGTAGATTGTTATCTCAAATGTACATTGGGTAGATTGTTATCTCAAATATACATTGGATAGAATGTTATCTCAAATGTACATTGGGTAGATTATTATCTCAAATGTACATTGGGTAGATTCATATCTCAAATGTACATTGGGTAGATTGTTATCTCAAATGTACATTGAGTAGATTATTATCTCAAATATACATTGGGTAGATTGTTATCTCAAATGTACATTGGGTAGATTGTTATCTCAAATGTACATTGGGTAGATTGTTATCTCAAATGTACATTGGGTAGATTGTTATCTCAAATATACATTGGGTAGAATGTTATCTCAAATGTACATTGGGTAGATTATTATCTCAAATGTACATTGGGTAGATTGTTATCTCAAATGTACATTGAGTAGATTATTATCTCAAATATACATTGGGTAGATTGTTATCTCTAATACACATTGGGTAGATTATTATCTCAAACGTACATTGGGTAGATTGTTATCTCTAATACACATTGGGTAGATTATTATCTCAAATGTACATTGGGTAGATTGTTATCTCAAATGTACATTGAGTAGATTGTTATCTCAAATGTATTATTGGGTAGATTTTACTCTCAAATGTACATCAAGTAGATTGTTATCTCTAATATACATTGGGTAGATTATCTCAAATGTACATTGGGCAGGCCTGAAAATAAGCAGTCTGACATTTGCAGAATGTGGTCCCCAGAAGGTGAATTTGATGATGCTATCCCATACAGTGGGGCAATTTATCTTCTGTGTACCTCTTTCTGTTTAGTTTTGAGACCCTGATTCAGATTGAGGTTCACAGGGGGTAAATTTAGTGATGCCACCCTGCCGTACAGGTGGCATCACTAAATTCACCCTCTGGGGACCTCACTTCACAGATGACAGTCTGTTTATTTTCTGGCTTGACATTGGGTAGATTGTTATCTCAAATGTACATTGAGTAGATTGTTATCTCAAATGTACATTGGGTAGATTGTTATCTCAAATGTACGTTTAGATTGTTATTTCAAATGTAGATCAAGTAGATTATATCAAATGTATATTGGGTAGTTTGTTAACTCAAATGAACATTGGGTAGATTGTTATCTCAAATGTACATTGAAACAGGCTATTAATTTAAAATAATGTATATTTTCATTCTTGGAGATCACTAAAATATAAATTTCCACAATCTAATATTACAGAAATTACTTTAATCAGGCTAAATGCACTTTACCTGGCTGTAGAACGTGTACAGAAATGACTTTAATCAGATTGTAGGCCCAACAGTATTTTAAAATGCAAAGCTTGCTGCTATAAGCTAGTTTTAGGCAAAAAAAAAATGGAAATTATCAATTATTCAAGAAAATATTTTTGAAAGAGTCAGTTTCTCCTTGTGTTTGAAAAGCATTAAACACACAAGTTTTCTTTCGCCATCTATTATGAATAAAGAGGCAGTTTATTTTATTAGTGAAAAAAATTGTCTTCAATTCCTTCATCTAGCTGTGAACCAAAGCACATCTATCCTATTAACGTGAATCATACTCAAATCAAAAGATTGAGTTTCAAAAAACGAAAGTTGGTAAAGGTCATAGTTGTTGAACTTTTATATATTTTTAATAAGCATCCATTACATTTTTCTACAAGTTGTGTTGGCAGACATTCAAAACCATTATTACTACACTGATTATTTTGGCAAATTTTTATTAACTGTCTCGCAGCAGTTTCACCTAACATGATAAAAATACCTTGCACAGGAGAACCCTGTTAATTGAATTATTATGATTATTTATTGGTGCTTGAGGTCACATACTTATTCACAATGGCTAATTGTGACCATGACAGTTTTACGGGTGGAGGAAGCCAGAGTACCTGGAGAGAACCACCAAGCATCGACGAGCAACTGTCAGCTCCTCAACATTCTTACTCTGTTGAAGCTCTGCTCAAGCAGGGTTACAGAGGTTGAAGGCATGTGCACCACTGACGTGCAGTACGCCTTTTACATAGCATCATCGTGTCCCCATGTAGGCAACCGGGATAAAGTGCCTTGCCCAAGAACACAATGCAGGTCGTCCTGGGCGGGGATCAAACTCGGGACCTCTAGCATAGAAGTCCAACAGTCTACCACTGAGCCACCATGCTCCCTGTTAACTGAATAGCCACTTTAACAATGAGAATCATTTAATTAACGTTATTCAAGTAGCAGGGATTTGTTCACTTTCCTGTATACTGGAGATAAACATGGCATTTATTCTATTATATCTTGTTTGACAAAGCTCATGAAGCTTTGTCAAACAAGATATAAGAGATCAAATTCGTGTATCAAATGTGGTGAGGTAATAAACAAGGGAAATTCAGTGATTATCAGGGTAATTTCTGGACATATTAGTTTACATTCAATTAACAAGTGTTTTACTCTTTCATCCACATGTAATTAACAGTAAATTCATATTGAAGGAATGGTAAATGGTTGGGAGTTATAAGTGTTTTTTTCAAATAACGGGGTTTTTCAATTAAGAGGTATCCAAATAAATGTACAACTAAAAAAAAGATATTTTGCCTCAAAAACATAGCTTATGACCACTCAATGGAATGCGTTTATCAAGCTCTTTCCAATGCCTGGATAAATGCTCTAGATTGGAGGCAAAAATTTTAAAAATAAAATCAGAATGCTGTTTTTGTGAATGGCCAGATATGGGTGTTATGTCATTTGAGGGGTTAACTGCAAAATTGATACATCACCAGATCTGTTCATATTTATTGCTGTTTAACCCTTTACCCAACGTAATGGCCAAAACCGGCCAGTGCTATTCTAAAAAATCGTCAATTAATTTTTCATTTTTTGTCTCAATGAGCTCGTTCCAAAGAGGGGTCATAACCTTTGTTTTTGAGACAAAAAATTTTAAAAATTAGTTATTCAAGAATTTTGTTTGCAAGTGTCATCTGCTTTTCATGTTATGTAAATGATTAAGGTCACTTTCAGAAGCCATGGCTATATTGTAACCTCAACAAAAGAAGGAACAGAAGTTTAACCAAACAATTATACAAAAGCTTCCCACTTTTAGAGAACTTGTACCTCAGGCATTGGTAACAGGGTTCTACTATTCCAGCAAAACAGAACTTGATTACGGTAGCTACTAAGCATTGCTTCACTTTTTTGAGTTCCCATGGTGAACCCCAACAGATCTAAGAAGTGGAATTTCCAACATGATCATGAGAATTTATTGTGTAACGCAAACTACAAGCATCTACACTGCCAGTAGAGTTAAACAACATTTCCTGAACTCTTAACCCACAGAGTATTTTAAAAATATTTTTAAGCAAATCTAGTGATGGCTGCTGTGAAGCAGCTATGACTAGAGTTGATGAAAAATTCATGAAAATTTGACTCAAGGAATCATTGGTTAAATAGTTGTTTGTTAACCCTTTACCCAACAAATCGCCTGCATCCGCCCGCGTAATATGCAAATTCAGCAGCTGAAAAAATACTATTTTTCGAAAAATTTCAACAAAAATAATAATAATAATAATATATCACTTATATAGCGCCTATCCTAATAAAAGCCCTAAGCGCTTTACAAAAGAAATCACGAATAAGATAGATAAAAATCAATAAAGTCACCCGGTTTGTGTGTCAGCGAAGGGATAGCCTGGGAAGTTCCTCTGGTATAAGTAAACCATATATAAACCATATCTTATATATATAAACCATATCATGTGACCCCTCTTTGGAAGGAGCTCGTTCCAAAGAGGGGTCACATGATATGGTTTTGTTGAAATTTAAAAAAAAAATGGTAATTAAAATAATAAATTTTGAAATCGTCTGCGTTGGGTAAAGGGTTAAATATGCTCAAAATATACTTATGTAGTGGCAAGAGACTTCCTTTTCTGGATGGGAATATCCACCGGCAGCATGCAAGGAGTTAAGCCATGGATGATTACCAAAGCTTGACTTTACACTGGTGTTGTGGTCATGAATTGCTGAAAGTGGAGCTTAACCCCTTACCCAACGCAGACGATTTCAAAATTTATTATTTTAAATATCATTTTTTAAATTTTTTCAAAAAATTTCAACAAAACCATATCATGTGACCCCTCTTTGGAATGAGCTCGATGAGCTCGTTCCAAAGAGGGGTCATATGATATGGTTTTGTTGAAATTTTTCGAAAAATAATATATTTTCAGCTGCTGAATTTGCATATTATGTGGGAGGATGCGGGCGATTCGTTGGGTAAAGGGTTAACCCCACTAAATACTAATAATAATCAGCTAGGGACATATCATCTCAGACAGAAGCATGATGGCTCAGTGGTTGTGGCATTGAACTTCAAAACAAGAATTCATGGTTCGATTCCCACCAGGGGTAACAGCATTATGTCCTTGGGTAAGGCACTTAATCTGGGGGAACGGTGGTGCTGTGTACTAATGCATACTGTACATCGATGGTGCACCTGTCTTCAACCAATGCTAACCTTGCTTGTGTGGAGTTAGTATGTTGGGGAGTCCAGCAGTTGCTCGTCGTTGCCCAAAGGTTCTCTCTGGGTACTCCGGCTCCTCCCCCATAAAAGTGTCTAACTTGCTAATGGGCTTAAACATATTTTATTTGCTAAATTAGAGCAAAAAAGGATTACAGGGCAAATGCTCAACTCTTACAAAACCTGTTTTGCTAATGGGTTTAGATGTAAGCTCTTTATTTCCTGGCCTATTTATGGGTGGAGAAAGGCAGTGTATACAGGGAGAAGTGGGCAATAGCAAGTGACTTTGGGTCTTTTCTACTCTTTTAACCAATCACAAGCAAAACCTCATCTCAGCTTGCATTAGATGGGGCTTGTGTACAATCAACCTTACAAAAACATATTTATTTATTTAGATATCAATCAAACAATTAACCCAACAAAAACATATTTATTTATTTATTTTTATTTATTTATTGGCATTTAAAGTGAGATATTTTTGCACAATAGCCAATTAAAACCACAACATGGATATAAAGTCAAGACCAGCCAATCGTTTATATCCATGTTGCTCATTTTAGAGGACTTCCACCCCAGTCATTGGTGACAGGATCCTATTTTACCAGTAAAACACAGCTTGTTTACCACAGTAAACAAGCACTGCTTAACTGCAAGGGGTTTCGATGGGAAAACAGAAACATATGTCTTGGCATGCCGTATCACTATGTTCCCACACAAGAGAGTGAGGTTAACTGAGTGCTGGAAGCCCCTTTTATACTGCCCTAAAAAGTTGTCCCAAGTGTATTCTTACTTGAGAACTTGCCTGGTATGTTGGATTTATCTTGACAGTGTTTCTACATCATTGTTGGCTACCTGTACAGGCAGCCAACAATAATGTGGAAATTCTGTTAAGTCATCTCTCACTGTGTATATGTATATATGGTAGTTATTAACAGAAAAGGACTTAAGGACTGAGGACTTAAAACAGTTAAAGGCCTCCTGTTCTTAGCTCACTCCAATAAGAGGTCATAAGCTATGTCTTTGAAGCAAAATTTGAAAACAAAAAACACACTAACAAAAGCACTGCCTAGCATTGCATTTGTTTATTTATTAGGGTTTAATGAAATTTTAACAGCAAAGTTCATATTGTGTCGGTGAGTTTTACAGGTGGAGGAAGCCAGAGTACCCAGAGAGAACCACCAAGCAATGACAAGCAGCTGCCAGCTCCCCAACATCGTAACTCCACACTGCAGCACAGGAAGGGTTAGACTGTGCACCATCGATGTGCAGTACGCCTTAGTACACAGCATCATCATACCCCCATGTGGACAATCGGGGTGAAGTGCCTTGCCCAAGGGCACAACATGGGAGTCCAAATCAATCGCTCAGACAGTCACCCATCCAAGGACTAGCCAGGCTCGACATTGCTTAACTTTGGTAATCGGACGAGAACCGGTTACCGCAACACCAGTGTGCCCCCTTCCTAGCACTGTATAATACGCCCGGTAGGCTTTTTCGAATTGTACATAACTACTGTTTTCATCCAACCAATAACATCGTACCTAACCCCAATTCGAACATTACCTGTATTTATACTGAAAACCACACTTGCATGCTTCTCATGGTGGTTACCGTAACTTCTGTGCCAAGTTTGAAAAAGATCGGACAACAAATGGCTGAGAAATGCTCCGGACAAAAATGTGTCCACAGACTGTATAATTTTTAAATCACACTGTACCAAAACTCTGGTTAAGCAAATCCAGTCAAACTCAAAACCACACTGGCACAGGTTCTCATGATGGTTAACCCTTTACCTAACATGAAAAGCAGACGACACTTGCAATAAAAATTCTTGAATAACTAGTTTTTTTCATTTTTTGTCTCAAAAACATAGGTTATGACCCCTCGTTGGAACGAGCTCGACGAGCTCATTCCAACGAGGGGTCATAACCTATGTTTTTGAGACAAAAAATGAAAAAATAATGAAAATTAATTGGCGAATTTTGAGAATAGCGCTGGCCGGTTTTGGCCGTTACGTTGGGTAAAGGGTTAACTTGTATGCCAAGTTTGAAAAGAATTGGATAACATATGGCTGAGAAACGCTCAGGCCAAAAATCAATTATGACTCACATAAGCTCCAAGCTTCCTGTCAATCCCTCCATTACTTAGCAATTTGTTTAGTGTTAAATATATGTTATTTTGTGAGCTGCTGTGTCGTGTACTATTACTTTTTTTTCTTGTTCAATTCTGTAACATATAACATATTCTCTGAATAAATATAGTTTAAACTAAAATCAATCTGGAAGGAGGATGGATGACCAACCCATTTACATAATATGACGTTTTTTTTCAACAGGCATATAAAAATTGAATGATGATTTTTGTGAACAGCACTGGCCAGTTTTGGCTGTAACTGGATAACAGGATAAATAAAAGCTAAAATAGCACAGGTGTAGGAATATCCCAAACCAGTAAAAATACCACACATTTGCTGTTTACATTACTTTTTTCAATTAATTTTCACAGCATTCTTGGGTAACAGCTAAAAAGATAGAAACAGGTGTATTCAATGAAAAAAATATTCATGGATCAATGTGCTTGCTTATATACCAAACCCTGAAATAACAACACTTAATTAACTGAAATTCTCAGGTCTGCATGCAGACAACTGTTGAAGGATAAAAAACATGCAAACTTCTCTCTGATTTTAACAGAATTTTTTTTTCACATTTACATAAACTTCCCGCTAGAGGGATAACCCTTAACCCAACATGTTTACTTGGATGGAATAAATTTTTTCCACAATATTTAATCCCTTGAACCCTGGTAGTATCATCCATATCAGTTCAATGGAAGCAATTTGATGGGTCCATATTTATTATTTAGGGGTAGACCAATTAATATTTTCAACATGAAGCCAGGGGGCTGCACATTGAAAATATTGATTGGTCTACCCACACTTTAACTTAGCAGCCATCCTACTTAATGACGAATCATGTTCCTGGGCTGGAAAAGTGCTTCTCAGGTTCAAAGGGTTAAAGGAATTTGGTGGTCCACGAAATTCAAATCGAAGGACTGTAGGTTTGATCTGGACTAGCTTGCATCAAGTATGTTGTGTCAGTAGGCAATGAACTTACTTCCAGACACCCATGTGGGAGCAAAGTGACAGAGCATGATGCTAAGGCATACAGCACAGCAAACATGTTAACCTCCAGAATAATTTTTCAGGGAACCTGAGGGTGATTTTCAGGGAAATGGGATGGATTTCAGGAAAAAGTTCGCACGGGGACAAAATAAAAAAAAAAAATTGTGAATTTTCAGCTCATGGACCACTATTAATACCAGGTTATATCCAGAACTAGTTGTCAACTATGCTGATGCATTTATGCTATGTTAAAAAATCATAAAATAACTGTTGATTTGACCCCCTCCCCCAGGATACTCTTCTTCATGAGACCCCCCCCCCCCCCCACCTCGGCCACCACCCACCCACACTGTCCCACAGAGCACCTCCACCCGTGGTTTGCGCTTATCAGTCTACTTAGCTAATAATTTCCCAAGTCTGGAAATGTTAACAGGAAAAGATGTCCTAATGTTCAGTTACTTCAAGAACATTAGTACTTAGAAAGTATCTTTATCAAACTTCATGGGAGCACGGTGGCTCAGTAGGTAGAGGTGCAGGCTGCAAGCTGAGAGGTCCTCGGTTCGAATCCCACCTGTGGCAACCGCATTGTGTCCTTGGGCAAGACACTTCATCTCCATTGCCCACGTGGGGTCACGATGACACCGTGTACTAAGGCGTACTGCACGTCAATGGTACACATGTCTTCAACCAATCTAACCCTGCCTGTGCTGCAGTGCGGAGTTACGATGTTGGGGAGCTGGCAGCTGCTCGTCGTTGCTCGGTGGTTCTCTCCGGGTACTCCGGCTTCCTCCACCTGTAAAACTGTCACGGTCATGATTAGTCATTGTGCATAAATATGTGACTTTAAAACATCCATAAATAAATAAATATCAAACTTCATGCATGTGGGACGTTTGTGCCCTACACAAAACTTTTCTTTTCATCACTGAAGCATTTTTTTTTTAATTCCATTCGAAATTTTCTGGGTACAGATGGCCAACAGTTAACAGTTCTGTAGTTAGCACAACAGAATAAATGTAGTGTTAGAAAATAAGTCTATTGTGTTTAAATATGCAGTCATCATTTTTCAGCATCCTAAGCGACTTTAACCTACTTTTAAACTGTGCTAAATAGTTGTTGTTTACGTTTTGATTTTGGAAAAGGGATGAGAATTAAAGCTATTCTATGAAGGAATAAATAAATATATATTATTTAATTCCTTTTCATATATTTTAATTTCCAAAATATGCATTTAAATGAAGGTGGAGTTTTCAATTTTTTGAAAGTAAGTCACCTATTTTCACTTCGACACTCGCACATTGATCACAAATCTAAAAAAAAAAACCCCAGAAATAAACATGAACACAGTTGAAATATATATCATAAAATACCCTTTTCTTAAATAAATTTAACTTAAATCCATATTTTACTGCTTCGTGAGTTTTTACCGGAGTTTGAAATGCATGTGATTTGACTCCGAACATTTTTCATAAGTCACAACGGGAACGAAATATTTGACTGTTGTTTTCCTGGATTTTTGGTCCAAAACTGATTCCCATCCGGGAGGCTGGGAACTACACTGAAATTCCGGTATTTTCACAGGCATTCCAGGAGAGTTAACATGTCTGCAGCACAGGTACACCTGACTTCGTTCAATGCTAATCCTGCTTCAGTTATTTATTTGGTGGAAGCAGACCTGCTATTTTCAAAATTTTGAGTAACCCATTTATCATTCACCTGGTCTGAGCTTTGGTAACTTATCATTTGTTCATTCCCCTGCACTTGATTCAGGTAACCTATTAGGTAACCTAAATATATATGTATTGCAACTATGCTGATATATGAACTGTTGTATCATAACAAAGTTCTTGCTCCTATGGGCAATATCCTGATGAATAAAGATGAATCCTTGGGTACAATAATGAGACTATGTTGCATGAATTCAGATACAAATGAGTTGCAATTATAGCCTAATCTTGACATGGGCTAGCATGCTGCAGAAGAGTATGGCAACCATAATCAATATTTGTGGCAGAGACATGAATTATTGCATTCTCCTATTTTTGTATCTATGCAAGTGTTTGTATCTGCCTGAACTATAGCTATACTTCAGGCAGATGCAAACACCTGTGCAGCTGATGATTGGTTGATGCTCAACATCATTCCACCATTCATTTGTACCAGATCATTCAACTTGGCGAAAATTTTACATGACCTGGCAACAATTTGGCGCAACCCATTTTTCGTTCACATATTTTTCATTTCAGGTAACCTCCATGCGACCCAAATGGCCGTTCACCTCAAAGTATATCAAGTGTTGTTTAAAGAGAAGATGGTATGTTTATTGGCATTGCCGTGAATATCTCGTAATTATTATATAAATGGGAAGTCTGTAATTCCATCATATTCCATCCAGCTGGAAATCTCAGCTTGATTTTCTCCCTTGATAGGCAGTGGGCTACTTTTCCATTGTGCCTTCCAATCCCAGGATGGGTGTGCCTGCTAGTTGTATCATAAGGGACAAGTTATTGTTTTACATCAGTTTCATTTACCCCTTATTTTACAAATAGCCACACCTTTCTGTGTAATTTACAAATTAAGCAGGCGGTGAAAAAATAAATTCAACAAATCCTTCAGGAGACCCAACACTGGAATGAATTTGTTCAGTGAGGAGTCACACAATGTGATTTTGTGAAAAACTGTAAAAAAAATAATGAAAACAAGAGCTACTGCTGAAGGCAATTTATACCCCCACTGCAGTGCTGGACAGATGAAGCATAAATGAATTAATAACAAAGAAAAGGCTGTAACTCTGTTGAAGAAACTGCAGGCAATTTTTATAACATGTGCAGGAGCAGCTTCTCACAAGAATCCCTCATACTAAATGGACAGACGGAAGGACAAACAGACAAATGGACAGACGGGTGGATGGATGGATGGATGGATGGATGAACAGACAGACTGTCAGATGGATGGACAGACAGATGGATGGATTCGCATATGTAATCCAGTATACCCCCTCCCCCCATTCTCTTTGAGAGTGGAGGTATAATAACAATAATTTGATATCATGTGCACTGGGTAAAGGGATAACATTTTGTCATCACAAAAGTCTTAAAGGTAATGGGTTAATAAAGGGAAATGAGAGTTTGTGGCTATGAAAAATATTATCATCATTAACTCATAGAGTGCTAAATTATTTTTGGCCATCAAATCTTGTACACATGTCGTTGCCTTGTTACAATTTATGGGAGAGTGCCAATGGGCACTCTCCCATAAATTGTAACAAGACAAACCCTTACAGACTAAATAATTTCACTTTAAACATAATACAAAGCATATCCACTGAATATGAACCTTCAAGTTGTGGCACCTGCACTTCAGAATAAAGCCCAAATATGGCCTTCCAGCACTCTACCAGTTAATAACTTGTGGTACTGATGATTTAAAGGAGCAGCTATTTATGGAAGTATACCAAGTGTTGTGTAAAGAGTAGTAAGTACATTTATTGGCATTGCCTCCACTATCTTGTAATTATATCATAAGGAGCAAGACATTGTTTTACATCAGTTTCATTGAAAACAGAACTGTATTATTCATATTTATGATTTATAATTAATGAACACAAGAGTGTGTTGATCCAGAACATTGATCAAAGACTTCCTGTAGGCAAACTAGATCAATAATTGACCTTTTATATTTAATAGAAATTAGATGGATACATCAGAACAGACCTCCTGGTGACATCTCCAAGAATAAAAGAACTCTAACCCATTGCATACATACACAGAATGACATGTGTGTGTGAATGAGATAATCGATATGGCATGAGTGCCACTGCAGAAGGATAGAACAAGAGTCTGCAGGCCTTGAGTTTCAACCTTCTGCAATGGCTCTAGTGCAATATCGATTAACCCATCCACACACTCATGTCCTTCGGTGTTTATTACATGCCTTCACGTCTATAAAAACAATTAATAGAAGGACACTCAGCAATTCATCTGACAACTATCAACAAAAAGAACACATTTTATCGCCAAGCAAATTTGCGAGGGGAATCTGTGTTACTATTTCGTCCACTGAGTTCCAATGTGTTCTATGTGCCAATTGGCACATAGAACACATTGGGACTCAGGGGACGATTTTTTATGGCTATCACTAGCGATTGAAATTGTAATTGCGAATTTGTGGTGCACGATTTGTGGAAAATTCCAGTAAAATTTTGCTTCTTCATAAAAATAGTCTGTCAACGATTTCCGTTCTGCACATGTGTGTGCAACAGATTTTCATTTTCCACATGGTTTAGTGTTGCTGTAGATGGGGATATCATAGAACAGGCATGTAATAAATTGAACAGGAGACAACTTAACTCTTTACATGCTGCTGGCGGATATTCCTGCCCAGCACAGGGTTTCTCTTGTCACTGAAATCAATATAATTTGTGCATATTTAATCACATTTTTCCCTTGTAGATTGAAATAATGTTGTTGCCAATGATTTCCTGTGTTATATTTAGATTAATTTTTCCTCAAATCTAGTCAAGGCTGCTTCATAGCAGCCATGACTAGATTTGATGAAAAATATCTTGAAAATACTCAGCAGGTTAAGAGTTAAGCTTTGAGATAAAAATTATAAGTAGCAACCAAGGTGCAAACATTAAAAATTTACTTAACCACCCCAAAAAGGTGAAGCAAAGTGTTTTTGCTTTACCCAAAAATGTAAATAAGTAGCCTATCATGGGCAGTGCAAGGCCCAATTTGCATGTTTCTCAGGAATCAGTCAATTCACTTGTAATGACCAGTGCAATTTCTTGAAAGTCAGTGTATGTTGATATGCACCTGCTTTCATATCAATAATTTATTTATTTATTGATGTTTATGGTCACATATTTCTGCACAATTGCTAACCGTGACTCTAACATGGAGATAACATCAAGCTGAGTCAATCGTTGAGGATTTCCACCCCAAGCATTTACCTATTTACCAGCACAACACCCCATTCCGCCCCAAGCATTTACCTATTTACCAGCACAACAAAGTCTTTTTGCCACAGTAAACAAGCACTACTTCACTTCCCGGGGTTCCCATGGGTGCCAAACCCATAAAGAGCTCTACACTATTTTTCTGAGCAGTAATACACAGTCCTACTGGATTGTAATCCTTGTGTCAGATACTGACTACAGAATAACAGGCACAGAACTATTGGTGCCTGTCAAAAGGAATATTATTTGCAGGTTTGGCTTAACCATTTTTCTTTGGCTGAGACAATTTTTGTTTATTGAATTATTTTGTTTTTTAAAATCATGACGAACAGGAGCAAGGCCAAGCATGGCATATGGCCTCCTCCTATAATGACAAAATTGGCAAATGTTTAATACCAGGCATGTACGTGTGAGGGGGTTTATTGTCTTTGTTTAAGATCAGGGAGAGGAAATCTATTTCCCAGTTAGTAACAGTGAGGTCCACCTACACTTGTTAGCGAAGGATGGTGACGATCTGATCATCTCTGTATTACAGCAGAAACATTCAAGCTCCCTCACCCATGGCAATTGTAATTGTAGTCTGCTGACAACTGAACCATTCACATGAGAGGAGATACAGAACAAACACACAATTTCACATTTGGAAGATTTCCATGTATTTTCTTTGTTTTACTGCAGGGAAAAAAGCCATCTCCCCAGTGACAATTATTTGGTCCATATACACCCATGTGCCAAGTTTGGTGAAGAGGAGACCATCCATATGAGAGGAAATGTGGAACAATGAGACACTCAAACAACCCATTACAGTATCAGTCCTGGGAATCAAGGGAAAATAACTCTTTAAATATCAAAGTGAGGGCATTTGTTCTGGCAAGGGATCTGTTCCACTATGATAAGGTACAACCATGCCAAAAATTATTTTAATCCAACAAATAGTGGTAGAGCTAGAGCAGCAAACACGACAAAAGGACATATTTTTTGGCAAAAGTCTAAATTAACCCTTCAGGGCCTAATTCCAACTTTGATAACTTTTTAATGGAACAGGTACCCCAACATGCACTGTTTGGGTAAACTCTAAACTTGTTTTCTAAGTACCTTGTTAGATGTTTCTAGGCAAGTCTTGGCTGCCTCTGTAGGCGGCCAAGGCTTGACAAGAAACAACTGCAAAGTCACTGGAGGAAGACTTTCGAACTACAGTCAAAATGTAAAAAAATCTCAAGGCCCCTAAGGGTCAATCAAAAGGAAGTAACACTGGATGTTTTCTCGCATATTGCCATAAAGTATGTTCCTCGTGCCAAGGTAGAATGGCGTGACAATTCACTTCAATCCAACAAGCAGACACTGCTGGAGTATTATAAATGTTGGACAGACATATTTTTAATAATGCCCCACCTAAAACAAGGACAACAAATAAATCTTTACATATTTCAGCCTGTGCATTACTTCTATCATAGGGTCTGCCTCAACTTTAAGGTACAAGCATGCCAAAAGCTAGTTGAATCCAACACTTGATGGCAGAGCTAGAGCAGCAAATATGTTGGACATGAACATTTTTTAATAACGTGGGTAGACACATTTTTAACAATCACCTATGTGAAACAAGGAAAATAACTCTGTAAATAATAAATCTGGGCCATTTATTTGGCAATGTACCAACATGATTAGGTAGAAGCACGCCAAAAATTATTTAAATCCCATCACTAGTAGTTGATCTAGAATAGTAAACATGTTGGAGGACATAATCTGTAACATATGAAAATACAAAGTTATGCAGCTCTTTAAGAGGAGTGGCATAATAAAGCAATAAAAGCTGCACTGAGTGTCAGTTTGTTATCTAAGTGGATGATGGGGCATTGCAAAAACCACAGAGACTTACATTTTCTTTGACGTTCAGAGCTATTTACTCAAAGATCTCAATTTTTGCCAATACTTCAGATATTATGCCTTGCCATTTTGATAATAGTTAACAAGAAACTGGGATCTGCAGTATACTGTTGTTAAATGTACATTGAGAGAAGGTTGCTCCTTGTACTGTAAGAAACGTTTGGCGGAACAATAACTCTTTGAAAGAGAATAACAGTCTCAGGTTACAGGTAGCAAGTAACTGCAATGTCAAGCTAGAATCCTACAAAGAATTAGTGAAGATAGACTAATCATGATTATTTGGCCATACTTGAGCACTCAAGTGATCACAGGCACTCGGCACCTGTTATTTGATGCACTAAAAAACTTGAGAATACTTTAGGCCACACAAAGTTGATCTGTATCTCAGGCCATTTAAAAAAAATGCAAGCAGGCCTGAGCAGGCAGGCATTTTTAATTTATTTATTTATTTATTTTTTACTTATTCCTTTTTTCTCAGTTGTTCATATACTTGCTTTTTGTTTTAGGCCTTCTTGTAATCTACAGTATAATAAGGGTAGGGATGCATTTTATCCATTTTATTAATTTAAGGAAGTTATAGGATATAAACCAATTTATTACATGCCTGTTCTATGAAATCCCCATCAAAAGCAACACTAAACCATGCGGAAAATGAAAATCCATTCTGCACACATGTGCTGAACGGAAATCGTTGACAGACTAGTTTTATAAAGAAGCAAAATTTCACTTGAATTTTCCACAAATTGTGCACCGCAATTACAATTTGAATCATTAGAGATAGCTAAAAATCATCCCCTAAGTTCCAATGTGTTCTATGTGCCAGTAAGCGCATAGAACACATTGGAACTCAGGGGACGAAATAGTAACACGGGTTCCCCTAGCATATTTGGATGGCCTGTAAAATGTGTTCTTTTTGTTGATAGTTGTCAAATGAATTGCTGAGTGTCCTTCTAATAATTGTCTTTTTAGAAGTGAAGGCATGTAATAAACACAGAATGACTCGCATGTCTGAATGGGTTAATTGATATGGCACTTGTGCTATTGCGGAAGGATAAAACTCTAGACCTGCAGGCTCTTGTTCTATCCTTCCGCACTGGCACTCGTGACATATCGATTAACCCATTCACACATGTGTTGTTCCGTGTATTAATTTTTTGATTTTTTTCACATTTGCAGAGGAACAAAAAGACCATGTGGCAGCCAAAGTGACCATGTGAGAGGGTTTCAGAGACATATCTTTTTGTTGTTGGCCTTAACCCTTTACCTAACCTGAAAAGCAGACGACACTTGCAAATAAAATTCTTAAATAACTAATTGTTTTCATTTTTTGTCTCAAAAACATAGGTTATGACCCCTCATTGGAACGAGCTCATTGAGCTTGTTCCAATGAGGGGTCATAACCTATGTTTTTGAGACAAAAAATAAAAAAGTAATAAAAATTGAATGGTGAATTTTGTGAATAGCGCTGTTCTGCTGCGCAAACATCTAACTAATACGTTGGGTGTAAAGCCACTAAAGTGGCTTTCGGCACTTTTCAACAGAGCCATGATAGTGGCTTCTAGCACCCAACCAGTTAAGGGATACATGTAATTAAGCACTTATGACCTTGAGCTCGTTCCAATGAGGGGTCATAACCTATGTTTTTGAGACAAAAAATGAAAAAGTAATGAAAATTAATTGGCGATTTTTGTGAATGGTTTTGTTCGTTACGTTGGGTAAAGGGTTAACAGAGTAATTTTATTAACCAGTATCAAATAAAGTAGAGTGCACAATACTACAGACAGGCATATATTTAAACACTTCCACCTTTTCTTTTATGGGTATCTAACTGGTGAGATACAGAGGAGAAGAACAGAGTATTGATTCAATTACCACACAGTAGGCTAGACAAGAGCTTCTGTATATCTCTGGTCTATCATATCAGCATAAAAGAAGTAAACATATTTTCTCCTTTACCATTTGACTCACACAAAAAAGTAATTACCATTCAAATAGAAATAACCAGACATCCTAAATCATCAGAATATACAGAACAGACAAGCATATATCTCCCAGTAAAATGACTGACAACACTATACACAATGATCCATTGTAAACTATTATTATTGTCTGTTGTGCTATATCTCTGCAAAAATACAGTATCCACAAAGTGACTTGATACTCAGCCATGGCAACACAGTCCATCTGTCCTTGGGATTTTCCTGACCAGTTCGGGAATGAGACCCAGGACCCACTATTTGGTAAACCTTATTTGTTGTGAAACATTACTTTTCAATGACTTTCCATAATGACTATTGGTCATATGTGCTTAATTATTATTATTATTATTATTTATTGATGTTTAAGGTCACATATTTACGCACAATGGCTAATCATGACCGTGACAGTTTTACGGGTGGAGGAAGCCGGAGTACCCGGAGAGAACCACCGACCAATGACGAGCAGCTGCCAGCTCCCCAACATCGTAACTCCACACTGCAGCACAGGCAGGGTTAGATTGGTTGAAGACATGCATACCATCGACGTGCAGTACGCCTTAGTACACGGCGTCATCGTGCCCCCACGGAGGCAATGGAGATGAAGTGTCTTGCCCAAGGACACAACGCGGTTGCCGCAGGTGGGATTCGAACCGAGGACCTCTCGGCTTGCAGCCTGCACCTCTACCTACTGAGCCACCGTGCTCCCCAAGTGCTTAATTACATGTATCCCTTAACTGGGTGGCTGCTAGAAGCCACTATCATGGCTCTGTTGAAAAGTGCTGAAAGCCACTTTAGTGGCCTTACACCCTATGTATTAGCTAGATGTTTGCGCAGCAGGAGAACAAAGAATGTTTAACCCTGTAACTAACGAATCGGCTACATCCACCCGCGTAATTTGCAAATTGAGCAGTTGAAAAAATATATTTTAAAAAATATTTCAGCAAAACCATATTGTGTGACCCCTCATTGGAACAAGCTCATCAAGCTTGTTCCAATGAGGGGTCACATGATATGGTTTTGTTGAATTTTTTGGAAAATTTTTAAAAAAAGTAATTAAAATAATAAATTTTGATAATCTCTGCATTGGGTAAAGGGTTAAATGAAATTCTTTTGTTAAAATTATTTGGAGAGTGCCAACAGGCACTCTCCAATAAAATGTTAAAATAACTATTTATCAAGAAATCTTGCTAAATTAAGGCTCTCCTTGCTGGTAGCAATAAAATATGAGAAAAAAATGCACATGTTACAAATCACCTTCGCAAAATAACTCCGCACTCTGACAGTTCCAATAAAGCAAAAGCCACATTGGAGCATGTTGGTTTAGTGGCTAATGCATTGTCCTTTAAATCAAAAGGATGATGGTTTGATCCTGACTAGCATTAACTGGGTTATGTACTTGTGCAAGACACTTAATCCTGATTGTCCACATGGAGACATGATGGCCCATCGTGTGGAGCAGGGCTCAAAATGTTCACAAATTTCTACCTGTCCCAGAAGACAGGTAGTTTTTATTTCTACCTGTCTCCACCTGAACATGTTGAAGTGCAAACATGCTGTGCCATAAGGCACAGCTCAAAGGCTAAATACATGATGTTGGGGGCGAGTATGGGAGGGTGTGTCTCCATTTCCATCAATGGAGGTTTGGGCACTCCTGAAGAAAATTATGATAATTCCATGCATTAAAATTAATTCTGGTGCCTATTGATAGTCATATTGAAGGTTCAGTAATGTCGTTGAGCTCGTTCCAAAGAGGGGTCACATGATATGGTTTTGTTGAAAGTTTTTTGAGAAAATTTAAAAAATGATATTTAAAATAATAAATTTTGAAATCGTCTGTGTTGGGTTAAGGGTTAAGCAAAGGCTGACATCTTAGAACAAATGCTTCTTCATGTGAAGGGGCAAGTCTTAGAAACAATCATAAAATTATCCTGGCAGTGGCTTCTGGTCAAGTCTTGACTTGGCATACATCATCAATATGGAATATATTGATAAAGTCTATTGGAGAGAGAAGAGGGCTGATTCATATTGGGAATGGGTCTCATACCCACACCCTGCCAACCCCAAGAAAAATCCCTATGTCCATCCTCTGTCTGGCTATCCCAGTCAAAACTTAAGGAAACAACAAATAAATCTGCAGTATAAGGAGGATAAGGAACAGCAAATAGTGTCCACTGTACAGATTTGCTTGTTGGTCTGTGTCAGTTATGGCATGGAAAATATGACTAGCCACTGGTGTTGAAAATTATTCACTTAACAGGAGTACTCAACAAGAGCTATAGCTAAAGGCAATTCATACCCCCATTGCAGTGCTAGACTGATGAAGCATAAATGAATTAAAAAAAATCATACAAAATTTGACAAATTTGACGATATCAAAATTTATTATTTTAAATATCATTTTTAAAAAAATTTCCACAAAGCCATATCATGTGCCCCTCATTGGAACGAGCTTGATGAACTCGTTCAAAAGAGGGGTCACATGATATGGTTTTGTTGAAATTTTTTTAAAATAGCATTCTTTCTGCTGCTGAATTTGCATGTTACGCAGGCGGATGTGGCCGATTCATTGGATAAAAGGTTAAAACATTTTTTATAACATGCATAGAAGCTGCGTGTCACAAGGACCCCTCATACCAAATTTCACTGAAATACATCCACTTACTGCCATGAAATCGCTGTGGATAGATGGATGGATGCACAGATGGACTGATAAACACACGGATGGATGGATGCATATACCCCCCAATCTCTTCAAGAGTGGGGGTATAATAAACAGAATTATAAGTGTATTTAAGTCATAAATAGGACATTTACTCTATTATATATTGTTTGATTGACCACTGTCAAACAAGATGTAACAGATTACACGCTAATATTGGATGTACTGAGGCCCCAAAGTAAATTTGTAAGAAGTCAAGAGTAAATATTTGATAGCTCAAAGAATTTTTTTATTCAATTAACTCCTTTACCTAATGAATCGGCTGCATCTTCCTATGTAATATGCAAATACAGTAGCTGAAAAAATATTTTTCAAAAAGTTTCAACAAAACCATATCATGTGAACCCTTATTGGAACTGGTTCACTGAGCTCATTACAATGAGGGGTCACATGATATGGTTTTGTTGAAATTTTCTGAAAAATTTGGAAAAATAATATTTAAAATAATAAATTTTGATATCGTCAGCTTTGGGTAGATGGTTAAGGCCTAAAAAAATAAAAAATCTGTTTCTCAGGCCCTCCCGCATGGTCCTTTTGGCTGCCGCATGCTCTCTTTTTATAACCAATTTAAACTTAAAAAAATAATAATTAAATGGTTTATGTCTGATATTTTACCCAAGTTAAAAAAATTGATGAATTTGTCCCTTGAGTGCAAGAAGGCTTTGCAATGCTTTAGCATTGCAAAGCCTTCTTGCACTCAAGGGATGAAATACCCCACCACCCATGCTATTCTGTAGATTATGAGGCCTAACACTTGAACCAGGAGCATGAACTTTTAATGGAAAAGAAGTAATTACTGGAATAAAAAATAAAAATAAAAAACCGCTCGCCCGCATGTAATTTTACAAATAATGGCCTGAGAAACAGAAGGTCTACTTTGTGTGGCCTTACAGGATTTTGCTATATAATCTATATGCTATATAATCTATATGCTATATAATCTATATGCAATTAACCCCGAAACACTCAAGTCAAAATATCCAAACTTCAAGCTGAAAATTTTTCCCATCATGCAATTGAGTATTTGGCCAATTCAATATTGTATGACATTACTCAACAAGCTCTCTCGATCAATCTTGAATTGGTTAAATTCCAAATTGCATTATGGGAAAAAATTTCAACTTGACATTGCAGTATTTTAATATCAGTGTACATAGGGTTAACAGGTCAAATATGTACTGAAGGTGTGATATACAGTTTGGTGTTTGGAAGGGTTATTACATTAACCCTTTACCCGACACAGCTTTTTTAAAAGATAAATTAAATTTCCCATTTTTAAAAAAAAATTCACAATTTTTCAATAAAATCATACAAATATGGATATCATTAGAACCAGCTTGCTGAGCTGGTTCTAATGATATCCATATTTGTATAGTTTTATTGAGACATTTGTAAGATATTTTAGGCTGTTGTAGGCTTATTTTACTCAATTTCCTGGCCTTTCTTGGCCACAATGTAGGCAAAGGGTTAAGAAATATTCAATAATATGGGCTACAAAAAATAAGTCAACTGTAGTTGATTAGTTGTAGTAATCTTGCATTCATCCCTAGCAATTTGGTTACTGGATACCATTATTTTAGTAAAGCAGAACTTGCCTACCACAGTAAACAAGGACTGCATCACTTCATAGACTTCCATTTGGGAATGTGCTTTTAGGTAACTAATGATCCAACATCCTTCATCCAAAAATGCCTTCTCAGTGTTGTATCTTAGACACTGTATAAGGTATGGAGTGATATGTACTATAAATAAAATCTATATACATTTCTGTTTGTCACCTAAACGACAGCCAATCTGGTCACCGGATCTAAATATCTACTGGGCCTGTAAGCTGTCTTTGAGTGTCCTCATCGTCATCATGTCGTATCTGTCTCTTGTTACAGACACAGAGATGATATTGCATTAGCATTTTAATAACAGTGTCTTAGCCGATCAGCCGAGGGAAAAACAAATAGATTTAGAATGAGCACTGAAGCCAGTCATGTCACTGACATCAGCAGTTCATCTTGTTTCGGAACGAGATTATATCACCATGACAACTCTAATAATCTAATTACCATGGAAATTGAAGAATATAGCCTCAATTAAGCACTGCTTAGAAAGCTGGTCTATGGAGAAGATTGGGAGAAGAATGTTGCAAATTATGAAGTGGATTCAGCAATCCATTCACACTGAATACAAATCAGACTGTAACATTAGAATACAGAGATATTAACAGGAGGTCCATTGACTTATAATAATAGGTGTTACAAAATATATCTCTTCGTTTTCCTCATTAAATACATCAATTAACCCTCAATTATTCAGCGCTAGAATTTGATCATAACTGTTTCTTTTCAATGGAGTTGTTTGTATTTTTGGGGTTTAGCCCATAACCCAAATTCAGCAGCTGAAAAAAATACTATTTTTCAAAAGATTTCAACAAAACCATATCATGAGACCCCTCTTTGGAACGAGCTCGTTCCAATGAGGGGTCACATGGTATGGTTTTGTTGAAATTGTTTAAAAAATTTTAAAAAATGATATTTAAAATAATAAATTTTGATATAGTCTGCATTGGGTAAGGGTTAAAGGCCTATGTCCAATTTCTACAACCTCAGAACAGATGCCATTAACATGCCACCATGAGTAGGTCCTGCTGACAATAAACAAATCACATTGGCAGTGGTTTCTAGGCAAGTCTCGGCTGCCTATTGTGGCAGCCAAGACTTGACTAGAAATCACTGTTAAGCCACTAGGCGTGTACAGGCTGTGGTCAGGAGAGAATTCAGGACAATTATCAAGGCCCTTAAGGGTTAATATTGGGTGCAGTGGCCCAGTAGGTAGAGATGCAGGCTGCAAGCTAAGAAGTCCTTGGTTCGAATCCCAGCTGCAGCAACTGCGTTGTGTCCTTGGGCAAGGGCACGGTGGCATTGTGTACTAAGGCATACAGCACGTCGATGGTGTACTTGACTTCAACCAATGCTAACCCTGCTTGTGTGGTGTTAGTATGTTGGGGAGCTGATAGTTGCTTGCCATTGCACAGTGGTTCTCTCCTGGTACTCCAGCTGCCTCCACCCGTAAAACTGTCGTGGTCATGATTAGCCATTGTGCAGAAAGATGTGACCTTAAATACCAATAAAATAAAAAAATAAATAAGGGTTAATAACACTTTCAATAGATACAGGTCAAATTGTGTCAGACAGTTTTACAGATGGAGGAAGCGGGAGTACCCGGAGAGAACCACAGGGCAGCAATGAGTAATTGTCAGACTGTCCAACTTACTGACCTGACACAGGCAGAGCTAGCAGCAGTTGAAGGTTAGTGCAGAGTTAGTAGCAGCTGAAGACGAGTGTACCATCGATGTGCAGTAAGCCTTAGTACACGGTAACACCATGTCCCACATGGGCAATTAGGATTAACTGATTGAGTGCTAGAAGTTATTATCATGGCTCTATTGAAAAGTGCTGAAAGCAACTGTAGTGGCTTTAGACTGTCTGCAACATTTTGTTGCTTGCTCAGAAGTAAATTAAAATGTGGATATAAAATTGTTTTGGTACTTATTGGAGACAGCAACAGGCAGTCACAACAAAATTGCAACAAAACAATTATTTAAGGACAAAATCTGACTAAACTAAGACTACACTTGCTGAAAAAAATACCCATGTCAGAAATCAAGTATGAAAAATATTTAGCACTCCACCAGTTAACCCTTTACCCAATGTGATGGCCAAAACCAGCCAGTGCTATTCATAAAAATCGCCAATTAATTTTTATTATTTTTTAATTTTTTGTCTCAAAAACATAGGTTATGACCCTCTTTGGAATGACCTCATCGAGATCATTCCAATGAGGGGTCATAACCTATGTTTTTGAGAAAAAAATGAATTGTTCGCGAATTTTTGTTTGCATGCAAGCCAGAAAATAAGCAGAGTGTCATCTGCAAAATGAGGTCCCCAGAGGATGAATTTAGTGATGCTACCCTGCACAGCAGGGTAGCATCACTAAATTTACCCTCTGTGAACCTCAATCTGAATCAGGATTTCAAAATTAAACAGAAAGAGGTACCCAGAGTATAAATTGGCTCACAGTATGGGATAGCATCATCAAATTCACCCTCTAGGAACCTCATTCTGTAAATGTCAGACTGCTTATTTTCAGGCCTGTTTGCATGTGTTGTCTGCTTTTCGTGTTAGGTAAAGGATTAAGTGTCTTACCAAAGGATACAATGCAGTTATCACTTGACAGGATTGAACCATGAACTTTTTGTAGAGATGGGTGGTATTGGAATTTTGAGTTTGGTATACCATGGCATCAGTTCAGTATTCAGTTTTGACTTGATTGAGATTTGTTGATAGCACCAAAGGGGAATTCACAGCTGGAAAATACAGAATTAGTTGTTCTTATAGCATTCTACCACAGTGCCACAAATGCCACTACCAATGAGCACAACATTGGAATTTTTTTTACAAACACAAATCTTCTCTACAGTAATTTTGTAACTTGTTTCAAACACTCATCAACCTTTAAAGGCATATTTCAGGCTTTCATATTGCCATCTCAGACATGTGCTCTGACCATGCCATCTTCAGAAAGTCTTGATGACAGAAGACAAATCACCTGAACAGTGATTTCTTAAGTCTTGGCTGCCTTAACAGGCAGCCAAGACTTGGCTAGTAATCACTGCTAAGCAGGTGGAAATGTACATGTTGTAGTCTTAAGTGAGAATTCAGGAGAACTACCCAGACCTCTGAGGGTTAACAAAACTGAAAAGAAAAACAGCCACTTCTTTAATGAAAATGAACACTTCAACTGCTATCACGCCTCAACAGAGCCTAATAAATAGTGAATGAGAAAAACTTGGAAAATTCAGATGGTTTCGGTATTTAATGATTGGTTCAGTTTGTTTTTTCAGTATCCCCATGATATCGGTATTTGTTTGGTTTTTCGGTATATTGCTCATCTAGAACCTTTTGTTTTGAAGCTTTGCTCCCAAGAAAACTGTTGACTTCAAAAGGGTTATAATATATACACACAATTTAAAACTTTTGATATGAAAACTGATGTAAAAAACTTAAAGACTTTTGATATGAAAACTGATGGAAAAAACAAATTTAAATGCATTAGGACCCATTAAAAAGTTTCTTCTTTCACCGATTTCTCTCAACCAATTATAATGGTCAAAATGATCGCTAGGCAGAGAATACTGCATGAAGCTTCTAATGAACTTTCCATATGGCTTTTTCCTATAAAAAGAAAGAAACCTACCAACTGAAATATTAAGGAAGTTGCCTTGACAGTATGCAGCAGTAAGGATTCTAGCTTCAGTGGTTTTAATATTCACATGATCTAAAACATGTCAAAATTAGGAATTCGGTGAGTGATTTTTCACTTTTTGGCAAAATGAACAAACCAGAAATTGGAGGCTGTATTGAACTGAGATGGTCATAATTGCCCGAGATTTTAGCTTTTAATCCTCTATCAAACATTTATGAAAAAAAAATATCACTGCTTAAAATTCAGAGGGACACATTTAATCAGATACAGACAGTGGAGCTCACTTAATTGTACATCTCTTAACTGAATAACCCTGTTAATTAAATATGATTTCCCAACACAAAACCATTTACCATACCTCTAGTACAAATTTTACCTAATTAAATATAGGTTATGGAGTGAACTCCTGTTAATTGAATAAAAAATCTTGTAACCTGTCAGACATTACCCAGACTCTCCCCAGTTCTCCTTTGTTTTTTTTACCTGTAAGAATAAGCCTGCTAAGTGCATTCAATGCACAATCACCAAACCATTTATCTTTCCATTCATAAAGTTTGTTTGTTTATTGGAATTTATGATAATTTTCATCATCTATGACTACTGTGACCAAAACACAAATATAAAGTTATGTTTACCAAATTTATTTATTTATTGGCGTTAAGGTCACATACTTATGCACAATGGCTAATCGTGACCATGACAGTTTTACGGGCAGTGGAAGCCGGAGTACCTGGAGAGAACCACGAGCAACTGTCAGCTCCTCAACATACTAACTCTGTTCAAGCTGCACTAAGCAGGGTGACTGCGGTTGTAGACATGTGCACCATCGACGTGCAGTACACCTTAACACACGGCGTCATCATGCCTCCATGTAGGCAACCGGGATACAGTGCCTTGCCCAAGGACATAACATGGGTCATCCTGGACGGGGATCAACCTCAGGACCTCTAGCATAGAGGTCCAACAGTCTACCACAGAGCCACCACGCTCCCCATGTTTACCTAATCATTCACAAGTATATTGAAAACTTCAGAGGACTCACATCCTAGGTGTTGGTACCCGGGTTCTATTATAACAGTGAGGCTAACCTTGTCTACCTCAGCAAACAAACAATGCTTCATTTCCCATGTCTCGAATGGGGAACCTTATTGCAAATTGACCTTTAACCCTTTACCTAACCTGAAAAGCAGACGACACTTGCAAACAAAGTTATTGAATTTTTTTCATTTTTGGCATAAAAAACATAGCTTATGACCCCTTCATTGGAACGTGCTCAACGAGCACATTCCAATGAGGTGTCATAAGCTATGATTTTGAGGCAAAAAATATGAAAAATGAATGGTGGTTTTTGTGAATGGCACTGGCCAGTTTTGGCTGTTATGTTGGCCAAAGGGTTAACATGTTTGTTTATTGGGGTTTAACATCACTTTAAACAGCCGGGTCATACCATGTCAGTTTCTTGGAGGAAGCCTTACTTCCCAGACAGAACCACTGAGCAATGGTGAATAACTGACAGACTCTACAATTAATAACCCCAGTGCATGCAGAGTTGGCATTGGTTGAAGATAGGTATACCATCATCACGTCCTGCACCTTTGTATAGAGTGCCATCGTGCTTCCACAAAGGCAATCGGGATAAAGTGTCTTGCTCAAGGACAAAAAATCAAGGACGAATCATCAACCCTTCGATCTCAAGCCCAATGTTCTCACCAATCAGCCACCAATATCAGCATTGAATTCCTGACAGAATTAGACTGGTGGCTTGAGAGCTTGGCGAGAAGACATGGCTTTTGACTTTGGCCTCATTACATCCCATAAGCTTCCAGTCTATTATTCCTTGTTTGACAGAGCTCCATGACATTACATTTCCTTGAAAAAAACACTAAGATTAAAGAGCACTTGCGTCATTTAATCTGATCATTCGTCACTATAGATTGCTGTGTGCATTCCAATTTTAATTTCCAGGGACAATGCTCATCTTGGGGGACTGGAAAGAAGTTGTTTTGTAATTAAGATCTATGATCAATGACTCCATACCATTTGACTGCAATTATTTTCTGTGTAAGAATGAATTTAATTCCCTGCAGCCTCAAATTGGTCATGCATTGAACGTAATGGAACTGAAACCAAATTTGCTGTTGGTGGAATTAAAGGCAATCCTTTCCTGCATTTCCAAAAATTGGACCAGATTGAAATCTGCGACATTGGTATCAAAACTAAATTGTCCTGATAAAAACTTAAATT
Source organism: Pictodentalium vernedei (assembly GCA_031216915.1). Taxonomy (NCBI): domain Eukaryota; kingdom Metazoa; phylum Mollusca; class Scaphopoda; order Dentaliida; family Dentaliidae; genus Pictodentalium; species Pictodentalium vernedei. The sequence continues at coordinate 412,607,260 of CM062294.1, read as the reverse complement.
CAGCGATTGAACAATTTGATTTAACTATTTTGTTTAGATACATTTAGTTTAAGGTTATTTAAATTGTGTTTTAAAAGGATTATTGCCAAGTTCTATTACATTTATACAAACAGCTTTCCTCAACAAATACCAGCCCTTCAGTCAATAGTGGCCTGCAGCAGGACTTATATTTCATCGAAATTTGGGAGAATCCATTTAGATTCTTACGAAAATGGTTGCGAGAATCCATATGTGGTATGATTGTCCCAGGATCCCATGAGGCCACATGATTGAACCTTTGTTGTATACTGATGACACATGATAACCCTTTACCCAACACAGCTTTTTAATTTTTAAAACGTAAACTGAATTTGATAATTAGAAAAAAAACAAACAATATTTACCAATGAAAACCTACAAATATGGATGTCATTGAAACCGGCTCATTGAGACGCTTTCAATAACAGCCATATTTGTACAATTTTATTGACAAAATGTCAGTATATTTTAGATCATGTTAGCCTTGTACTGGTTAATTTCCTACCGCTATGTTGGATACAGGCCTGAAAATAAGCAGTATTCAAGATTCATTGAAAAGACATCTCAAATTTTGTGGAGGGAGAGTGTGTAAGATACTAATTCTTTTGATGAGTGTGCAATCAAGGAGATTGCACTATGGAGGATTGTCATTCTGTCAGTGAATCCATAGATCAGACCAGGCCTGAAAATAAGTAGTCTGACATTTGCAGAATGAGGTCCCCAGAGGGTGAATTTGATGAAGCTATCCCATATAGTGGGCCAATTTATTCTCTGGGTACCTCTTTCTGTTTAGTTTTGAGACCCTGATTTTGATTGAGGTTCACAGAGGGTAAATGTAGTGATGATACCTAGCTGTGCAGGGTAGCATCACTAAATTCACCCTCCAGGGACCTCATTTTGCAGGAGTCAGGATTCTATAATAGGGGGTCCCTAGCCTGTTTTTTTATTGGGGGGGGGGGGGGGGGGGAAGATGATATTTGAAAGGCCATTGTATGGAGTTTTGGGCAGCCTCCCTTAGTCCTACCTAGGACCCTTTAGTCATTGCACCCTCCTCCAACTTCCCTTCACAACAAGATTGTTCAAGTAAGGACTAGCCCCCCACACACACAGCCCCCTCCCCACCAAGAAAATTTTGCAAAATTTAGTACTCAGCACTTATTTTGATGACCATTTTGGGTCTCTATGTTGAGTTCAACTTGCTTAGGCATAATGTTTTTTTGTAGCTTTTTTTTTTTTGGGGGGGGGGGGGTGGGGGGGATCAAAGATTTTATTTAGGGGGGCCAAGGCACCTTCTCCCTTCTGTAGCAACACCACTATGCACAGAACTTTAAAAACAAAACAAAATATCTGGTTTTCTTACCACAGTGACAAATTGACGTGAAATTGCTCCACGATAACATTTACTCCACCGGTCATGGATTGCACAGCATGTACTCTTTAGCTTTACCAAATAAGTTTATTGTATTGCAGAAATCATCTCTGCAAAGGTTAACAAATAATATTTACTTGAACTAATTCTTTTTTATGTGCCTCACAATATTGTTGCAATAAACGTTCCACTATCATTTTCATTTGATTGACTCCCAATAACCTTATTTTTTATGGAAGAAGGTCCTAAAAATAAACAACTCGTACAGGAAAAAAACTTGTGGAGATTGATTATTTTTCAAATTACCCATTTTAAAAAAAAAACACCTAGATTTGATTTCCTATAACTTGTTGTATATAGTTATTGTTTTTTCCTCATTTAGCCCAACATTCAATGTGTTCAGTCCACTACTCCACTTTCTGCTTCCATCATTGAAAAAAAACAATACTACACAAAAAGAGTGTTGAACCATTCAAGTTTTCCCCAACTTTTTGAAATGTAAGCCATGAAGCCCAATAGTTTCATCTTTTGACAACCACAGTGGTAGGCAAGCCAGAAAATAAGCAGACTGACATCTGCAAAATGAGGTCCCCAGTGGGTGAAATTAGCATCACTAAATTTACCCTCTGTGAACCTCAATCTGTATCAGGGTCCCAAAACGAAACAGAAAGAGGTACCCAGAGGATAAATGGCCCACTGTATAGGATATCATCATCAAATTCACCCTCTGGGGACCTCATTCTGCAAATGTCAGACGGCTTATTTTCTGGCCTGGTGGTTGGGCCCTGCAAATTACACAATTTCAATTCAAATCGAATCTCGAATCAAATCGGGACTATTATTCAAAATTGAATCGAATCTCATATTGAATTCTGGGCATCTTAAAGATGACCTATAAGGGAAGAGAGGACTGTACACCTGACTGTTCCGACTGTGAGGGCTCAAGTCCCATCTGATAAAATATTCCAGCTTTTTCACCAAGGCATGCCTTCCTGGAAGGCATGCCTCGATGATGTAGTTGGAATATTACTCAGGAATGATTATGAGACTTACCAGAACTGCACAGGACTAGCCGCTAACAACAGCTCATCGTCAACATTGTTTGGCAACTTTAACTTTGTTTTAACAGTGGCAGAGACTAGTGAGACTGGAATCAAGTCAGAAAATAAGCAGACTGTCATCTGCAAAATGAGGTCCCCAGAGGGTGAATTTAGTAATGCTACCCTGCACAGCAGGGTAGCATCACTAAATTTACCCTCTGGGAATCTCATTCTGAATCAGGGTCTCATAACTAAACAGAAAGAGGTACCAAGAGGATAACATGGCCCACTGTATGGAATAGCATCATCAAATTCACCCTACGGGGACCTCATTTTGCAAATGTCAGACTGCTTATTTTCAGGCATGACTGGAATTAGCATGGGAGGTGGCATAGTCAGATGCTATTTATGTTAATATAGCTGAAATTACACTCTGTCTTTATTTTCAGCCTTATTTACGTATAAATTCCATTTGAACTATATGTTTTATGAGATGATGACAATGACTAATACCAAGCTATATTCCTGTTTAAAGATTCAAAAGGAAACAACTTGGGCAACTGATTTTGAATCAAATCGAATAGAATATCAACTTTAGATTTGAAATCGAAACAAATCTCGAAGCTTCGCAGGGCCCTACAGTGGCCAAAAAAGTAGTAGGCCAGGGGTAGTGTCTTGAAAATCAGAAATTGACTTGCAACATGTATTGCATGAGATCTCTATAATTTTCATTGTTAGAACTGTTTATTATGCAACTTCTATACACTATAAACGTTTCTGTACAGTATGATGGAATTTGCTCATGAGAGAACCTGTGTCCTCAGGTGATATCAAACTGGTATGTGAGCTAGCAGGGTAGCTAGAAATTTTGGTGTAACATTCTTGTCCAGGAATGGGATAAAATTGGTTAGAATCAAGTTCATACTCTCATTCACAATATGAGACAGAGGTATCTCACATTCTTATAAGTCAAAGGTGGACAGACTCAATGCTGACTGGTAAAAAATGTGGTTTTTAATAGATATCAACCACTTGTGCAAGTGCCGACAGGTGATACCACGAATAGATTATGCCACTATTGCTGTGCTTATTCAAATTACGTGACATAATACAATTACTGAGAAATGTTCTATTTGTCTATTTATTTATTGGTGTTTAAGGTCACATATTCAGCTGGACAAATCACGTACATGTACCCTATACTTTATTCAAAATTTCACAAAAATTTACTAAGTTGAACAAACCCAAATTTTGTGACAAAATCAAATTCCTGGGAATATGCACAACATTGGTATATATATAAATATCCTGTAAAATAAAAAAAGGGTCTAGCTTGGCACCTGTAACAGGAGCTAGGGAGACAAACCTTGTACCCTATACAAAGAGGCCTGGATAGATGGACAGGTGGACCAATGGATAGATAGATGGATGGATAACAGGCAAATGGACAGGGGTAGAACAATATGCTCCCCTGACTTTTCACCGCAGGAGGCATAAAAATAAGAAAGTGGAATTGGGAATAGTACTTGATATGACCACTCAGTTTTGTAAAGGAGCATCTTAGCACCACCCATTTCAGCAATCATGAACTTCACTGGCAAGAAATACACATAGGGATACCCAATGCAGTGCCAAATTATAATGCATCATTGAATGGCTGCATGCTACAGTGCAACAGTGTTAGTCGATTGAAAACTATTTTTATTATCCAATATTGAATCAAAGATATTTAATGTTAGATAAGGTTACCATAATGAGAATGTGTACCGTCAATATAATGCAATGGAGAAAACTTCCACTCACTAGGTCACCGTTTCTCTATCTCGATATAATGAAAAATGGCAGCTGGATAAAAGGAGCCTGTCTGGATGTTCTGATCATATCTTGTTTGATAAAGCTCCATGTTCAGTCAAACAATATATAATAGAAAACATGCTCAGTTTATCTCTAGAATATAGGGACATGACTAAATCCCTGTTAATTAAATACGCCTCTTGAATGAATAATTTCCATTGCCAGTTCAGAAGACACCTGTCTCCTGAAGACATTCATTACAGAGCCCAACTGTAACAGAAAAGCCAAACTTTTCTACCACAGTTGACTACCACTATTTCGCAGACCATGACATGTTTTAGTACGTAATTTATTTTAGAATGGGAACAATATCCAAGTATAACGTTTATGTCAATGAAGGAATATTTGTCACACACTCTTTGAAAGATCCCTTAGAGAACCTTCCAAAACTGTGTCATATAACGGCGCATCAAAAGCTTCGTGAAAGAACATCTTGGAATGATCTTGGATTAATCTCGCCACTAAAACTTCATACCCTCTAGCACTTCCTAGGTATAAATATTCATTTACTGGTGTTTAAGGTCACTTTCTACTGATATATCATGACTGCAACATAGGTATGAAATCAAGTTTAGTCAATTGTTTACACCAATGCTCCTCTCTTTAGGGGACATTCACCCAGGCATTGTAGTTATCAAGCTTGGAAATAAGCAGACTGTCATCTGCAGAATGAGGTGCCCAGAGCGTGAATTTGGTGATGCTCCCCCACACAGCAGGGTAGCATTACTAAATTTACCCTCTGTGAACCTCAAACTGAATCAAGGTCTCAGACCTAAACAGAAAGAGGTACGCAGATGATAAATTGGGGGATTCTAGCCCACTGTATTAGATATCATCACCAAATTCACCCTCTGGAGACCTCCTCCTGCAAATGACAGATTGCTTATTTCCAGGCTTGGACTGGTCACTGGATCCTATTTTACAATAGTAACCAGGATTTTCTTCCCTCTTTGGGAAAGGGCCTGGGGTCCATGTCATCGGGATAATTTGTGTTGTGGGGCTCCAATGGGGAATTTGTTTTGGAGGGGAAGAAGCACACAAATAAGAAATTATACACTTTTTAAGCTTCATTAGATGAGTAATTTAAATTTAATGCAGAATTGGGGTCCTGAACTGAGTGGTCATAAGGCCTCAGAAAACCAATGGTTTTCTGAGGCCTTATGACTTCCCAGTTCAGGACACCATGGGTGCACTAAATTTTTGTTTGAGGGGAGACTGAGATTGGAAAATTTGGGGTTAGGAATTGGGAAAAACAATGTTTAAATGCCTCTGGGAAAGGGTCTCATATTCGACCACTGTGGACACCCAAAAGAATCCCTGAGTAAACAAGCACTACTTCATTTCCCAGGTTCCCGCAGGGGTTCCAAGGTGTAACAAAATTTCCTAAGGGGAAAGGGCAGTTGCAGGGAGGGAGCAAGTTCTGTTTCAATTGGTTAATGGAACTGATGAACGAACAAATCTGATTTAGAATGTCTGGAAAGATAGATAACAGACTAAACACCACAGCTATTGAACCATAAATATTTCATCACCACAAACTTCGCTTGATTAATTATCAAAGGGGAAAAATGGACAACAATTACTCCATTATCGAGTAATTTATCTTTCCTAAAACACTATTTCCAAAAACATAAAAACGAAATGTTTTTGTTTTCATTGCAAGTACTAACATCCAAACACCAATCCATCACCTTACTTTGCCTCACTCGGGAAAGATGGAAATCAATGCTATGACGTCAAGAAAGATTCAATACACTCTCCAATATCCATGATTTGTTTATATTGCATTTAATTAACTATTATGAGCAAATCATGGAAAAATCTCACTTGGGGCATTATATATTCCCATCTCTACAAGGCTAATAATATCATTCATTCTGCATTAACCAAATGCATCAAGAAGAATTTTCCAAAAAATGTTTCTTGTCAGCAAATATAAATATTTAAATTTTATTTCTGCTTGAACCCTTTATCTAAACATAAATGACATACATGGCCGGCAATATGCACAAATTTTGATATTTTCCTCCAAAACATAGCCTATACCCCTCATGGGAATAAGCTTGTCAAGTTCATCCCAATGAGGTTTTTCATAAGCTACAGTACATGGAGAGTGGATTGTAACTAAATCACCCGCGGACTGGAGTTATCACCCAAGCTATAACTTTCAAATTTTGTACATATCGACAAAAAACACAAGCAATGGTTCAGCCAATGGACCTCCGGGTTAAACCCGGAGGTCCATTGGCTGAAACTTTTCTGGTGCTGGTTATGCTTTGCAACAAATTTGCAATTATTGGTTGGGTGGAATCTCCACTCTGCAGGTGTTTTAGTGATAATACACTCTCCACGTACTGTATGTTTTGGGAAGAAAAAATCTGCTCGGAGGTTCTTTCCGGGCACTCCAGCTTCCTCCAATTGTAACATATCTGACATTAAGCGATCATGGCTGTTGAAAGTGTCATTAAACCTCAATAACAAACAAAAAAATCTATCCAGGCAAAAGAGAGGAGTTTTAAAGCAGCTTAAAAAGTTTTGGCATTTTATTGGATGTACAAAGGTGACTGAAGTCAAATGCACTAATTGGGAAGATGCAACTTCCCCATCAAAAGTATTAAGAATATTGTACCCAGGTGTGAGAAAATTATTTGTATTTATTTACTGGTTTTAAGGCAACTTTCAGCATCTAGAGCTATATCAAAGTGTGAGAAAATGAAATATCAAACCATATCCAAACCTACGTAATTAAGTGAACATTAAAATTCTGTTTTTTGAGGATATAAAAACTAACTTTCAACATCCAATAAAATGAAAAAAATAACATTGCTTAAAATCATGTAGAAAGATTCGAAGATGAAAGCTTCCCTCTGACCTAAAAGATAGGTAAAGGTCACTTCCAGTCTGAAACTCACGGTTTATGATCAAACAAAGCCCAGGAAACAAAAATTAGATTATAAACAGTGGCTGAAATGTCAAGATTATTATGATCGTGGGCAGATATTCTGAGCATGCTTCCAGGCAGGAAAAGATTAACTATCGATATGTCAACAGTAAAAACATTATATATCGGCTCATGTTAGTAATATCAAAGAGAGGATAAATAAAATGTTTGCTTAGTGAAAGTCAAGAGGAACTTAACCCCCTGACTTATGCTGTTTAGTGGAACTCTGTTAACTAAACAGACACTTTGGCAATTGAAACTATTCAATTAACCTTCTGCACAATGATGGCAAAATATCAAGTTGTAAATTCTTTCCATTATACAACTAGGAAATTCAATCCAGTATTAACCCTTTGAACACTGGTGGTATCTTCCATGCCAGTTAAATGGCAGAAATTGGAAGAGTCCATATCCATTGTTTGGGGGTATAGCAATTAATATTTTCAACGTGCAGCCTGCAGGCTGCACGTTGAAAATATTAATTGTTCTACCACACGCGTTCACTTAGTAGCCATCCTACTTAATGAAATTATGACGTATCGTGTTCCTGGACCAGAAAAATGGCCTCTCGTGTTGAAAGAGTTGAATGCATGATGGAAGATGGTTTGTTGTTTGAAAACTCGGTCAAACAAGATTGAATTGGTTCAATTCCAAGTTGCATTATGGGAAAGATCTGCAGCTTGAAATTATGGTACTCTACCATCAGTGTGAAAAGTGTTAATGGCAGTATTCAATTAATTAGAATCTGATCATTTTTCCTAAATTCTTTATTCTATCTACAGTGGAACCCTGTTAATTGAATAGCCATTATATCAGTGACCAATATTCAATTAACATGAGTATTCAATTAACAGGGATTTGATCACTTTCCTTAATGCTAGAGATAAACTGAGCATTTATTCTATTATATCCTGTTTGACAGCGCTCATGGAGTCCTGTCAAACAAGATATAAGAGATTAAATGCCTGTACTGGATGTGCTGTTCAAAGCAAAATAGGTTAAGAAAAACAAGGATAATTTCTCAACATATTACAAGATTGTTTTTATTCAATTAACAAGAGTTTACTCTATACTCAATTAATATGTAAAATTTGTATTGAAGTTATGGTAACAGGTTTTGTGTTTGGAAGTTATACGCAATTAACCAAATTTTTCAATTAAGAAAAATCCAGTTAAATGGGCCTCACAAGATTAAATTTCAAAGAACATGTGAAACATGCTACAACTGTAACTAAGTTGGAGATAAATTATTTAGAGTATTCTGTAAAACTGGGAAATTTGGTGGACAGGTGAACATTTTTTTGAAAGCTGAAATTTTTTTTTTTAATTAACAGGAATTTAGTCTTCAACAATTATGTAATTGAAAGTCAAGCTTGTACTAAATGCAAGATGAAAGATGGGTTGTTATTTGAAAGCACTGTCAAACGAGTGAACTGGTTATATTCCCAGCTGCATTATGGGAATAAATTTCAGCTTGAATTTATGGTATTTTACCATCAGAGTGAAAAGTATTAATTGAAGTATTCAATTAACCAGAACCTGTTCATTTTCCTAAATTATTTTTGATAAATTCAGCATTTCGTCTATTTAATCTCAGACAAGCTACAATTGTGCTACAGACCTCTGAAAATTGGAAAATTGGGAGGTCACAGGGAACATTTTAAGATAGATGAAAATATTTTTTATTTAATTGACATGGATTTAATCATTCACAAATATGTAATTGAAAGACATGCTTGTACCAAATATATTATGGCTGATGATTTTTTATTTGAAAGATACATGCAATTATCAGGGTGAGTAATAAGCAATTAAAGTGGGACTTATTACACTGAATTAATGAAATTTAACGAAGATAAAAATAAATTCCACATACCAAGGAGTCGATAGAAATAACTAAGTTGGAGATAAATTATTTAGAGTATTCATTAAAACCTACATATTTTCTTCATCATGGTTCATACAGACTAGTCAATAGCTTTTCCAAACCTTTTCCAAACATATGGCATCAAATTTCCATAATTCCAAAGTTTAAATGTAACTCAGTCAATATATAATTCTATTTTTCAATGTCACTCCCCTCCCCAACCACCCCTTGACAACTCTTTTGACCCTAAAGGGACCGATTTCAACTTTGATCACTTTGTACTGCAATAAAACACAGACTTGAACATTGAAGATTTAAGTAAACTTTTAAGTACCTTGGTAGTTGTTTCTAGGAAAGTCTTGGCTGCCTATACAGGCAGCCAAGACTTGCCAAGAAGCATCTACAAGGACACCAGATGTACTCTATCAAAGAGTGGCAAAAATGTATACTAATCTCAGGTTATTATTTATTTATTTATTGGTGTTTAAGGTCACATACTTATGCACAATGGCTAATCATGACCGTGACAGTTTTACGGGTGGATGAAGCCGGAGTACCTGGAGAGAACCACCGAGCAACGACAAGCAGCTGCCAGCTCCCCAACATCGTAACTCCACACTGCAGCACAGGCAGGGTTAGATTGGTTGAAGACATGCGCACCATCGATGTGCAGTACGCCTTAGTACATGACATCATCGTGCCCCCATGAGGACAATCAGGATTAAGTGCCTTGCCCAAGGACACAACACAGGAGTCCGAATTCATCGCTCAGACGGTCAGATATCCGAGGATTAACCGGGCTCGATGTTGCTTAACTTCTATGATCTGATGAGAACCGGTTACTGCAACACCACCGTGCTCCTACTAATCTCAGGCCCTCAAGGGTTAATTAGTGTCAAACATCAATAACTCAAGTAGCAATTCTTAGTGAATCCAAAGAAATATGACTACAAATATTTTTTGAATGGTGACATTACACAGGAGAAATACCCAGTTCATTTTCCGAAACCCATCCCAATTTTCCATACTTTTCCAGGGCCTGGAAAATCAATTTACTGTTTTCCAAAACTTTCCATACCTTTTCACAACCTGTATGAACCCTGCTTCATGTAACATATATTAATAGTAATGGCTGCCAAAATCAGAATTTATCAAGGGTTGAAATTTCAAATTTCTGCAGCATATGAATGTCATCATCAAGCCTGCAAGCCAGAGTTCCGTCATGGCATTCATGACTTTTGCAGGGCTTATATTTCAACGAGAATTGATTCACTGTAAATGGTGGTGTCATGGTGCTTGTCATTGTCTAGATTAGTGCAACAAAACCAGCGAGAAGACATGTAGATTCTCGCTGCACCTCTGCTAGAATTTGCTTGAAAAGAATTGAGTCAGTTTAACCCTTTACCTAACATAGAGGCAGTAAATTAAACAATACAGTACTAACATGACCTGAAATATCCTGACACTTCGTCAATGAAATTGTATAAATATGGCTGTCATTGGAACCTTCTCAATGAGCCAGTTCCAATGACATCCATATTTGTAAGGTTTTTGTTGTTAAATATTGTTTCCAACGTGCATCCTCATCACTGCATGTTGATAATATTGATTGGCGTACCACACACACTCTCTTAGCAGCCATCCTACTTAATGAGTAATTGCCCTTGTTTTTCTTAACCTATTATGATGTACCATGTTCCTGGGCTGGAAAAAGGGACTCTCAGGTTCAGAGAGTTATTGTTAAGACCATATAGCTAGCGAATGGCCAAAATCAATGGTGGTGTCATGGTCCTTGTCACAGTCTACAGAAGTCTTGTAATAACCACAATGGGAAGTAGGTCTTCAATATATTAGCTAATCTTACACAGTGGATACCACTTAGTTAGATATCTCTTAATTGCATAATCCTGTTGATGGAATAAAACTTCCAAATGCAAAACCCTTTACCATATCTTCAGTACAAATCGGCACCTGTTAACTGCATATGGGTTATAGAGTAAACTCCTGGTAACTTGAATAAAAAACACTCTTTAAATATGTCAAGAAAATGCCCTGACACTCACTAAATTCCTCTTGTTTGTAGACCTATTTTGCACCAGTACATCCAATACAGGCATTCAATCTATTAAATCTTGTGTGACAGAGCTCTATGAGCTCTGTCACACAAGATATAATAGAATACAAATGCTCAGATAGATATTTTATTTAACGTTATAGTCTACATGCATTTACATATACAAGAGGTGCACATCAAAGATGCAGGTGTCGAGTTGTGGCTACTTTCTTCATGCACACTCTATTGAAAATCAGAAATGTCAATGAGCTCAAAATTTGTAAAAATTCGGACCAGGCCAGTTTTCAATCTCGCTTGAGATATAATTGCAAAAGACCTGCATGGCAAATATAGGTCAAATTGGAGAACATTTGTTCAAGTTATTGTGCTAACAAGCTCAAAATTAGTAAAAATGAATGAATTAAGGCCCATAACTCTGTAATGAAAAATGGGGCTGGACCCGTTTTTGAAGTCGCTTGAGATATTATTGTAAAAGACCTTATGGCAAATATTAGTCAAATCAGAGAACGTTTGTTCAAGTTACTGTGCTAACAGTGCAAGGACACCCGCCTAGACGCACACAACCCTCGCCAAACCATAGGATACATATAGAAAATCAGATAATTAAACTTAATCTATAGCACTGGAAGATGACATAGACAGATTGGCTGTCTACCTGTCACTCCCATAATACATTTAACTCAACACTGATTACATGATCTGCATTTTAGGCTGTGGTAAAAGGTCCTGAGGGTAGTTGTGAGTAGATCTTTAACTTTAGATCTGGCTACCTACCCCATTAATCTGTCTCTTTAGATGGACGAGTTTCCAGATTCATAATGGTGGCTTAAGGGTGAATGTGAGGTAGGGTGAGTATCTCCACCCATCCGTACTAATATGATAATGTTATTATGATTACTAAACTAGGCGGAGGTTAGATTTAGAAAAAAGTATGACACGGTTCAAATATTGCTCATCAATCAAGAAGAATATAATGGACATCACATTATACATAATATGTCCTCGGTGTGTCAACAATTCAGGGCACTTAGATTATCGGTGTGGCAACCCCTACTGTGGAGGGTAACAGTCAGTGCAGTATGGGCTGTCACACTGATAACTTTCTTGATATGAGGACAAGATTTTTCTGAATATCTCTTTAAATTCTTTTCTATTTTCTTTGTCTCGTAATTCCGGGTCCAGTTCATTCCACATTTTCGGAAGGGCATATGAGGGCAACCTATCTAATGCCTTTGTTCGGGTTTTGTTTAAATGTACCAGTCCTGATTGCCTTGTATTCATGTGTGATTAGAGAGATTAGAGAAGTAAAATAATGTTCAAAAGATTCTGGAAGTTTTCCATTTTTCCAGTTAACCCTTTACCTAACATGAAAAGCAGACGACACTTGCAAAAAAAATTCTTGAATAACTAATTGTTTTCATTTTTTGTCTCAAAAACATAGGTTATGACCCCTCGTTGGAACGAGCTCGACGAGCTCGTTCCAACGAGGGGTCATAACCTATGTTTTTGAGACAAAAAATGAAAATACAATGAAAATTTATTGGCGATTTTTGAGAATAGCGCTGGCCGGTTTTGGCCGTTACATTGGGTAAAGGGTTAAACATAGACAGGCATGCAGTTTGTACAAATCGGTGACTTTCAATATTTTATCTTTTGTGTAAAGTGGGTCTGTATGAGAATTAAACTTTTTGTTATTTAATATTCGAAGTGAATGTTTCTGTATTTTTAGTAATTTATTGATACCTCTTGAATTTTCCCATATTTGAATACTGGATTATCCCAAGAATACAGCGACCAAATACCTGTTAACCCTTTACCTAACATGAAAAGCAGATGACACTTGCAAAAAAAATTCTTGAATAACTAATTTTTTTGTCTCAAAAACATAGGTTATGATCCCTCATTGGAACGTGCTCATTGAGCATAATTGTTGAATAACCTATGTTTTTGAGACAAAAAAGGAAAAAAATAATGAAAATTAATTGGCGATTTTTTAGAATAGTGCTGGCCGGTTTTGCCGTTACGTTGAGTAAAGGGTTATCTGAATACTCTTTTTAGCTAAACAGTTTTAGCTGGCAAAATGACTATTCAATTAACAGGGCTCCATTATATTACAATCTAGGAATTCGTGACAAACTGAATATCATTTTCACTAGGCCACAGTACACAAAAAGTTGCTACAAGTTTGCAAATAAAGTGACACATGTCATTAGCTGCAAGGACACTTCAAACAAAAATGAATTTGCACTGAAATTGAAGCCTAACTTGAACAATTTTGAAAATCAGAGTGATACCTTGTGTGTAATCTCGCATTATCATGGAGAACGGTTTGTGATGATCTTTAAATGAATATTTTGCATACTTGAGCTACATGTGCATACACAAGTGAATTGCATGCACAGGCCATAAAATTTGAGAGGAAGGATTTTAACGTTCCTCTGATGGTTATCTAAATGAAAAAACAGATAAGGCCACACAAAGTAGATCTTCTGTTTCTCAGGCCATTATTTGTGAAATTGCATGCGTGCGAGCGGTTTTTTATTTTATTTTTTATTTTTTATTTCAGTAATTTCTTCTTTGCCATCAAAAGTTCATGTTCTTGGTTCAAGTATTAGGCCTCATAATCCACAGAATAGCATGGGTGGTGGTGTATTTCATCCCTTGAGTGCAAGAAGGCTTTGCAATGCTAAAGCATTGCAAAGCCTTCTTGCACTCAAGGGACAAATTCATCAATTTTTTTAAACTTGGGTAAAATATCAGATATAAACCATTTAATTTTTATTTTTTTTAAAGTTTAAATTGGTTATAAAAAGAGTGCATGCGGCAGCCAAAAGGACCATGCGGGAGGGCCTGAGAAACAGATTTTTTATTTTTTTAGGCCTAACTGAAAAGTTGTTCGTCTGGAACTACAAACAGTTCATCAAAAAGTTGTGTCTTATCACCTCATTTGATAGCACTGGTTTAAAATGTTCCTGTGGGAAGACCCCTCTCTTCAATGCTCCAACTCCCTAAGACAGGTGACACCCCCCTGTTCTTGCTGCAGATGCTTTCGAAATCTGTGAACTGTCATACAGTAGGGGCATTGTGGACGGGTCAAAATCAACAGGTTGTCATTTTTTCCACGCATATAATTCAGAGATGATCCGCTATGACACCTAGCGAAATTCCCACCAATGAAGCACCGGGGCATGGCCGTCCTGTTGTGCTTCATTGGTGGAAATTTCGCTAGGTGTCATAGCGGATCATCTCTGAATTATATGTGTGGAAAAATACCCACCCATAGATTTTGACCCGTCCATGATGGCTGTACTATAACCGGTCCTCTTTATTATATCCAGATGAATGGTAAATAGGTTATCTCAAAATTCGAGATTTTATTCCCTGATGCACATTTTACAAGTGGGTATTTAGATTAGAGATATGTTGTCCAGTTGACAACAGCAAGATTCCCACTGCCATTTGCAAAATGCTAGAAAAATTCTCATTTTGCAACAAAAAAAAATCACTTTTGTAAATTTTTCGGGCACAAAAATGGAAAAACCCTTCTCTTTGACCTTGATTCAGTACAGAAAACAGTCTTCGGTAGATTTGTGATTTAGTAAAAAGAATGATCACATGTTCACACTCGTTTTCGTATATCTAATAGTGACAAGTGGAAATTAAATAAAAAGTTAATCTCCATTGTCGAGTATTATGGCTTTTGTCTTCAGTCATCAGTGTGATACTGATTAGTTTACAGCACCTTATTGCCAACAATAAAGTTTTATGGTCGCATATATAGTTCTTTATTGTTAGGATTATGAATTAATTAAGACACGTATCCCGATTACCCACATGGGAGCATGGTGGCACTGTGTAGTAAGGCATACTGCACATCGATGGTACACTTGTCTTCAAGCAATGCTAATTTGTGTGTAGTACATAGGGGAGTCTGACAGTTGCTCGCTGTTGCTAGGTGGTTCTCTCCAGGTACTGACAGTTGCTCGCTGTTGCTAGGTGGTTATCTCCAGGTACACCGGCTTCCTCCACCACTAAAACTGTCCAACATGAGGAGACATGAGGAGACCTTAGCTGTCAAAAGTGTCATTAAAACCCAAATAAATAAATAAGGGCAAATCAAAGTGTGTGCCATTGCCCCTCCCCTCCCCTCCCCCCTCCCCCCCCCATGTGCAAAAAATTTTCTATGGTAAAAGAGTGAAAAAGGGCAATAACTCTGGAAAAAATGTGTCGAAGAAACTCATGCTACATAGGTATCGTCACCCCCATGATGCTCTATTACAACAACAAATATCATTCACATCAGAGTAGCAGTGGCTGAGATACCAGGAAAAATGTGGGTACAGATGGATGGATGGATGGATGGATGGATGGATGGATGGATGGATGGATGATGGATGGATGGATGGATGGATGGATGGATGGATGGATGGATGGATGGATGATGGATGGATGGATGGATGGATGGATGGATGGATGGATGGACAGATAAACAGACGGACGGAACAGATGGACAAACAGACGTATGGGGTGCATAATAAGGATTAGTAGTAGTAGTAGAGCTTTATTTGCAGCACATGTATTTACATAAGACTAAGTTCTACACAAATGTACTGATCATTTTATGAAATATTTATACATTATAAGAAGATATTCAGCATACATGTTCTGCAGGGAATGGCCTAGCCAGATTGGCTGTCTTCCTGTCATTCCCTGTGGTGTGTTTGTGGATTGCATGAATGGATACAAGTAAATATAAGAAATTAGTATTGATGAACGACTTATATGCACGTTGATGATGAGGGCGTGGCGAGGTAGAATGGACGTTTCACACTTGTGTTATCGATAATGGATGAAAAGATAATATATAAATATATCGTCCTTCCACCCAGCATCGGCCACAAAAGTGTATATGAAAACATACATAGACACACATATACATATATTTTTGCATATATACGAGTGTGCACAAGTGGGCAAGTATATATATGTAATGGCCTATGGTCTCACCTATTAAACACGGGAATATCAATTAATGGAAGATCCGTGAAGTTGCAAATGCTTGAATTTAATTCATGTGCATACACACACACATGTAACCATGCTCACATACACACAATGCATTAGGATCGAGGTATACGGAAAGAACCTATATGTGGGGCTCCACAAAGTAGGATGTGGTTTAGTAATGGCGATTACAGTCCTTGCAGTTAGTATCATTACAGTTTACTTCACTGGGATATTCTTCCAACATTTGTCTTATTATAGTTTTTTTAAATTCATTTCTGTTTGATAAATTAGTTATACGATTATGAAATTTGTTTTTATTATATGTGTCTGTCTCTTTGTATTTTCACCTCTTATTTCTTTCAAATGTTGTCTTGTCAAAGTTGGAATAAAAATATTACAAAATCGCTCATCTCTATTAATTCGAAGATGATAAAAGTGTTTACAAATTTTGAGAGGATTTAAAAAAGAAAAACCCTGCCTTTTGCAAAAAAAAATTGCAAAGAAAATTTTCAGCCCATCACCAACCCTGGTCAACACACAGGTGGCAATGTGTTTCATGTAGAACACATAAGAATGTACAAAAAGATAAAGGAGAGAAAATATAGCCCACCCTGTCATGTGATAATACTGGCTTGGAACATTCTGAGCAGAATATCGGCTTTACGAGTCTAAACAATTACAGCCTCTGTTTCTCACACTTCATGATTTCCACTTGAGAAAGAGAAGAGAGAGGTATAAAACTTACTAATGAAAACCAGAACGGCTCCCAGGAGATGTGCACTTTACTTTCAGTCAATAAAACTGCATTTGCTTGGTTAGAGCCCATGTAAAATAATGGGCAGATGAGACACAGACTAATCTCTAGTGTCAGATGCACAAATTAAAAGCTTCAACACATGGGCCTCTAACTGATAAATTCACTGAATTTAAATATCTGTAGCTGGATACTATATAACCATTTACCGGTCATGTCTTTCATTTCCATGGGTCCCAACATGTAATTGCAGACAGGTTTATTTAGTAATTATGTTAACCACCGAACCAATGCACATGATATATAGAAATAAATAGGTACTAGGGCTGGTAATCAGATTTAAACCTTGAGTTGGATAAGGGTTTTACCTTTATTCTATGAGTGGTTTAAATCTGATTACTGGCCCTAGTACCTATTTGTTTTATTTACACCATGCTCTTAATAAATAATCGACTTTGTCACTTAAAATGAAGAAAAAACGACACTTTCTATCGCAAACACACAGGTTTGTTTTGTTTACATCTGTGGCAGTACTACTGGCTGTACATGAATGCTTGATTGACAGTGTTTAGTGTGGATACCGAAAATTATATCACATCACTTGTGACCGAAACAAATGGTTATTTTCACTCATGCAAGCGCTCATGAAAACTAAACATTTGTCTCGGTCACTCATGAGATAATTTTTCGGTATCCACTCAAAAACACTAGATATCCTCCATTTATCATTTTAAATATCATTTTTCGAAATTTTCCAAAAATTTCAACAGAACCATATCATATGATCGATCATGGAAATGAGCTCGTTCCAATGACGTGGGTGGGGGGGGGGGGGGGGGGGGGTGGGTGGGTGGGGGGGGGGGGGGAGTTGTATAAAATAATATTTTTTTCAACTGCTCAATTATGTTGCAGCCAATGAGCTCAAGATTTGTATTTCTTGGCCAACACAATTCATATCCAGCATAATTTTGTGACTTATCCCAAACACACCATAATCTTCAAAGGCCTATTTCAGACTTTCGTGATCTCAGACATGTGCCCTTAACATGCCATCATATGGGGTTCCTGCTGACAATACATAAATCACCTGCACAGTGATTTCTAGTCAAGTCTTGGCTGCCTGTCAAGGCAGCCAAGACTTGACTAGACATCACTACTAAGCAATTGGATATGAACAGGTTGTAGTCTGGTGGCAATTCAGGACAATTGCACAGGCCCTTAAAGGTTAACAAAACTTAAAAGAAAACCAATTACTTCTTTCATGAGAATGAACTCTTTGCAGCTGCCAAACCTCAACAAGGCCTTTTAAGTAGCAAATGTAGGAAAATTTGAAAATTCAGAGAATTTTGGTATTCAGTGATGGGTTTGGTTCGTTTTCGGTATCCCCATGATATCGGCATCGGTTTGGTTTTTTAGTATATTGCCCATCTCTACCTTAAAATGGTAAAACTCTAACAAATTCTATGAGTAAAATGCCAACTCACTCCGCCCTTTCTGTATTCATTGAATGAAATAATTTACAAGTATAAGGTGCATGTTTACTCTCCTAAAAAACGATGGTCGATAGAAGAATCTTGGCCCCAGAAAATTAACTACATCCAATTTGGCAGTTTATTATGTTTAGTGAAAACAGGATATTGGATTAATACAAATTGTTTAATCTTCAAATATTATTTATGTCTAAAATTCGATTAGACTTAATTGTTTGGTTTATCGATGAACAGAACACAATTAACACAAGTCTAATGACGCACTTGCTTCTAAACTTATACCAAATATTACTCTCTTGTCATGAAAGACACACTTGCCAGAAAAAAATGGATGGGTTCTAAGCTATATCTAGATCTTCAACTTTAGACTGATGCTTAACCATTCCAATGCCAAGTTCCTTGGTGATTTATTTGTATCGAATACTATTTACAGAAATTGTGCCAATCTATTTTTGTGCTTGTAGGTGGTGGATTACAATGAGTCACACTCAACCCACGGCACACTGGTGTCAAAATATTAAAATATATTTTTGTCCTTGGACAAGGCACTTAACCCTGATTGACCATGTTATGGCATGATGGTGCTGTGTACTGAGGCATACTCGAAGGTGCACCTGTCTTCAACCAATGCTAACCCTGCTTGTGTGGAGTTAGTTCACTGGGGAGTCTGACAGTTGCTCAGTGGTTCTCTCTGGGTACTCCAGCTTCCTCCAACTATAAAACTACCTGACACGAGGTGACCCTGGCTGTTGAAAGTGTTCTTTAACTCCAATAAATAAATAAATAAATAAATGAATAAATAAATAAATAAATAAAATTTCAACATGCAAGTATTTCCCATAATGCAACTAGGAATTTAACAAATACAATGGGGGGGGGGGGGAGGGAAGTGGCTCAGTTGGTAGAGGTGCAGGCTGCAAGCCGAGAGGTCCTTGGTTCGAATCCCACCTGTGGCAACTGCGTTGTGTCCTTGGGCAAGACACCCATCACGGTTGACTGAGCATGACCAAAAGGGAACGTTTTCATCTAGACATGACCTCAAACCTGCATGTGAAATTTCATGACAATCGGACAAGAACTACAGGGTGTAGCCTGTGCTAAAGGAAAACGTGAACACACTCACAGACTAACAGACTTCTGCAAGTGTGATGGCAATAGCTAATCTTGACTTTGTCAAGTTAAGCTAAAAATGAGAAAGGAAAATGTTGGCTTTTCCTCAGGTATCCTCATTTTTTTTAAATCCCTGATAGTGGCTTCTAGCACTCAACCAGTTAATACTGATTAACTTTCTGCACCAAGGTGGATAGATGTGCAGTGGCAGCATTTATTTATTTATTTATTTGTGTTTAACCCATTTACCCAATGTAACAGCCAAAACCGGTCAGCACTATTCACAAAATTCACCATTCAATTTTTATTACTTTTTCATTTTTTGTCACAAAAACATAGCTTATGACCCCTCATTGGAACGAGCTCAGTGAACTCATTCCAGTGAGCTCATTCCAATGAGGGGTCATAAGCTATGTTTTTGACACAAAATATCAAAACAATTAGTGCTTCAAGAATTTTATTTGCAAGTGTCATCTGCTTTTCGTGTTAGGTAAAGGGTTAAGATCGCATATTTCTGCACAACGGCTTACCATGACTGCTATAAAGTCAAGCCCAACCAATTGTTTATACCCATGAGAGGCAGCGATTGCCTTAACTCATTTCTGGTTTGGGATTTTACATTTAATTCAAACAAAAATCTGAATCAAGCGCAATCAGTTCTCCACTTAAAACCTGTGGCATCATAACTGAAAATTCTTATTATAATTGAAAATGGCATGTCTAAATGAATCAATAGTTTCTAATCATGACAAAATGTATTTAGAAATATTATTTTAGGCACAAAACCCAGCAAAATCAGTCATTTTCTGCACCACTGTCTCAAAAGAAGACATCATGGAAACATCACACTTGAAATCGAAAGCAAAGCACAAGCACATACTTAACTCTTTACCCAACGTAACGGCCAAAACCAGCCAGCGCTATTCTAAAAAATCACCAATTAATTTTCATTAATTTTTTGTTTCAAACACATAGGTTATGACCCCTCGTTGGAACGAGCTCATCGAGCTCGTTCCAATGAGGGGTCATAACCTATGTTTTTGAGACAAAAAAATGAAAAAAATTAGTTATTCAAGAATTTTGTTTGCAAGTGTCGTCTGCTTTTCATACTAGGTAAAGGGTTAAATATGATACACACCACCACAAATTGACTTTTCTGGGAAGCACATGTCAAAACAGTCAATTACCCTTGAATATGGGTGCTGAAAAACATTGCAGCCATACATAAACTGGTCAAACTTCTCCTACTGGGAGGGAACTGGACTAGTGACCCCTTTGGATTCTCGTCACTTAGTCTAACTGGCAAGGGGAGATTACATAATGTTCTCATCACATTTCCTCTGTTATTGACTCATCCACTGGTCGAGTCAATATGGGAGAAAATTTGACAAAGAGAACACAACACTGATTAGATGAACGTTAGTCATCAGTTACCCTAATTTATGGATTGTATTTTTTTTGGACTCAATAGACTTAGCAGTTGATCCCCTCGAACCCTTAACTGGTAGAGTGCTGGAAGCCCATATTCGGGCTTTACTCTGAAGTGTCAGTACCAGCACTTAAAGGCTTCATATTTTGTGGATGTTGTTCATACCACCTTTGAAGTGAAATTATTTAGTCTGATAGGATTTGCCTTGTTACAATTTATGGGAGAGTGCGTATTGGCACTCTCCCATAAATTGTAACAAGGCAAACATATGTGAACCAATTTTGATAACCAAAAATAATTCAGCACTCTACCAGTTAAGAAGGATCAAAGGGAAGCGAGGATGAACCCAATAGAGATACAGTAGAACCCTGTTAATTGAATAGTCACTTTGCAAATGAAAATTATTCAGTTAACAGGAGTATTCAATTAACAGGGATTGTGTCCCTTTCCTGTATTGTACAGAAAAACTCATGACTCACAGAAAAAATATTCCAACAGCAAAACGGTTGATGCCGCTTGAAGATCTCATGATAATGAACATCTGTATCAAATTTTATCGAAATATGAGCAGTAATGTTGAAGTTATAACTCGAACAGACATCTGCGTCCGGATGCACAGACAGGTGCAATCCAGTATACCCCACTTTTTGAGCTCTGTCAAACAAGATATAATAGATTAAATGCCTGTATTGGATGTACTGAGGCCAAATAGGTGAAAAAAAAACAAAGGAAAATTGGAGAGACTCATTGCAATTTCTCAACAGATTGCAAGATTTGTATTCAATTAACAGGAGTTTACTCTATAACCTATATTCAATTAACAGGTCAAATTTGTACTGGAGGTATGGTAAATGGTTTTGTGTTGCAAAATTATATTCAATTAATAGGGTTATTCAGTTAAGAGATATCCAATTAAGTGGGCTCCACTGTATCTACAGACAAGCCAGAAAACAAGAGGCCCCAGGGGGCCTGAGGGCGCTCACCTGACATGGTAGCCTAAATAGCAACCCAGAGAATTGATTTCCACAAGTTGCATCTGCTCCTCCTAAGAAACGCTGAAACCAAATATTCTGACCAGTGGATCTAAAAAAAAGATTTTTAAAGAATATTCCTCATACTGAACTAAGTCATAATTCGGGCTCCCACAGGAAGCCCATATATGAACCCAGGGACTTGGCTTTAACAACCTGAATCTCACACCCCTAAGGATTCTGCACACCAAATATCAAAACATTCCGACTGCTGGATCTGAAGAAGAAGATTTTTAAAGAAAATTCCTCATTTTGAACCAAGTTACAATTCGAGCTCCCACAATCAGCCCAAATATGGACCTAGGGACATGGCTTGAAAATACTTGAATCTTACCCCCCTAAGGATGCTGCATAAAAAATATCAAAAGCATTCATCTGCTGGATCTGAAGATTTTTAAATAAAATTCCTCATTTTGAACTAAGTTGACATTCAGGCTCCCATAGTGAGCCTAAATATGAACCAAGGGACTTGGCTTGAACAAACTTGAATCTCAGCCCCCCTTCTGCCTGCTTGATCTGGAGAAGAAGATTTTTTAAGAAATTTGCCTGAAAAGCACTAAGTTCAAATTTGGGCTCCTATACTGAGCCCAAATATAAACCCAGGGAGCCGATTTGAACAAACTGGAATCAGATCCACCCCACAATGTTGCATACCAAATATCAAAAGATTCTGCCTGCAGGATCTGGAGAAGAAGATTTTTGAAGAAATTTGCCTGAAATGCACTAAGTTCAAATTCGAGCTTCTATAGTGAGCCCAAATATGAATCTAGGGAGCCGATTTGAACAAAATAGAATCAGATCCACCCCACAATGTTGCATACCAAATATCAAAAGATTCTGTCTGCTGGATCTTGAGAAGAAGATTTTTTAAGAAATTTGCCTGAAATGCACTAAGTTCAAATTTTGGCTCCTATACTGAGCCCAAATATAAACCCAAGGGGCCAATTTGAACAAACTTGAATCAAATCCACCCCACAATGTTGCATACCCAATATCAAAAGATTCTGCCTGCTGGATCTTGAGAAGAAGATTTTCAAAGCAATTTGCCTGAAATGCACTAAGTTCAAATTTGGGCTCCTATACAGAGCCCAAATATAAACCCAAGGGGCCGATTTGAACAAACTTGAATCAGATCCACCCCACAATGTTGCATACCAAATATCAAAAGATTCTGCCTGCTGGATCTGGAAAAGAAGATTTTCAAAGAAATTTGCCTGAAATGCAGTAAGTTCAAATTTGGGCTCCTATACTGAGCCCAAATATAAACCCAGGGGGCCGATTTGAACAAACTTGAATCAGATCCACCCCACAATGTTGCATATCAAATATCAAAAGATTCTGCCTGCTGGATCTGGAGAAGAAGATTTTTTAAGAAATTTGCCTGAAATGCACTAAGTTCGAAATCGGGCTCCTATACTGAGCCCAAATATGAACCCAGGGGGCCGGTTTGAACAAACCTGAATCAGATCCACCCTCCAATGTTGCATACCAAATATCAAAAGATTCTGCCTGCTGGATCTGGAGAAGAAGATTTTTTAATGTTTTTCCCATTGCCTACAGTGTTAAAAAGTGCTGACTCAGCACTTTTTCAATGTCCCGAAACTGTACCCTATGATAAAACCGATAGCAATTTTTTTTTACCAATTCTTTCTGTTGGTCCTAAGGAAGCTTCACACCAAATAAAAATTCTCGGTGCCGTGCAGTTTTGGAGATATGGGCGTTTTAATTTTTTTCTATTTTTAGCTCCTGCGGTTCCCATGGGGCTACGGGAAAAAAAAAATCAGCATAAATTAGTTACTTATGACCCAATAAGCCCTCACATAAAATTTGGTTCAAATCAGCCTCTCGGTTTGGAAAATAGAAATTTTGGGCGGGGCCAAAAATTTTGCCCCTCCCATAACGACGCCAAGTATAGCCCCACAAACTTCTCTTGAACAAATCTGAGTCTACACCTCAAAAGGAAGCTGCACACCACATATCTAGTCTCTGCTACTGCTGGTTCATGAGAAGAAGATTTTTTAAGATTTCTGCACACTTTTTGGGTGTGGCCCTACCCACGGGCGGGGCAACTTGATTTGAACAAAATCAAATTGCGATGTCATAACAAACTATTATCTCAAATATCAATTAAATTGGTTCAGCGGTTTGGGAGGAGAAGACGCAAACACCATGTTCACGGACGACGGACGACGGACGACGGACGCAGGACGACGGACGACGGACGGTGAGTGATCACTATAGCTCTCCTGACTGAAAGTCAGGTGAGCTAAAAAGCAGACTGAGATCTGCAAAATGAGGTCCCCAGTGGGTGAATTTAGTGATGCTACCCTGCACAGCAGGGTAGCATCACTAAATTTACCCTCTGTGAACCTCAATCTGAATCAGGGTTCCCAAACGAAATAGAAAGAGGTACCCAGAGGATAAATGGCCCACTGTATGGGATATCATCATCAAATTCACCCTCTGGGGACCTCATTCTGCAAATGAGACAGCTTATTTTCAGGCCTGTCTACAGCAGGGATTTTTTGTGGTGAGTAGTGTTGTTCAAACTATTGTAAATTTTTTTCCAAGTTAAAGATTATGACGTGTTATTTACTATACGTTCTTAACCGGAACCAAGATTTTTTATTGAAACCGAATCTGAAAAACCAAAGCCTCCCAGCTCTATTCAGAAGTACCATCCAGATCATTCCAATGAGGGTATCCTATTGTTTCTGACACACATAGAGACTGACAGGAAAGGAGAGTGATCACTCTCACTCGCCATTACTCTCCTAAACTTTTCACTAGGGGAGCAATTAATCACTCACCTTAATGATGTATGTAGAAATAATTCTGAACATCAAGTTATATATTGTATTTCAATCACCCATTACATGACACAACTACAGTACATGGAGAGTGGATTGTTACTAAATCCCTTGTGGGGTGGTGTGTCCACTCAGACAAAAATTCCTTGTCTGGGAAAAAGCATTAGGACGACGAGCAAAGTTTCAGCCAAGAGACCTCCGGGTTGAACCCGGAGGTCCCTTAGCTGAAACTGTGCTTGTCCTTTTCATGCATTATCACAGGAACTGATTTATTGTCTGTGTGGAAACTTCACTCTCCTCGTACTGTAGGAGACGATACTTGCAAAACATTCAGGGACATGGCGACAGGGGGTGTGTGTCCACCCCCCCCACAATCCTGGCCAAAATTTTCTATAGCTGGAAATTCGGAGGGCAAGTCATGAGCAGTTGGAAATTTAATCTAGATTTTAGAGCTTCTTTGGTGATGTCTCCTTCACCTCCCAAAATTCAAACTCAGTTTCAAATTGGCAAAAATTCCAACTTTTACTATTTACAGCTATAGTGTACATATTATCCAGCTTCATAAGTATGCATGATGTTAATCGGTACGAGATTTCTATAGTACGTTTACTTATCGTGATAAAAAAAATCCTTGAAATGCACTTTAAGAAAATCACATCATGTAAAAATCATTATCCTGAGTTAACTCCATCATTCACAGTTACAAAATGATGAAACATCCAAAATTGATCATTCCTGCATCAGATCTGATTTAATGTTAGGACAGTGTGAATTGCTCAAAGTTCTCAGCTTGAGTATTTTTTAGCACATATTCAATTCCCATAAGAATACCAAATAACAATAACCTGATAATTCTATCATAAATGTGTTGGCATTTTAGTTACTAGAATCAATTTTAGGGTTTCCCCCTCCTGGTCCCTCCCCCTAGTTGGAAATTCACTACCCTACACCCCCCCCCCCCCTCCCCAATCGGAAACCTCTAGCCACATCCCTGAAAACATTATCCTGCATAACTGAAATCTTTCATTTTATGCTTAAACAATAGCTTATGACACCTCAATGGAACGAGCTCAATGAGCTTGTTCCAATAAAGGGGTCATCAGCTATGTTTTTAGAGCAAAAATTAAAAAAAATAACAAAATTTGTATGGTCATTTTCATGCATAGTGCTGGACAGTTTGAGCTGTCATAGTAGATAAGGGGTTAAAATCACGCTCCTGAATTTTTCACTCTCGCAAATTCAAAATGAGGAGTGATTATTCACTCGCCTGCATTCTCTTCCTGGCAGTCACTGCACACAGCAAAAAAATAATGTTTGAATGATGATTTTTGTGAACAGCACTGGCCAGTTTTGGATTTTACGTTAGATGAAGAATTTAAAAC
Organism: Pictodentalium vernedei; assembly: GCA_031216915.1. Lineage (NCBI taxonomy): Eukaryota > Metazoa > Mollusca > Scaphopoda > Dentaliida > Dentaliidae > Pictodentalium > Pictodentalium vernedei. Next base: position 412,581,084 of record CM062294.1, on the reverse strand, counting down.
AACACAAGATCATATGCAGCAGAAACTTCACAAGCACTCCTTCACTCTTCATGATTCTCATCAACAAAATTTCATGCTAAATTTGATCTTCCCTTTTTCTTCCATACATACAGTGAGACTATACAAAATTCTTGGAAGAAAATCTTGACCTTAGAAAATTAATTACAAAATACTGCTTCCCCACTAAAAATAGGTACCCCATTACTGAACAAGCAACAAAATTATCCAGTTTAATAAAATGATTGTTTCACTTTTCTCGATAAATTATTGATTAAAAAGAAAATTTCTACAAAATGAAATTATTCCTAATTGATGCTGTTTAGAAACACTGTTGTTATTACATATAATTATTTAATGCATGCTTTGAGATGCTGATGTCAAAGGAGAAATGTCGATCATTATGATTAAGGATATTTCACTAATTATTTCAAATCTGTGAAGTGGGCATTGTGAGGAAGCACTGGGATGGGCTTCTAGATTGATAATTTAATTCTTAGTTGAATGCCCTCCGTTGAAGTATAATCTACACAGAGTGCTAGTAGCAAGGGTCCTAGTGGATTGCAAAATTGGTTTGCACTTCACACTTGAAACTCTTGATAGATTTTAATCATTGTTGTATGGGAACATGGAATTCCACACACTCTCTGCGCTCAATATATTCGAATGCCACTGACATTTTATCTCAGTGCTAGAAGGTTACATAAGTTTCAAGGATTTTCACAGACTTGCAGAAGAAATTGATCAACCTGAGCACATTCAGGAAAAATAAAAAAAAAATGGCTACAGAGTGTGTGTTAGTGAGCAATGACCAACAAACGAGGACATTTTTCACTCAAAAAAAACTTATAAACAGGGATATCCACTATTGAATAAATATTAATTCTTGTATATATAGAGGATATTCACGAAAATTTGATGAATACCGAAAATATCTCGTGAGTGGCTACAAAGAAATATGAGGATCTTCACGAGCGACGCAGTCGCGAGTGAAGATCCTCATATTTCTTGTAGCCACGAACGAGATATTTTCGGTATTCATCAAATTTTCGTGAATTTTCTTTTTATTTAATGCTCTACGACTACAAACTCTCCAATTTGTGGCCTTTATTTGCCATTAAGGCGCAAAATTCATGTGCCGAACCGGCGTCCATACAAAAATTACAACAACCAAACTCCAACCATTGGAATGTGTGAATATCCGCACAAAAAGTAGTTCCGTCTTATTTCTCCCCTAACTTTACGATTTACCAAGGCTGGCGAATTGAAATAATCACAATGTGTTTCGAAGAAATAGAACAATAACAAAAAACACCACTTTCTTATTTTCAATAACAAGACACGTCATTTTATTTTTTTTGAACTCAATGCACTGAAGACGTGTGAAGTTGAACTGAAGAAATTTGAAAGTGATTTCGGCTTTTCGCTGGAAGGTGAATGAGAAAGTCAAACTTTGAAACCGCTGATTTAATGAATTGATTTAGTCACTGTCACTATCAATTATTCAAATTCGTTTGTATTTGGGACTCTGGAATTCATTACTGATGTGCTGACTCTGTGATGATTGCATGTAAATGTTTATCGGCCCATTAAACATGCTGCCACTGAACATCGAAGACAGTGGAAATGAACCTACGATGAAATATCGATTTCTAAATATCATTTTGATATTTCGTTTTGCCGACCGACAGGGGAATATGACTTAATTTTTCAGCGTGAATTGATGCCTGAGCATTAAATAAAATATGGGCTTCCAGCACTCTACCAGTTAAAACAGTGTGTTGAAAAATGACCAAAAAGCTGAAAGTTCCTGGTTAGAATTGTGTGTTGAAATGGCATGAAATACCTGACAACTGAAACACATTTGGGACTTTTTAACAAACAAATTGGTGTGCATAGGCATACAGGTTGGGGAGGGCTGCAGCTCCCCCCCACCCCCCAAAAAAAAAAAAAGTAGGGAGGGATCCAATTTCTTGGGCAAATTGCTGGAAAATTTTGGGCAATTCGGTTGTCAGAAATGACAAAATAAAATTTACCTCAGTGTGTCAGTTGAAAACCATATACCTTAGCCTCATAATCTATTTGACCATTTTTGTTGGTTGTACGAGTATGTGTGTGTCTCTGTAGATTAGTAAATGCCAATGACAGGGTACCCATCTGAGACTTTGAAATGACAACAGGTAACCTCATTTGTAATGGCCACAAGAACCAGTATCCTCGATCAAATTATCAAAGACAAGGGCAACGCCCCCGGTCCCCCGACTAAGATGGCAAATTCAAGGGAGCTGTTAGGATGCAATTTGTTCGCAGAGCATGGCCATTTTTTAACTTGACCTGTATTTCCAACCAATTAAACCACATACTTAGTTTCGTTTCAATCAAATGATCCAAAGTAAAGTTATCATCCAGACAACACAAAAACCGTATTTTCTAAGTCGAAAAAGGGGAATAAATCCAGTAAAAATCAGTGGAGCGTACCCATTTTCGAACTTGACCTGCATTTCCACCCAAATAAGCGGCATACTAAATTTCGTTTCAATCAAATGATCCTAACTAAAGTTATCATCCGGACAACACAAAAACTGTATTTTTTAAGTCGAAAAAGGGGAATAAATCCAGTAGAAATCAGTGGAGCGTGCCCATTTTCGAACTTGACCTGCATTTCTACCCAAGTAAGACACATACCAAATTTAGTTTCAGTAAAATCATCCAAACTAAAGTTATCATCTGGACAAGGGTGTGATGGATGCACGGACGGATGCACGGACGGACAGATGGATGGACGGACAGACACTGCTGATTACAATAGTCCCCCGAAGGGTCGGGGGACAAAAATTCGAATTTGTAGAGAAGTTGGATGTTTTTTCAAAACTTTGTGTGTCGTTTATGGCAATTAAGAACAGGCTCACTCCATTTGTCAAGAGTGAGCCTGGTTAGAAGTTTCAAAGTCTGTGTGTGTAACCAATCATCAGTGTTTATTAACCCCTCACACAGACACTGACACAAACAACAGATCTGGTTCCATTCTGTGACCTTTCATTAATTACAAAAGTTTCATTCATGTAGATACAGTGGAACCCTGTTAATTAAATAGCCACTTTGCCAGTAAAAAATTATTCAATTAACAGGAGTATTCAATTAACAGGGATTTTGTCACTTCCCTGTATTATAGAAATAAACTTAGCATTTATTCTATTATATCTTGTTTGACAGAGCTCCATGAGCTCTGTCAAACAAGATATAAGAGAATAAATACTTGTATTGGATGAGCCAAATAGGTCTATAAACAAAGGAAAACTGAGGAGAGTGGGGGTAATTTCATGACAGGTTACAAGATGTTTTATTCAATTAACAGGAGTTTACTCTATAACCTATATTCAATTAACAGGTCAAATTTGTACTGGAGATATGGGAAATGGTTTTGTGTTGGGAAATTATATTCAATTATCAGGGTTATTCAGTTAAGAGATATACAATTAAGTGGGCTCCACTGTACAAGAGAAAGCAGAGAACTCTTAGTTTGTATGTTTGAGGAATATGTGTGTGGCTGTCACACATTAAAAGCAAAGGTATGTGTGTGTGCTTGCATGCATGCTTATGTGTGTGTGTATGTGTGTGTGTGTGTGTGTGTGTGTGTGTGGGTGTGTGTGTTTGTGTGTGATGAAGCTATCTTTCCGAGGTAGGTCATGGAAGAACATTCCAACATATCAAAGCCTCTCAAAATATGGACATAAGTGATTTCAGATGGTGCAGAATATTATGTTAAAATATTTAGAAAACCTCAAGATAGTGCTGTGGTGTCACCGTGGCCACATACACCTCAATGTGTTGGTCTGAATCCATATACCTTGTGCTTTACACACCAAATTTACTGTACTTAGTTTTATGTACTTAGTTATACTGAATCAGTATTTATATTTCTTGACTATTTTCTATCATATAAACTCATATTATGTATAAAACAATGGTGATAAGAAACACACAGGCCTGAAAATAAGCGGTCTGACATTTACAGAATGAGGACCCTAGAAGGTGAATTTGATGATGCTATCTCATATAGTGGGCCAATATATCCTCTGGTTACATCTTTCTGTTTAGTTTTGAAATCCTGATTCAGATTGAGGTTCACAGAGGGTAAATTTAGTGATGCTACCCTGCTGTGCAGGGTAGCATCACTAAATTCACCCTCTGGGACCTCATTTTGTAGATGGCAGTCTGCTTATTTTCTGGCTTGGAAACACACAGACTAGGGCCCTGCAAATTTTGGTATGCAATTCGATGGTCACATTCATTTCGAATTTGATTCGACAATTCGCACAAATATGTATCAAATGTTTTTGTCTGTGTTTTATTGTGTCTCTGCATCGATAAATGCCAGAAGTTGATCGTAGTTATTGTTGTTGACATCAACCACAACATAATTTTAACACTGCTGTGGCCTGCTGGATGAAATTTCTCTTTTTCCTTCTTGATCTTTCAATTTATTATATAACCGATGGAAATGTTTCCTGAAATTCAGAATGCCGTGCACTGAAGAAGTGACAGACCATGTCAAGTGTGTTATTGATCCTTGAGTGATAAAAAAGAAGAGCAAATATCCTTGAGCGATGGAAGCTTTCTTCATAACACATGTAAGGAGTAATTAGTAATCATCACCATGGTTCAATTCCAAGAAAAAAAAGAGAACAAAAAAACAACCACCGTGTTACAGAGAACTCCCACAACTGCATCTTTAGCAGTACATGATTACAAAAACAATTGTTATAAATGTCTGTTTCCGATTCAGCGTGAGAATCTAAAAATGAGAGAGTGAGAGAGAGAGAGAGAGAGAGAGAGAGAGAGAGAGAGAGAGAGAGAGAGAGACTGAATTTGTTCACTGATAATTGCTTAGTTATGATTTGTTAAAGGGTGCCTATATTTCAACAAAATATTTTTGACTCCTAGCTGAATAATAATTTGCTTTGAATAAGAGAATTTTATTGTGACTCTGAGGATAATCTTGAAGACATTATCATGACCCAATTGAAAAGTGCTAAAAGCCCATTTAGAGGCATTTCACCATATGCATTAGTTTGTTTTCTGAGAAGTAGAAAAAAAATCTTACATAAAATTTTGTAAAAGTTTATTGGAGGGTGTCAACAGGCACTCTCCAATAAACCTGAACAAACTTATTTATTAATGAAATTGCTCCTTTTGTGGGTAGCATGGTATCTTTGAAAAAATACTCATGTTTCATATCACCTTAGAAAAATAATTTAGCAATCAGTTAAAAAAGCCCAAATACAGGCTTCAAGGTTTAAACTAGTTAAATAAACAAAATAGAAGTAACTTTACATATCAGTTGCAAACTTGGTATTGGGTAGTCCTCCTATCAATCATTCACACAATTTACTTTGGGACTCAAAATGTCAAAGTCAAGATTTTGGGGTCATAAAGTGTGAAAGGCAAGGGTTGCATCTCCAGGGAATGTATTGCCCATCAAGTTTGAGATAATCTTTATTCTTGCAAAGAAAAGCTGTCAAACTGTTGACAACCTAGAAGCTATTGCGCAAATATTAATTCTTTTATCCCTCCCTTATTCTGATTTACTATTCTACTAAGGATGCTCAGGAATCAGATAACCTAATAATAGATGCTCTTCCCCAATAGTAATTTCACTTCTACCAAGCTGAAACAGAAGACATATATGGCTTTTCAGACTTCTATGTAATTAGCACTGCAATTATAGGTTCACATCAAATGTCACGATACTGTTCTTTTATAAACTATTTTTAGATAAGATTGTATTCAAATGAAATAATCTGGGTATTGGTTTATATCTTCACTGTTCAGGTTTGTTTCCATCAAGACATCTAAGGCTGTTGATGAAATGAGAATTTACAACTAGATTCATTTAGGTGTATAGTACAATGCACTGAAAATCACAAGAGATTAATCATGATGTGTGCTCCCCACCCCATATCAGATTCAGGAGGGTGATTCCCATCCCCCCATCCCCACACATAGTTCAGAAGTCATTTCATATATTATTGATTTGTTTATTTATTGATGTTTAAGGTCACATACCTACACACAATAACTAATCATGACCATGACAGTTTTGCGGGTGGAGGAAGCCGGAGTACCAGGAGAGAACCACCGAGCAACGACGAGTCGCTGCTAGCTCCACAACATCGTAACTCCACACTGCAGCACAGGAAGGGTTAGATTGGTTGAAAACATGTGCACCATCGACGTGCAGTACGCCTTAGTACACGGCATCATCATGGCCCCATGTGGACAATCAGGGTTAAGTGCCTTGTCCAAGGACACAATGCGGGAGTCTGAATCGATGTCATTTCATATGAAACAAGCTATTAATTAAAAATAGAACGTGTTTTCATTAATGGGTCATCAGCGAAGTTTGGTTGCTTTTTGAGAATAGCACTGACAATGGCCATGACATTGGGTGATGAGCCGATATATATTTCTGAGATTTATACAAAGACTGTACAGTGCACAGGGCTAGTTATTCAGTCAATAATGAAATTTTTTTTATAACCAGAAAGTGTGACTAACCCTGTGCAATGCACAGGGTTAGTCACACTTTCTGGTTATAAAAAATTGGTAACTGCCATATCACACGCTACATGAAAATACACACTGACTAAGGTTGTAAAAATACACAGGGTAAGTTGGTTACATGTTTCGTAGGGTGCAGGATTAAAAGAACTAATGGAAATACTTAATTGGCAATATATTGGCTCAACGACATTTTTTTTAAATTCAATTCTAAAAATGAAAACATATTCTATTTTCAATTAATAATAGCTTATCATGATGTGAAAATACTATACGACAGGACTTTCATTAATGCCATCCATGGGGGCGCGGTAGTAAGTTAAGTTAAGTTAAGCAACGTTGAGCCCTGTTAATCATTGGATGGGTGACCGTCTGAGTGATCAATTCGGACTCCCGTGTTGTGTCCTTGGGCAAGGCACTTAACCCCGATTGGCCACATGGGGGCACGATGACGCCATGTACTAAAGCGTACTGCACGCCGATGGTACGCATGTCTTCAACCAATCTAACCCTGCCTGTGCTGCAGTGCGGAGTTACGATGTTGGGGAGCTGGCAGCTGCTCGTCATTACTCGGTAGTTCTCTCCGGGTACTTCCGGCTTCCTCCACCAGTAAAACTGCCATGGTCATGATTAGCCATTGTGCATAAGTATATGACCTTAAACACCAATAATGAATGAATAAATAAATAAATAAATAAATAAATAAATAAATAAATAAATAAATAAATAAATAATGCCATCCCTAGAGAGCTGTTAACAGTTAACCATCTGAGTGCTTGTTTATTTGGGTTTAATAGCACTTTCAACAGCCAGGGTTATATTTTGTCAAGACAGTTTTATGAGTGGAGGAAGCTGGCGTACCGTGAGAGAAGCACTGAGCAATGGCAAGTAACTGTCCAATTTACTAACCCAACACAAGCATCAATTGAAGGCAAGTGTACTGACACAGTGGCATACACCTTAGAACATTGCATCATTCTGTGCTCCCATATGGGCATTCAGGATGAAATGTCTAGGACAAACGCTGATGACAATGGTCAGGATCAAACTCTTGGACACAATGCTGATGACACTGGTCAGGATCAAACCACTGACCTTTTGATCTAAGCTCACGGCAGGCCTGGAATTCTTAAAAATGAAGGAGGGCTAAAAAAATCGCTCCCCTCGCATGGCCAAGGCAAGTGATTAGCTCCCTTCAAGCTTACAGAAGCTAAAAATGGCAAAATGAAATTTTACTATCAATGAATTCTGCCTCATGGGGTGTGTACATTTTATTTGGTGCTGCTAACAAGGTAGTCCTTGTGAGATGGCTACACTGCCCCTCCAACATCTCCAGGCCTTGTGGGAGGGGCAGTGTGGCCTTCTTACAGAGACAATTAACCTAGTAGTGATTTGAAAAGGTGTCGGTTTTAGGAATAGGCTATTTGGTAATTAGTATTTTCTGAGCCAAGGAGAGCTAGTTTTTGCCTTCTTCAATTTTTTTAAGGCGAGCAGTAGGTGAGTGAATAAATCACTCTCCTGAAAATGCCAGGCCTACCATAGCTCTCACTATTGAGCCACCTAGTCCTCTATCTTTAACCTTTTATCTAATATAATGGTTGGAATTGTTCAGCCACCATTCAAATTTTATTATTTTTTTAAATTTTTGCCTCAGAATCATAGCTTATGTCCCACTCATTGATACAAGCTCATTGAGCTCGTTTTAATGAAGGGTTATTCATTAGCTCTGTTTTTGTGGCACAAAATGAATACACTTAGCTAATAACGATATTTTTGCAACAAATAATGGGAGAATTCTGATTGGCACTCTCCCATAAATTGCAACAAGACAAATCCATATAACCTAAATAATTTAACTATAAGGAAGAACATCTAATGAATATGAAGCTTTCAACTGATCGAGTGCAAAATTATTTTTCAGTGGTCATTGTAAGGTGAGTATATTTTTTTTCAAAGACACTATGCTACCAGTAAGAGGAGACTTAGTTTAGCAATATACTTTTCACAAATAATTGTTTTGTTACAATTTATTGGAGAGTGCCAGTTGGCACTCTCCAATATATTGTAACAAAACTAATTTATACTAAGATTTTTTTTCCTACTGCTGAGTTAACAGCAAACTAGTGTATAACAGAATAAAGCCACTAATGTGGCTTTCAGCACTTTTCAATAGAGCCATGATAGTGGCTTCTAGTACACAACCAGTTAAGCTTGGGTACCTGCACTTCAGAATAAGGTCCAAATATTAGCTTCCAGCACTGTATCTACCTGTTCAAGATTATTTTCCAATGTTGACAAAGGGTGTGCAGTGACTCAATGGTTGACTGTTGGACTTCTATGCTAGAGGTTCGGAGTTTGATCCCGTCCCGGACGACACGCATTGTGTCCTTGGGCAAGGCACTTTATCCTGGTTGCCTACACGGGGGCACGATGACACCGTGTCCTAAGGCGTACTGCTCGTTGATGGCGCACATGTCTTCAACCACTGTAACCCTGCTTGAGCAGAGCTTGAACAGAGTTAGAATGTTGAGGAGCTGGCAGTTGCTCATCGCTGCTTGGTGGTTCTCTCCGGGTACTCCAGCTTCCTCCACCAGTAAAACTGTCACGGTCATGATTAGCAATTGTGCATAAGTATGTGACCTTAAAGACTAATAAATAAATATAAATAAATGTTGACCAAATTTAGAGTCTTAGAACAAGCATTTCAACATTCAAACAAGAAGATGTACTGCTGACAATACCTTGGCAATGGTTTCTAGTCAAGTCTTCACTGCCTCCAGCTAGACAATAAATCACTGCTAAGCCACTCAACACACATACAGTAGAAAATCTAGTAAATTGCAATTAATTTCCATTAGGTTTCTTGTGAAAACAAATCTAAAAGTCGGTTAGTTTATCAAGGATTTTCAAGGTCTTGTTTACTGCTTCTTTTCAAATAAGGCAGGCCCAAGAAGATGAGGGTAACTGCTCAAGTGAAATCTCAGGTTTAAGTCCTCATTTATTTGTCAAATTTTTTTTTTAAATCTCTTTGTATTTCCACAACATTTTCTTTGTTGGGAATCCACTAGAATTCAATATAATGTTGACTAACGAGTAAGACAGAAACATCAAGTCTGGGCTAACAATGGTAAACAAGTTGCCCTATAAAGTCCATTTCCTTGCTTCTCCAAGTCTGATCAGAACTTTAAAATGGTCCAAAAAGGTATGCGAGTCTGCTGTAATCACTGGAGAAACTTTAAAATCTACATTAAAGTACGCACATTTTGGAAAACAATGTGGTCAACAATGTGCTCAATGAATGGAACAAATTTTTGTAAACATTACCAGGGAATGCTTCAACAACAGTTCATATTTGAACAAACAGAACATACAAATTTCTAAATTTGATCAGTACATGGAGTGGATGGAATCCATTCAGACTCTCATTGTCAAGTTTTAAACGAATATTATGGAATTCAGATTCCCTAATTCCTGTAAACTGGATGGTGCTAGAAGCCACTATCATGACTACTGAAAAGTTTTGAAAGCCACTTTAGAGTATTTACACTGTATACATCAGCTTGACGTTTGCTCAACAGTAGAACAAAATATATTTTATAAGAAATCTTATGTTACAATTTATTGGAGAGTTCCAAAAGGAGTTCTCCAATAAATTATATAAAGCATTTTTTTATAAACAAAATCTTGCTACACTCAAGACTCCCTATGCTGGTAGCAACTCATGTTACCTTTAAAAATAATTTAGCACTCTACCAGTTAAACAAGGCCAGTCGTTTACCTGAATGCTTTTTTATTGAGGTTTTAACTGGTTGAGGGCTAGATTATTTTGGGTGATTTGAATTTGTTATTCAAAATTTGTTTCATTGCAAATTATTGGAGAGTGCCCACAGGCACTCTCCAATAAGTTGTAATAAAACAAATTTATATGAGCAAAATAATATATGCGTTTGACTGAAAATGAAAAATGAGCATGGAAAATATTGGCTTTTGTTATGGTATCCTCATTTTTGTGAAAGCCCTGATAGTGGCTTCTAACCCTCAACCAGTTAATAGCACTTTTGACAGACACCTCATGATGAACAGTTTGATGAGTGGAGGAAGCCGGAGTACCTGGAGAATACCAATGAGAAGTGGCGAGCAGCTTTAAGCAGAGTAGTAAGCATTGGTTGAAGGCAATGCCGTAACCACTGAGCCACCACGCTCCCACTTGAATGCACTGGATTAAGAACTGGATCTATAAGGGCACTGCTGAAAAATGGAAATTCAGCAAAGGGTTCCTATAAGGGTATAATGGCTTGGGGTGCTTTTACGACTAATTCTACATGTGACAGTTTCTGTAAACCAAATAGCTGATGATGACAAACCTGTGTGTGCCTATGCAATCATAAGTTAAATGATTTAGGACAGTCAAGTCATGAGCGTGCCCACTTTTGGTGGTTTTTACAAGTGCCCCCTTTTGGTGGAATTTACAACCGTTCCACACATGTACTTTCTTACACCTGAAGATACAAGCATGTGTTAATTAGCAAGTGAACCCAAAAGTAGTCTGCAAGTAATTACATTTTTCTGCACTACAAAATCACATGTTGGTCGGGACATTTCCATTTTGAGTAAAATTGACAAGTGAAGATTAGAAGTCTTGAGAACATCCTCATTTAATTCACTCCAACTCCCCCCACCCTTCACACACACACAATATCCAAAGAGATCAGTACTATAATGCAATAAATATAGGTTATTACAACCATGCAAGTTTCCAAGATGTGATACTGGAGTCAAGACCTTGCCTCTGTCAAATATCTGACTCATCCTAACGGACCCACCGATATATGCCCAGAGACAAGGTCTTCACTTCAATATACAGTACGTGGAGAGTGGATTGTAACTAAATCACCCGCACAGTGGAGTTATCACCCAAGCTATAACTTTCAAATTTTGTACATATCGACAAAAACACAAAAGCAATGTTTCAGCCAATGGACCTCCGGGTTAAACCCGGAGGTCCATTGGCTGAAACTTTGCTTGTGCTGGTTATGCTTTGCAACAAATTTGCAATTATTGGTTGGGTGGAACCTCTACTCTGTGAGTGTTTTAGAGATAATACACTCTCCACGTACTGTACCATCCCGGAAACCCGCTTGGTGGTAATAACCAATTTACCTTACAATATTTTCCCTTTCTTGACTTCTTCACCTGTATTTATTTATTTATTATTTATTAAAATTGAACAACACTTTAACAGTCAAGGTCATATCATGTCAGTGACAGTTTTACTGGTGGAGGAAGCCTGAGTACCCAGAGAGAACCACCGCACAAAGGCGAGCAGCTGCCAGTTCCCCAACATTGTAACTCTGCACTGCAGCACAGGCAGGGTTAGATTGGTTGAAAACATGCGCACCATTGACATGCAGTATGCCTTAGTACACAGCGTCATCGTGCCCCCATGTGGACAATCAGGGTTAAGTGCCTTGCCCAACTACACAACGTGGGAGTCCAGATCGATCGCTCAGATGGTCACCCATCCAAGGACAAACTGGGCTCGAAGTTGCTTAGATTCGGTGATCTAACGAGAACAGTTTACCACAATGCCACAGCGCCCCCTTGTCCACATCTATTTTGACAATCGTTCAGCGTCTATGAGATGATTTTTTTATGAATAAAAATCATAACATTATGGTATTGGATTCTTGCACTACTACACATGACATAATCCCTGTTCATTAGTCTACATTCACTATAGCTGCTGAAGTCTATAGCAGTGTTTCAGCTGTGTGTTTCTTTGTTTTATTTTTCAGGTTTAGCACATGACATGCCTACAGTACGTGGAGAGTGGATTGTAACTAAATCACTCGGGGAATGGAGTTATCACCCAATGCATCACTTTCAAATTCTGTACATGCGGACAAAAAACACAAGCAATGTTTCAGCCAATGGACCTCCGGGTATAACCCGGAGGTCCATTGGCTGAAACTTTGCTTGTGATTGTTATGCCTTGCAACAATTTTGCAATTATTGCTTGGGTGGAATCTCCACTCTGCAGGTGATTTAGTGATAATGCACTCTCCACGCACTGTATATAAAAATTTCATCATGGCAAGAAATGATCTAATCTAATTTATTTTGTTGAGTTGGTTATTTATTATTTAATTATTATTATCAAAGATGGTGGCCTCGACATGTGTAATAACTCGATGCGAATTGCGTGCAGGTAAAAAACGTTCTCTTTCTGAATCGAATGATCACATGAGGGGTTGGGGGAAAAATGTTTGTGTTGTAAGATGAAAAACGACATTACAAAATCAATCGGGGGCGCGGTGGCTCAGTAGGTAGAGGTGCAGGCTGCAAGCCGAGAGGTCCCCGGTTCGAATCCCACCTGCGGCAACCGCGTTGTGTCCTTGGGCAAGACACTTCACCCCCATTTACCATGTGGGGGCACGATGATGCCGTGTACTAAGGCGTGCTGCACGTCGATGGTACGCATGTCTTCAACCAATCTAACCCTGCCTGTGCTGCAGTGCGGAGTTACGATGTTGGGGAGCTGGCAGCTGCTCGTCGTTGCTCGGTGGTTCTCTCCGGGTACTCTGGCTTCCTCCACCCGTAAAACTGTCACGGTCATGATTAGCTATTGTGCATAAATATGTGACCTTAAACATCAATAAATAAATAAATAAATTACAAAATCAATCAAACACAAAGACAGCTGATCTTATAGAATAAGTGCACAATCTTGTTAATTACGTTTGTATGTTCAGCTCAAAACCATTAACCAAATCTTCAGTAAAACTTTGACCAGTCAATAGTCAGTATTCTATATGTAAGAATTGCTGTTAACTGCACAGAAACAAACTCATAGTCTTTGAAGTTACATCACTCTCCCATTTAAGAAAATGAAAAGGTGACATGAGAAGAAAACTCTTTGTAAGAAAATGAATAAACATGGACACTGCTGAGATCTTAGTTTTTTATACCTCATTACCAGTGAGTATTGACCCAATTTTTAAAAGATATAGAAATCCTCTGGAAATGGATTCCAAACATTCAGAATTGCATTTGCTTCAACTTTTAACTCTTTGCATGCTGCTGTTGGATATTCCTGCACAATTTTTCTTATCACTAAAATAAGTACAGTGTGACCTGTAAATTGCATAGCCACTTTCCCAATAAAAACAAGAAGGGGGTGCCATGCCTGGGGCTTACCCCACAGTGTATACGCTAAACAATGGCAAGAGAAGAAATGAACCACGATACTGTGAGAGCTATTCCCATAAACAATCTTCATTCCAAATTTCATTGAGAGCCGCTAACCCCATACCAGAGATATGAGGCAAACATACAAAAAATTGTCTATTTTACAAGGCAAGCAGCAAAATTATTGTCTTTGTTTTACAGCAAGGTAATTCTGAAGACCAGAAACACCTGTTACTTAAGTCTAATGATGGTCGGACCATCTACCTAAGAGATGTAGAACAAAGACATAATGCCACATGTGGGAAAGTGATTTGCATGTATTTTCTTTGTTTTACAACAGGGACATGACTCATTTGAAAGCCTTATTATTATAATTTATTGGTGTTTAAGGTCACATATACTACTCACATTTTGCTAAGGATACCTCCCTATTCGTCAACATAATTTGTAATGAAAGGAATATGGGTACATTATTTGTTTATTCATTTATTGGGGAGCAGTGACACTTTTAATAGTCTGGGTCATATCAAGTTGTACAAATTTATGGGTATAAAAAGCTACAGTTCCCATAGGAAAGCACTCAACAATGCCAAGTAACTGTTGCACTCTCTGATTTATCATCTTGGCACAAGCAGGGTTAGCAATGCTTGAAGGCAAGTGACCCATGGGAATACTACACGTCGACCATAGATGTACAACATGTCAACGTAACACTTACCTTCAACCAATGCTTACCTCTTGTGTCAGGAGGGTAAATTAAAGAGGCCAACTCCCCCCACGCGTAAATTGTCTGACATGATAAGATCAAAGCTTGTGGAAGTCATGTTAAACCTTAATGAACAAATAAACAAACTTAAAGCAATACACATAATTTGACCTTTTATGCATCAAAATATATAGATGGGTAGGAGTGATCCTTAGCAAAATGTGAATTGTATATTTCTGTGCTGTGGCTAATCGTGATTGTTACAGTTTTATGGGTGGAGGAAGCCGGAGTACCCGGAAAGAACCACCGAGCATCGATGAGCAACTGTCAGCTCCTCAACATTCTAACTCTGTTCAAGCTCCACTCAAGCAGGGTTACAGCGATTGAAGACATGTGCAGCATCGAGTGCAATATGCCTTAGTAAGCGGCGTCATCATGCCCCCATGTAGGTAACCAGGATAAAGTGCCTTGCTCAAGGACACAATGTGAGTAGTCCCGCTCGGGGATCGAACTTGAGACCTCTAGCATAGAAGTCCAACAGTCTACCACTGAGCCACCGCACACCCTATATGAAAGCCTTTCCAATAAATAATCTTCATTCTAAATTTCATTGAAATCTGATAACCCAAACCTGAAATATGAGTTGAACAGACAAAAATTGGCTATTTTACAAGGCAAACAACAAATTTTCAAAGTTAAAAAGGGGGATAAGTCAAAAAAGTGAAAAGTAAGAAATTTATTGGAGACTTACTTGAAAGCCATTCCCATAAACAATTTTCATTCCAACTTTCATTGAGATCCAATAACCCAAACCTGAGATACGAGGCAAACAGACAAAAAATAGCCTATTTTTGTATACTCAAAGGGCTATAACTCACAGAAAAAATATTCCAAACAGCAAAACGCTTAAAGATCTCATGATAATGAACATCTGTATCAAATTTCATTGAAATCTGAGCAGTAATGTTGAAGTTATAATGCAAACAGACATCTGAGTGTGGATGCACAGACAGGTGCAATCCAGTATACCCCACTTTTTGACCTCTGTCAAACAAGATATAATAGATTAAATGCCTGTATTGGATGTACTGAGGCCGAATAGGTCTATAAACAGAACAAAACTGGGGAGGGTCAGGGTAATTTCTCGACAGGTTATAAGATTTTTTATTCAATTAACAGGAGTTTACTCTATAACCTATATTCACTTAACAGGTCAAATTTGCACTGGTATGGTAAATGATTTAGTGTTGGGGGAAAATTATATTGAATTAAAAGGGTTATTCAGTTAAGAGATATCTAAATAAGTGGGCTCAACTGTATCATTTCGGTACATTTAATCATATTTTCCCTCATGTAAATTGCATGGATTTTTTCACCAATGATTTCTTAACCCTTTACCTAACACGAAAAGCCAACGACACTTGCAAATAAAATTTTTGAAGCACTAATTTTTTTGATTTTTTGCGTCAAAAACATAGCTTATGCCCCCCCACTGGAACAAGCTCGTTTTTGTAACAAAAAATGAAAAAGTAATAAAAACTGAATGGTGAATTTTGTGAATAGCACTGGACGGGTTTGGCTGTTACGTTGGGTAAAGGGTTAAATTAAATTTAGATCCCAGCAGGCATGACTTGATATGATGAAAAATATCTTGAAAATACTCAGTGGGTTAAGAGTTAAATACATTTCTTGAGTAACAAATACCTTTCTATTTGCCTTGAAAACATATCTTATAATCCCCTTACTGGACTCGTTCCAATAAGGGGCCATGAGCATGTTTTTTGAGAGAAAATTGAAAAAAATAATAAAATTAGAATGGCATTTTTCATGAATAGCACCAACTATTACGTTAGGTGACCTCTTTGATGTCAAATTATTTTGTTCGATTTTTGCAGACAATATTTACCGATGTATACCCAAGTTAACATCTGATGTAACATTGCAACAAATGTATGTGAAGGCAGGGTTTCCGCTATGGGAAAATTTGTGGGTCTGGTAGTTTAAAGAAAGTGAAACTCAGACACCGAAGGTGTCTGCCGCATGTGCCGAAGGCACGTGTGTATAGAGGGAGACTGGGGGGGGGGGTTCTCTCCCCAGGAAAATTTTGATTTTTAGGTGCTCTCTGGGGGCAATCTGGTCGCTAAAATGCTGAATAATTGAAGTGGAAAATATGTATTTTTTCCTCCTACAATTCTCTAAATTCCCACGGGACACACAATACTACATCTGGTCGGAGGTTTTATAAAAATACAAACCCAAAACAACACAAAATCCATGAATCCTGACAGTGACTGTGACGCTTGACCTCAATTTTTTTTAAACAACCCGATACGTGCCAACGTAAATAATTGGAAATGCAGAGAGAACGAAATATTCTAAAAGAACCATGATGCAGACGTGTGACGTCATGCACGTGCAATTACATCATTTATCGCTCGAAATAAAAGCCAGTGATTTCGGACCAAACACGACAATTTGAGTCCGGAATTTTATAGGCGACGTTTAGGATTTGAACTTTGTTTCCTCCTCTCGTCTGGGGGTTATAAAGTATCAAGTTGTTGCCAGTAATAGAAGGCATAGTATACAACATAATTATGCCTATATTACGTGGAAACAAAGGGTCCTGAGTGTCGTTACGATACAGCATCAGCATTGTACTCGATATTTTAACCACCAGCTTTTCTGACTGATCATAGTATGATCGGTGGGGAGAATGGGTCAGGTCAACGGACCCACAGCCGGTCTAGCGGAAACCCTGTGAAGGACCGCAGAGTGGTAACGACTACTTTTACCCATTACAGGAATTCTTCTGCCCACTTTGGGAAAGGGTCCGGAGTCCATGTCATTGGGAAAATTTGGGTCATGGGGGCTCCAATTGGGAATTTGTTTTGGAAGAGAAGAAACAAACAAAGATTAAGACATTTTTACATTCAAACTGAACAGAGAACATTGTGACAGATACCTAAGCAACTACATGTATACTATAAGTATGTTTTATTACAAACAGTCACACAAAAGAATCTTCACCCCATTCTCTGTAGTCGCTATTAAACAGTACTTATACTATTAAAGAAGAACTTGTCATTTGCTTTTGAATGCAGACACTTTCTAAACTTCAATTTAAATTTAAAGTACAATTGGTGTCCTGAACTGGGTGGTCAAAAGGCCTCAGAAAACCAATGGTTTTCTGAGGCCTTATGACTACCCAGTTCAGGAAACCAATTGTGCATTAAATTTTGTTTGAGTGGGGACTGAGATTCGGAAATTTGGGGTTGGGAATTGGGACAAATCATGACTAAATACCATTGGGAAAGGGTCACTGTAGACATCCAAAAGAATCCCTGCTGTATCATTGTACAGGATTTCCCAATAGTTTTGAATGAAATTAAGTTTCAGGATTGTTAGTATAAACTTCTTTTAATATGCAGATAATACCCTGCGATTTGGTAACTGCCAAAACACCCACTGTTCGAACTGGAAGGTTGGAGGGTCGTGAACAGTATTCTAGCTTAAATAATGAAATTTTAAAACTATTTCAAGGAATATTCACTGCATGTACTGTTTCTTAACAACAAATCTGGACAAAACGTTTAAAACAAAGACACCTGCTCTTTAGACTTACAAATGTTTAACTCCTTGCAGGGTGCAGGCCAAAAAATTTTTGGCCACAGAAATAAGTATATAATTTTGGGATCATTCAACCAAATTTCACTCCTGTATATGGAGTGGACTTGATTTCTTCAGTTAAAGTTAGATTAATTTTTTTTTATCAAATCTAGTCTTGGCTGCTTCACAGTTGCCAAGACTAGATTTAATGAATACTATTTTGAAAATACTCAGCTTGTCAGGAGTTAATATTGAGAACTGCAGCATCACAATGATACCATTTACAATGGAAACTGACAACACGGGATGTGAGACTAGAAAAAAGGTGCACAGCATCAGATGGAAGGTTTTCAAATCTCAAGACTGAAATTACTGACACCATTCAACAATATAATTACCACATACAAAGAAAGCATGTAAGACTCTTTTGTTATCAATACGTCTTTAGAACTGACATTGTGGGTTTGTTACATCCCGGATGGTAAAATTCAAAGACTTTATTGATTTACCCATCAGGACATTGTATGCGATTGAACCTTAGCAATAGATACCCCACTGACACCACCATGACCATGAACTTGAAACTCCTTCATGGTTCTATATTTAAAGCAGTTACTGATACTGCCAATTTTCCTCAGTTACTATCAGCAAGAAAGAAAGACTGCAAATGAGTGGCCTGTCATGGCCAATGACAGGCACAACATGTGTGTTTGATAGGATCCAATTCACTTAATTGTACCTGGCATAATGACCAAGATAATTTCTAGGAGGCTTTAACTCAGAAATGTGTCCCAAAGGGCTTAGATGGCCATTACCAATATCAAATTCTTGCACTTGTTTTGTTATCATTTATTGGAATGAAAGCTTTCCAATAAATGATAACAAAACAAGTGCAATGCCATGGGATGGCCAGTCTCCCACCACCTATGGCCAACAAGGGCAATAACTCTTAACAAAAACTTGGACAGAGCTGGATTCAAAATCTTGTTCATGATATTATCACCAAAAGGCGATATATATCAAATTTGGGAAAATGTTTTAAATGTGATGACAAGAAATGGGGAATGACAAACAGACAGATGGAAGGTTGGCCAGATGGATGGAACCCATTCCTATATCCCCTTCCCATTATGTTGAAGGGATTACAAGTTTATTGTAAAATCTGTATCTTCAGTAAGCAAACATACACAGGTTATAAATTTAACATGTTGTGGACTTCGCCAATGGAATTTCAGCAGAGAGCATAAAAAGTTGAATTCGACATCATAAACTATTCTGTGCCATCAATGGCGACAACACAGTCCTTGGTACAATATTTTTAAGCTTACATGAATGAATCAAAGCCACCAACCTACAGGATGTACTGCACAATAGAATTACACAACTTCCATTTAGAGATGGGCAAAATACTAAAAAAAACAAACTGATACTGATACCATGGGAATACCTAAAAACCGAACAAATCATGGAATACCAAAACCATCTGAATTTTCAAGTTTTCCTACATTTGCTTTTTATAAGTCCCTGTTTGGGCTTGATAACAGCTGAAAGGTTCATTTTCATGAAAGAAGTGACTGATTTTCTTTTCAGTTTTGTTAACCCTCAATGGACAGGGCAACTGTCCTGAATTCCCACTGGACTAAAACCTGTAGATGTCCAATTGCTAAGCAGTGATTTCTGGTCAAGTCTTGGATGCCTGTTAAGGCAGCCAAAACCTGACTAGAAATCACTGCCCAGGTGTTTTGTCTATTGTCGGCAGGACCTCCTAAAGATGGCATGATCAGGACACATGCTCTGAGATCACAAATGCCTGAAAGAGGTCTTTAAACATTAAGGTGCATTTAGAACAAGTCACAAAAGTACTGTAGATATGTTTTGTGGCTGTAAAAGAATGCCACAACTGAGCTCATTGGCAGTTTCATTTGTTGTGTTGTGGTAGAATGATACTACAACAACTTATTCGGTTTTTCTTGATGTGAATTACTCTCTCTTTGGAACTAACAGCAAATCTCAGTCAAGTCAGATACCGAACAGATTATGGGGTATACCCCCCCCCCCCCCCCCCCCCACCCTCCCTCCTGATTAAAATTACTGAAACCAATATCAAATGCAAAATTCATAAACCACCCACCCATCTCTACTTCACAGTCATGAACACAGATACATAACAACAAAATGTTTGTCACAGTAAAGGTACACTACATTGTTGGGTCTTATTCCCAATGACAGGTACCAAGTTTGGGTGATCGACACAAAACTGTTAGTATCTGTCACATTGACTCTGAAATAATATTATTTGCAGATTTGTGAGTGGACAGGAAAGAAATTGTCAACCCATTAATTGGTTGGATGCTAAAAGCTA
Source organism: Pictodentalium vernedei (assembly GCA_031216915.1). Lineage (NCBI taxonomy): Eukaryota > Metazoa > Mollusca > Scaphopoda > Dentaliida > Dentaliidae > Pictodentalium > Pictodentalium vernedei. The sequence goes on along the minus strand of CM062294.1, from coordinate 412,560,664 downwards.
AATGTGAGCCCTACCTGGGCTCTGTTCAAAGCTACAGGTACAATAACCAGAAGGATTCATTCTATTTTATTCACATGGAATTGTTAAGGCTACACAAAATAAATTAATTGATTCTCAAGCAATTTTTTTTTACCAAATGTGTGAGGGTTTTATTTTTAATTTTTAATTTTTTTTTACATTTAATCAGCATGGATTGAGAGGCTTTCCACTGTCTTTTCACACACAGATTATACAGAAAGCGCATAATTATATAAACAAGAGCGCCCGTATCGCTGAAGCAATACAATGTCCCCTACTGGACTAATGAGCATTAATAATTATACAATTGTTATAACCTAGATGTGATCAACATGAATTCCGTTGAAGCATTTCCAAAAAAAGTCCAGAAAACTGATATTTTGGCGCTTTTCCATATTTCCAAGGGCCATAACACACACAACAATAATGCAATCAGCATGAAACTCAAACTTGATCTGTAAGTCATCGTTCTATAGTAGGTTACCAAGAATGAAATCATTCGGTTGAAGCATTTCCAAAAAAAGTCCGGAAAACTAAAATATGACTGACAAACTGACTGACAGACTGACGGATGGACAGAGTGCAAATAAAACTTGATCTGTAAGTCATCATTCTATAGTAGGTTACCAAAAATGAAATCATTCCGTTGAAGCGTTTCCAAAAAAAGTCCGGAAAACTAAAGTATGACAGTCAGACTGACTGACAGACTGACGGATGGATGGACAGAGTGTAAATGAAACTTGATCTGTAAGTCATCGTTCTATAGTAGGTTACCAAAAATGAAATCATTCCGTTGAAGCGTTTCCAGAAAAAGTCCGGAAAACTGATATTTTGGCGCTTTTCCATATTTCCAAGGGCCATAACTCACACAAGAATAAAGCAATCAGCATGAAACTCAAACTTGATCTGTAAGTCATCGTTCTATAGTAGGTTACCAAAAATGAAATCATTCCGTTGAAGCGTTTCCAAAAAAGTCTGGAAAACTGAAATTTTGGCGCTTTTCCATATTTCCAAGGGCCATAACTCACACAAGAATAATGCAATCAGCATGAAACTCAAACCTGATCTGTAAGTCATCGTTCTATAGTTGTTTACCAAAAATGAAATCATTCCGTTGAAGCGTTTCCAAAAAAACTCCGGAAAACTGATATTTTGGTGCTTTTCCATATTTCCAAGGGCCGTAAGTCACATAAGAATAATGGAATCAGCATGAAACTCAAACTTGATCTGTAAGTCATCGTTCTATAGTAGGTTACCAAAAATGAAATCATTCTGTTGAAGCGGTTCAAAAAAAAACTCCAGAAAACTAAAGTGTGACTGACAGGCTGACAGACTGACGGATGGACAGAGTGCAAACCTATAGTCCCCTCCGGCGATGCTTGTAGGGGACTAATTAACTCATTTAAATTAACCCCCAAGGGCCTAATTCCGACTTTGATCGCTTTATACTGCAACAGAACAGGTGCCTCAACATGCTGTCTCTGGGGAAACTTGCAAGTTACATTCTAAGTGCTTTGGGAGTCATTTCTAGGCAAATCTTGGCTGTCGATATATAGGCAGCCAAGATTTGCCTAGAAAAAACTGAAAAGTTTATTTATGCTCTTCAAATTTCAGTTACATACATCAATCAAAAAATGTAAAAATAGTCTCCTGATTTTGTAGTAATATTGGAAGACATTTAAGGCAATAAAAATGTCCAATGAGGGCGTTCAATGTCAGTGAAGGATTGCCTGAGAATCAAAACACTTTTTTAGGGCCTGAAAGATATTCAAGAATGACTGTAGGTGCTTTCCAACAAACTGAAGCAAAAAAAATTGAAGTAAACAAATTCCAACTTCTGTCAGTTAACCCTTTACCCAACGAATCGGCCACATCCGCCTGCGTAATATGAAAATTCAGCAGTTGAAAAAATATTATTTTTCAAAAAATTTCAACAAAACCATATCATGTTACCCCTTGTTGGAATGAGCTTGTCGAGCTCATTCCAATGAGGGGTCACATGATATGGTTTTGTTTAAATTTTTTTTTAAATTTGAAAAAATTATATTTAAAATAATTAATTTTGATATCGTCTGCATTGGGTAAAGGGTTAATAAAGATGCTGGTATCAGGTATGCATTTCAAATTGGTGTGCATCAATCTTTGTGTAAATATTTACTTATTATTGTTTATGGTAACTCTCAGAATCTATGCCCATACTGTAATTGCAACACAGGTATAATATAAAGTTTAGGGAGTGTGGTGATTCAGTGGTTACGGCATTGGACTTCAAACTGAAAGGTCAATGGTTCAATCCCACCAGGGGTAACTATGTTGTGTCCTTGGGCAAGGCATTTAATCCCAACTGCCCCCTGTGGATCATGGTGGCACTGTATACTAAGGCATACTGCACGTCAATGGTACACTTGTCTTCAACTAATGCTAACCCTGCTTGTGCAGAGTTAGTATGTAGGGGGTCTTACAGTAGCTCACCATTGGTCAGTGGTTCTCTCCAGGTACTCCGACTTCCTCCTGCCATAAAACTGTTCAACACGAGGTGGCCTTGGCAGTCAAAAATGTTGTTCCCCCCCCCCCCCTCCAAAAATATGAAGTAAAGTTTAGCCAATCAGTTAAACCTATGCTCATTTTCTAAATCAAGAGAATAATTTCAGTCAAGAGTCAAAAACAGTTAAAGAATTTTGTTCTTGTTGTTTATATCCTGTGATGGTCACAAATGAATACATTTACACTTGGAAACACCATTGAAGAAGCAACAGATTAATTGACTATTATGTGAAGTTAAAAATAAACAAAATGCCGATAGGATCGCTTATCCAGTCGAGTTGTGACAGCACAAAAGTGGGTTTAATCATTATCAACTTATCGTCCGGACACCAATTGTTTACAATTTACTATATGAAGGGTCTCTGTGACCTTGACCTTTTACCTAGAGATTCCAAAATAAATAGGGCTCTTTCTTGTACCAATGCCAACTTACCTATGAAGTTTCATGAATGTGGGTGGAACCATTGTCAAATTATCATCTGGAAACCAATTGTTTATGATTTATTATGTTCACAATCACTGTGACCTTAACCTTTCATCTATTGAGTCCAAAATAAATAGGGTTCTTCCTCTCACTGATGCTAACCTACCTATGAAGGTTCATGAACTTGGGTCAAACCATAATCAAGTTACCATCCGGAAACCAATTGTTAGGATTTACTATATTCAGGGTCACTGTGACCTTGACCTTTTACCTAGTGAGTCCAAAATAAATAAGGTTCTTCCTCTTAAGAAGGCCAACCTTCTTATGAAGTTTCATGAATTTGGTTGAACCACAGTCAAGTTACCATCCGAAAACAATTGTTTATGATTTACTATGTTCAAGGTCAATGCGACCTTGACCATTGACCTAGCAAGTCCAAAATAAATAGGGTTCTTCCTCTCACCGATGCCAGCCTACCTATGACGTTTCATGAACGTGAGTTAAACCATTATCAAGTTATCATCCAGAAACCAATTGTTTATGGAATTACTGTGTTGAAGGTCACTATGACCTTGACATTTCACCTAGCGAGTCCAAAATAAATAGGGTTCTTTCTCTCACTGATGCCAGCCTATCTATGAAGTTTCATGAACATGGGTCGAACCATTATCAAGTTATCATCTGGAAACCAATTGTTTTGATTTACTATGTTCAGGGCCACTGTGACCTTGACCTTTGATCTAGCAAGTCCAAAATAAATAGGGTTCTTCCTCTCATGAAGGCCAACCTACATATGAAGTTTCATGAATGTGGATTCAACCATAGTCAAGTTATCATCCGGAAACCAGTTGTTTATGATTTAGTATGTTCAAGGTCACTGTGACATTCAGCATTGACCTAGTGAGTACAAAATAAATAGGGTTCTTCCTCTCACCAAGGCCAACCTACCTATGAAGTTTCATGAATGTGGGTCAAACCATTATCAAGTTATCTTCCAGAAACCAATTGTTTACGCCTGCCAAACCGCCCACCCGCCATTCATCAAACTGTAAGTCGAGTTTGACTTCGTCACAACTTGACTAAAAAACTCATAATTTTCTGATATTTTTTTTGATTTTGATAATTTAATCCTTATAACTTATATCCAATGTCAAGCATTCATTGAAAAAAGCTCATACAAACCAAAATACAAGACAAAAGCTATGATTAGAAACAAAACTTAAATTTTACAATCATTTCAGAAAAAAAACTCCATTACGATCTGAAAACTTGACTGAATCATAAGTTGAGAAAAACACACAGAAAAAATATTTTTTCACAAAATATCCTCGTAAGCAATTACAGTGGAACCCTTGTTAATTGAATAGCCACTTTGCCAATGAAAATTATTCATTCAACAGGAGTATTCATTTAACAGGGATTATGTCACTTTTCTGTATTCTAGAGATAAACTTAGCATTTTTTCAATTATATCATGTTTGACTGAGCTCCATGAGGTCTTTTAACAAAGGAAAACTGGGGAGAGTCAGGGTAATTTCCCGACAGCTTAAAAGATTTTTCATTCAATCAACAGGCATTTAATCTATAACCTGCATTCAATATAATGAATAACGAGTTGAGGAAAACACACCCAAAAATTATTTTTCCACAAAATATCCTCCTAATTCCCAAGCAATTACTTTATTTGAGTCAAATATCAAACACCAATTCTGTAAACTGTAGATTTGATTAACAACATTCTTTCGGGTAATAACAATGAATGGAGTTCATTTTTGTTGATATATGTTTTCTTCAATCAATTTCACCAATGAGGTTCATTTTTTATGATCAACCAGTTATCATTCTGAGAGAGTTCAGAAATGGAGATGACATAAATGTCCTGGAGAACTCGGATTAATAAGGTACATACTTACATTCACCTCTCTTCTTTAATAAGTTCAGAAAACATCATTGCAATTCTCCAAAAAAGTTATTTGATTTATTCATCAGCAATCAATCATGATACTGAAACCAACTTCAAAGAAAGTTGTCAGTGCTGAATTATTACTTCATGTACCAGGCTCTATATTTTTGTTCTTTGGAATGCCATTCAGTGCTGATTACTTCCTTACAGACCGATATATAGTACATGGGACCCGGTGGCTCATCGATTAGAGAATTGGACATCAAATCAAAAGGTCCATAGTCTTGATCGTGATATAATCTGTATTGTGTGCTTCAGCAAGATACATAACTCTAATAACTCACTGAGTATTTTCAAAATATTTTTCATCAAATCTTGTCATGGCTGCTGTAAGCAGCCATGGCTAGATTTGATGAGAAATTCATCTAAATTCAATTCAAGAAATCATTGGTGAAAAAAATGCATTCTATTTACTGGGTGGGAATTGAATTAAATATGACCAAATTTCAAATGTAACAGATCTAGAGAGAAGTGTGGGAACCGATACTCGAACCAGCAGCCTTTAGCAAACAAAGCAACCATTTTATCATGAGACTATGAGATCCTGACCAAACAGGCTGATTGATGAATGGCCTTTATACCTCGACCGCTACACTACTTTCATGTTCTGTTGCGATTCAATCCTGGTGAATCACACCTCAGAGAGGTTGAAACATCCACAATGCTTCACCACAGCTTCCACAAAGCTACCAACTGCTGAGGTCTGGTCAACGTCACCACAGTAACAAACCAAGAGAGAAGTGCAGGTGTCAAGGCTTGAACAGTCAACCTCTTGCACATAAAGCGACCAATTTACTGCAAAACTAATAGATCCAGACCAATAAGGCTGGTTCGTGAATGGCCTTTATACCTCGATCACTACATAAATATTTCACTGGCAAGCCAAATCCTGTCCCAGAGAGGAACAAATGAAAACACAAATCATCTGTAACTTTGACCTTGGAACTTTGACATTGGTTCAAGATAACACACACCCTTGAGTCATAAACAATCAATGTGTGTAGTATAAACAAGCTCGGCCCATTGAATAATTTTTTATGGACCTGACAAAGTTAAAAGGAGGAACAAACAGTCTGTGACCTGGTCGAAACCATGTTAGAATAGAGAAACAAACAAACAAATGGTTCATGACCTTGACCAAGAAGTTATGACCTTGATTCAAGGTCATAACACACCCTTGAGTAATAACCAATGATTGTGTTAAGTTTGAATAAAATTGGTCCATTGAATAATTTTTTTATGGTGGACTGGACAAAGTTTAGAACAGACGGAGGGTAACACACATGGATGGACAGACAGATGAAAAATGTAAGGACAAGGTGGCTACTATATGCTCTCCCAAAAAAAGGCATTACTTGGCGACATCAAGTTTAATACCATTAGTGATTATGGAGGATTTTAATAATGAAAGTGTCAATGACACTGTAGCTCAACTTGACAAACTTGAACTTGGTAAGTTATAAATGAAATGGCAAAATTGAAGATCTTTGGTACCAATGTCATTTTTTTTTGCCAGTGGCAACATTTTTTGACAGAAACCGAAGAAAATCGATAGCTCCCATCTAGAGGCTTCTCAAAAAAAGCGTGCCAGGTTTCAAAGCCCTGTAGGGTATACAAAAGGAAAATATTGTGGTCTGACTAGACTAAATTCTAAGAACGTTGGCCTTGGCAACATTTTTTGATGGAAATGGAAGAAAATCGATAGATCCCATCTAGAGGTCACCGTAAATAAGCATACCAGGTTTCAAAGCAATCTAGTCATAAATGTGCCCTGTAGGGTGAGCCAAAGGGAAATATTGTGGTCTGACTAAACTAAGTTCTAAGAATGTTGGCTGCGGCAACATTTTTTGATGGAAATTTAAGAAAATCGATAGCTCCCATCTAGAGGTCACCCTAAATAAGCATACCCGGTTTCAAAGCAATCTAGTCATAAATGTGCCCTGTAGGGTGAGCTAAAGGGAAAAATTGTGGTCTGACTAAACTAAGTTCTAAGAATGTTGGCGGCGGAAACATTTTTTGATGGAAATTGAAGAAAATCGATAGCTCCCATTTAGAGGTCACCCTAAATAAGCATACCATGTTTCGAAGCAATCAAATCATAAATGTGCCCTGTAGGGTGTACCAAAGGGAAATATTGAGGTCTGACTAAACTAAGTTCTAAGAACGTTGGCCATGGCAACATTTTTTGACAGAAATGGAAGAAAATCGATAGCTCCCATCTAGAGGTCACTCCAAACAAGCATGCCAGGTTTCAAAGCAATCCAATCATAAATGTACCCTGTAGGGTGTGCCAAAGGGAAATATTGAGTCTTCTGACTAAACTAAGTTCTAAGAACGTTGGCCGCGGCAACATTTTTTGACAGAAATTGAAGAAAATCGATAGCTCCCATCTAGAGGTCTCCCCAAACAAGCATACCAGGTTTCAAAGCAATCTAGTCATAAATGTGCCCTGTAGGGTGTGCCAAAGGGAAATATTGTGGTCTGACTAAACTGAGTTCTAAAAACGTTGGCCGTGGCAACATTTTTTGACAGAAATTGAAGAAAATCGATAGCTCCCATCTAGAGGTCACCCTAAATAAGCATACCAGGTTTCAAAGCAATCAAATCATAAATGTGCCCTGTAGGGTGTGCCAAAGGGAAATATTGTGGTTTGACTAAACTAAGTTCTAAGAACGTTGGCCATGGCAACTTTTTTTGACAGAAATTGAAGAAAATCGATAGCTCCCATCTAGAGGTCACCCCAAACAAGCATGCCAGGTTTCAAAGCAATCCGATCATAAATGTACCCTGTAGGGTGTGCCAAAGGGAAATATTGAGTCTTCTGACTAAACTAAGTTCTAAGAACGTCGGCCGCGGCAACATTTTTTGAAAGAAATTGAAGAAAATCGATAGCTCCCATTTAGAGGTCTCCCAAAACAAGCATACCAGGTTTCAAAGCAATCTGATCATAAATGTGCCCTGTAGGGTGTGCCAAAGAAAAATATTGAGGTCTGACTAAACTAAGTTCTACGAACGTTGGCCGTGGCAACTTTTTTTGCCGGAAATTGAAGAAAATCGATAGCTCCCATCTAGAGGTCACCCTAAATAAGCATACCAGGTTTCAAAGCAATCAAATCATAAATGTGCCCTGTAGGGTGTGCCAAAGGGAAATATTGTGGTTTGACTAAACTAAGTTCTAAGAACGTTGGCCGCGGCAACATTTTTTGATGGAAATTGAAGAAAATCGATAGCTCCCATCTAGAGGTCACCCCAAACAAGCATACCAAGTTTCAAAGAAATCTGATCATAAATGCGACCTGTGAGGTGTGCCAAAGGAAATTGTGGACGTACGTACTAACGTACTAACGTATGTACGTACGTACGTAGGCGGACGAGAAGTGATGACAATAGCTCAGCTTGACTTTGTTATATGGCCAACGTTCTTAGAACTTAGTTTAGTCAGACCTCAATATTTCCCTTTGTGGTATAATGCCAATATGATATATATCATTATTGAATGATATTAGAGGATTAACCCCTTAACTAACACACCTCGCCACAAAAAAACTTGTGAAAAATGTTCTTGTTTTGGAGACAGCATGTAAAGAAATAATAAAATTTGAATGACATTTCTGTGAATAGCACTGGTTGAATTATTCCGATAGGACCATTACATTATGTAAAGGGTTAAAAGTGGATACTAATGGAGACTCTGTATGACCATGCCCCCAACTTTACACACCTTCATTTTTCAGAGCTCTGGTAGCCCTGTTACAGATTGGTTAGTATCTTACAGACTTACTGAAGTCACTGTAAATCCCCAACCCACTCAAGTGTACCTGAACTTTGAGGATCCTAAGTAGGTAGTGGAGGCACACCGCCATACAGATAGGCACTCTCCAATAAATTGTAACAAGGCAAAATCATGTGGACAAATTTTTACAACAAAAATAATTTACCACTCCACCAGTTAAATGGTCTAGGAGGGCTATTTTAGGCCAAGCACATCAAAGCAAAAATTTTAAAAGCCCTGGGATTCTTATTGCTTTGGGGTTGATTCTGGTGTACTACTCTGTTTGGGTGAGATATACAGAGGGGGAAGACATGATAGTACACTAGGTCAAAGCTTACCAGTAAAGACTAAATTGTTAATCACAGTAAACAAGCACCACTCCACTTTCAGGGATTCAAATAACCGAAAGAAATTTGCGTGTCCATATACAAAAATCAGAAATAACTACTATGTTAATACTTACAATGCCGAAAATCGACTATTGTCACCTATTTTATGATGCTTAACTGTACATTCTGGTATGCGTAGATCAAGCCTACCATCTGATTAATTGTTGGAAAGGGCCCAGAGAGATAGCAAACGTAGATAGAGGGTCTCCATATATTTCTAAAGTGGGTGTGGCAGTAAAAGGGTTAAACTTATGGTGTACACTTGAAGGTATGAAATGAAACTAGTTCCAAATCGTAACTAGAGGTGTGACTGTCCCAGATGGGCCTGTCCATACCCCCCACTGCCATGTTTATTCAAAGACAAAAAAGGGAATAACTCTGGCAAAAAGGTGTGATTGAATTATAATTGGAGGTCCACAGGTTGCCATGGCATAAACATCCACAACAAGTTTCAAAGAAATCAACCCATAAACACTTGAGAAAATCTCCTGACAAAATTATAGACCTGCTTTTTCAAGTCGAAAAGGGGCTTAATTTTGGCAAAAATAATCTGACTGGAACTATAATCACAGGCGCAGAGGTTCCCATGGTGGTGAATATCCACACTAAGTTTCGAGCAGATTGGTCCATAAATGTCTGATAAAAACTCCAGAGAAAATTATGTCTATGAACAGACAGACAGATGGACAGACAAGGTGATTCCGGAAAAAGCCCCCCCCCCCCCCTCTCCCCCTACACACACACAACTTGTTGCAGGGGGTATAATAAATCCGAATTTCTGGCAAAATTTGGAAAGCTTAGCCCCCTGTAAGGAGAGGGTCAATCATTATAGTTCCATATTACTATGAACATTTGTATTTAGTTTTGATTATATTTTTATTTATTTTTTGGTGTTTAAGGTTACATGTTTGGACACAATGACAAATCCTAACCACAACACGGATATAAAGTGAAGACCAGCCAATCGTTTATATCCTTGTTGCCCATTATAGAAATTCCACCCCCCAGCCACTGGTTACAGGATCCTATTTTACCAGTAAAAAGAGCTTGTTTACCACAGTAAACAAGCACTGCTTCACTTCCCAGGGTTCCCACATGGAAATTTAGTTTTGATAGGTTAAATTTAAGCCATGTGCAGTCAAATGTAAAATATCAGCAGTTTATCCCTCAAGAAAATCCAAAAACGAGTATGGCTTAAAGTGCAATTTCCTGCTTTGATTGCAGGAAATTGCATTTCAGAGTTTGAAAACATTTTCAAGGTCTTTTCTCGCTACAGACACAGCATGAAGCAAAATCTAAGGCTTAACCCTCTGCACAGGGATTTCAATATACAGAAATTTCAAGTAGCATTTTTTTCTTACAATGCAACTCAGAATTTAACCCTTTACCTAACATGGAAAGCAGACGACACTTGCAAATAAAATTCTCGAATAACTAATTTTAAAAAAAATTTGTCTCAAAAACATAGGTTATGACCCCTCATTGGAACGAGCTCGAGGAGCTCGTTCCAATGAGGGGTCATAACCTATGTTTTTGAGACAAAAAATGAAAAAAAAAAAAAATTAATTGGTGATTTTTGAGAATAGCGCTGGCTGGTTTTGGCCATTACGTTAGGTAAAGGGTTAAACAATTCAATCTGGTTTGACAGAGTTCAGTGAGTTCCATCAAAAAGACTAAATTGGTTAAATTTTTAGTCAAACTGTGGGAAAAACTAGCAGTTTAAAATTTTGAAAAGTATGCTGAAGCTTTAATTAAGCACAACACTCCTATTCAATTGTTTCAGTATTTATTGTTAAAAGGTGTCTAATCAGCCTTGATTTGTGCTATTTACTATCATTTATTATTAGAAAGCTCTGAGAGCCCTGACTATTTATTTATTTATTGGTGATTCACATATTTCTGCACAATGGCTAATCATGACCACAACATTGAGATAAAGTCAATTTTAGTCAACTGTTTATACCCATGTTGCCTATTTTAGAGGACTTCCACCCTAAGCATTGGTGACTGGGTCCTATTTTACTACAAACATATAGCTTGTTTACCATAGTAAACAAGCACTGCTTCACTTCCCGGGGTTTCCTGGTCTGCCTGGCGGGGAGAGAGAGGATTATTACCAGATCTGCATATTGAGATTGTATATTTACACAGCTTATAAACTTAACATGCGTGAACTTGAATTTGACAACATAAACTAAATTTTGCCTCTCATGGTCACTGCCAGTCCCTAAAATAATATTCTTTGCTAAAATGAATGAATCGAAACCAGCTGTCTACATGGTCTCATGCCCAATAGCGCAATACAGTTTTATTGATCCACACATATAAAATTTCCCAATCTTAGTCCTCAGGCAAATGAAATTTAATGCACAATTTGTGCTCTGAACTGGGTGGTCAATAAGGCCTTAGAAAACCACTGGTTTTCCGAGGCCTTATGACCACCCAGTTCAGGACACCAATTGTGCTTTAAATTTACAGTACAGTTCAATAGAGACTGCAGATAGTGGGGTGAACATGATTACATGTGACTGTTATAAAATGTACTTGTAATATACATGCAGTTGCTTAGGTATCAGTCTTAATGTTCTTAGTTCAATTCGAATGTAAAATGTCTGTAGTAAATCTTCAGTGACGAATGGGAGCAAAATGGAGGCGAGTGGAAAATCGCTCACCTCAAATAAAGTTTGTGAGAAAAAAGTGAGGAGAGCGATTTTGATTGAGAGTGTTGATTTCAATGTTCAACTTCAACTGACAAACGTCCTTCGAAACGAATGTATGAACACAACTGAACATGGATGGAAATTTTCACAGTGAAAATATATGTAACCCACTAAAATTAGGTCTGGATTTTAAAAGGCAGATTATTAAAATCGTGGAAAATGGATGCGTAAATTCCAAATCGGGCACATTAGTTCATGTCACTGGTGAATTGGAGCAACAGGTGTCACATGTATAAAAGAAATTAAGGAACAGGGCAACATTCCGCATGTCTTTGATAAAAAAAAATACGGAAGTATTAAAACGTTTCTCAGATCTCAGATTGGACACCGTTTTTTTATCTGAACATGCGTGTTCGTTTTGTGTTGGGAGTAAGCTCTGGGCGAGTGGTTACTGTTCAACCCTCTTACTGTCAGCGCGTCTTGTGTGGATGTATAAGCAAACTATTGTGTGTCATGTTCGTAATGGCCAAAAGGAAATTGTTTGGAACTGTACTTTAAATGCTTCAAATTGTGAGTGATTCTTAAAAATTTCCCAACATCAAAACTTAATTGAATGTTTCTGTTGACGCAACTCAAAAGGATGAAAACACACCCAAGAATAGAGGCGAGAGATTATTCGCGCACCTTGGACAATTTTTGCGTGAGAGATGGTGCGCGAAAGTGATTGCGCACCTTTCCCATGCGTCACTGAATCTTTGTATCTTTCTTCCCTTCCAAAACAAATTCCCAATTGGACCCCCCATGATGCCAATTTTCTCAGTAGCATGGACCCCAGACCTTTTCCCAGAATTAGTGTTTCTCATTCTTTTCACAAAGTTGGAAGTTTCTTTCCCTACTCCTAGTTCAGCTATCAGAACGTCTCGGCTTCTCCACTGGGAAAGCTGTGATGTTTGGATAGCTGAACTACATCGTCTCCTCCAACTCAGACGAATCTCTACTTGTGACTCTGAATTTTAGTTTGGATGAATTATCTGTTCAGCTTTTTTCTTTCTTCTCTTCATCTATGCAATCCTATCTTATTGTCATCATTAATTCCTCACCATACAAATACAGTGGAACCCTGTTAATTGAATAGCCACTTTGCCAATGGAAATTATTCAATTATCAGCAGTATTCAATTAACAGGGATTGTGTCACTTTCCTGTATTTACAGATAAACTTACCATTTATTCTATTATATCTTGTTTGACAGAGCTCCATGAGCTCTGTCAAACAAGATATTATAGATTAAATGCCTGTATTTGATGTACTGAGGCCAAATATGTCTATAAACAAAGGAAAACTGGGGAGAGTCAGGGTAATTTCTCAACAGTACAAGATTTTTTATTTAATTAACAGGTCAAATTTGGACTGGAGGTATGGTAAATGGTTTTGTGTTGGAAAATTATATTCAATTAACAGGGTTATTCAAGTAAAGGATACTATTTAAGTGGGCTCCACTGTAATCAGCTTCAATCTACTCCATTATGGCTGGAAATGCCAATTTTCCTGACTGCGTTCGACAAATGACAGTGGATGATTCAATGTAAACAAATTGTTTACGCCAAGTAATGCATCATGGGGCACAACTCTAGTTTTGTTCATATTGGTCGAGATCAGCATCATATTAGCTGAGCTTGAATTCATATCTACCGAGCTTGACTATGGGCAATTTTGGGCAAGAAAATCATATCTAATAAATGAGGGCTTCTAGTGCTCAACCTGTTAACCCTTTGAACCCCAAGCCTTTAACTGGTAGAGTGCTAAATTATTTTTGACCATGCAAATTTGATCAGTTGTCTTTGCCTTGTTACAATTTATGGGAGAGTGCCTGTGGGCACTCTCCCATAAATTGCAACAAGGCAAATCCTTAAAGACTAAATAATATCTCTTCAAAGATAATATGAAACACAGTCACAGAATTTGAAGCCTTTAAGTTGCGATACCTGCACTTCAGAATAGAGCCCAAATATGGGCTTCCAGCAAACTACCAGTTAAAAATTGAAAATTTGCTTAACCCAAAATTTGGGTAAGCCAAAAAATATTGCTTAACCCATTTTTTTTTTTTTTTTGCTTAACCCATTTCACTTTTTCAATTGATCCTTTACATTACAGAAAAGAACTTGCACGAACGGAATAAAGGTTAAGCTATGGAACGTTTGCTCGAATGGTTCACAAACTAAACGCTAGTTCATGCAATTTTTAAAGGCCTGGAACCCTGGTAGTATCTTCCATGTCAGTTCATTGACAACAATTGGAAGGGTCCATATTCATAAAATTGGGGAAGACCAATTGATATTTTCAATGTGCAGCACTAAGGCTGCACGCTGAAAATATTTATTCACCCCACACATTCACTTAGCAGCCATCATACTTAATGAAATTCTGACGCATCCGGTTCCTGGGCCAAAAACGCGGCCTCTCGGGTTCAATGGGTTAACGATCTTGTAAGGCTCTACTTTCATGTTGATATTTTGTAATTATTTAAACCATCCTCAACATGCAATGTTCACAAAAAGTGCAACCTGTTAATCAATGTCCAATTGATGTAACAAAATCACAGGGGAAATGAGTGAGCATGCAAAGTACTTTTTAAAAATTGGTTGTATGCATTAGCTGCAGCAGATGATTCTGATGAAAATACCCCAAATCCCACTGCTCATGTAATTTTAATTCACCCTGTCAAATAAATGCACTTTTCTCCAATTCTATTACACAACAAGGATTCGAATAACAAGGCACTGTCGGTATTTCAGTGGACAAAACCTCTATAGTTTTAACAACTGCACAATTATATTCTAAGCACTTTACCAAACACCACCAAATCCCACTACTCATATAATTTTAATTCACCCTGCCAGAAAAATTTATTTTTCTCCAATTCTTTTGCATTGCATGGATTCAAATAACAAGGTATTGCTGATCTTTCAGCGGACAAGACCTCTATAGTTGTAACACTTGCACAGTTTTATTCTAAGCACTTTACCTTACACCACTATAGCTACAGTTTCTTTTTAATGCTTTACTCAATGCAGACGATATTAAAATTTAGCAGGGTAGCATTACTAAATTTATCCTCTGTGAACCTCAATCTGAATCAGAGGCTCAAAACTAAACAGAAAGAGGTACCCAGAGGATAAACTGGCCCACTGATGGGATAGCATCATCAAATTCACCCTTTGGGGACCTCATTCTGCAAATGTCAGACTACTTATTTTCAGGCCTGGTCTGATCTATGGATTCATTGACAGAATGACAATCCTCCATAGTGCAATCTCTTTGATTGCACACTCATCAAAAGAATTAGTATTTTACACACTCTCCCTCCACAAAATTTGAGATGTCTTTTCGATGAATCTTGAACACTATTAACTGGTTAAGTGCTAAATTATTTTTCGAAGGTGATTTGAAACATGGGTATTTGTTTTTCAAAGATACCCTGCCATCAGCAAGCACAAGTCGCCTTAGTTCAGAAAATTTGTGCTCATGTTTGTTTTGTTACAATTTATTGGAGAGTGCCAATAGGCACTTTCCAATAAATGGCAAACAAACAATTTTATATAAAAAAAATTCTTCTTCTGCTGATCAAACCCCAAACTAATGCATACAAAGTAACACTAAAGTGGCATGCAGCACTTTTCAATACAGCCATGATAGTGGCTTCAAGCACTCAACCAGTTAACCATATAACATTTCACAACTATTGATGGGTTGATTGTTTAACCCTTTACCCAACGAATCTCCCGCATCGGTCTGCGTAATATGCAAATTCAGCAGCTCAAAAAATATTATTTTTCGAAACATTTCAACAAAACCATATCATGTGACCCTTCTTTGGAATGAGCTCGTCGAGCTCATTCCAAAGAGGGGTCACATGATATGGTTTTGTTGAAATTTTTTGAAAAATGATATTTAAAATAATAAATTTTGATACAGTACTAAATTATTTTTGTCATCAAAATCTGTTCACATGTTTGTTTTTGTCTTGTTACAATTTATGAGAGAGTACTCACAGGCACTCTTCCATGAATTGTAATAAGGCAAATCCATAGATAAAAAAAAAAATTAAATTCCATTTCAAAGATAATGTGAAACACATCCACAGAATATGAGTATGGGTCTCCAGCATTCAACCACTTAACTGGTTGGGTGCTAGAAGCCCATATTTGAACTCTAATCAGAAGTGAGTGTACACCAATTAAAAGCAATCATACTCTGTGGCCTGTATCAAAGCATCAAAGTCACGTAGGAGGCAAAGGAGGGAGCATGGCGGCTCAGTTGTTGTTATGGCACTGGAGTTCAAACTGAAAGTTTCACAGTTCGATCCCTACCAGGGGTAACTGCATTGTATCCTCAGGCAAGGCACTTAATTCTGATTGCCCATGTGGGAGCCTGTGGTGATTTGTATTAAGGTGTACCGCACGTTGATGGTGCACTTATCTTCAACCAATGCAAACCCTGCTTGTGTGGAGTTAGCATGTTGGGGAGTCTGGCAGTTGCTCACCATTGCTTGATGGTTCTCCAGCTTCCTGGTGGTGACCCTGGCTGTTGAATGTGTCTTTAAACTCCAATAAATAAATAAATAAATAAACAAATAAATAAATAAATAAATAAATAAATAAATAAAATAAATAAATAAATAAATAAATAAATAAATAATAAAGAAATAAGGAGGCAAAAGTTTTTTATTTTGCTTGTTTGGATGGTCTTGTTACAACTGATTGCATTGGTGAGTCCACATCCACTGGGGAGGGAGGGGGCACCTGGCTCTCTTTTCCAAACTCAGCATTTTTTCAAGATAACATAGGGACATCCACCACCCGGTGTTGTAGATTGTCATGTGTTATTGCAGATAATACTGTACCTCATACATACAGCTAAAGGTCATACAGAGAAGCCTTTTAAGTTATTCAAGAAATTTTTGTTCAAGTGTCTTCTACTATTTGTGATAGGTAAAAGAGTTAAGATCACATTCAGCATCTATGGTGACTACAATATAACTACAGAGTCAAGTTCAACCCATCATATATACTAGTGCTGCCAACTTTAGAGAACATACACCAGCGGTTATACAAGTGACACATGTAATCACTTAACCCTTTGACACCAACAGGCCGCCTTTCCGGCCCAGTAACATGATACTTCATAATTTCATTAAGTAGGTTGACTTTTGAGTGAAGGTGTGGTGTAGACTAATCAATATTTTCAAAGTGCAGCCCCAAGGCTGCATGTTCAAAATATTAATTGGTCTACCCCCAAATAAAGAATATGGACTCTTCCCATTGCTGCCATTGAACTGATATGGAAGATACCACTAGGGTTCAAGGTGTTAAACAATAAAAATTCAAGTAAAATGGAATCAACAAAGGACAATAAATTGCCCAATTTGCAAGAAATCATCATAATATTTTAACTTGTCCAAGACATCATTGACACTGATACAATTGAAGCAGCAAGATGTCAAAATTTGACGTTTAAAAGTAATTTCCAAAACAATGAAATACTGAACAAAATCAATCAACAAAGGGAAATGACTCTTAATTTTGAAGAAGTTAACATTTTTTTTTTAACTTGTTCAAGTTAATATAAGGCAGTGCATCTAATTTATTGAAATCTGAGGCCTACTGTTCAAATTATTGCATAAACAATGAAATTTTGGGTAAAATTCAACAAAGGGAAATAACTCTCTTAATTTTTAATCAATGATGGTGGTTACTGAACTTGTCCAAGATATGATTAAGATGAAGGAGACCACCCAATTTAATTAAAATCTGATAAGGCCCCACAAAATACATCTTCTGTTTCTCCAGCTATTTTTTGTAAAATTGCATGCGGACAGGCATTTTTTTATTTTATTTTTGCAATTATTTCTTTGCTGTCAAAAGTTCATTTTCTTGGTCCGTTTTATATTTTAGGCCTCATAAACTACAGAAGGAAGGATGGACAGTAGTCCTTGCTATATTCCTTTCCTATGGGTGGATAACAGTTTGTTTCCCACTGCTGTTTCTAGTACCCAGCCTGAACACAGAAATTTCCCTCAGTTAAATCTGTTATACCACCTTTCCATGGTTACTTGGAGAAGTGTCAGAATAAGGGCATGCAGCTACCTACATACTTATTGCAATAATTAAGAGTGACAATGCATGGCAAACATCAAGGAGGGCAAAACTCCAGAGATAGTGAACAGGAAACCCATTACAAAGAATGGATTAAATCTGCATGTAAGAGATGATACATGACAAAACTCTTAAAGACACAGTTATGCCTAATGAACAGACAAATTACTCCTATCTGTTGGAAATCCATAAAAATGCACACCATTTATATCAGAGCATTGTCACACACATGGACAGTTTCATATAGGAAATTTACCCTTGTTTCTGTATAAAATGTGACATAAAAACTATATCAAAATGATATCAACAGAGAGAAGCAAGCCTTTAGATTAGTCAAAATTTTTGGCGTTTAACACTTTACTTACCAAATTGATTGCATCCAATAGACATGCTTAATATACAAAATGAGCAGTCAAAAAAAATTTATTTTTCAACAAATTTCAACAAAGCCATACCAGCTTATCAAGCTTGTTCCAATTATGACAGCACATATGATTTTATTTAATTCTTTTTTTAAATTTGAAAAAATAATATTTGAAAAAATTAATTTTGATATCTTGTACAAGCCAGAAAATAAGCAGACTGTCATCTGCAAAATGAGGTCCCCAGAGGGTGAATTTAGTGATGCTACCCTGCATAGCAGGGTAGCATCACTAAATTTACCCTCTGTGAACCTAAATCTGAACCATCGTTTCCGGACTAAAGAGAAAGAGGTACCCACAGGATAAACTGACACAATATAAGAGATAGCATCAGCAAATTCCCCTCTGGGGACCTCATTCTGCAAGTGCTTATTTCCAGGTTTGGTTACCACAGACCAGGATCAAACCACCGACCTTCGGTATAAAATCCAAAACAAGATTTAGTGGTATTTGATATTGTTGCAAACCCCATAATAGGACTGTTTCCCCCTCCACTTCTTACTAACATGTTTTCGATGTGAGATTCCTGCGTAAGATATGTCTATTCTACATGACTCCAGATATGGAGAAAGATACTGCAACATGAGAAGTTCAGAAAATTAAGCAGTGTTCATGGTGGTGGGTGCAAATGGTGCCAGTTTGTACAAGCTAGAAAATAAGCAGACTGTCATCTGCAAAATGAGGTCCCCAGAGGGTGAATTTAGTGATGCTACCCTGCATAGCAGGGTAGCATCACTAAATTTACCCTCTGAGAACCTCAATCTGAATCAGGGTCTCAAAAGTAAACAGAAAGAGGTACCCAGAGGATAAACTTGCCCACTACATGGGATAGCATCATCAAATTCACCCCCTGGGAACCTCATTTTGTAAAGGTCCGGCTGCTTATTTTCAGGCCTGATCTTGTACATTGGGTAAAGCAATATCCCCCAAATATGGCCAGGTCTCCAAGTTATGAATGTTGTATGGCGAGGAACATTTGTAATATAAACAGACATAATTTACTGTTGTCAAATGCAAACCACCACGTATTTCCCGAAGTATTTGATACTCAGTAATGAAGGATAATAATTATCTCATTGGGATTTGGTGGCTTTGAATCCTCACAACTTCATATCAAAGTGACGTTGGCCCAATTTTAAAACTTTGGTCCAAAAAATGTTAATTCAGCCAAACAGATTTCAAAATGACTTTTTGGATTTACATCAAGGGAATTTCAAGCCCTTAGAAATTGAAGGAATTTTTTACCAAGAAAATTTGCTGAAATGTGGAGCACTGGACTCAGCGGTGCAACTATGCTAACTTTACCAAAATTCAGCCAATCTTGATGTTCATAAATTTTGCCAATTTTGATGCCAAGAAGGTGATCCCACTCAAACTGCAAACAAACAAAAATGCTGATTTCTATGATCTGCATGGTGCATCAACTAATAAAGTTTAAGATGGCATACCACACTTGGTGAAAACTGATCTTTCGAGCCTCAGAATGTCTCCAAATAGTTCCATTTTGGGTATAAATTTGTTTAAATTTTGAAAAGTATACCACCCTACCCCCCCCCCCCCCCCCCCCCCCACTTCCTCCAGGCGTACCAGTACGAGAGGGATATCATGTCCATACTGTTCCCCAAATTCAATCTTAATGATATGCTATGGCATGAAAATGCTTGCACCCTCCAAAAAGATCTCTTTGCTCCCGACCCCCAGTGTAGATACTTAGCTACACTCCTGGAACTTGCCCTCTTAACTCTACAGCCAAACTAGTCTTCAACAAAAAACTAGCACCAGTTCTGAAGACTAGAAAGTTAATGGGCAACATTTGATACAATTAGCACAATGAAATAAAACTAGACTTTGGTGTCAGATGTGGCCTTAATATGTTACATAAATGCCATCTCATACAGGTGTAATATTTCTGTGCAATATATTTTGGATGGTAATTATATTATCAAAGCTTCCCTACAGTGATGTAAATTACTGTGGGCAATTGTTTAACATGCTACACTGGTTCGTGTAACTGTCTTTTCATGTCTGCACTTTTGCGATTTCATGTTAGTGGGTTTTAACCCTTCACTTAACACCACTTGGAGGTGACACTTCATGAAATTTTTTTCATTTATGACGTCAAAAACGTAGCTGAATTATGGCAAGTCATTGGAATAAGCACAAGGAACTTGTTTCAATAAGGGAGTCATAAGCTATGGTTCGGGCACAAAAATTGGTTAAATTCAAATTTTAACCCTTTGAACTCTGGTGGTATCTTCCATGTCAGTTCAGTGACAGGAATTGAAAGAGTCATTATTCATTATTTGGGGGTAGACCAATTAATATTTTCAACATGCAGCCTCGGGGCTGCACGTTGAAAATATTGTTTGGTCTACTGCACACATCTATCCTAGTGTTCTTACTTAATGAAATTATGATGTATCATATTCCAGGGCTGGAAAAGCAGCCTCTCAGGTTCAAAGGGTAAATGGCAATTTTTGTGAATGGTGCTGGTTGGATATTGCCACTTTTGAACGTAAAGGGTTATCTGCTTTGATGCCGGAAGCCACCACAGGACTTTATTTCAGCTGTGAGCACTTTGCTCACAAAGTGTTGCTGATGGAAGCAATAGTGCCTTCAATGAGTGCATTAAGTGGTAGAGTGAAAATTATTCTCAAAGGCGATTTGTAACATGAGTATTTTTTTTCTTCCCCAGCTGCATGTGTAACATACGTCTGTCCAGGGTGAGATAGCAGGGAGAGACAGATGTATCCCACCCCACCCACGTGACGTTACACATTTATAACATTATTATGACGTTATGCATATCGTATCAGTTTTTTGCTAAGAACTAATTCATATTGACATCATCAGAATGCCGTGTGATCAAAGTTTGATGCTCTAAAACTCTTTAGACCCCAAGATGCCACCGTTCCTAATTGATTTTGTGGTATATACCGTTGGTATATACATAATTTTTGCATGCTCTTTCCGATGGTGTCATTAGTTTTTCAAAACAACGAATACCAAATGAGTTGATTATATCAGTACGTGACCGCCGATTACCTCTGCTAACGTAACCGCTGTATGGTGGGGGAGAAAAATAATCCCTGATGGGTCCGGGTGTGGGATGGGAAAATCTCACCCTCGGGCAAGATATTTGGTCCAGACACTCGGCTTCGAGTGTCTGGACCAAATATCTTGCCTGAGGGTGAGATTTTCCCATCCCACACCCATACCCATCAGGGATTATAATAATCTCAAAAGATTTTTCGAAAAAAGCTACTCAGTTTGTAAATTATGCAGGCAGATTGGTCAGCTGAAACAAAAATTTCGACAAAACCATATCATGAGACCCCGAATTGGAAAAAGCTCAATGATTTTATTTAAAAAAATTTTAAAATCATTTTTTTTATCTGCTCAGTTTATAAATTACGCAGGTGGATTTTTTCAATTTATTAGTTAAATGGTCAACATAGCAAATGAAAATACAGGGATCAACAGCAATTGGCAATGTCATGGGAAATGCCAATCAAACCAGTGTTGCTACACTGGACAAATGCAGCTGTATTCCTGAATTCCAGCAGCAAATGACTCTACATCTTTTTCTGAACTCAAAACTAGCAAACCAACAGAACAGTGTCCCTGGAAATAGTCATCGCATATGTTCCAGGAAGGGATCTTTATCATGATTTGGAAGAAAAAATTGAAAACTGGGAATAAGACTGAACAGAGCTTGCATATGCTCTATTTTTTTTGAAAACTTGCAATTAAAAAATAAAAAAAATAATTCCTAACAAAAAGTCAAAACCAGATATTCACAAATATTACCATTCAAATTTTATTGTTTTTTTTGTGTGGTTTGTTTGCCTCAAAAACACAGCTTATAACCTCTCATTAGAATGAGTTGAAATTATTCCAATAAGAGGTTCACAAGGTATGCTCTTGAGGAAAAAAATGAAATTAATTCATTATTCAATAAACTTTTTTCCATAGAGACAAAAAATGAAAATGTTTAGTTTTTCCAGGCTATTCAAGAAATTATTTTACATTATTTTCCAGGTGTCATCTGTAATTTGTGTTGGTCAAAAGGTTAAAAGGAACATGGGATCCCAATGGACAATGACTGGTAGAGAGATACATCATTTTTCAAAGGTGACTTGTAACAGAGTATTTTTTTGTTAAATACCAAGCTACCGGCAAGGGGAGCCATAGTTTAGCAAGATGTTCTTCATAGATAAATGTTTTATTACCATTTATTGGAGAGTGCCTGTTGGCACTCTCCAATAAATGGTAACAAAACTAGAGGTACTGTGAGCAAGCTCACAAAGTGATACCCCCCCCCCCCCCACTCCCCCCCCCGGCCTCGGTTGTAGCCTTTTTGGTACATTAAATTATTATCTCCCCTTGGAAATGTCAGAACGGAATTATATTGCTTCATGCACATCTTCATATGGAGTTCTTCCATTGTGTAAAGTTTCACGGTTTAGGAGGAGTTGCGCTTATAAGGATGGACGGACGGACAGACAGATGGACGGATGGACAGAGTGATTCCTATATACCCCCCCCCCCCCCAAACTTTGTTTGTGGGGCGTATAATAATTTTATATAAGGCCACACAAAGTAGATGTTCTGTTTCTCAGGCCAAGTTTTGTAAAATTGCATGCGGGCGGGCAGTTTTTTATTTTATATTTTATTTTTGTAATTACTTCTTTGAAATCAGAAGTTCATATTCTTGGTTTTTTTTATGTTTTAGGCCTCATAATCTACAGAATAGCAATGGTGGTGGTGTATTTCGTCCCTTGGTTGCAACAAGGCTTTGCAATGCTAAAGCATTGCAAAGCCTTGTTGCACTCAAGGGACAAATTTATCAATTTTATTAATTTAATTTTTTCAAGTTTGCATTGGTCATAAAAAGAGAGCATGCGGCAGCCGAAAGGGTGCGGGAGGGCCTGAGAAATCGATTTTTAATTTTATTAATCCTAAGCATTTTTTTTTTCTACCACTGAGTAAACAAGTTAATGTGCACAAAGTAAAGCCACTTTAGTGGCTTTCAGCAATTTTCAATAGCGCCATTTTAGTGGCTTCTAGCACTCAACCAGTTTGTTTTTATTGTTTATTGTTTTATTGGTGTTTAACAACACATTCGGCTGTCAGGATCACCTCATGTCAGACAGTTTTATGCGTGAAGGAAGCTGAAGTACCTTGAGAGAACCATCAAGCAGCAGTGAACTACTGTCAGACTCCCCAACATACTAAGCAACATATAAGCATGGTTAGCATTGGTCGAAGACAAGTGCACCATTGAATTGCAGGAGGAAGCTGGAGTACCTTGAGAGAACCACTGAGCAGCAGTGAGCAACTGTGAGACTCCCTAACATACTAACTCCACACAAGCAGGGTTAGCACTGGTTGAAGACAAGTGAAAGCCTTAGTAAACAGTGCCACTATCCCCCCCCCTCCCCCCACATGGGCAATCGGGATTAAGTACTCAGCCAGTTAATAAATAAATTAATAATAAATAAATATTAATCATTAATAAATAAATTAATAATAAATAAATAATAATCTGTCTAAACAATAAAGAACAGGTAAAAAAGATTGATTCTAAAAAGTATGATGTAATCACACTTTATCCCATAAATGGCTGTTTATTTAAACAATAAAGGCCTCGGATAAATTTTTGCTTTATTCACCTGGTAGGGTGATAAATTTTCCCCATAGGTTTAACACTGAAAGAATTTATTCCCCTAGTAGCGACGGACTTGTTGACCTCTGGCCTCTACCACATTTATCTAGCATAATTGATAGTTTGATTGTTGATTTCTTTAAATCTTTTTGAAAATATTACACAATGCCAGTAGAAAAACACCACCCACTGCTCATATAATAAAGTATTTTTGCAAGTTTAGCTCAAGTTTGTAGGAGAATTATTTTTAGACAGAAATGTATAACTGCACCTTGTTCATTTTTGCCAATTTTGCTGGTCGATCGAATTGGACCAATGTGCTCCTCATTTCTCGCTGTGTTTTATAGCGATTTATAGCACGATTTTGTCGTGATTGCCCTGTAAAAGATTTATGGGATAAACAAAATAAATGTATAGTGTTTTCAAGTAAAACATTTATTCTACTCGTAGAATTAAGAATGAAACCGACTCACCAGAGTCTCGTCGATTTCATTCTTAATCCTACTCGTAGAATAAATTTTTTACTTGAAAACACTATACGTTTATTCTATATGAACAGCTCTCAACTAAATGACAATATTAATGTCATAGATTCACTAATTGATAAGAAGTCTTCTCTCAGTCTTACACTTCATATTACGAGATCACAGTAAGACCAACTCGTCTGGATATCTGTCATGAATGGAAATCAGATTTGGTGAAAGGTTTTACATCAACTGGTGGTTGTCTGACAGACAAGTAGTTTTTGTAAGATTTAACCCTTTTACTGCCACACCCACTTTAGCCACATATGGAGGACCTCTATGATGAACGTCTGTGTGCGAGGAAGTTTGATAAAATTTATGATGCTTGAAACTCGGTCATCTGATTGTATCCAGTGGTATGCATCAGAGGAATCTGTAGTCTGGCCCACGTTGTTCAGGAAACGGCAGGAATACAATCTTCAGGGCTCGCACAGTTGAGTATGTAGCCAACCTCCCCACCGAACTGGCAGGCATCATATTCTGGGAAGACTGGTGAAGCACAGGGGAAAAGGCAGTAAGCGTGACTGGCAGTGAGAAACCAAAAGCAGAGGAGACCAGGTTCTGGTGGCGATGGGGCGGTGGAGGGAAAAAATGGCAACTTGTCCCTTCCACAGAAAGCTGGAGAATGCTGCCACAGTGTTGCGATATTCAGACGGGTCCAAGAATTGACCAATGGGCATTCCTGAAATTTCGCGGGACTCAATTAGCCGAAACAATGGGGGGTATAGTTTGTTCTAGTTTTGTGGAGGTGCCAACATTGGTAAGGGAAATGCCTGGAATTTGACAATTGCCAGGGATTTTGAAGTACATTATACGTCAATCAGATGCCAAAATTTAAATATTCAAAAGGGGAATTTTCCGTGACTTGATTTCTGTCCCATCTGTAACTCGAACTGTTGAACTTTCTTATCTTCTTTACCTTTGATTGAACTTTGCGTATCTCCCATAAAGACATTTATGCTCATGACATAAATGTAGATTTATGGTAGGATACGCAACACCATACATGTAAAATCCCCCAATGATGCCCTCTGGGGTTAAGCTTGTTTGACAAAATGCACAAAACACGTGGGTGATGTTTGATCAGGGCCACCGGGTGTGGTGGCCAAACTTTTATTTAGAATTTTTTCAAGCAGGTCAGCTTACGGGCCCAGGATGCCC
The DNA here is from genome assembly GCA_031216915.1 of Pictodentalium vernedei. NCBI lineage: Eukaryota > Metazoa > Mollusca > Scaphopoda > Dentaliida > Dentaliidae > Pictodentalium > Pictodentalium vernedei. The sequence continues at coordinate 412,534,964 of CM062294.1, read as the reverse complement.
ACCAAGGCTTGACCCAGAACAATTACAATGTTGGAGCCCAAAATGCTCCGCCCCTTACTGATGTGAGCTTATATATATACATATGTCCAATTTTGTCAAAGGTGGAGCAAATACATGCCACAAGCTGCCGTGAGCGAGTAGCACCCTCGCTCACTGCGGCTGCTCCACCCGCAAACCCCAGAGGAAAAAATCCCTTAAGCACAGGGAATATGACGCAGGTATAGCCGGAAAGCATTCGAAGACCAACGCCCAATCTGCCGAATCTGAGCGTCGGAATGCTGGTGACTAGCGAGGTATGATGCACCGCCTATACGAAAGCTGTGCGATGTGTAAAAGGAGGCATCCACACCACTAGCCAAAAGACAACTCTTGAGGATTCTGGTGAAAAAGGAGCGTGTGATGGACTGGCCCCTCTGGGTCACAAAGTAAGGGCTAGGAACTGGAGGACGGACATTCCGGAAGGCAGTGAGAGCTGCCACTGGACAAATGGCCCGCGGCAGCTTGGGACCTATTCGTAGAGTAAAAGGAGGGCCTGAGTGATGGTGTTTAAAATGGGTCATCGTCAAGACAATCCCCTGGGTATCCCAGACCAGGGAGGAAGAATGGAGGATATGTGGCGGCGCCTGCGAAGTAATTTCTCCCACCCGAAGGAGAGCGAAAAAGGCAAGTGAAAACATAGCCCGAAAGAGGAGGACCTCATACCAGGAGATGCCTAAGCGAGGCAGTGCTGACAGGAGGGAGGTGAGAATTGGTAGTGTTATGGGCAGGCGGACATCTGGGGTATAGCGTAGACGCCGAATGCCGAGCAGTAGTTTTGTAGGCAAAGTGCTTTTGGAAGGGTCAGGATAGCCCCTGATTTCGTGCACATAGGCAATGGCAGAAAGGTATGTACACATGGAACTGTGACTAAAATTTTCTGAAAACATCCAAGATATGAAGAGGGATATTTCATAAGGGCGGAGTGGAAAAAGAGGGGCACATAGAAAAGTGGAGCGAAAAAACCGATGAAAACACCGCAGTGCCTGATCATAGGTCCTGCGAGTAGAGGGCGCTAATGATGCCTGCAATAGGTGGGGGATCAAGTGATTAAGGCGGCTGGCTGCAGGTGTTGGGGGATAGGTGTAGGCTGGCTGTTGGCAGATGGGTACCGCTCTCGGAATAGATGGACCTGTAAACGAGAGAGAGCATCTGCATGAATATTATCTTTCCCAGGTACATGCTGAGCTTTGAAAACAATATTATGTCTAAGACAGTGAATAACAAGGGTGCGAACTAAGGCCATAATTTGTTTATTCTTTGCCGTCTGGCCATTAATGATAGGCACCAGTGCTTCGTTATCTGTGTGAAAGAGGACACAGTGGTTGGACATGTGTGGACCCCACAAACTGACGGCCAACACAATAGGATAAAGTTCAAGGACAGAAATAGGGAGTAGTTTGAAAAGCTCAGGCCACTGGCCGTACGTCCAATGAGAACCAAAAATTGCCCCGAACCCCAATGTAGAGGATGCATCAGTAAACAGGGAGATGGTGGAACTGGAGCACCATTGGTCATGCAGAAAGAACGATGTTCCATTAAACTGGGCCAGGAAAACAAGCCATGCAGATAGGTCTCTGCGGGCACCCGCATTGAGGCGGATGTGGTGGTTGGGTTTGTTGATGCCTTTGGTAAGGTCGACCAGGCGGCGCAGGAAGGCTCGTCCTGGCCGAATGACAGTGCAGGCAAAGTTAAGAAAACCGATAATGCTCTGCAGGTCCCGGAGAGTGACTTTCTTGCGATGCTGCATGTTGGCAATGAGGGCACGTGCTTGGACCAGTTTGTCCATGGGTAGCCGGGCCTGCATGTAGGTAGAATCGAGGGTAATACCCAGAAAGACAATGCAACTAGTGGGGAGGACCGTTTTGTCCTCCGCAAGAGGGATGCCAATATCTGCACAAATGTCTTTAAATGTTTGAAGACTGGACTGGCATAGCTCTTCGGAACGGTGAATGAATAAAAAATCATCCAGGAAATGCACCAGCGATGCAGATGTAAGGTGAGCCACAATGTGATGCAAAGCTGAGCTAAAACGTTCAAACAGCTGACAAGAGGAAGAGCTTCCCATGGGGAGGCAACGATCATAGTAGAAAGCATCGTCCCAATGGAAGCCCAGTAAAAAGTGGTCGTCAGGGTGAATGGGGAGCAGACGGAAAGCATCCTTTATGTCCAGTTTCGCCAAGAAGCTGCCCCGACCCCAGTGCTTAAGATGGGCAATGGCATCCTGGATGGACGAATATGAGACCTCCGAGCATGCCGTGGGGATGCCGTCATTGACTGAAGACCCGTGCGGGTGCGAAAGATGGTGGATTAAACGGAAGGAGCCGGGAACTTTCTTGGGCACTAGACCCAGCGGAGAGGAGTGGAAGTGACGAAAGGGTGGAACGGAGAAGGGGCCCATAATGCGCCCAACATCGATTTCATGCCGAAGCTTAGTCAGGACTGTGTTTGGCTGATCAAGAGCTGACTTTAAATTGTTGGGGAAAGGCTGGTCGGGCAGGGTACCTGAGAAACCCAGCCGGAAACCATGCCGGAAACCTTCCAGTAGAAAATCTGCATCGGGATGGCAAATGGTGCCAAGATGATGTTCCAAGCGATCAAGCTTTATGGGGGTTGGCAGGGGCAGATTGTTTCCTGCCGCCCTGTGGCACGGTGAGGGGAGGGGTTGGTTGAGAAACCTGGGAACCAGAGGAGGAGGAACGGCGAGACCAGCAGTAGACTGCAGGGTGCTGGCGCTTGCAGAGGAAACAACGGTGTGGGAATGGACAGGAGGCACGACAGGTTTGGCCTTTGTGAAACTTGAAACACTCTCCGGACGGGACGCGAAAATTGTTGACCCGCCCATATCCCTGGGAATTCCGAAAATTGCCTGCCCGGGAGTTTTGAAAGCGGGCAGGGGTCTGGCGTGGGGCAACCTGATCCATCAGCTCCCAGTGGATCATGTTCCAAGGCAACTTTAACGATTCCCGCAGGGCGCGAAACTGTTCGTCATAGAGGAACCAGTCTGAGCCCTTCAGGGCCAGCGCCCTGATGTTTACCAAATAGCGCATGAGATGGGGAGACTGAGTAGCATGTCGCTGCGAGTAGATGGCGACAAAGGTATAGAACGCTGTGGTCCACTGGTCCAAGCTGAGGTGATGACGGCTTGGAGCGTGGGCCACACACAAAGACGGGGTGCCCGAATCAAGGTTCCCTAAGGTGAGGACTGAGGCTGGTTGGTGGTGGTCCTTTCCTAACAATACGTCCATATGTATAAAATGGTCATCCCAAATTTTCTCCTTAATGGCCAATGGAATAAAGGCGTCCAATGGGGTAGCAAGAGAATGAAACACTGGGAGAGATGCATCAAGGACAGGAGAGAGAGAAGGTGACAGAGAAGAAGAAAGTTCACAGGTAGGAGGACATGAGGTGAAAGCCGGAGGAGAGGTGACCATAGAAATACTCTGACCTGGTTGTGGGAGCGGTGCAGAAGGAATGGCAGTGTCTGGCAAAACTTCCCCCAATGGGGCATCCTGTACAGGTGGTTGTTCAATGCGAATGGCCGACGAAGCCTGGTCCCGGCGTAACTGATTCACTGTTTCCGCCAACTGGTTAACTGACTGCTGTATGGAGACTAATGCATCGGAAGACATCTGGTCGGTGGAGTGCTGAGGTCGCTGGTTGGAGGACTGTGGTTGCAGACCCTCACCTAGGCTGGATGTTTGAGGCTGCATATTCATAGGTGTCTCCAAAACTGGAGGAGACACAGCAAGTGGTTGACGTGAAGTTTCTCTGGCTCGCCCCCGGGCACGAGAACTGGCACGGCGGGTAGTGGTCCGAATTTGAGCTGTAGTGGGTGCAAGGGCAGAAATGTCTTGTCTGGGCCCGGGAGCGGAATGCAATGAAGGAATGACGTCTGGTGAAGGCTGTGTACTGACAGCAGAGAGATGTGGATTGAGAACTGAGGCCGAAATGACAGAGTCCGACTGAGACGGCGGTATCGCTATGGTGGAAGGGCCAGAGTGATCCCCAGTCTGGGCAGAAAGAACAATTGCACGTCGCAGACTTTGGCGTGTAGCAGCAGCCCTACGTCTTCTGGGAGGCATCTGAAAAGAAAGGAAACAGAGTGAACCAAAGAAAATACAAATACCCTCAACAGCATACCCAACAGCGCGATAGTAGAAACCAAAGGAGGGTTTCCATTCTGGTATCCGCGGGGGTGGTTTGTGGAGTGGTGGTGGAGTTCCTTGATATGTGCATATGCATGTCATGCCCGAGGTAAGATAGATAAAACGCAAGGAAATATGGAAGCAGAAAACCAGGGGGGGGGGGGGGGGGGGGCATAATATGCCCCCACCAGCATGCCCGACCCAGGATGGGAAGGTGTGAGTGTGGGGCGCGCAGCACCACGTGCTGGGATGGGGCTAACGTAAAAGACACCCACCCAAAGCTTCCCCAGCATGTACAGAGTGAGTGGAAACGGGCATAGCCCAGAGGAAGGGAGCAGAAAGGAAACGGAGTGCACAAAAAAGGGGGGGGGGCAGATACAAGAGGACCGAGCCCAACTCGCCGGCCTCCCCCAAGGACCAGACCAACACACCGGCCTGATCAAACAAACGGTCACCCTGAAAAAACAAAGTCCAGGTAACTGCCGCCAACAGGGCAAGGTAGACAAAAGGCTCCCACAAGGCACTGGAAGGGCAACTGTGGGGCATCGAATAAGCTTGCTGAGAGAAAAAAAAAAAACAAAAACAAAACAAAACAAAATTAATTTTGAGAACGTGGGGGATCAGGGCGAGATAAGCAGGGAAATCAGAACGGCCCTGACTGCAGGCAAGCCAGAACGGCCCTGACTGCAAGTGGTATCGGGCAACGCCCCGGAGTGATGAGGTGCAGAGACCGGTACGCCATGGAGGGCGACACAAGCTAACAATCTGGGCAAGGAAAAAGCAAGCGAAACCATTGGGTGACCTTAGCCTTTGTGCATCCAGTGGAATATAAACAGAGCCAATGCTCCCGGGAGGGGGGGGGGGGGTGGGGGCAAAGCAGTAAACAGTGATAGGAAACCCTGGTCATGGCACGGACCAGGAAACAGCATGTGCTATCGGGCTGAGTGCCCACTGGCAGGCTACTAATAAGCAACGCAAAGGGTAGACCTGGGGCAAGTGCGCCCCCAGGGCGCAATTTAACTGGAATAGCATAGCCCTGTGCTCGCCAATTTCTGAATTTTGCTATTCAAGATTTATGAGTTTCAAGTGCTTTTGGATTAACTGTTAATCAATGTACCAGGGTGAATAGTAAATTGCTATTCAAAATTTTCAGAGTCAATCCAGCCCAGCCCCCCCCCCCCCCCCCCCCCACAACGCGTCCGTAGTTTTTTTTTTTTTTTTTTGTTTTTTTTTTTTTTTTTGTTTGCGCGTGGGGGGGGGGGGGGGGGGGGGTGTTGAAGGTGCTGATAAACAGAGACCCAAGACATTACGAGGTCAGACGGCGACGGGCACTGAGCATAGCACCCCGCAGGCTAAAATAGAAACGCCTATTACCCACACGAGAGAGATGTACCCCATCTCCGGCGAACAAGCCCTGGGGCGATGGGTTGAAACGGCGGTGCTTCCAAAACATTAAGTATGGCGGTCGGATACACAGGTTTTCCAGTCGGACGTTGAATTCCCACAAGTTGGAATTATACACGTCATCGTTCCGCCAGAATTCCGAACACAAAACGACGAGCTTGACACCGTACGATGAGTGGAGGAGAGTTGCGAATTCGAACAGCCGGGAAGCCACCCCAGCCGGGTCAGCCGAAACAGAGGCAAGATCATTTCCACCGAGCTGAATAATGACCGCATCGGGGTGGAAAAGGCCTAAGACTCCCAGCCCCTCATCGTACGCCCTGTCGATGGTTAACCCCCCAAGACCTAAATAGCGGACATCGCAATCAGGACAACCCAGATCCGTCCGACAATTCACGTGGTGGCGGTCCATAAATTCACGAAAACGCCTTACAAAACTATGACCCAAAAGTAAAATTTTGTGGGGGGTACGAGGAGACATTGTAATGGAATCAAAAATTGAACGATACAGAGCTTACCGTGGTGGAGCAGATCCAAAACGAATCCGTGCGAGAAATTCACAAAAGAAGCACAACGCCAAAAAAAATGGCAACTTGTCCCTTCCACAGAAAGCTGGAGAATGCTGCCACAGTGTTGCGATATTCAGACGGGTCCAAGAATTGACCAATGGGCATTCCTGAAATTTCGCGGGACTCAATTAGCCGAAACAATGGGGGGTATAGTTTGTTCTAGTTTTGTGGAGGTGCCAACATTGGTAAGGGAAATGCCTGGAATTTGACAATTGCCAGGGATTTTGAAGTACATTATACGTCAATCAGATGCCAAAATTTAAATATTCAAAAGGGGAATTTTCCGTGACTTGATTTCTGTCCCATCTGTAACTCGAACTGTTGAACTTTCTTATCTTCTTTACCTTTGATTGAACTTTGCGTATCTCCCATAAAGACATTTATGCTCATGACATAAATGTAGATTTATTGATGATTAAGGTCACATATTTATGCACAATGGCTAATCATAACCATGACAGTTTTACGGGTGGAGGAAGCCGGAGTACCCGGAGAGAACCACCGAGCAACGACGAGCAGCTGCCAGCTCCCCAACATCGTAACTCTGCACTGCAGCACAGGCAGGGTTAGATTGGTTGAAGACATGCGTACCATCGACGTGCAGTACGCCTTAGTACACGGCATCATCGTGCCCCCACGCGGGCAATGGAGATGAAGTGTCTTGCCCAAGGACACAACGCGGTTGCCGCAGGTGGGATTCGAACCAAGGACCTCTCGGCTTGCAGCCTGCACCTCTACCTACTGAGCCACCGTGCTCCCGTGAACCCTTTCCAGCAATTAATCAGATGGTAGGTTTGAACTGCACATACCAGAATATTCAGATATCATCATAAAATAGGTGACAACAGTCGCTTTCAGCATCATAAGTACAGTAGAATCCTCTTAATTGAATATCCATTTTGCCAGTGAAAATTATTCAATTAACAGGAGTATACAATTAACAGGGATTTGGTCAGTTTCCTGTGTTCTGGAGGTAAACTGAGCATTTATTCTATTATAGCTTGTTTGACAGAGCTCATAGAGCTCTGTCAAACAAGATATAATAGAATAAATGTCTGTATTGGATGTAGTGAGGCCAAAAAGATTGATAAATAAGGGGAATTTGGTGCGTGTCACAGTAATTTTTTCGATATATTACAAAACTTTATATACAATTAACAGGAGTTTACTCTACAACCCATATGCAATTAACAGATCAAATTTGTACTGAAGGTATGCTAAATGGTTTTGTGTTTTAAAATTATATTCAATTAACAGGGATATACAATTAAGAGATATCCAATTAAGTGGGCTCCACTGTATTAATATAAAAATCTTATCACTGTAGTGAGAGGGTTAGCAATTTCATTTATTCTCATTGCCAGACACTGCAATTTTATCAACTAGCAGTACGTAACTGATGAGGACAATGGGGTGTGTAGACACCATAAGATCTTTTCTAAGAATGGAACAGCCATTTTTGAATCTCATCAAAGCAGTGAGTGCATGAATACCATAAAGAAAATGAGAACCCATACAGAGTAAAAGCAATTTGCAAAAAAAATGGGGGACATGGTTGACTGAAGCATCATGGTTGGTAGTTTTTTAGAATTATTATCAACACATGATACACAGCGAGTTATTCTGCACTCACAACAGTGTGTAAGTGGAATATGGGTGGAGAAAGTTAATGGGTTGAGAAAGATAACCCTCAGAAATGAAAACTGATGTCCAACTTTTAACAAGTGCACCACCAGGTGGTGGATTAATATACGGCCGCCTAGGAAGAAATTGGGCTTGCGAAGAAATTTTTAGTTGAACAAAAAAGGTCAATAATTCCTTCAAAAATAATTGTACATTCCTGGCTTACGACCCATTAAAGTTGAATATATTGTTTTCAAGTTATTGTGTGGAGAATCAAAAGTCACCAAAACTCCCAGATGGCTGCCGTGGTGGCCATACTGGATATGCCAGAATGCTGGTTATCGAAAGGAACCATCCTCTGATCATGATCCATCCTCTGATCATGATTAATCAACAATAAAAAGACAGACAGACAGACAGACAGACAGACAGACAGACAGACAGACAGACAGACAGACAGACAGACAGACAGACAGACAGACAGACAGACAGACAGGCAGGCAGGCAGGCAGGCAGGCAGGCAGATGGACAGACGGACACTGATGCTGGTTATCGAAAGGAACCATCCTCTAATCAACCATAAAAAACAGCATCTGTTGGATTATCACATAGACAATCAAAAGTCCCTGAAAATCCAAGATGGCTGCCATGGTGGCCATATTGGATATGCCAGAATGCTGGTTATCGAAAGGAAACATCCTCTAGTCATGTTTAATCAACCATAAAAAAGCAGTATCTATTGGATCTGAAGTTTTCAAGTTATCGCGTCGACAATCAAAAGTCCCAGAAAATCCAAGATGGCTGCCATGGTGGTCAAATTGGATATGCCAGAATGTTGGTTATTGGAAGGAACCATCCTCTAGTCATGACTGATCAACATTAAAGAAACAATATCTGTTGGATGTATTGTTTTCAAGTTATCGCGTGGACAAACAAAAGTTAACGGACAGATGGAGAGTATGTACGCATGCCTCGACAGACAGACGGATGGACATTGCCATACCATAATACTGCCTGCTCATATGAGCTGCCATATAAAAAGCTCAGCATCACATTTTTAACATAAATCACTAAAGAATGAGTTTGTCAAATAAGATATCATTCACTGATTTCAGAGTTCAAATAAGAGAGTGTGCAGGGAAGTGCCTACACTGGACACCCCAGCCGTATTGCCCCGCACTGAAATTCAGCACTCGAGATTCTAACCAGTTTCAAAGATTCCGCCTAGCACATGTTTTGGGTGATTGTTCCATTTATTTATTTATTTATTGGGGTTTACTCTCTGCACACTGATGTCAAATTGATCAAGTTTTCAGCAGAAAATATTTCCCATAATGCAGTTTGATATTTAACCAAATATACCTTGTTTGACAGAGCTCTGTGAGCTCTGTCAAACAAGATATAATTGATTAAATTCATAGTTACACAAGAGTGATTGGAGAAAATTCTGTTGTACTACCAGAGTGTTGGGGGTTAATGACACTTTGGACAGCCAGGGTCATCCCATGTTGGACAGTCTTATGGGTGGAGGAAGCCGGAGTACCAGGAGAGAACCACTGAGTAATGGCAAGTAACTGTCAGATTCCTCAACATACTAAGTCCACTCAAGCAAGTCCATTTTTGGCACATCATCCTCATTATCTCTCAAACAAACTTGACTGCTGCTACAAATATTAGATACCTATGTTCTTTTATGACCATTAATTAGTTTTGAGACTTACACAGCATCTTTTCAAACGGATTAACTGAGAATGCATTAATAATTAATCTCCACTCTGCAAAACACCATGGTGGCCACTTTGACAAAAAGCCACAAGCACCAGTATTTTAATGCTACAGGACAAATAGTTCAGACAACTGGATGTCTGTCCACCCAGTAACTCATTGAGTACTAATACCCTAGTTTCAGTTTAAGTTTGTTTCCTTTACAAGGAATTGCAAGCAAATTCTACAACTTATATTAATGCCTCTCCTTGGCCCAATGGCTCATGTTAGCCCGCTACACTAATTTATTTATTTATTTATTGGGGTGTAGTGACACTTTTGACAGCCAGGGTCACCTCATGTCGGACAGTTTTACGGGTGGAGGAAGCTGGAGTACCCTGAGAGAACCACCAAGGAGTGGTGAGCAACTGTCAGACGCCTCTACATACTAACTCCACACAAGCAGGGTTAGCACTGGTTGAAGACAAGTGAAAGCCTTAGTGCACAGTGCCACCATGCTCCCATGCGGGCAATCAGGACTAGGCGCCTTGCCCAAGGACACAATGCAGTTACCACTGGTGGTGATTGAACCACCGACCTTTGAGTTTGAAGTCCTATGACGTAACCACTGAACCACCACATGTCTATCCCTATATACTAATACCAAAATACAGAAACTTTTTTTTCCCATAATGCAATGAGGCATTTAACCAATTCAGTCTTGTTTGACAGAGCTCAGAGAGCTCTGTCAAACAAGACTAAATTGGTTAAATTTGTAATTGCAATGTGGAAAAAAATAATAGTTTAAAATATTGGTATTTTGACAAAAGTGTCCAAGGGTAAAATGGAATAGCCTACGAAGCTTAAACATCATTGATTCTTTTTGAATACAAAACAAATTAAATTAATAGAGATCCCCATGCAGAAAGGGGCTCTATTCCTTATTACATGTATTATAGAGATGGTCTCATTCTGCTGTGGACTCTCACAATGCAGGGACCTTTAGCTTGCATGGAGTGTATGCCTATCTCTACACTTGGGGGGTAGGGGAGGGGGGGGGGGGTAGGGGAGGAAGTCAGTTATTTTACATCTCCATCCAGGAGAACAGTATGCGGTGACCCAACAATTGGTGCCAACAGAGAGGGTTTCGACACCAAAGAACTTGACTGGTCAGGGACGAGTGACATCAAGACAGCACATCCCTGCCTGCTCTTTCGAACCTTGTCATGGATTAACTCCCACCCTGAATGTCATTCAGAGTGAGCGACACAATGAACACACATGCATTATAAGGTTTATCCCTGAGTTCAATATTCAATGAAAACATGGCGACCTCCTACAGGTAAACTGGAAGACAATTTTCAGTTTGTTAGCTAATATGTGTTCATTTGGAAATGGAGGATTTTTTATGCATATATGTGTTATCTACAGAGTTCATGCGATGAGACACATTTCGCATGGCTCAGACTGTATTCTCTATCAATGATGTCTTGAGGCCAGACACTGTTGATTTCTTTATCAAATCAAGTCATGGCTGCTGTTATGCAACCATGACTTGTTTTTATAAGAAATTCAAGAAAAGTCTCAGCAGATTAAGAGTTAACCCACACTTCTTGAATGTGTTGACAGTGGAACTGGGACAAGAATTGATGGGACACATAAAATCGGTTTCCAAGAATGAGATATGTTAACAAAATGACAAGTAAAATTTTGTTTTGCTGCATGGAGAATTGCTACACCATCAGTGAGTTACCTCTCAGTGTTTTGTATTTTTTATTGATTACTGGCTTATTCTTCTCAACTGACATTTAGAATTGTGACACTAGTCTGTCCTTTACTGGGGACAAGAAATCCTGAGGCAGTCTACAAATATAATCTAAAATAGAAAAATATTGACTTTCTTCCAAGATCCTCAATACTAACAAGAGAAAAAGCAATCACCTTTCTGTGCTCAATGTTCATATAAAAAACTCCCATTGCATATATGATAATTTTATTTTTCCATGAAGATGCTACTGTTTGTATGTTTCAAGATTCCGTTTTTGGATAATCTGTTTGTTTACTGGTGTTTGAGGTCATTTTCAGCATCCATGGAACTATTAACTCCTAGTACTCTGGTAGTATTTCAAATTTTTCATCACTGACTCTATATTGCCCATGCGGCAGGGAAAACTTAGCAAATTATATCTGGTTTGACAGAGCTCAGTGTGCTTTGTCAAACAAGATATAATTTTTTAAATTCGTAGTTGCATTGTGGGAAGAATTTGCTGCTGAAAACTTTGGTAATTTGACATCAGTGTGCAGAGAGTTAAGACCATGAATTAAAGTAAAGCTAGGCCAGTCATTTATGCCTGTGCTATCCAAAATAGCTGGGTCGGTGTCAGTATTTTCGATTCAGTTTCGGTTTTAGAACACCACCGAAAAACCACATCGCATTAATTTGAAAACACCGACATTTTCGGTTGCAGATAAAATTTGTTCTCCATTTCGCATTTTTATAGATTCTATATTTAATAATGGCAGAACAAGCGAACGGCAAGTTAAAACCCAACCTGAACTCTATAAATTTGTGCGTAATTTGAACTTTACAGTATACATCAATAAGCCAAACATTCTTTTCAGTTCTATTAATTTATCTTTGTCAAGGACTGACGACGTTTAGACATTGTTCACACACTGCACTGGGTAAGCAAGTTTGCAAAATCAACCTAAATTCGATGAATGAACTTGGTCTGTTCCAGCACCGATAACCGCACCGCAACCTCAGTTTTACTTCTTAAAAAACACTGACACTGACACGAAAATTCACCACTGACCCACCTCTACTATAGAAGTTCCATACCAATGATGAAGCAAGATGCGCATATCCCCAAAAAGTGAAAAAATATTTGAATACCGTATTTTTCTCTCCAACTGGACCAAACTATGGTCATCCATTTGGGTATCATGTTTGCAGGTAGTGCTTAAATTAGACCAGACTAAGGCCTACAAAGGCTTTAACTCCTTTGGTGCGGAATATTCTGAGAAAAAGAATTCTCAGCAAGTAATATTTTACCAAAATATCGGTTATTAGACTAAAGGGTAATAATTTTAAAAATCGTTCTTATGATCTCATTCAAAGGTTTTTTTGGAAGGGAATAACAATTTACAATTTTTTAAAAATATTTTTTTACATGTTATATGTATGTATTGCCATGCATTAAGTCAGAGTTCTGGGGCACTGTTTAGTGATTTCTGTATTTCAGTAAAATTAAACATATTTTAACTTAAATTATTTGAAACAATGTGATATCATCCCTTGAAGATTCGTTGGAATCTTTATGCTTTCATGGATGATACAGTTGTTCTTGGACAGAATAGAAATTGTACACCAAACATGGAATACAGGCCAGAAAATAAGCAGACTGTCATCTGCAAAATGAGGTTCCCGGAGGGTGAATTTAGTGATGCTACCCTGCACAGCAGGGTATCATCACTAAATTTACTCTCTGTGAACCTCAATCTGAATAAGGATCTAAAAAATAAACAGAAAGAGGTACCCGGAGGATAAATTGGCCCACTGTATGGGATAGCATTATCAAATTCACCCTCTGGGGATCTCATTCTGCAAATGTCAGGCTGCTTATTTTCAGACCTGTTGAAATATGAAGGTGTTTGATTAAAAGCATTTCGACATGGACACACACTTTTGGATGACATGTCGACTATAGTCGCCAACAAAGGTGTGTCATTGTGCTGTCATCTTTATGCACCTAGCTGTCATGCCAAAAGAGTTCAACACACAGTGCCAAAGTGCTACTGATCCCAAATATCAGCTTCTTGAACTATGTGGGTGAAGAAATCTAGTACAACACCTGGTTATGCATTAATAACTCAATATAAATAAAAAATAAAAAAAATAAAAAAAAACATATATATATAAAATTTAAAGGTGTTGAATCCTCCTGAATTTTAGCAATGTGTTACTACATCTTTACCATAAATCAATACCATGTAATAATGACTTATGACAATCCAGAAGAAAATGACATTCAGATTTAAAAACATGGTTTAAACACATCTGTCATCATGTACTCCCACAGTAGCATAACATTAGCATGACATAAAATCCTTCATCAAAGTATAGATATCAAATAAGTGTGCATATTTTAAATCTGGGTCATGAACCATGATAGATGATGGACTGTTGAGGGAGGGGGAAGCTTTAAGCTATTGACAGAAACTGTATGGAAAAACAGATTACAGAACTCATGTTTAGACAAACTACGGTGGAACACAGTTAAATGAACAGCCGTTTGCCACTGAGAATTCTTCCATTAACAGGAGAGTTCATTTATTTAATTATTTATTGATGTTTAAGGTCACATATTTCTGAACAAAGGCTAATCATAACCGCAACTTGGATATAAAGTCCAGCCAATCATTTGTACCCATGTTGCTCATTTTAGAGGACTTCCAACCCAGGTATTGATTAACGCATTCTATTTTATCAGTAAAATGGAGCTCGTTTACCAGAGTAAACAAGTACTGCTTCACCTCCTAGGATTGCCACAGGGAAACAGGAGTATTAAATTAACATGGATTTTGTCACTAAATTCCTGTATTCTGTAAACAAGCACTGCTTCAGTTCCAGGGGTTCCCGCAGGAAAACAGGAGTATTCAATTAACATGGATTTTGTCACTAAATTCATGAATTCTAGAAATAATTTGCTTCTCATAGTGACAAATAGCTTATAAAAATTTTCCTAGGCTTAATTTATTTTTTTTATTTATTGGTGTTTAATGGCACTTTTGATATTCAGGGACACCTCATGCCAGACTGTTTCACGGGTGGAGGAAGCCGGTGTATCTGGAGAGAACCACCAAGCAGTGGCAAGCACCTGTCAGACTTCCCAATGAACAAACTTCACACAAGCAGGGTTAGAATTGGTTGAAGATGTGTGCCATTGTTGTACAGTATGCTATGGTACACAACCATTTTTTCATGTTTAAAACATTAACTGGTAGAGTGCTGGAAGCCCATATTTGGGCTTTATTCTGAAGTGTCGGTACCACATCTTAAAGGCTTCATATTCTGTGGATGTTCTACATATCACTTTTGAAGTGAAATTATTTAGTCTGTTAGGATTTTTGCCTTGTTACAATTTATGGGAGAGTGCCTTTTGGCACTCTCCCATAAATTGTAGCAAGGCAAAGATATGTGAACAAATTTTGATGACCAAAAATAATTCAGCACTCTACCAGTTAATGATATTTCTACTTTCTGAGACCTGCCATGCAAAACGACTGCTGATATTGAAAATCCAAACTCGTATGTGATGGTATCGATCAGTTTTGATGATCTGAAAACTACAACAATTATTTTTTTAGTTTCATAAATTTGGACATTAGCAGTAGTCTTCACTTGGGCAATCAAGATTAAGCTCCTTGCCCAAGGACACAACAGAGCTACCAATTGTTAGGATCAAACTGTATACCCTTCTGTTTGAAGTCCAACATCAAAACCACTGCACTCCCTCCTAGGCCTAGGCTTAAAAGAATGAATCAAAATCAACAGTCTTCATAATAGAGTGATACAGCTTCATATTTATTTATTTATTGATGTTTAAGGTCACATATTTATGCACAATGGCTAATCATGACCATGACAGTTTTACGGGTGGAGGAAGCCGGAGTACCCGGAGAGAACCACCGAGCAACAATGAGCAGCTGCCAGCTGCCCAACATCGTAACTCCGCACTGCAGCACAGGCAGGGTTAGATTGGTTGAAGACATGCGTACCATCGACGTGCAGTACACCTTAGTACACGGCGTCATCGTGCCCCCACGCGGGCAATGGAGATGAAGTGTCTTGCCCAAGGACACAACGCGGTTGCCGCAGGTGGGATTCGAACCGAGGACCTCACGGCTTGCAGCCTGCACCTCTACCTACTGAGCCACTGTGCTCCCCGATACAGCTTCATTCATTTTCAGATATATCATCCCTCGAGTGCAACTAGGCACCATCTGCAATCCATGAGCATTGCCGATGGTGTCTTGTTGCACTCAGGGGATGATATATATATAATGGGATAAAGTTTGTCATTGTGAAAGTGCATCACATTGTTGGGTCTTATTATATGCGACAAGTAATAGATATATCACTATTTTGTGTACTATATGGGTAAATAATTGTACAGTTGTGCAGGTGTCCGGAGATATTTTGGACGAGGCGAAGCCAAATATTGGAGGACACCTGCACAACTGTACAATTATTTACCCCTATAGTACACAAAATAGTGATATATGTGATTTAATCCACAGCCCCTCAATGTTAACATTTCATGACAGAGAACAAAAGAAATATTAGGTAGCTGTGGATTAAGTTTGGATGACGTGCACAAATCTGTTGGTGGCAGTAACAGAGACAGACTCTAAAAATATAGTATTTGCAGACTTGTTTGCAATCTGCCCCTTGTTGCAGAATCACTTTCTAAAGCCCACTTCTCGACTTCCAATCAAATGATAAAACCTTCTAAAAGAGGAAAAGGCAATAAACTTGCTGAAGATATGTCAAACTTCTACAAGGATAATGTATTGGCATTCAGTTGTGAAATGGACCAAGAAGCGATGTAACATTTTATGACCAGGAAAGATCTTTGACTGGGTTTGCAAAGAGCATCACAAGTGTGTGTTAGCACAGATCATTGCCTTAAAATATTTTACAGCTCTGTCAACAAATTGCTCCCCACCAGTCAACAATCACCAGACTACAGCTAATGTCCAAATTTATTAAGCTTCCATCATTGAAACTAAATCAATAAATGTTATAGTTTTCAGATCATTAAAAATGATCGATACATCACTTACAAGTTTGGATTTTCGATATCAGCAGTTGCTTTGCATGGCATGTCTCAGAAAGGAGAAATATCATTAATGTTTTAAACATAAAAAAATGGTTGAGTTATCACAGTTTAACATGTCTCACTTCAGCAGAATTCTCTAAACCCATGACATCCCAAAACTAGGTTTGACTTGAACTGACTCTAAATCACTCTAAAAAATTATATAAAAGATTAAATATGGAAGTTTTTGGAGTAGAAGTTTGGGAAAAGATTATTTAGTGTTTTTCCATTACCAGCAAAGACTAAAAACTTGGCTCCAGTGACAGGCCTAATGATACAGTGGCACTCTGTTAACTGAATAACCACTTTGCCGTTAAAAAACTCAATTAACAGGAGTTTGGTCATTTTTCTGTATTATAGTTATAAACTGAGCATTTATTCTGATATATTTTGTTTGACACAGCTCATGGAGTTCTATCAAACACGATCTAATAGATTAAATGCCTGTATTTGATGTACCAAGGCCAGCCAAATACATCTACAGTAGAACCTGTCTTGAGAGACCGCCCTTTGGGCCACACAAAAGTGGTCTCTCAAGACAGGTGGTCTCTCATAACAGGTTTCAGGTTTTCTCAAGTCAGTGAATAACCAACCACAAAATTTAGAAATGGAGAAGAATGGATTTTTGTAATTTCTTTGTAGTTGTTCTTTTTTATGAATATTTTGCAACAAATTTGTTACAAAAAGATTTTCAACACAAATTTATTTTTATTCCTATCTGTCACATTTCAGGTATGTATGAAATTGTTTATTCAGCAATAATCCTAATATATTCACAGGGGTCTTATAAAAATATCTCAATCTGTAATGAGTTAGCAAATGAAACCCAATTAAGAGCGTTAAGACCTTTAATTATGTTAGTATAACCACAATGGATTTTCCAATTCCAGAACAGGTAAAAAGTTTTTGTCATGGTTTGTCTTCAAAGGGGCGGTCTCTCAAGACAGGTCTATTATGGCATAAAAATACAAGTTGGTACCAGGTCACAGTGGTCTCTCAAGACAGGTGGTCTCTCAAGACAGTGGTCTCTCAAGACAGGTTTTACTGTATACACATTATAAGTTATTGTGATGAATTGACAGTAATATGGTCTGAGGTTTGCGGCTGACAGTTTATGTTCAACTGAGATGTGGAGCATTGACCTCAGACTATGTTACTTTCAATTCATCACAATAACGTATGTATATGCCAATACGACTCTACAAAGCCTAAAACCAACATCGGGAAATGAACAAGGCAACTTTTAACTGGTAGAGTGCTAAATTATTTTTGGCCCCCAAAATTTATTCCCATGTCTTTGCCTTGTTACAATTTATAGGAGAGTGCCTGTGGGCACTCTCCTATAAATTTTAACAAGGCAAAACCTAACAGAGTAAATAATATCACTTCAAAGATAATATGAAGCACATTCACTGAAGTTGAAGCCTTTAAGTCGCAGTACCTGCACTTCAGAAAAAAGCCCAAATATGGGCTTCCAGCACTCTACCAGTTAACTGGTTGAAGGCAAGATTATTTTTGGTGGTCTGAATTTGTTCAACAAAATTTATTTATTGCAAATAATTTATTTATTACAAATAATTTTTGTAATAAAACTAATTCATATGAACAAAAATATCATTTGCGTTTGGCTGAATATGAAACATGACAAAGGAAAATGTTCTCTTTTGTTCTGGTACACTCATTTTTTGAAAACCCTGATAGTGTCTTCTAGCACTCAACCAGTTTGTGATAACAAGTTTAGTGAGTAAACATCTCATGTACCCCACAACTTTGCTGGACAAACTAGAGGTGTGACTGCCTCAGATGGGCCTGTCCATACCACCCCCCACCCCCAGGCAAAAAAAGTGCGATCAAAACTATAATTGCCGGTGCACAGGTTCCCATGGTAGTGAACATCCACACCAAGTTTCAAAGGAATTGCCCCATAAAAATCCAACAAAATCTCCGGACAAAATTCAGGCATTCTAAGACAAAAAGGGTCATGTTATAGCCCCCATATTATACTGAGACTGATACTTCCTTAGATGATAATTCTTTGAGTTTGTTATTTTTCTGCATTTTCTGACTGGTCTGACTCATTTGCACTGAGTGACCTTTGTTTACATCTTTGTTACACTAATCTATTGTACATATAGCTTTCAAAACATTTAAACTTTCTTAGAAAATTTCAGTATTATTATTTATATAATCTGAGAACCAGCAAACCTTTTCATCATGGTATTCATTGTGACAGAATTTATTTCTGAATTTGAAAGCTCTCCTAGTTTGGACCTTTTAGAATCTCTTAAGAAGGAGGATTTATTCCAATTTGCTCATTATCTAAAATTACCTGCCACCCCTGGTCTGAACAAACATAAACTTAAACAGCTCATTGTTAATCATTATATGGAAGAAGGCCTTTTGCCTCAGTCTGAAACTCCCTCTTCTGAACCACAACATACTGATGCCCTTGAACTCAAGAAATTAGAATTGGAATTAAAAAAGTTAGAAATGCAACAAGAAATGAAGCGACATGAAAATGAAATGAAATGAAAAGAATTAGAGGCTCAAAAAGAAAGGGAACAAATTCAGGCGCAAAAAGAAAGGGGACAAATTCAGGCTCAAAAATAAAAAGAGGAAAGGGAATTAAAATTAAGGGAAATTGAAATTTAGGCCCAAAAGGAAATAAAAATAAAAGAATTAGAATCTCAACATCAAGGCTCAAATGTAATTTCCCTAAGTAGATTTGATGCAACTAAACATGTTAGGCTAGTTCCCCCCTTTCAAGAAAAAGAAGTTGATAAATATTTTTCACATTTTGAAAAATTGCCAACAAGTTTAGAATGGCCAAGGGATGTCTGGACTTTGCTATTGCAAAGTGTTTTGAAAGGGAAGAAATCTATTCTGCTCTATCTTCTGAACAAAGCAATAATTATGACGCTGTTAAAGAGGCTATACTTAATGCATATGCATTTGTTCTAGAGGTCTATAGGCAGAAATTCAGAAATTATTATAAAAACAAAAATCAAACTCATGTGGAATTAGCCAGAGAGAAGCAAAATTTATTTGACAGGTGGTGCCATTCCAAAGAAATTGGGAAAGATTTCTCTAAATTAAAAGAAATGATGCTGATTGAAGAGTTTAAAGGAAAGATACATTCAGATATAAAGGCCCACCTGGATGAACAAAAAGTTGACACATTAAACAGAGCTGCAGTACTAGTAGATGACTATGACTTAACTCATAAAATGAGTCGTAACTCTACAAATTTTTGGCTTCACAAGAATTCTTTCCAAAGTGTACCTAGACCAACTTCAGATAAAACTCATCCTTCCAATCCTCCAAACTTTTCACCACCCAAATTTAATAAGAAATCTGGTGAAAATAAAACCTCTAATGCCAGTCCTACACCATTACGACCCAACAGTTCAACTAAAATTTGTAATTATTGTAAGAAACCAGGGCATTTTCTATCTGATTGCTGGCTGTTAAAAAGGAAAAATGATCCTCAACTTCACAGAATGCACTAGCATGTGCACCATGCCCTGACAATTATGTAATAAATCAAGATGCTTTAGAAAATTATAGGCCATTTATTTCTGAAGGCTTTGTTTCCCTTGATGGGGATAAGCACTGTTCCTTACCAATAAAAATACTGAGAGACACAGGGGCTACTCAGTCTTTAATGTTAGAAGGCATTTTGCCATTTTCTGAAGAAAGTGCTACAGGGGCACAAGTTTTAGTATCGGGTATTGAGTCAAATTCTTTAAATGTCCCACTTCATAAAATAAATTTAAAAAGTAGTTCAGTAAATGGGACTGTAACAGTAGGAATCAGACCTACTCTACCTGTAAAAGGTATTTCTTTTTTATTGGGAAATGACTTAGCTGGTGACAAAGTCACTGTAGAACCTCAAGTGGTGGATAAGCAGAGCACAGATGAAAGTATTATTAATTTGAAGGAATGTTTTCCTTTTGCCTTTCCAGCATGTGCTGTGACTCGGTCCATGACAAAGAAAGCTGAGGTTGATAACAACCTCAATTGTAATGATTTGAACAGCAAAGCTGAGGATAAGAACAGTCACAAAATTACGGATTCTGAAGACATTGATTTGTCTTAGACATTTTTGAGTCAATGTGATGACTCCTCCAGAAATTGTAAAGAGGCCACTATATCTGAGAGTGATGGGGGACCGCCTTGAATGTCATTTCCCGGACTTCTTTAATTCAGGAACAGGAAAGTGATCCTGGTCTTGCCGAGCCATGTGAAAGGGCACTAACAGAGGCAGAAGCCCAAAACTCCCCTGTCTGTTATTTTAAAAAATCTGATGTACTCATAAGGAAATGGCGACCACCAGAAGTACCCATCCAATAGTGACTGTGAGGTTATTTAGCAAATAGTTGTCCCCACTAAATACCGGAATGAAATAATAAGCCTGGCTCATGAAAATCCAATGGCTGGACATTTGGGAATTAGGAAGACCTACTCTCGTATACAGCAATGTTTTTACTGGCCCAAGCTTCGACAGGATATTGTTGAATTTTGTAAAACCTGCCACACCTGTCAAATTGTAGGAAAACCCAACCAGAAGATTCCTCCTGCTCCCCTTCAACCAATCCCTGCTTTTGAGGAGCCATTTAGTAGAATTATTATTGATTGTGTTGGCCCATTGCTCAGAACAAGATCTGGAAACGAATATCTTCTTACCATCATGTGTGCTTCTACACGATTTCCTGAGGCTATACCTCTAAGAAAAATTAAAACTAAGACTATAGTTAAGGCCTTGATAAAATTTTTCACCACTTTTGGTCTACCCAGGTCAGTGCAATCAGACCAAGGCTCAAATTTTATGTCAAACATTTTTCAGCAGGTGATGTATGAGCTCAAAATTAAGCAGAACTCATCAAGTGCCTGCCATCCTGAAAGTCAAGGTGCTCTTGAACGCTTTCATCAAACACGGAAGACCATGATAAAGGCCTATGGGGAGGATAAAGAGAAGGATTGGGATGAAGGGGTACATCTCCTCTTATTTGCAGTCCGTGAGACTGTACAGGAATCTCTGGGGTACAGCCCTTTTGAATTAGTTTTTGGACACTCGTTGAGGGGTCCACTCACTGCTTTGAAGGAGAAATGGCTCGAAGAAGAGCACCTGAAATTTCTCTTCTGAACTATGTGTCCACTTTTAAGGAAAAATTGCACCAGGCCAGAGAAATGGCAAATAAACATTTACAGAAAGCCCAGAGTCATATGAAGACCTGGAATGACAAAAAGACGAAATTTCGCACCTTTAAACCTGGGGACAAGGTGCTAGTATTATTCCCTTTAAAGGGCAATGCTTTACAAGCAAGATATTCAGGACCTTATATTGTTAAGCACAAGATAAGTGATACTGATTATGTTGTTTAAACTCCTGATAGACTCAAAAATACTCAGCTGTGCCATATAAATATCTTGAAAACATATGAGAGAGAACCAAGCTCTCTACCAGTCTCAACAGTTACCCACATGGGTGAGTTGGAAATTCCTGTGGAGGATATTCATGAAGGCGGCAAAAATGTACCTCTGAAGTTACAGAACTCAGATGTCCTGAGAGATCTACAAAATAAAATGGATTATTTACTGCCTGACCAAAGAGAAGATTTATTTGATTTAATTTTCAAATATCAACACTTATTTCCCGATGTGCCTAGTAGGTCATCTGTTATTTTTCATGATGTTGATGTGGGAGGAGCAAACCCTATCAGGCAGCATCCATATAGATTGAACCCTTTGAAAGCTGAGAACATGCGAAAGGAAATACAGTATATGCTGGACAATGATATCATAGGACCTAGCCATAGCAACTGGAGTTCGCCCTGAATACTTGTCCCAAAACCTGATGGGAGTTACCAATTTTGTACGGATTACCAAAAAATGAACAGCCTCACCAAAACAGACAATTATCCAATTCCAAGAATTGATGACTGCATTGACAAACTTGGCCATGCTAAATTTGTGACAAAATTTAACTTGTTAAAGGGTTATTGGCAAGTCCCTTTAACAGAAAAAGCAAAAGAAATATCTGCTTTTGTTACCCCATTTGGGTTATATCAATATAAAGTAACCCCTTTTGTCATGAAAAACTCTCCGGCAACGTTCCAGTGCATGATTAACCACTTAATTGCAGACCTTGATCACAGTGAAGCTTATATTGATGATGTTATTATACACACAGATACAAATTGGGCTGATCAATTTTTTTACAAAATGACCCAAGCCAGCCTAACTCTTAACTTGGTAAAATCAGAATTTGGCAAAGCAATTGTAAATTATTTAGGTCATGTTGTGGGTCAGGGGCAGGTGAAGCCGATTGCAGCAAAGGTTGATGCCATTGTAAATTTTCCAGTACCAAGCTCTAAAAAAGAGCTCAGGAGTTTCTTAGGCATGGCTGGATATTATAGAAAATTTTGTTTAAATTTTTCAGATGTTGTCTCTCCTTTGACCAGTTTATTGAGCAAAAGGGTTAAGTTTGTTTGGACTGAGGAGTGCCAGAAATCCTTTAACAGAATAAAAACATTATTAAATAATTCCCCTATCCTGGCCAGTCCCAATTATAAAGCCCTTCAAATTATTTATAGATGCAAGTGACAATGGAGCAGGTGGGTATATTGCCCAGGAAGATTCCCAAGGTATTGATCACCCTGTATGTTATTTCTCCAGAAAATTTCTCAAGCATCAAACGAATTACTCTACAGTAGAAAAAGAAACTTTGGCTCTAATTTTGGCATTAACCCATTTTGATGTGTATTTAGGAACCACCCAATGCCCAATTACAGTTTACACTGATCATAAACCCTTAACTTTTATCAATAAAATGGAAAACAAGAATCAAAGATTACTGCGGTGGAGTTTAGGCCTTCAAGAATATAATTTAGAGACTAGGCATATTTCGGGAAGAGATAATGTTGTAGCTGATGCTCTTTCCAGAATATCCTAATGATCTGATCGGTCCCCATTCACTTTAAGTGTATATATATATAAACATATGTTCATAAAACATTTGTGAAGATTATCGTGTGTGTATTGTAAACCAGTCAGAGTCTGCTAAAGGTATATTAAAAGTTTTCAGTACCTTCAAACTTTTTCTTTTAAGGCGGGGTGTGTTATAGCCCCCATATTATATTGAGATTGATATTTCCTTAGTTGATAATTCTTTGAGTTTGTTATTTTTCTGCATTTTCTGACTGGTCTGACTCATTTGCACTGAGTGACCTTTGTTTACATCTTTGTTACACCAATCTATTGTACATATAGCTGTTGATTGTTTAAGTAGGTCACTTGTTTACTTGAATTATGACAGAATCACGTAGAAACTGATAGAACTTTGTAGACATTTCATTTTCTTGGACATTCTATCTGGTTACTATGGATGTAAAGGTTTGTCAACAGAATTCAGAAACTCATTTTTAGAAAGCCATTTCAGAAAGACTCACTTCAGTTGTTTCCATTGGAGATTATTATGGTTTCAGAACAGTGCATTTATTATAGAAGCAGTGCTTCTTTGTGAATTTGGAAGATTGATTCCAAAAGAGAATTTTGAAGAGAATTTATTCGTCTTGGAAAAGAGAATTTATACTTTCTGTGAAACAGAATATTATTTTGTGAAAAGCCAGGATTCTACTGGATTATTTGGAAATTACCTGTAGCGCCAATACTTCTTGGATTTTTACTCCATTTAAATTTTGCAGAGCATTTTATTATATTTTATTGGAGACTGCTGAAATCTCTAAGTGAAAATTTTATTACAAATCTACGGGATACTGTTCCTGAAGAGACATTCTTGGATTTAATACTACCAGCTGGTAACTTTCTTCACAAGATTCTTCACCACTGGATTACCCAATTAGTGTAAAAGATCATTGTGTCAATTTTTTTTATATTAATTTTTTTTTAATTAAATTTTAGAATAGTTAAATTCATAGTTATTGTTGCTGATTCTCAGATTTCTTTCTGTTACCAATATCAATAATATTTCCACACTGTAACAGGTCATAACTCTGGCAAAAAAATTTCAATCAAAACTATAATTGATGGTGTGCAGGACCCCATGGTAGTGAACATCCGTACCATGTTTAAAAGGAATTGACTCATAAACATTTGAGAAAATCTCTGGAGAAAATCAATTATTCTCAGATGAAATGGGGCATAACTCGGGCAAAAAAGTCTGATCAAAACAATAATCACTGGTGCACAGGTTTCCATGGTAGTGAATATCCATACCAAGTTTAAAAGGAATCGACCCATAAACATGTGAGAAAATCTCTGCACAAAATTCTCGCATTCTAAGACATGTGAAAAGGAGCATAACTCTGGCAAAAATAGTCTGACCACAACTATAATCGCAGGTGCACAGATTCCCATGGTGGTGAACACTCATACCAAATTTCGATGACAATGGTCCATAAACGGAGAAAATTTCGGGACAAAATTATGTCTATGGACGGATGAACAGTCGGATGGATGGACATTCTTACTTGTGGGGTTTTTCCCATGTTAAACCCTAACCCCACAATGTCAGAAAATTAACCCTACAGTGTAAAAAATAACCCCACAAGTGGCCACTGTACTAACCCAACCCAACCCCACAACTACCACTGACCCTAAATTGTAAACCCCACAATGTACCTCTGCTAAGCCTGGATGGACAGATGGATGGACAGCAGACATGTTAACTCTCCCGGAATGACCGGGATTCTCCCAGAATTAGCTATCCCCTACCGCCCTCCCGCCCGGGAGTCAATTTGGGCCAAAATCTCCCGGAAAGTTGACATACCAGACAGAAACTGAATCCACCAGCTTTTGTTTACAAATACAAAAGCATGTGCTCTACTCTCAATGGCAAGGTCATTAAGTTTGTGTGAAACGTCACCACTTACGTAAGAACTGGTGACCAATCTCATTTCTGTCAATGGCCGTGTTGTGATTATTTGCAACACGTTTGACAGGCGGATTAAATGAATTTGAGATGCAGGATAATTGCTGAAATTGATTATATATTAAATGCACACCTTTGCTTGTATACAGGTAGCAGTCAAATCGAAAAATAAGTTCCATGCGCATAAATTTTGTCCAATCGAACATGTGCAAAAATACGCACAAATTTATTATTGTGCATTTTGGATTTCACTTTCACTTCAGATAATTATAGCCAATTTTGCAGACAAACGGCTCAAACATATGAGTTGCCGTAATTTTCAATATATTGGGAAAAATTTCCGATTCGCAATTTTCTAAAGCAGGCTGTGAAAAAAATTATGTTTTTGGTGAAAAAAATCTCTAAAAAGTTGCTAATTTACGGCACTTGGACGTTTTTTCATTCGTTGTGATAAATGGACAACAAAATAAATTAAATATCCCGGAGATGTTTCGTCCTGGGCTGGCTGTGGCATAATGTTCACATTTCACTGAAAAATGATCACCCCATTCCAAATCCCCTTCGTAAATGACCAACTACTTCCAGTGAGTACCCGGTGTGGTTAGGTGGGGCGCTGGGCTTTGGCAGATCGAATTACCACAACAACCGGGCTCGGGGTGTGCCTAAACACCACAGATCGCCGCAGGTTACCGCAGGTCGCTGCAAGTACCCATAATTTCCCAAATAGATCCAAAACTTTCAACACAGCGTCAAAACTGATATAGTGCTGAAAAGGTCGAAAATATCTCCAAACATTTTGTACATAAAACCTTTGAAATATGGATGTCATTGGAACAACTCAGATATTGGCACATGACCACATCCATATTTTTGATTTCTGTTTTTCTTTTCTCTATATTTCTATGTTTTGGCTTTTGAAAGGACAAATTGTTCAAATAAAACACATTAGGGTGGAATGTTCAATGTATGTGTGTGTGTGTGTGTGGGGGGGGGGGGGGGGGGGGTGGTAATATGGAAATTATTGATGTGCTGCCCACATGCAAAAATCTCACTGACAAGCATCCGAGTCTCACTGGGAGCTCATCAAAATCTCACTGACAATCACCTCGAGAGGTTAACAGGTCTGGGTCACTCACCACCGGTTAGTAGAACGTTGGCGTATGTTCCTTTGATGTATTGTTGTTGGACTGTTTCCTGTTATGTCTGTGTGTGTGGGAGTGGGGGGGGGGGGGGTATTTGGTATTAATTTGTATTTAAAATTGATCCACACGTGGCTTCTACGCGCAAAAAAAAATCTCCCTGAAAATCATGTCATCTCCCTGAAAATTTTCTTCAATCTCCCTGAAAAAAATTTTGGAAGGTTAACATGTCTGATGGACAGGCAGATGGACGGACAAGGTGATTCCAGTGTACCCCCCCCCCCCCCCAACTCGTTGAAGGGGGTATAATTAACAATAAATCAGATAAAGGTTGAGGTGATGAAGTCCCTCCATCTTAATTCAAATGATAAACTGATTTGTAATTTAAACAACTCTTAATTTGGAACATGGTCTGCTGTACAAGTAAAAAAAAAAACTAGAAAAATGAAGCAGTTAGCAAGTCACTCCATTGATAAAATAACAGCGAACCAGGCAACGTCATTTCAAATATTTTTTGTGGTGATGTCAAATGTAAATGAATGCTACCAAAGATGTAAACATAGAAAAAAACTACACAAGCTCTCATTCAATCAGAAAACAAGGATTTTTTAGTGTTATTGGAACAAAGGGAATTTAATAGTTGTTTGTGAAAGTAATTTTTTGTCACATTACAAAAAGTCTTATTCAGTTAACTGGAGTTAATTGTCTATAAACTACATGCAGTTAATAGGCAAGCTGTGTACTGAGGGTATGGTAAATAATGTTTGGTATTTGGAAGTTATATGCAATCAATATGGTTATTCAGTTATGAGATATCCACTTACACAGGATCACTTGCACCATCAGAAGGTTGGTTTGAACAAAACTGAAAATCAATCCTCAAAAGGTTGCGCTTGTTTCATAAGGATTATAAGCTATGTTTTAGATGCAAAAATTGGAGAAAATGAAAATTTGAATGGCAGTTTTTGTGAATAGTTCTGGCTGGGTATGGTCAGTTGTGTTGCATAAAGAGTTAACAGGTGCTATTACATTGTAATGTATTAAGATGAATGTGGTAGATAAACTCCACAATGTCAAACAACTCACACTTGGAGAAAATAAACACCATAGAGATTTATTCAATTACGATTGCTCTTTTCCGATATAAAAACTAGTTGAAATTTTTTGGGTTATGTCATTTCTTTGTGTGCATTAAATAAATGAATAACATCAAAAGATTGACGAAGCTTGACCCAACAGGAAATTCCAGAAAATATTATTTACCCATATTACTCTGATTCATAGCTCAAAGATGCTAAAGATTTAATTGCCTTAGAATGGCGCAACCAGATTCTTACCAAGATACCTGAAGGTGGTTATATGTACCCAATGAGTCTGCAATGATTTTTCAACAGTCATGTCACTCCCCGTATGATTTGGGTGTGATTAACTCTTTTATTACATGCCTGTTGTATGAAATCCCCATCTACAGCAACACTAAACCATGCGGAAAATAAAAATCTGTTTCGTACATATGCGCGGAACCGGAATCGTTAACGGAGTATTTTTAAATAGAAGCGAAATTTTACTGGAAATTTCTACAAATCGTGCAACGCATTTACAATTTGAATCACTAGCGACAGCTGAAAATTGTCCCCTGAGTTCCAATGTGTTCTATGTGCCAGTAGGCACATAGAACACATTGCAACTCAGGGAACGAAATATTAACACAGGTTCCCCTCGCAAATTTGGTTGGTGATAAAATGTGTTGTTGGTGTTAATAGTTGCCAAGTGAATTGCCGAGTGTCCTTCTAATAATTGTTTTATAGACGTCAAGGCATGTTATAAACACAGAACGACATACGCGTGTGAATGGGTTAATCGATATGGCACTTGTGCAATCGCAGAAGGATAAAACTTGAGGCCTGTGTATCCTTTTGTGCTGGCATTCGTGCCATGTCGATTAACAAATTCACACACGCGTGTCGTTCTGTGTATTTAATATTTGGCTCTTTCATTTTTTCACAAAACCTCTCAAATCTGCAATACAAATGTGGTCTTCCACTGAAAATCAGTACTGCTCTAAATCTTGGGTTTTCACTAAGAATAAGTAAGTTTGTGAGTAATTTGTGTTAAACCTGTACATATATTATGATTATTATCCAGTGACTGTTCTTTTTGGGGTATTTGGGGGTTATGGAAATGAAGTTTGATTGAAATTGGAAATTTACTATTTTGACTTTCAAATTTACTCAAATCAATATTTGGAGATGTATTTCAAATGCAGTCTGTAGATCTGATTTTAGTTTATTATCTCAGTTGATTAGCAGAAAAACAACCCAAATATACACCCTTCTCACCCCACCCAACCCCAAATGACCCTCTACTTCATATGCCTATGTTCAAGCACCTTCAAGTAATGCTAACTCAAAGCTTGGATCTCAAAACTTTCTGACATGTTGGGACAAAAATTAAATTTTTTCCTACAGTGCTCACGTCGATAACAGAATGTACATCTTTATCCTTAAGCCATCATACAGTCACAAACAGCCCCTTTTATATTGCTCACAATAACTTATTCTAAATGTATTCTTCCTTGCGAACTTAAGTGTTTTTACACCACCATTAGATGCCTGTACAAGCATCCAACAGTAATGTAGAAACCCTGTTAACTGGTAGAGTTCTAAATTATTTTTCGTCCTTAAAATTTCTTTGTGCATCTTTGCCTTGTTACAAATTATGGGAGAGTGCCAGTAGGCACTCTCCCATAAATTGTAACAAGGCAAATCCTAACAGAAAAAATAATATCACTTCAAAGATAATATGAAGCATGTCAACAGAATATGAAACCTTTAAACTGCAGTACCAGCACTCCAGAATAAACCCAAACATGGGCTTCCAGCACTCTACCAGTTAAGTCCTCTGCAGCTGTGCATGTGTATATACGGTTCTTAATACCATAAAAATTAATTGAGGACTTAAGGGTCAAAACCAAAATAAAGGAAACAGGGCCAAAATGTTTGCTTATTAAATTACTGTTTTAAAGAATCACTTTCATTTAATAAAAATAATTCTTTGAGTTTGTAATGATAATAAATGAACAAGCACTTTTATAAAAAAAGATACATGAAACCTAAGGGTAATTTTGTACGGTACGTGGAGAGTGTATTATCACTACATCACCCCATTGAGTGAAGATTCCACACACACAATAACTAAATTTGTTGCAAAGCATAACAAGCACAAGCAAAGTTCCAGCCAATGGACCTCCAGTTTAAATCCGGAGGTCCGTTGGCTGAAACACTATTTGTGTTTTTTGTCCATATGTACAGAATTTGAAAGTGACACTTTGGGTGACAACTCCACTCCATGGGTGATTTAGTTACAATCCACTCTCCACATACTGTATAATGAAAATTATGGCTTTGTCAAATGTTTAAATTTTTTATTTTATTTCTGACAGACAACAAGCCAAGACCAATACCGGGTCTGGATTGTGTCGCTGCATGCAATTGATCTGAAAATTAGATACACGATACAACTCATCATTATGAAGCAACAGACCAAATATAAAATCATTCCCTTTCATAGAAGCCAAGAAAACTTTGACGGAAGAAGTGTTTCGGACGGACTGACGGATGGACTGATGGTCGGACGGACGGACTGACGGACAGACGGAGTCGAGCAGTTACTAGACCTGCTCTGCTGCTGGCAACTCTGGTAACAAATATTCCACTGAGCTCGTTCCAACGAGGGGTCACATGATATGGTTTTGTTGAAATTTTTTGAAAATTTAAAAAAAATGTTATTTAAAATAATATAATTTGATATCGTCTGCGTTGGGTAAAGGGTTAACAAGAGTGTAAGTTTTTTTGTTGACAAAAACAAAGGAGAGATAAACTGGGAGACTGATTATGATGTACTAAAGGCACATTAACTCTTAACTCTTTACCCATAATGTGCAGGATAGCAAGATTTATTATTTTAATTCTTGTTTTTTTAAATTTTCAAAATATTGCAGCAAAACCATATTATGTGACCCCCTCATTGGAACAAGCCCAATGAACTATTTCCAATAAAGGGGTCACATGATATAGTTTTGTTGAAATTGTTTAAAACATATATTTTTTCAACTGTTTAATTTGCAAATTACACAAAAGGATATGCCCGATTCGTTAGGTAAAAGGTTAACTCACTGAGTATTTTCAAGATAAGTTTCATCAGACTTGTGAAGCAGCCATGACTAACTAGATTTGATGAAAAATTCATCAAAATCTAACTGCAGTAATCATTGGTGAAAAAATCTTTTCAATTTACATGCGTAAAACTTGATTAAATGCGCCAAATTATATGTATTTCAGTGGCAAGAGAAATCTTGTATTGGGCAGGAATATCTGCCACCAGCATGCAAGTGGTTAACCCTTTACCCAATGCAGATGATATCAAAATTGATTATTTTAAATATCATTTTTTAAAATTTACCAAAAAATTTCAACCAAACCATATCATGTGACCCCTCATTGGAACGAGCTCGATGAGCTCGTTCCAAAGAGGGGTCACATGATATGGTTTGGCTGATATTTTTTGAAAAATAATATTTTTTCAGCTGCAGAATTTGCATGTTACGTGGGCGGATGTAGCTAATTCGTTGGGTAAAGGGTTAAAAAACATGAGTACGGATGTGATTAGCATTCCATGACAAATGAACAAGTGTTTCATTTTAATTTGTAAATGGTTTGAGGAGACAAAGAAAATAGATAAAAGAGTTTCTTATGGCGAGCAGGCAGGAAGAATAATCAAAGTAAGTACTCCTTAAACTGCAGTAAAAAACGTGTTAACTCGGTGCCTAGACAGTAATGACAAGTTTCCAATTAATGAATGACGTCAATCTGCAATAATTGACATGCACTAATCACTATCTCCAGAGGTATCTATCAATAATGTACCGCAGTCTAACAGTGGAAAGAAACGTTGCAATTTTTTCTTTCAAATTCTTGTGCAAAAGTAATTATATTTCCATTGTCCTGTGACCTTTCCACAAATTCTGCCTTGAATTTAACTTAATTGTTAAGGGATGTAGTTTAACCATCCTTCGTAATTATTCTATTCTCAAGGCAGTATTACAGTTTTCTAAGATGTTGGCTTTAAAACAACTGATCTAACATGTGGTCATTGGTGAGCAGATCTCTTTAAAAGCTTTTGCTACCTCACCCCTTACAATTTTGTCAAAATATCTTTGTTTTGCCTCAAAAATATTTGAAAAACAGATTTCAATTTTTCTAAGTGTAATTAACCCATTGAAAAAGGGCGAACGAATGTCAGATCACATATTTTTGTTTTGCACAAGCCAAGGAGTCTATAAAAAATTGCATGACATTTTTGTTTGTTTTGTTGTCAGGGTTCATACAAAAATTTGCTCACAAAGTTCAAGGGTTTTTCAAGGGCTTCTTTCTTCTTTTTTTTTAAGGGTTACATATAGTATTCAGCTTGTTGTATGAGCTCTAAAAATCTAAGATTCATGTGACACGGATCTGACTTTGGAAGTCAGGAAGTACTGGTACCCAAAGTGTGATCTGTGTTACAGTAATCTTGGTAAAAAGTTCCATACTTTTTTATGGTTTTTTTTAACTGAGCGACACGAGCGCAACAAACAAGTAAAAGGCAAGTACACATATATTTACAATGCCCAGGAAATAGCTTGGTATTCAAGGGTTTTTCAAGAGATTTCTGAAAGTTCCAGGGTTTCTCAAGGGCTAATTTCAAATTCCAGGGTTTTTCAAGAAAAAGCTCATTTTCAAGGGTTTTTCAAGAGCTGTATGAACCCTGGTTGTTACCAAATCAGATATAATAACAAAATGAACATTAGAACCTTCTTTTTATTTCTGATTGTTGGGACATCACAGAATCATACCCCAGGTTTTGGTTACTGGGTCTCATTTCACCAATAAATAGAGGTTACCAACTGCTTTCGCATAGGTATCTGAGTTATCGCATGAGTGACTGAAAGGAAAATTATTTTTTCACGAGTGGATTAGACCTTTGCAACCCACTTTAGAGAACTTACAGCTCAGGTGTTCATAATCAGGTTCAGTTTTACAAGTAAAACATAACTTGTTTACAAATATAAACAAGAAGAGCTCCACTTCTCAGGATTCCCGTGTGGAAGGTATTGGTTACCAGGTCCCATTACATTAGTAAACAGGGTTCGTACACCCTTGAGAAAAAAAAAATTCCAGGACATTCAAGGACTTTTCTCAAGCATTTTCCAGGACATTCCCAGGACCTTCTGATAGCATAATGCTGAGTCTATTCCATACTTGGTTACCTGTTTATAATATAATAGCAGTCATGTAATGGGCTGAATAATAATGGGAATACCTGATGCACGATTTAGGAGGCATGCTCTGTTTTTTTTATGAAAAAACACTGACTTTATGCACTGTCGATCTATGCAATTACGCAAGCTGTTATAGCAATTTTTTTCATAAACACGCTAGATTATTGACACTACATACAAGCATGAGACTTCAGTCTATTACAAAAATCTGAAAATAAACTGAAATTGTGCTTGCATGAAGGGCAATGTATCAAAATCATCCATTATGCCCTCAATTATATGATAACCAATTTGTAAAGCTGTGATTTGACCTTATATTTCTTTGAATTCACATGAAAATGGTCTGAAAGACCATTTTCATATGAATTCAAAGAAATAAAAAATTTTAAAAAAAATTTAAAAAAGACTCAAGTCCGATAAAAAACTGAAAAATCTCATCCGTGTACATATTATATTATTCAAGCACTTTCCAGGACTTTACTAGTGGAGATATGATTTTCAAGCACTTTCCAGGCCCTGGATTTTCGATTTTTTAATTCAAACACTTTCAAGGACCTGTACGGACCCTGGTAAAGCAGGTGCTTTCCACCAAAGTAAACAAGCAGTGTTCCACATCAAGGGTTCCCAACGAGATAAACTGTGGACCTTGAATAACAACCTGAATAAACCTAAATTTGGCCAGGTAAGCACCGAGTAATTGATAATCAAGCAAAATCAATTTAAATAACATGATGAAACTCAAAACTGGATGCCAATGGCAACAATTGTTTTCACAATGTCCCCCATATTTGCACAACATGTTTCTCGTGCGCGTTTTCTTTGTTTTTACAGAGAGATGGCATTTACTCGTCAATTGTTTTTGTTAGTTTAAAATGATTGCTTCATCCAGTTAAGTACACAAAAGCCTATGAATATACTTGGAAACAAGTGTCTGGACAGGCAAGTCATACGATATTCAATATCTCCCGGAACAGAAATTACAATATTGTGGAAGTGAAACCATATCAATCACATCCTTCAAGACACATCTCTGGGGTGTTGAAACTTCAGGCACTTTGCAAATCTGTCAAGATAAATATGTGAAAAAAGATTTTTCAATAATTTTTCATTGTTAGTCTTTTCAATTTTCCTACACAAAACAGTTCTTGAAACCTCAGGGAGAATTAACCCTTTGAACCCTGGTGGTATGGTATCTTCCAGGTCAGGTCAATGACAGTAGTTGAAAGAGTCCATATTCATTATCTGGGGGTAAACCAATTAGTATTTTTAATCTGCAGCCATGTCACAACACATTGAAAATATTGATTATCAACCCCACACATTCACTTAGCAGCCATCCTACTTAACCCTTTACCTAAACTGAAAAGCAGACGACACATGCAAAAAAATTCTTGAATAACTAATTTTTTTCATTTTTTGTCTCAGAAACATAGGTTATGACCCCTCGTTGGAACGAGCTCGACGAGCTCGTTCCAACGAGGGGTCATAACCTGTGTTTTTGAGACAAAAAATGAAAATATTTTGAAAATTAATTGGCGATTTTTGAGAATAGCACTTGCCAGTTTTGGCCGTTACGTTGGGTAAAGGGTTAATGAAATTATGACGTATCATGTTCCTAGGCAGGCAAATTGGACTCTTGTTTGAAAGGGTTGTTTAGCTTCATTCAGAGGTATTTCCCATAGGGAGTCATTCTCTATAAGTTTTAGCCTTGGAAGATTTAATCCATCTTTGACAAGTTTCTCCATCAAATACAGAGGGTCTCACTTAATTGGATAGTTATTAATTGAAAAACCCTATCAGTTGCATATACTATCCAAACACCAAATCATTTACCATACCTTCAGTGTAAACTTGACTTAATAATTGCATATAGGTTAAAGAGTAAATATCTTGTAATTAAATGAAAGTGTCAATGACACTGTAGCTCAACTTGTTTAAGACATGTACAGGTGACACAGCAATGACAAACATCTAGGTAGTGACCTGATAACAAAGGTACATGTAAAGTATTGTAAAGGTCTGTAAATAAATGCTGACCGTAGCATGTAACAAATATATAGGTAAAGTATTGTAAAGGTGGGGGTGACAGTTAGATGCTAAACTAGAAAAGAAATCTTTGAGTTCCAGAGTGGGTGTGACTGAACCCAAAAATATTTGTTCTCATAGCACAGTGATAACAAAGGCACCCAAAACAGTCGTTCATGTCACAAGATGATAACAAAGGTACTCCAAGAAGTTTCGTGAAGATCGGTTCATAAATACAGACTCTAGCCCGAGCCGTTTTGACATGTGTACTTACTGTGTATAAGTAGCACTGAACAAATCAAAGTTCATCTAATTTGCATAATTTCTGCACGAGAAAAAAACCTGTATTATATGTGATGTATTCCGCATTACTAAACATTCCTACAAAAATTTATTCAAATCAGAACTTTCATACAGAAGTTCTGTACAAAAAACTGATTTCACTAATTTTGGTACAAAAAGGTTGCTGGTGGCCATCTTGAATTTTGGACCACACCCAAAAACACTTGTTCTCGTCCCATGGTGATAACAAAGGTACCCAAGAAGTTTTGTAAACATCGGTTCATAAATACAGCCTCTAGCCCAAGCCGTATTGACACGTGCACTTACTCTGTATAAGTAGCAATGAATAAATCAAAGTTCATCTAATTTGCATAATTACTGCTCGAGAAAAAAACCTGTATTATATGTGCTGTATTCCATGTTACTAAACATTCATACAAAAATTTATTCAAATCAGAACTTTCATACAGAAGTTCTGTACAAAAAACTGATTGCACTAACTAAAGTACAAAATGGCTGCTGGTGGCCATCTTGAATTTTGTACCGCACCCAAAACCACTCGTTCTCATCCCACGGTGATAACAAAGGTACCCAAGAGGTTTCGTAAAGATCGGTTCATAAATACGGCCTCTAGCCCAAGCCGTATTGGCATTTGCAGTTACAGTGCTGAAAGTAACACTAAATAGATCAAAGTTAGTCTAAATGGCATAATTTATGCACGAGAAAAAAATCTGTATTGTATGTGATGTATCCCATGGTACTTAACATTCACACAAAAAATTATTCAAATCAGCGCTTGCATATGGAAGTTCTACGCAAAAATCTGACTGCACCAAATTTTGTACAAAATGGCTGCCAGCAGCCATCTTGAATTTCAGACCGGACCCAAAAACACTCATTCTCGTCCCACGGTGATAACAAAGGTACCCAAGAAGTTTCATAAAGAACGATTTATAAATACGGCCTCTAGCCCGAGCCACATCGGCATTTGCACTTACAGTGCTGAAAGTAACACTAAATAAATCAAAGTTTGTATAATTTACACATGAGAAAAAAACCTGTATTATATGTGATGTATCCCATGGTACTAAATATTCATACAAAAAATTATTCAAATCAGAGCTTTCATATGGAAGTTCTGCGGAAAAATCTGATTGCACCTAATTTTGTACAAAATGGCTGCCAGCGGACGTCTTGAATTTTGGACCAGACCCAAAAACACTCATTCTCGTCCCACGGTGATAACAAAGGTACCCAAGTTTCGTAAAGATCGGTTCATAAATATGGCCTCTAACCCGAGCCATATTGAATTGTTGACGGACAGACAGATGACGATGGACGACTGGCCATGGCATAAGCTCAAATTTGACTTACGTCAAAGTTGAGCTAATAAAAATCTATTGAATAATTGCTTTGGAAACCAATGAATTGTCCACATTTATAGACCTATGCATTCCCAATTACACATATTTAACTCTAAAGGACCTAGTTCCAACTTTCATCAGTTTTACTGCAACAGGACAGATACATTAACATGTCATCTCTGGATAAACCTGCAAATTACATTTAAGTTGGCTGTTGTTTCTTGACAAGTCTTGGCTGCCTATTTTGGCAGCCAAGACTTGCCTAGAAACCAACACAAAATGTGGACAGACTGTAGTGAAAAATTTATAAAAATCTCTCGGTCCCTTAAGGGTTAATCTTGAATATCTGGTTTAAAAGAGCTCTATGTTTTTTTTTATCCCCCCAAGTGAGTAGGATTTCTTCCATCAAGTCCTTTCAGTGTTAAACCTATTGAGAAAATTTATTTCCTTGCAATGAGAATAAAGCAGACATTTATCTCAAGCATATCATCTATACATTAGATGGCTAGTTATACTGATAGGATAAATCTCAAAAGTATCATCCCAGAGTCTCCTCCTATTTTTTATGAACTCCAAGACATTGAGGCTGAGCATGTTTCCAATCACGTTTTACCTGTCAAAATAGCCAAAAAATATTATAAGGCTCATAAAGCACTGAAATCTCTGAGAAAATGTCATGACTGTTCAGCCTTTTGCAGTAGAATTCATGTACAGTTTTCTCAAAATTTATAGTTTTTCAAAAAATATCTACAATCTGACCTTTCAGGAGA
Source organism: Pictodentalium vernedei (assembly GCA_031216915.1). Lineage (NCBI taxonomy): Eukaryota > Metazoa > Mollusca > Scaphopoda > Dentaliida > Dentaliidae > Pictodentalium > Pictodentalium vernedei. The sequence goes on along the minus strand of CM062294.1, from coordinate 412,497,807 downwards.
CAGATCTTTGAAATTATCATATATAACTGGAAAATCAAAATCAAAACTGTTTTTAAACACAAAAAAACCAAAAATTTGCTTCTTGAAATTTTTATATTTTGACACCAGTGTGCAGTGGGTTAAATTCCAAATAGTATTATGGGGAAAAGTTGCAGCTTGAAATGTCAATTTTTCGACTTCAGTGTACTCGCCACAAAAACATTTATAGAAAAATGAGATTAAAAAATCTATTGGCCAAAGGGTTGTGCACAACAGGAGGTTATCTATAACAGTGTTATCTATTGGCAAACAAAAATATATTTACCAACAATAAATAGCCAGAATATGTTAAGTAACTCTGACAGCTTCCTCTTGTTAATGTACAAGAAGATAGCAGGCCAGCTGAATGAGCCGACAGTAACTAATTAGAAACAACAACACCTCCAAACTTTCTGTACATTCCACAATATTACATAATCTATTCTACATGCATAAAAAAATAGAGAATGATGGAATTTACATCTGAAGAAAATTATATAAGTGCAGAAGTCTGCAAATACTCTTTTTTGTGCCTATCACTGAGACAGGTACCAACAGCTTTATGCCGGTCATCCCAAAGTTGGTACCTGATACCCATGCTGCACACTTTAAGAGGTCTTTCACCTCGGAAGTCAATTACCGGGTCCTCTTTTACAAATCACAGTGAACATGGAAGCTCTGCTCAACTTCCCAGGATACCCACAGGGTAACAAATTAAGAAAACAAGATAGCTTTGCTTCTAACTGAATACTGTCCATTGAGAGCAACAAGGCACAATCTGCAATGGTAAAGCATAACAGATGGAGACTTGTTGCACTCACACAATGATACAAACTCCACAGGACTTTAGATTTGCTGAATTTGGGGGATGCTAACATTTGTTGAATTTGGGGAATGATAACATTGGCTGAATTTTGAGGTACTGGATCTGGCAGGTCACTCTAGTGGGGGTTCAATAGATTCAGCTAATTTTCAGGGCACTAAAAGTCTGTGAATTAGAATGAAATTCTCTCAGTGTGTATGTGTGAGAAAATCACTTTATATGAATCCAAGATCACTTGGGCCAAATTCAAAAAAGAACTATTTTTGTTTGCACTTATTTTTGTAACAGGGGCACACTTCCAGGGAATCTCCCGATGCGCATGAATATGATGAAGAAATATCATGAATATGATAAAAAACACAGGCCGCCATTCACCCATTCCAACTTGGAGTAAAGTAATCTCCTGACCGGAACAGCTAATTATGCAAATTCGAAAACACTCGTAAATAGTCTGTCATACTTTAGGGATACGGAATTGGATTCCACACTGTGGATTTTCCAGAGACCAGGAAAAGATCGCCAAACAGTATTGATATTTAGCAGTTAAATTACATAGTCAAATAATAAAATTTTCTAGCGCATGGGCATGCTCTCCGACTCTGGGACACATAGGCCTGGTGTGGTTACATAAAGTAAGCCAAGGGAATTGGTACTCAATATTTCTTATTTCAGTTCTATGTCACAATGATATGCAAAACCTGATGCACAATTCTCATTCTTTAGGCAGACATTTTATCACTAAGAGAATGGTCCATTCCAGCATCATTCAGCTCGCTATGAAGTGAGCTAAATATGGCTGAAATTCAATCTCCTTTGATGACCTGATTTATCATTTTTAAAGGGTTTTAAGGTAGGTTTCAACATTTCAGGATTTTCCAGGTTCTTGTTACAGGATTTCCAAATTCCAGAGCTTTCAAGGAATTCAATCAGCCACCAGAACCGAGAACAGAGCCATCATAGTGGTTATTCGCACTGAGGCATCTGAGTGTAATCCTTTACCTAGTATGATCAACAAATGACTACAAAACCCTTTACCCAGCATGATCAACAAATGACTACAAAACCCTTTACCCAGCATGATCAACAAATGACACATTTTTTTCTCACAAAGAGCAGCAACAATTTTCAGTTTTGCATCTAAAACATATCTTTTGATTCCTCAATTGAGTTTGTTCTGATAAAGAGTCATAATATTTGGGAAATGAGAAAAACAAAATACTAATAAAGCTTGAACGGATATTGTCATATCACTGATGGCTAGATTTGACTGATATTTTTGATAAAAGGCCTGGAATTTTTTTGTATATTTTGGATACACTTTGACAGTCAATCCCATCTCTCAACAGTTGCTTCTAGGAAAGTCTTGGCTGCCTATGAAGGCAGCCAACACTTTCCTAGAAACAACTGCAGAGTACTTCTAATGGCACTTTTAGGAGCTCAGTGGTAGACTGTTGGACTTCTATGCTAGAGGTCCCAAGTTTGATCCCCGTCCGGGAGGACCCATGTTGTGTCCTTGGGCAAGGCACTTTATCCCGGTTACCTACATGGGGGCACGATGACGCTGTGTACTAAGGCATACTGCACATGGATGGTGCACATGTCTTCAACCGCTGTAACCCTGCTTGAGCTTGAACAGAGTTAGAATGTTGAGGAGCTGACAGTTTCTATCTCCGGGCACTCCAGCTTTCTCCACCAATAAAACTGTCACGGTCACAATCAGCCATTGTGCATAAGTATGTGACCTTAAACATAAATAAATAAATAATGGAACTTTCAAGTTCACATCAAGACTGATTGGGACACCTTTTTTGTTGCAAAATCGAAATTAGGCCCTTAAAGGTTAAAACAAATGAAAATTTTCTTGTGTCCTTCAAGACTGACTAGGGCATCTGTTCTGTTGTCAGATTGTGATTAAAATTGGTGTTAGGCCCAAAAGGATAAAACAACTAAAAAGGATAAAAAGAGATAAACCAGTTCTTAACCCTTTGAACCCTGGTGGTATCTTCCATATTAGTTCAATGACAGCAACTGGAAGAGTCCATGTTCATTATTTAGGGGTAGACCAATTAATATTTTCAGCGTGGTTGAAAATATTGATTGGTCTACCACACACATGCACTTAGCATCCATCCTATTTAATGAAATTATGATGTATCGTGTTCCTGACCAGAAAAAAACGGTTGCTAGGGTTCAAAGGGTTGATGACCGGTTTATTGCTGTCTTTATCACATCTTTGACTTAAACAAAAAATGTTGAAAAAAAATAATAAAAATATACAACAACAGCAAGTGAATCATTAAAAAAAACCCAGAAAAACTGTATTACCTACAACAAAGCCACTATCAAGTTAGTTATCTGAAAGATAAGATGCTCCAAACATACCAGGAAAATAATTCTGATAAATACACTAATTATCAACATTTGTTTTTCCTTGTTACCTGCCAAATCTTTGTTTCACTGCTATACATTTTATTTTTCTCATTAGCTAAAGGTTATACAGCTGTTATCCAACTCAAGAGAAGAAGTCTCCTCACCTGTAGAAATAAGCGCATGGAAAGAGATAGGGGATAGCAAGCAATAGTTTTTCCTTTGAAGAGAGAGATTGAGACAAAGTGGAAGAGAGAAAGTGGAAGAGTGAAAGTTGGTCCTTCCACAATTTCAGGAACATTTCATCACAGGTTCCAAACTTGCAGGTGATGATTGAACTGCCAGAAAAAGTCATGTCCTCATGATTATGTTTGTTTCTGTCATTCAAAAATGTCTTGAAATAGAAGACAAATATGTTCTATGGTTAGGTAAGGTCCCAAGACAGGGTGGGAAGAAATTTTTATCTCAAATCTTGAGAAAATGAAGTGAATGCATCCTCAGTATGAAATTAAACAAAAAGTTTGTTTGTTCATTTATTGCAGGGCTTATATTTTGACAAGAATCCAAGAGATTCACACAACAAAACCAAGTCTCGTGAAGGCATCCTTAAAAAGCAGGAGGGCTAAAAATTGCTCCCCTCAGATGGACTAGGGGAGCAATTAGCTCTCCTCAAGTTTACAAAAGCTAAAAGTGGCAAAATGAAGTTTTACTATTGAAGAATTCTGCCTAGTGGGCTTTGTACATTTTATTTAGTGCTGCTAACAAGGTAGTCTTTGTGAGAGGGCTACACAGCCCCTCCCTCACCTCCGGGCCTCGACAAGGCCCGGAGGTGTGGGAGGAGCAGTGTGGTCTTCTTATAGAGGCCACTAACATAGCAAAGATATGAAAAGATGTGGGTTTTAGGAATAGACTGTTATGGTAATCATTATTTTCTAAGGCCAGGAGGGCTAGTTTTCGCCCTGCTTAATTTTTTTAAGGTGAGCAGTAGGAAAGTGAATAAATCTCGCTCTCCTGAAAATGCCAGGCCTGTAAAACAGAACGACACACGCGTGTGAATGGTTTACATGATATGTCACTTGTGCCATCACGGAAGGATAAAACTCAAGGCCCATGCCTCTCGTTTTTTCCTTCTGTGCTGGCACTCGTGCCATATCGATTAACCCATTTACACACGCATGTTGTTATGTGTATTTACACAGCACCCCCATGCCCCCCAAAATTTCTCAGTAGATAATCTTATTCAAAATTACTAGGGATATGTTCTATAACAGGTGAACTTTAAATAGAAATGGTTTGGAGGTAGAAAAATATATGTAAATCATAAAAAAAGTCTTATAAGACAGTGAACTAAAGTACACTGTATTTACACTGGGCTTGCATGACAAAAATCAATTTTGTTTTTAAAATATCATTTTGTTACAGTTTGATGGTAGCTCTTTGGTATTCAAAACAAAAAATACCAACCAAGCCCAAAATAAACATAAGATTCTGGATATTCATATGAACAAATCAATCTTTATCAGTTTATAAATCATAATGTTACAAGGATTTCTGGAAGTTATTATCCAGTTTGCAGAGAATAATTGCAATATTCAGAACAATTCTGCCATGTGTGTGTGATGCATACCGAGAAAGCAATTAGGAAGTAAAATGTTTATTTAACCTGTCATTACAAAGAATTCCCCAAAGTTGATGTTTTCCTCACAAGAATTACAAGAACTACATGACAGAAATTTTTTATAATAAAATAAATATTTATAATCGAAAAAGACTCCCTAAGCTCCCCAAAGTAACAATCTGATTTGTAAATATTTATTACAGAATGGATTTCTCAGTAATTAACCTACAAAGGTAAATAGTTTTAACCCATTGCTAAACCCTCTGTACTCTGCTATCAAAATACCGAAATTTCAAGGAGTAAATTTTTCCAATATTAGAACTAGAAATTCAACCTATTCAATCTCAATGAGCTCTGTCAACATGATTGAAATGGTTAAATTAACTAGTTATATTATGGGAAATATTTACAAGTTAAAATTTTTAATATTTTTGCATCAATGTGCAGAAGAGTTAAACAAATTGGTTTTAATGAAACTCTCAGTAGCCCAGGTAATATTGTGTTGGTCGATTTTACAGGTCGAAGAAGAAGCCCGAGAGTACCTATTTCTAACACCAAATAAATAAAGAAACAAAGAGCAGTTAGAATTTACTCTGACCAAATGTAAATTTAATTTACTAAACAATAAGTCAGCTAAATACAATACTAGTACTGAAGTGATTTACCGATTAACAAGGGGATTGCTTAACTGGTAGAGTGCTGAATTATTTTTGGTCATCAAAATTTGTTCACGTTTCTTTGCCTTGTTACAATTTATGGGAGAGTGCCCATAGGCACTCTCCCATAAATTGTAACAAGGCAAATCCTTACAGACTAAATATTTTCTCTTCATAGATGCTATACAGCACACCCACTGAATATGAAGTCTTTAAAGTGATGTACCTGCACTTAGAATAAAGCCCAAATGTGGGCTTCCAGCACTCTACCGGTTAACCCTTACAGGCCTGGATATTTTTATACAGTTTTACTACACTTTGACATTCTACATCCTGTAGCTTTGCAGTTGTTTCTAGGCAAGTCTTGGCTGCCTATAAAGGCGCCAAATCTTGCCTAAAAACAACTGCCGAGGTACTTGGAATATATCTTGGGAGTTAACCCAGATACTGCATGTTGTGGTGCCTGTTCTGTTCTAGCCAAAAGTTAACCAAGTCAGCATTAGGCCCTTAAGGGTTAAAGGGTGGGGGTTTATGGAGGTGTGACACCGATATATGACTCTAATAATGACGAAAAAAGTCCCTGCTGGAAAAATTATTGGGAGAACATTCTGGCTGTTACACATGCTATTTATTATTATTACTTTCATAATCAATTGCTTTACCATGACCACAACACATGTATATTGTCAATCCAAGCCAATTGTTGGCAGTGTAAATATTTGACCATGCTATATATGGAGTATTCACAGTTTGCATTGACAGATTAAACCAAGGAAATCCTCAAAAGTTTGTATTATTTATTAATTTATTATTTACTAACTTCTCCTTAAGGGAACCCCGGGAAGTGAAGCAGTGCCTGTTCACTGCGGTGAACAGGTTGTTTTTTACTGGTAAAATAGGACCCAGTCACCAATGTTTGGGAGGTGCAAACCCTCTCTAAAGTGGGCAACGTAGCTTATTAAGGCTCACCCCTGGTCTTGAGTTGATACTCATGTTGTGGTCATGATGAGCCTTTATGCAAAAATATGTGACCTTAAACACCATTAAATAAATAAATAAATAAATAAATAAATAAATAAATAAATATTTACTAACTCCTAGCACTCTGGTAGTATTTCAGAATTTTCATCATTGCCTCCATATTGCTCATGCAGCATGAAAATATTAAATTATATCTTTTTTGACAGAGCTCAATGAGCTCTGTCAAACATGATATAATTTTTTAAATTCTCAGTTGCACTGTGGGAAAAATTTGATGCTGAAAACTTTAGTATTTTGACATCAGCGTGCAGAGGGTTAAAGTTTAATGACACTTTCAATGGTCAGGGTTATATCATGTCAGACAGTTTTACTGGAGGAAGCCAATGTACCTGAAGAGCATTGGTACGGCAACTATCAGCCTCTCCAAATAGGCATTCTTCTATAAATTGTAACAAGGCAAATTCATGCAGATGAAATAATTTCACTTCATAAACAATGTGAATCACATCCACAGAATATGAAACCTGTAAGTTATGGTTCCTGCACTTACAAATGGAGCCCAAATATGGGCTTCTAGCAATCAACCAGTCAATACTCCCCATCTACAGATATTACATGAGAATGGATATTCAATACATACACAGAATGACACGCGTGTGTGAATGGGTAAATCAATATGGCATGAGTGCCAGCACAGAAGGATAGGCCTCAAGTTTTATCCTTCTGCGATGGCACAAGTGCCATATCGATTAAACCATTCACACTCGTGTGTCATTCTGTGTTTATTACATGCTTTCACGTCTATAAAAACAGTTACAGAACACTCAGCAATTCATTTGACAACATTTACTATCAACAAAAAGAACAGATTTTATCACCAACCAAATTTCCGAGGGAAAGCCGTGTTGCTATTTCGTTCCCTGAGTTCCAATGTGTTCTATGTGCCTACTGGCACATAGAACACATTGGAACTCAGCAGACGATTTTCAGCTAGCAGTAGCAATTCAAATTGTAATTACGGTGCACGATTTGTAGAAAAGTCCAGTGCAATTTCGCTTCTTTATAAAAAATAGTCTGTCAATGATTTCCATTCCGCACATATGTGCAGAACAGATTTTTATTTTCTGCTTGGTTTAGTTTTGCTGTAGATGGGGATTCCATAGAACAGGCGTGCAATAAAACACCCATAGGGTGGAATTTCCAACCAGTAAATAACTTATAATATCGCATAATCTCCACCAAATAGCTCATTACAAAAATTATCTTTCACAACACTCTAAAATGGGGATGACGTCAGAAGTCAATGTGAATTAATCTTCTCTAATATTTTATTGACTATTTACGTGATACAAATGGCAAACGAAAAGCCATTCAGTATAATAAAAATAATAATGACCGGGCTTGAGGGTAACATTGCAGATTGCCTCCCCTTGGAACCAATGTCTTCCAAAGCGTGATTATTTATTTATTCATTGGGGTTAAAGACATTTTTGACAGCCAAGGTCACCTTATGTTGGACAGTTTTATGGGTGGAAGAAGTCAGAGTACTTGGAGAAAACCACTCAGTGTTAGTGAGCAATTGTCAGATTCCCCAACAAGGAGTGATTAGTTCCCCGGGAAAACAATCTGCAATGTTACCTTCAAGCCAGGTCATTCTTTTTATAATATCTCACACTGCATAACAATTTTGACTAGATTTAATAGAGTTAAGAAAAAACAAAACAAGATCAATTTTCCATCCTTTAAATTTTCTCCAGTAATGAGAACATTACTGTAGAAAAAAGCAAATATCATTAATTATTAACGATTAGAGCTTGGTGCTCTTACCATTACAAAGAAAGTATTTCTCCCATGTGCACATAATGTTGACTAAAGATATGACTTGTTTGTTTTCTTGGATTCCCACAGATGTGCAGGGATCTCAGTTATCTGAAGCCGCTTCAGTTTTTACCAAGATAAGTTCCTTTCAAGTTGAAAACTCATTACTTTGTTGCACTGACGATTAGTGGACCAAATGTAACTGTCAAAGGAGAATAATTTACAACAAAAACATGCAGAAGCAGATTCCACCCAGATATAAACCCTCAAGCCCTGTGAACAGAATATGAAGAATTTAATGACACTTTCAAGAGCCAGGACATATCACATGAGAAAGTCTTTATAGGTGCAGGAAGCCTGGGTACCTAGACAGATTCAATGAGCAACTGTTACAACGTTTCAAATCACTAACAAGCAAAAACATGAACTTGATTTGCCTGCATCAAATTTATTTATAGGGCTTTTAATGATATTTTCAACAGTCAGTCACATCATGTCAGGCAGGTTTAGGGGTGGAGGAAGGCAGAGTACCTGGAGAGAGCCACTGAGAAATGGTAAGTAACTCATGCTCTCCAACTTGTAAACATAGATTAACACAGGTCCCTGCAAATATTCGAAATGAGATTCGATTTCATCACCAGATTTGATTCGATTTTGATTCAACAATTGTGTGAAATATCTAACAGATATCTTCAATATTTTCTTCAATGTTTTTGTCATTGAAATGTAATGAATTTCAATGTGAATGAGATAAATCTATGTTTAACTCTTTACCTAACATGAAAAGCAGACGACACTTGCAAATCAAATTCTTGAATAACTAATTTTTTTCATTTTTTGTCTCAAAAACATAGATTATGACCCCTCATTGGAATGAGCTCAACGAGGCTCTGAGACTGGTAATTTTACTGCGACAGCAGTCAATGAAGTTTAGTAACACTGTGAAAAATGTTCACTTTAATGTAGTTCTTTCGAGTTCTTTTGAGCCTCGACTTGTTCTCTACTAGTGCACTGTATTACAATCAGAATCGGCATCAATATCGGCCGATTGCGAGCTCAAATAACTGGTTATCGGTCAGCGACCATTTTTGGTAATCGGTTGAACACTAGCTCACATACAAACAGGTGGCATTAAATACCTTGTGAACATTTATTCCTGGCTACTTTCTGAATCGGACTTGGGTCTGTCCAAATGGAATACTGTTGTTGGGATGAAATTGGGAATTTTGTAAAATTATGTTAACCCTTTACCTAACATGAAAAGAAGACAACACCTGCAAAAAAAATTCTTGAATAACTATTTTTTTTCATTTTTTTCTCAAAAACATAGGTTATGATCCCCTCATTGGAACGAGATCAATGAGCTCGTTCCAATGAGGGGTCACAACCTATGTTTTTGAGACCAAACAAATAATAAAAATTGGTGATTTTTGAGAATAGCGCTGGCCAGTTTTGACACAGACAGCCAACAATGATGTAAAAACACTGTCAAGATAAAATGCATCCTACCAATCAAGCTCTTATGAAAGAAAAAACTTGGGACAACTTTTTCAGAGCAATATGAGTGTTTGTTTGTGGCTGTATGGGGACTTAACCAATGAAGTTACTTTTTGACTTCCTTTCAGTTGCTCTCCTTGATGACTGTCTAATACTTAATTTCTGTCAACACAAATCAATTAAAAAAAATAGTGCACATAAATTTATTTACCCTTTACCAAACTATTTGGATGCATCCATCCATGTAATTTATAAACTAGAGGTACTGTGAGCAAGCTCACAAAATGATACTCCCCGCACCTCAGTTGTAGCCTTTTTGGTACATTAAAATGTATAAGTTAGATTATCTCCCCTTGGAAATGTCAGAACGGAATTAGATTGCTTCATGCACCTCTTCATATGGGATTCTTCCATTGTGTAAAGTTTCATGAAAATTCTTCAAACAGTTTAGGAGAAGATGCGCTTATAAGGATGGACAGATGGACAGACGGATGGACAGACATTCTTACACGTTCTTACTTGTGGGGTTTTTCCCATGTTAAACTCTAACCACACAAGGTCAAAAAATTAACCCCACAGTGCAAAAAATAACCCCACAACTATCACTGGCCCTAAATTGTAAATCCCACAATGTACCTCTGCTAAGCCCAGACGTATGGACGGACAGGGTGATTCCTATATACCCCCCCCACCCCCCCGCAAACAAAGTATAATTAAGTGGTTGAAAAAGAAAAATTCAAAAGATTTTAACAAAACCATATCATGTGAAAGTTTTTTTAATATTTTGAAAAAATAATCAACATAAATGTTAAGATGGCCTTTTAGGAGTGCTAAAATTCTCACCATAGATACTCAAGGGAAGTGATATGGTAAGTAATTTTCTGATCTGAATGTATTTTTTACATTTAATATTGAGCAGAAGTTTATGAATTAGCTGCTCCATCAGTGGCTGTTGTAATGTGATGTGACTGAAATAACCTTGCATCTGGTCCAGAAAAGAAGGCTTTTCTGTGTATGTTCATGGTATTATTGCCAAATCTAGTTTGTTGAACTACCTTGCATCTAGTTCAAAGCAGCAATATTGTTGTGTCTATTTACTAGAAGTGTAATGCTAAGATTTATTATACGCCAAATGATAGATTATCGAAAAAATTGTGGAAAGATAGAAATCAAATCTCCCACTGTGAAGATATAAAAATTTTCACGTTCATGGTATCAATCAAAATGCCAGCTTTCAAAACATCACTTTAAGGTAATAAGAGTCAAATTATCACTGGAAATGATCAATTTGTTCTAAAAACATATAATGAAAAGAAGATCTAGTGTTTTTGAGTGGATATCGATCATTTCCAGCAATAATTCAACACATTTTCACCCTTGAATTGATGCACGAAACCCACTAGTTGAATCAGATCGCAAGACGCTACCTGTTCCGAGTATCGATCAAATCAGTTCCTGTGTCAATGCGCATCAGCTGTGTTACATCAATTCAGGGTTGAAACAAGTGGAATTATCAATAGGAATAATCAGATTCTTATAAAAAGCGTATAATAGAAAGAAAATCTAGTGTTTTTGAGTGGATACATAGAGGATAAATAACGAGTTGGTGTTGGATAGGCAAGAGAAAGCTCCCCGTCGAGGGCCTTTAGGCCTGAGACGGGGTGCTTTCTCTCGCCTATCCAACACCAACGAGTTATTTATCCTACTTTAAAACTTTGTGTCTGTTTTGTAATAAACTCCCTGTAAAGAACCCTTGAAGTGTGTAACCCTTTTCATATATCCAACAGTTGGATATTTTAAGGGTGAATCCCGCTCACTGATTGATCTGGAGAAATGTGAATCAATAAAGCTGATGTTAAATCAATCAATCCTTTGCTGTCTTCAGAAGGTGATAACTTTAAAATACATTTAATACAGTAGAATCCTCTTAATTGAATATCCATTTTGCCAGTGAAAATTATTCAATTAACAGGAGTATACAATTAACAGGGATTTGGTCAGTTTCCTGTGTTCTGGAGATAAACTGAGCATTTATTCTATTATATCTTGTTTGACAGAGCTCTGTCAAACAAGATATAATAGAATAAATGCCTGTACTGGATGTAGTGAGGCCAAAAAGGTTGATAAATAAGGGGAATTTGGTACGTGTCACAGTAATGTTTTCGACATATTACAAAAATTTATATACAATAAACAGGAGTTTACTCTACAATCCATATGCAATTAACAGATCAAATTTGTACTGAAGGTATGGTAAATGGTTTTGTGTTTGAAAATTTTATTCAATTAACAGGGATATACAATTAAGAGATATCCAATTAAGTGGGCTCCACTGTACAACACAGTCAAAATGAGCACACATGATTCTGATGGAGATATTTTTATTACCCAAAATACGTTTAAAGACAAAAGTAAATCTGAAAACGATGGTATACTAAGTGATGATTTAGATTTACAAGAAATTAATAAAGAGAATGGGTCGAATTTTAACATTGATAATAGTTTCACAGACCTATTTAGCGACGTTTCTGACAATGAATTAGTACGTTGTACTGATGAAGTTCTCAGTGAAGTACCACACCAAGCTTTAACTTCCAGACGCTTCGTAATGCCAATTCCTGATACGGAATGGGATAACATTTCTCACTCCCGATTTGCAAAGAAAACGGAGTCCAAGAGTAAATGGGTATTAAGTCGTTTTCAAGGGTGGATGGATAACAGACGAAGGGTTCAGTTGGAGACAAATGACATTAGACATGTTAGTGGGGACATTTTAACAATGAATAATCTTATGTTAGACTATTGTTTGGGAGCTTTTATTTATGAAGTTCGTAAACAGAATGGTGATGAGTATCACGGAAATACACTATATGAAATTTTAATTGCTATCCAACATCACTTTCGTGAAAATGGAAGACGTACAGTCTATTCCAGTGCAAGACTCCAGTAAGTCTATTAAGATTCGTAAAGGAGATGTCGTCATTGACATCCCAATGGGACAGGTGTAATTCCCAATGTTTTTAGTTTTCAGTTTAGTATTTGGTGGTCAGAATACATTTTTTGGTATTACAAACTAACAAATTATCATCTTATATTCTCCTGTGTGCTCTGTTTCAATACTAATGATTGCTGCTCACAAACTGAACAGCAAGTTTTTGTCAAGTATTCCATTCAAATATCCAACAGCAGGCTGTTGGACATTTCAGTGGTGTGTAATATATCCAACAACTGGCGGTTGGATATTTAACTAATCAACTCTTCAGTATATGATAGTCCAATTATGCAACTGTAAATAACAATGGGTGACGTCAGTAAATGTTTTTAATTAAAATTATCTCACTCGTGACTGAGACAAATGGTTATTTTTGCTGGTGCAAGTGCTCGCAAAAAATAAACATTTGTCTCGGTCACTCATGAGATAATTTTTGGTATCCACTCAAAAACACTAGACATCCTCAATATATCTAATAATTTCTATCTGACCTCAGGCCTACCTGGGCTTAACTGGTAGAGTGTTAAATTTTTCAAAGGTGATTTGGAACATGGGTATTTTTTATCAAAGATACAATGCTACAAGTATGTGTAGCCTTAGTTTAGCAAGATCTTGTTCATAAATAATTGTTTTGTTAAAATTTATTTGAGAGTGCCTGTTGGCACTCTCAAGTAAATTGTAACCAAACAAATTTATATAATTTTTTTTTCTACTGCTGCACAAATAACTATGTAATGTATACAGTGTAAAGCCATTGAAGTTGTTTTCAGCACCTTTCAGTAGACCTGTGAAAGTGGCTTCTAGCACTCTACCAGTTAAAGCCCAAACCTAAGGGGGGGAGGGGGGGGGGGGCAGAAATTATTAGATACATAATACTTATATTTTAGAAGCATGACAAAAAAAGCTTACCTAAATTGTAAACAAGGTGTGTTATGCAAACTTGAAAGATTTTGCATAACTCAGGGGAGTGCGGTGGTTCAGTGGTTACAGCAATGGACTTCAAACCAAAAGGTCTATGGTTGGATCCCCACCACAGGTAACCGCATTGTGTCCTTGGGCAAGGCACTTAATCCCAATTGCCCACATGGGGGAATACTGACTCTGTATACTACGGCATAGTGCATGTTGATGGTGCACTTGTTTTCAACCAATTCTAACCCTGCTTGTGTTCAGTTAGTGTGTTGAGGAGTCTGGCAGTTGCTCACTGCTGCTCAGTGGTTCTCTCCAGGTACTCCCGATTCCTCCCCTCGTTCAAATGTCTGACACTATTATTATCCTCGATGGGTAGCTGGGTGGGATGGGAAAATCTCACTCGAGGGGCAAGATATTTGAGCCAGACACGAGGCTTGCTGAGTGTCTGGCACAAAAAATATCTTGCCCTGAGGGTGAGATTTACCCGTCCCACCCAGATACCCATCGAGGATGATTTTTCTCCCACCATTTTACGGATGGCACACCATTGATAAGAAAATACGATATTTTCCAGGAAAAAATAATACTTAGTGCCTTCATTCTGGGCAAAAACCAAAGATGTTCAGAAAGCTTGTCGAGAAGTATGGTATATATCAAAGGTATATCCTTCAAAACACACAGACCAGCACCGCACATTGAGGGTTAATGCGCTGAAGCGACCTCAAATGAAATTGACATGTCTGCATACGTCATTTCCAGACATGTACTTCAGTTTTACAAGGCGTAATAATCTTTATATTTCTCTCCGATAAACTGACCGAGCAAGTTGAGGTGTGCTGAAGTTTTTCTTAAGTGTGCTCTGGTTTTAATTTTCGTTTATAAAGTCAGTCATATTTGCAGAGGCAAAACGGCCTTCCATTTTGTTTGTTTATACATGTGCAGACGTGATCTGAGGCACTAATTAAATATGCAAATAAGTTGGTCATGAGGGTGGGGTTATTATGATCCCCGATGAGTCTGAGGTGGAATGGGGAAATCTCACCCTCGGGGCAAGATATTTGAACCATACGCGAGGCTTGCCGAGGGTCTGGTTCAAATATCTTGCCCCAAGTGTGAGATTTCCCCATTCCCACCTTCAGACTCATCGAGGATGATTTTTCTCGCCCGTCACAAGGATTACGTCATTATAGATAATTGGCGGTCATGTGCTGACATACCCAATTTATCAAGTCGTAGTCCTTTCGAAAAATGAACAATTTCATCGGAAAGATCGTACAAAAGTTAGGTATATACCATAGGTATATACTAAAAAATTGATTTGTAACACTGTCTGTTAAGGGGTTAATGAATTTGCGCGTGTCAAACTCTAATGTAAAGGGCATTGTGAGATTATTGATCGATCGATAAATTCGAGCAGTGATATTATTAAATCTGCAGAGAAACATGAGGCTGAAACAAATCAACATTGTTGATTTTGAATGGCACGTGGATTACATGCGGGAAATCGTGAAGCCATTTTGTTTATTTACAATTGTGCAGACGATGATGAAATAGTTCTGGTGGCCTAATGAAATATGCAAATGAGTATGTCATGTGGGGTGGGTGGGATAGAAATTTCTCCCCCACTGCATGTGTAACATAATGTGTCCCGGGTGAGATAGCAGGAAGAGACAGATGTATCCCACCCCACCTACATGACGTTATACATTTATAACGTTATTATGGCATTATGCATATCGTATCAGTTTCTTGCTACCAACTAATTCATATTGATGTCATTGGAATGCAGTGTGATCAAAGTTCGATTCTCTAGAACTCTTCAACCCTCAAGCTGCCACCATTCCTAATCGATTTTGTGGTATATACCTTTGGTATATACATAACTTGTGTATGATCTTTCCGATGGTGTCATCAGTTTCTCAAAACAACGAATACAAAATGAGTTGATTTAATCAGCACGTGACTCCCGACTACCTCTGGCTAACGTAATCGCTGCATGGTGGGGAGAAAAAGCCTTGAGGCTGGTTCAAATATCTTGCCCCTCGGTGAGATTTCCCCATCCCACCTCCAGACTCATCGGGAATCATAATAATCCCACCCTGCTGTCTCACCTGGGACATGCATATGTTTCACGTATAGTGGGGGGAGAGAAGATAGTTTTTAATGTGGGTGGGGTGAGACCTGCATATCTCTCCCAGCTGTCTCACATGACTTGATATATATCTCAGTATCTTAGTGGTGGGAGAAAAGGTGATCCTTGCTGTCAGAAGGGGTGTTAAACCCCAATAAAGCACAAAGCGTGTCTCGGAAATGAAGTACTCAAAGGCCTAATTCAAATTTTGTCAAATTTTGGCACCACATAATAGATGAATGTATTGTGAGCGCAGTACCTCAGAAGTTAGAGTATTGAACTTCAAACCGAAAGGTCCATGGTTCAGTCCTGACCAGCGGTAACTGTATTGTCCTTGGGCAAGATACTCAATTCCAATTGCCCACATGCAAGAGGCATGTTGTACTCTGTTTAATAAGGCATACTGCACATCAATGGTGCAATTGCCGTCAACCAACGAAAACCCTTCTTGTGCAGAGTTAGTATGTTAGGGAGTCTGACAGTTGCTTGCCACTAGTTCTCTCTGGATACACCAGATTCCTCCAAACTGTCTGACAAGAGGTGACACTAGCTCTCGATAGTGTAGTTAAACCTCCAATAAATAAACATAAGGTGTTTGCAGGGAGTCTTCTGGACAACAAGGTAGTCCCTGGCAGTGGTTTTCACTTTGGTTTGGTTGCAGAAACAGGAAGCCAAGACTTGACGAAAAATCAATGCCTGACCATCAGAATTACGAGTTATGGTGTAGTAGTTATTCTAGAAGTTTGTTCTAAGCTTTAAGAGTTAATGTTCATTGCATGTTTGGGAATAGGGAATTAGTGGCTGCTAATTGGCAAAAAATTGAACTAAATTGCACTGGGAAAGTTCTAATTTTGAATAATTAAGGATAATTGAATCTTTTAGGGATGAGAAAAACAAAAGATAAAAAAAAATCTAAAACACCCTTACACCCTAAAATCTATTCTCTTTTCAAGCCAAAAACCAAACAGAACAATTTTTGAAAAGTTAATCAGTGTAGCCCACTTAAATGGATATCTCTTAATTGAATAACCCAGTTAAATGCATATAACTTCCAACATAAATGCATTTACCATACCTTCAGCACAAATTTGACCTGTCAATTGCATACAGGTTATAGAACAAACTCCTGTTAATTGAAAAAAAAAACTCTTTTAACCCTTTGAGACTTTAATTATCCTGACATTCAAATGTAACTGGGAATTTAGTTTCTTCAACATTTTTCAAAATGCAACGTCAAAACATCGGAAAGTACAAATAACAAGATATTTTTCACATCAGTGAATAACTGGTTGAGGGCTAGATTATTTTTGGTGGTCTGCATTTGTTATTCAAAACTTGTTTTATTACAAATTATTGGAGAGAGCCTCTGGGCACTCTCCAATAATTTGTAATAAAATAAATTTATATAAACAAAAAATTATTTGTGTTTGACTGAATATGAAATATAAACAAGAAATATGTTGACTTTTGCTCTGGTATCCTCATTTTTTGCAAGCCCTGATAGTGGCTTCTAGCTCCCAACCAGTTAAGAAGTCTTGACAGCAGGATTATATTAGTATGTTAAGCTGCGATAACATTTGTCTCAATGGTCGTCACTGAGCACTATTCGGGAAAAACTAGGAATTGAGGTTAAAACTTTAAAAAATCGAAAAATAATAACAAAAAAAAAATGACCACAAAGTATCAATGCACTGTTTGATTTCGTACATCATAAGACGTACAAACTTTTCAAAGGGTTAATATGTCAAGAAATTACCCTAATAATAACTGAATTCCCTTTTTATCAACTATTTTGCCTCTCAACATCAAATACGGACATTTAATCTATTATATCTTGTTTGATAAGAGTTCCATGAGCTCTGTCCAACAAGATACACAAGAATAAATGATCAGTTTATTTTTAGACTACAGGAAAGCAACCAGATCCCTGTTAATGGAATACTCCTGTTAATTTAATATTTGCAACTTTACACTTCAATTAACCCTTTACCCAACGAATCGGCCGCATCCGCCCGCGTAATATGCAAATTCAGTAGTTGAAAAAATATTATTTTTCAAAAAATTTCAACAAAACCATATCATGTGACCCCTCGTTGGAACGAGCTCGTTGAGCTCGTTCCAACGAGGGGTCACATGATATGGTTTTGTTGAAATTTTTTGAAAAATTTGAAAAAATGATATTTAAAATAATAAATTTTGATATCGTCTGCGTTGGGTAAAGGGTTAAAAGGGTTTTACTGCATACCAATGAAAAAAACTCAAAATTTGGTAAAACAAATTCTCTTCTTTTGATTCTTCCAGAATCTCATTAACCTTTTGAGTATTGTCTTGAATTTCTCATAAAATCAATTCATAGCTGCTGTGATACTATGGTAGGTAATGCGGTACTTTTGTACTATTTGGTAGAAAAATCTGCCAGCAAAGCGTAAACGGAAAGACATTTCAGAACCCCAGCAGAGTTTCAGCTAATGAACATCTTGGTATTATTGTACCATTAATGTTTTGTACCTGTCACAGAGATTACATCCCTCTGGTATGGTGTACCATTACTATTTTGTACCTGTCACAGAGATTACATCCCTCCTCCTGTATAGGGTACCATTTTATTTTGTACATGTCACAGAGATTACATCCTCTGTAGATTGCTGTAACATTACTATTTGTACATGTCACAGAGATTACATTCCTGTTGTAAGGTATACCATTACTATTTTGTACCTGTAACAGATTACATCCCTGGAGTATGGTATATCATTCCAATTTTGTGCCTGTCACAGAGATAACATCACTGTAGTATGGTGTATCATTCCAATTTTTTACCTATCTCATAGATTACATCCCTGTAGTTTGGCATGCCATACTAAATACATATTCCAAGCTAAATACACACAGCTTTGAGTTAAACTTCTGTTGAAAATAGAAACTGAGTCAACACCTAAAGTCGAGTCATCTTCAGTGTTGTTCAGCAAGGAGCTATACTAATGTTTGACCAATAGTGACAAGAAAACTTGTATAGCCAGAGCAATCATTTTCAGTCAAGTGTCATCTGCCTAAATAAGCAGCCAATACTTGACTAAAAACAACTGTTTAGTCATAGGTTTTGATACCCTTCAATGTTCAATAAATTGTTTCTCCTTTGCCAGGCTTTTAAGAGTTAAAACATTGAAGCATTCTAAAAAATAAAGGTTTTCAAGGCTAATGCAGAAATTTCCAGTACTTTCAAGGCATTGAAAATCCAATTTTCAATTCAAGGACCACCAAAGGAGGGCAATTAACCCTGTATTAAAGAAAATAAATATTCACCTTTGAGCTAAATAAAAACTGAACTCGTACTATTTGTGCTCAGCAATCTCATTCTTTAATATTCAACAGCTTAGGCCACACAAAGAAGATCTTGTTTCTCAAGTCATTCTTTACAAAAATGCATGTGGGTGGACGGTTTTTTATTTTATTTTGTATTTTTGTATTTATTATTTCTTTACAGAGGTTTATCTAATGCTTTATGCCTCATAATCTACAAAATAACGTGGGCAGTTGTGTTTTCTATCCATTTTATTAACTGGTAGAGTACTAAATTTTTCTCGGTCATTAAAATTTGTTTGGATGTCTTTGCCTCATTACTCTCCCATAAACTGTAACAAGAGCAATGCGAACCTTCGCATTTGCCCCCGACGGTGTCATAACATCATAGCAACCATACTGAATTGGCAAGCTGGACCAAAATTGAAAGGAAGCATCATCTAGTCATCCACAAGTAACCCCTACAATTATGATTTGATCAAATAAGCGGTTTTCAAATCCAACATGCAGTGAATACAATACAGATGTCAAGAAAGATTTTCTAAGGCAAAAGTGAAAGAGGGACACAACTCTGGGAAAAAATATTAGACGGAACCCATTCCTTGTGCATATCTGTTCCATGACGCGGGTCTATCAGTGGACCAAAGGAGATCCAAATCCGACAGAAGGCTTTGAGATTACAATCCAAAATGTTTGTACAGACAGAAGGATGGACAGATAGATGGAGGTCTCCACTAGATACCCCCGAATCCTCCTTTGGAGGTCGGGGGTTTTATAATTCAAATCTAAGTGTAGTAAATAACTTCGTGTCAAAGACAATACAAGAGCTATTGCTGAAGGCAATTCATAACCCCAGTGCAATGCTGGATAGATGAAGCATAAATGAATTAAAAACAAAGTAAGGATGTAACTCAGTTGAAAAAATGCGAGCAACGTTTTTATACCAAATTTCATTGAAATCCATCCACTCAGTGGTAAGATATTGCTGTGGACAGACAGATGGACAGACGGATGCATGTAATCCAGTATACCTGCTGCCTCTTCAGGAATGGGGGTATAATGAAGCACATTCATAGATTGTCAAACCGATTAGTTGTATCCCCTGCACTACAGAATAAAATCCATATACAGACTTCCAGCACTCAATCAGTTAACTTGGGTAATTTAACAGACATGAACCAATTTAATTGTTTTTTTCTTAAGTTTGCATTGTTTATAAATAGAGATCAATTATGACTGGTCAGATCCAGTATCTATATCAATACTATGGACAAGAGCACAAAAATAAAGTTTAACAACAGGTACTGGCTGCCAGGTCCTATTGCACCAGTAAAGCACAATGTGTTTACCACAGTTGTATTAAGAAAATGTTTTAATAAAATAAAAAAAAATTTTAAACATTGGTACTCAAAATATGATGATCCACAATGGTGTCCTGACTGTTCCGACTCTGAGAAACTAAAGGTTAATGGATTTATAATGGAAAAATATTTGTGATGTATTTCTAGTATAAATTTTCTACTCAGCTATATAAATATATGCTAATGTAATTAAGTCTCAATGAATATATTTGCATAAATTTTTTTCCTGTTACTGAAGTAATTAAAGCATAGAAATTGTCTATTTTGAATGAATCTACAAATGTCAAAATTGTGAAAATATATGAGAAACCATGAATAGTTGGGGAAGACACAACACTTCCAAAGTCTGGGAAGAGGTCTGAAAAAAAAGAAAGATTTTGAGAGAGGATAATTGTACTCTAATTGCTGATTTTTAAAAATAACCATCTAAAAAACTCTCAGTTTACAAGGATGGATGTGTGCTGAGTATTGGTTACAGTGCAGAACGATAAATTTTTTTTTTTCATTTGTGATTCAACAGAATGGTGTCATGCATACTTCCAGATCCAGAATTCTATGAAATTTTTAAAAACAACTGACACCATTGAATTTAACCCTTTAAAACCTGATGCTATATTCCATAATAGTTCAGAGCCATCATTTGGTGGAGTCTATATTCAGTATTTGGGGGAAGACCAATCAAGATTTTCAATGTGCAGCCTTAGAGCTGGTCTACCACACAAATTCACTGAGCAACCATCTACTTTATAAATTCAGGTTGTATCATGATCCTGGATTGGCAAAACGGCCTTTTGGGTTCAAAGGGTTAATGGATTACACATACCAGAACATGGGTGGCTAAGAAAGTGCTGTAAGTCTCTAAAAGGGATTTCATACTCAATTTTCATTCATTTTGCAATTCACAAAACCCTGGCATCCAGTTAACCTCCTCCACAACTGATGTCAAAATATCAAAATTTCAATCTGCAAATTTTACCCATAATGCACTAGGAATTTAACAAATTCAATCTTGTTTGACAGAGCTCGATGAGCTCTGTCAAACAAGACTGAATTGGTTAAATATTCCAAGTTGCATTATGGACAAAAATTGCAACTTGAAATTCGCAAATTTTGACATCAGTCAGTGTGCAGGTTAATATTAATTATTGCAACACACCTTATTGAAGGCATCAGCTCATGAAATGTAGAGTACAAAGAAAATGTATGAAACTCTACTGATAATATTTTCAGGAAACTAATATCATTACTTATCTATGGATTAGCATGGATTCTGAAATCTGATTGGTCAATAGCCATTACACGATTTTTTCACCAAACAACTGAGAAATTTTCTGTATCACATAGGCATAGTCGTTCAGGAAAAAGCTGCATATATGATACAGATTTATTACCCATTCCTGAACATTAATTTCTCAGTAATCGCCTCTCTCTGAACATGGAAGTGTTGCACAGATGACAAAATGTCTGACAACTATGACTGCAAAGAGATTTGAACAGTTTTCTGATGAGACCTGAGCAGGGCATTACAGAAACTCGTCACCCCTCGTCTGTTCACACAGTACAGGTTTTTACCTACCCTCAGTCAGCTATATCCCATTCGGCCTTCAGCCTCATGGGATATGACTGACTTTGGGTAGGTAAAAACCTGTATTAAGTGGGGTAACTAATAATTTTCTCATCAATAATGATACACTCTACATTATATTACTCAACATCATCAAAGTGATGAATTTGCTTTGTGTCTAAACTGGGGTTCTGGCCACAGCACTGAGTACATGGTGGTCGCCTCATGTGTCTGACACTTTCTCAGTCCTAACCACCATACTCAGCCAAAAAAGGCTCTTTTAGCTACCACTAAATCTCCCCAATGTCTCATCCAGCATCAGAGAATCTGTTGGAGAAGGACTTAGTCACCAATATGAGCCTTTTTTTCACTCATGGTGGTGTTTGTCAAGTGTAACTGACACTTTTTCATTCTCATCCACCACTGTGAACTGTAAAAGATTCTTTTAACCACCACTAAATCTCCCCACTGTCACTTTTAGCACCAGCGTTTATTTGAGAAAGTCTCAGACATCTATTGTCAGGCTCACAAAAATGTCTAGGCAGAGGTCATAAGCTATGTTTTGGAAGCAAAATATGAAAAAAAATATTTTTATTTAACTCTTAACCTGCTCAGTGTCTTCAAGACATTTTTCATTGAAACTAGTCATGGCTGCTTCACAGCAGCCATGACTAGATTCATTGAAAAATTCATCTAAATTTAACTCAAGAAATCATTGGCAAAAAAGTACATTCAATTCACACGGGGAAAATTTGATTAAATACACACAAATTATACTGAATTCAATGGCCAGAGAAATTCTGTCCTGGGTAGGAATATCTGTCAGCAACATGCAACGAGTTAAAAGAAAAAATAAAAATATGTGTCAAGTGTCTTATTACTCCTTAGGTAAAATGTTGACAGAGAATGTATTCAAGTTTTTGGAAAGCAATTTTTGGGCAATATTAAATTTAAAAATGAAAATGTTTAAAAACAGAATAAAAAAAGCATAAAGTAATAAATTTTACCTTCTAAAATTTCCCCTGTTGGCAAAACAACAACAACCTTGCTAGTTTTATTTGACATATAAATCCTCGGCCTGTCTGGCCTCGGTGTAAAGTCGGTCTTGTTTCGATGAAGTGAGGGAAAATACTCTGGATTCTGATCACCCATACTGTCGTCTATGCATCTGCACATATCACATCACAATTATCGTAGATCCAAGTGACAAGATTTAAATCCAGAAAGTCGAATAAAATTTTATGAAAACAAAACAGAAGTAAACTGTTCATCCACCAGAGAGTGTTTTATATCACTTTAATTCCGTAAAGTACTTTTACTTGAAGATTTATGTTTCGATAATCAATTCAATCATGTGACATTCAATGGGCCTTGTACAAGAAAACTGCTGAAAAAATACAATGGAATGAGCAAGAAAATGGAACATTTTTGGCTTTTTCAATCTTTTAATGTTTCAAGTGCCAGCAATTTTTTCTGTATCAACATTGAAAACTCATGTGTTTTTCTGTTTTGCAAGCCATTTTTAAAAAGCTTTGAAAAAATGTTTAATATTTGACTGGAGAAAATACCTGACATTGATCGGGCATAAAAATGTGATTTCAGTGATGTCATAATGCAATGCCTCATGTAAAATTCATCCTGCCCATATTACTCCTGATAAATTACCCACATACCAAATTTCAGCTCATTAACTCTCAAAATGTAGGAGTGCATATTAAACAGTAAAAAAAAAGATGTTTAACTTTCACCACGTTAATGGTTAATAGAATAATCTTGTTAATTGCATACAATTGTCAATCACATAACCATTCAGTATACACCTAGCACAAGTTTTCCTCTGTGTTGGTTGCATTCAGATTATAACCATTTAGTATAGGCTCTATCGATAAATAGGTTATCTCCACCTGATTCCAAGAACTTTTCTAAGCTGTGGCGATTGATAAGAATTACTTCCGGTTGGTATGCGAAATTCTTTATTTCTGAGTTTTTATTTGTGTACATTGTGATTCAATTTAATAACGCTGTCAAAATTGCGATCATACTAATGGAAAAAGTCTACCGCGTAATTGTGTGTTTTATTTAAAGTACAGTCACCATGGACTGGTCGTAATCCACACGTGAGCAGTGTGTCCACGCATGCATTTACCAGGTAATAAAAATCATCACCAGCAATATTTTAATTAATGAAGTGCCAGGTTGTACCCGGTGTTTCATTAATTAAATTTTTGATGATTATTCCTATAATTAGTGTTTGGAATCTAATATTATTGTATTCGTGGAAATACTGCCCACTCCTTGGTAAGTGACCAGTCCATGGAGGCTGTACTGTACAATGACAAAGTTTTCAACGGTCATGTCATTGATTTGTGTGATGTGCAATGTAGGAGCTAATGTTGACTGTGATGTCATATTGATTGCCATGCACATTTTCCTAGGGGAGAACACCTCGAACCCCACTCCACCAGCCCATTCCCGACTGGGGTGAGTTCATGTAGGAGGTCCCAAGGTATTCTGTGGCATTCACCCCTTCGAAAAATTTTACAATGCATTATCAATCCGAGTCTTATTATTTACAATATTGCAAATACCAACTGGTAGAAATTAGTTCAAGAACGACAACTCACTTTCCGATAGACGCTATAAACCTAGAGTTTTCCCCTGTTGGTTGCATTCAGATTGAAATGTAAATTCTGGATGACAGAAAAAGGATGTGTACAATTCAGGCCACATTATCAAGGATCTTCAAAGAAAATTAACCCTCTATACATCGCCAAAAAATATCAAAATTTCAAGCGACGGACTTGTTGACCTCTGGCCTCTACCACATTTGTCTAGCATAATTAATCGTTCGATTGTTGATTTCTTTAAATCTTTTTGAAAGTATTACACAATGCCAGTAGAAAAAACCACCCACTGCTCATATAATAAAGTATTTTTGCAAGTTTAGCTAAAGTTTGTAGGGAAATTATTTTTAGACAGAAATGTATTACTGCGCCTTGTTTATTTTTGCCAATTTTGCTGGTCGATCGAATTGGACCAATGTGCTCCTCACTTCTCGCTGTGTTTTGTAGCGAATTATAGCACGATATTGCCGTGACTGCCCTGAAGCTCGTCTGTTTCATTCTTAATCCTACTCGTAGAATAAATTTTTTACTTGAAAACACTATACGTTTATTCTATATACCTCTACTAGATAAGAGAGTATTTCTGTACAGGGCAGGAAAAAATATTTCACACAGTGGGAAAAGAGTTTATTATTATGCGAGTTAATTCTGAAAAACTCTTCATACTATTTTCATCATACCATTCAAAGCTTTTTTAAAAACCCAATGAGCTAATTACAAAAAGGGTTAAACTTATTCGTTTTTTGTGAAAGAAATTAGAAGAGTTTAAAAAAATTCCAGTTTTATAGCAACTTTTAATAACTACAGGTTATTCCCAAATATAAAAATTTAATTTGACATATGTTCTACATTACAAATTATGATTTTATTTCATTTATCATTCTTGCTGCCAAACTTAACATCAATTTTTAGCATCATAACTAACAAAATGAGGTTACTGAAGCAATTCAGAAAGCAACATATGGTTGGATAAAAAAAAATAGATGAATTTCTCTTGTGTGGTGTATGGACAAATATGCTCCTATTTAACTGCAAATTTGTCAACCAAATAACTGTAATTAATATCTTCACATTACTAATGAATGCAAAACACTTTACCGTACAATTCATACAGAATGGACCTGAGTTTACTGTGTGAGTTATGAAGCAATGCTTTGTTAACTCTTTCAACACAAGGGACCGCTTTTCCGGTCCAGCAACACGATATGTCATATTTAATTAAGTAGGATGGCAACAAAATGAACGTGTGTGGTAGAACAATTAATATTTTAATAAAAAAATAATAAAATATTAATTGCTCTACCCACAAATAATGGGGGTAGAGCAATTAATATTTTATTATTAATGGCAATTTCTGCCATTTAACTGGCATGGAAGATACCACCAGTGTTCAAAGGGTTAATTAAATAAAATTCGATGAAGCCTTAACAATTTAAACAGAAAAACTTGGGGGTTTTTCCACTCCACACCTCTGGCCTCAGTAATTAAAATTCTGTCATTCAATCCATAATAAGCCAAGGTCAATATTTATACATATACATAGAATAATAGAAACAACTAGAGAGAAGCTACTGGACCATTAATATACAAGTATATAATTTGCATATTAGACTATTACCCTGTTAATTGAATAACTGTTTTTTTGTCTTTGAAAATTATTCAATTAATAGGAGTATTCAGTTAACAGGAATTTGGTCACTTTCCTGCATTCTAGACATAAACTGAACATTTATTCTATTATATCTTGTTTGACAGAGCTCACAGAGCTCTGTCAAACAAGATATAATAGAGTAAATGCCTGTGTTCGATGTACATAGGCCAAACAGATCTACAAACAAGGGAAATTTGGTGATTGCCAGAATAATTTTCCGACATATTACAAGATTGTTTATTCAATTAACTGAAATTTTCTCTATAACTTCTAGGCAATTAACAGGTCAAATTTGTATTGAAGGCATGGCAAATGGTTTTGTCTTTGAAAGTTATATTCAATTTACAGGATTATTCAATTAAGAAATATTAAATTAAGTGGGCACGGCTGTACT
Organism: Pictodentalium vernedei; assembly: GCA_031216915.1. Taxonomy (NCBI): domain Eukaryota; kingdom Metazoa; phylum Mollusca; class Scaphopoda; order Dentaliida; family Dentaliidae; genus Pictodentalium; species Pictodentalium vernedei. The sequence goes on along the minus strand of CM062294.1, from coordinate 412,471,100 downwards.
TCAAATTTGTTAAAAATTTCACACAGCTTGACTGCGGCACTGCCAAAATTGGCCTGAAAAGATCGGAATACCACCATTCATTTTTAACCACTCCCAATTCGGATATAAATGAACCGTTATACCACTATCCATTCTCAGTTATTTTCATTAACTCCTTGAACACTGAATGTTAGAAGGGAATATTCCATTTGTATAATGACAAGGCTCAGAATAGTCCAAATTTAGTTTTGGGGATTTTTTAAAGGGGTTTAATGACACTTTCAACAGCCAAGGTCTCCTAATGTTGGCAGTTTCATGGGTGGAGGAAGTCGGAGTACCCAGAGAAAACAATCAAACATCCATGAGCAACTGTCAGTCACCTTAACGTTGCAACTCCACACAATCAGGGTTAGTAGTGGTTAAAGACAAGTGAATGACTGATGGGCAGTACGCCTAAGTACAGAGTGCTAATAGGGTTCTTACAGTCAAGGACCAAAAAAATTCAAGGACTTTTCAAGGACATATCAGCATTTTCCAAGGATGTTTATTTTTAAAATGTACATTTGGAATATAACCATTTTTAGAAGCCTTTAACCCTTTACCTAATTTGAACATAGGATGACACTTGCAAAAATATTCTTGAATAACTAATTTTTAGTCTCAAAAACATAGGCTATGATCCCTCATTGGAACGAGCTCACAGAGCTCGTTCCAACGAGGGGTCATAACCTACGTTTTTGATACAAAAATGAAAAAAATAATTGAAATTAATTGGCCATTTTTTAGAATAGTGTTGGCCGATTTTTGGCTGTAACATTGGGTAAAGGGTTAAAAATGTCTTCTACCTCATCCTTCTAAATTCCAGAAAAACGGTGCTCCTAAAATGCTCTGCAACAAAATTATGGTGCTTACAGAATGACACCCAGTTAAATAATGCCTAAACTTTAATTCCTCATTTATCGATTACCATTATTTATGTTTGTTTTTTTCGTTTTTCAATAAAAAAAGAGCAAAAGAGGTGTTTCAATTGCCCACTATTACACAGGTAAAAATGATACGGGACAAAATTCAAGGACTTTCAAGGAGTCAGATGGATTTTTCAAGTACTTTCTTTTCTGAATTTTCAAAATTCAAGGAGTAAGATTGAAATTCAAGGACTTTTCAAGGATGTGCCCACCCTGGCTAATGTGCCTCCATTTAGGCAATCAGGATTAAGTGCCTTGCCCAAGGACATAACGTAATTACCCCCGGCGAGGATCGAACTGTGGTCATTTCGGTAATTCTGGGGATAAGTCATGTAATTTGTTTTGGGGCTGCAGAATGAATTGAACTTACTGAACTGCCAAAGACAACAGAACACAGTTAATAGAATAGGCCAGTGAAAAATATTCAATTATCAGGATTCAATTAACCTGGTCTTAGTCATTTTCCTACATTCTGGTTATAAACTGTGAATTTACAATAAAATATGGGGTTTTTTTAATGGAGTTTTGTCTTTGTCAAGCAGGATATAAAACATTAAATGCTTTTATGTATATGAAGAAGCGATGCCAAAAAGGTCGGTTAAACTGGGAATAATTTGGTGTTTGCAAATTCTATACAATTAACAGGGATATTTATTTATTGGTGTTTAATGTCATTTTCCACGTCTATGGCTATATCATTATCTATTCAGTGACCATAAAATGTTTTACTTTCTGAAAATGATGAAAACGATTTTTTATACATGAAAAGAACCACTTTAAGAATTAATCTTTCATTACCCCATTTTCATTGACATTTTTGCTGTTGTCAGGATTGTTTCATATTTAATGTGTTTTTCTTGGGATTAGCAGGAAGATGGCCCAAGTGGCTATGCCATCTCCCTGTAGTGCAACCATGTATTTGAGATCAATGCATACAGCTGTCTACAGTTTATAATTGTATGCAAGTTGTACCACTAAATAAAATCATTCATTCATTCATGACACACCCACAAGGAAAAAGTCCAGTTAGCCAGTTGTTTACCCATGTGGCATGCACAAGAGGACTTTTGGTTAACAGTTTTAGATGTGGAATAACCAGTATTCAGTTATGTGGAATATATTCATAATTCACTTGGAAAATGTATATATTATTTTGGTGCCCAAAACTACTGCTAGCACAATATTTTGGAAAAAAAATTTTCTAAAATTTACAGGAAAAATAATACAAAAATCATTTTTTAAGGAGACACTATGTTAGAAGTTTAAAAAAAATGTGTGCTGCATTGTCAACAAACCTAATAAGAGCTCTAGACAAAAGTACTCTCTTGTTCCATCACTAAAACCACTCATTCTGATTTAATTAATGTATTAGATAAGGGTTTAATCCTCTGCACACTGTTGTCAAAATAAAAAAATGTCAAGTTGTAAATTTTTCCTATAATGCAACTAGGAAATTAAATTCAAATCTTGTTTGACACAGCTCCAAGAGCTCTGTCAAACAAGATTTGAATTAGTTAAATTCCCAGTTTCATTATGTGAATTGGTTAAATTCCTAGTTGCATTATGGGAAAAATTTGCAGCTCGACATTTTAAATATATCGACATTAGTGTGCAGAGGGTTAACCTTTATCCAACACAAATAGCTCAGAGGACACAAGCAGAAAAAAATTACCAAATTTTCATTTCTTGACTCAAAAACATTCCTTGTTGAGTTCGTTCCAGTGAGGGGTCATAAACAAAATTTCTGAGGCAAAAGTACATAAAAATAATAAAATCTGATTGCTTATTCTTGTGAACAGTGAGTGCTGTGTGTTCATGGCAATTGTGTTAGGTAAAGGGCTGAGTGAATATATAAACAAATGTGACTGTGTGTAATGAGTGATTTAAGCCAAATGGTATCTGAAACCGGTTTTCCACACATAATTTTTTTTATTATCTGAATGACAAAAAATTCTTGAATTTTGCGATATATTACTGTCCCATTATGTAGCATAATGTTGAGAAAAAAAAATCCAATGAAAGCAAATTGTGTGTTCCAAACTAATTCAGCAAGTACTAGCACTGTACAGACATTGGGAGGGAGGGTTATGCCTCATACTTCAAAAATTTTTTTTTTTTTGGGGGGGGGGGGGGGGGGAGGGGGAGGGGGTTGGGGTTAAGACACTTTTAGTTTTGTGACATACAATTTTTTGAAAATATAAGACTAAACATATGTGATTTGAAAAGAAAGCGCTTACTCTTTTTATATTTGAAATCAATGGATGAAGCCAACCTCAAATGCAAATTGAAATGTGTTGGAAGCTCTGAGAGCTTAGTATGGTGTTCATTATGGGAAAATAAAAGTTCAATTAATTTGTAAATAATTAACAGAGAATCATCTCTGGTTCCATAAAAAAATGTGTCTCATGAAATAAAAATAAAAAATTAATTAAAAATTTCATTTAGTTAAAATTTTGAAAGTTATATATTAATTAATTAATTATTATAAAGTTAATCAAAATAACTTGCTCATGGAAGAAAGGTGTAAAAAATTACCAGGCAGTTAATGTTTCAAGAAATAAATTCATTTCAATGAAAAATCATCTATCACCACAGACTGCGAAAAGTATAATCCATTTAAATATCCCAACAGAAAATGTATTGTTGACAGCATAAAACTTTCGAAATCACCTTGTAAGTGAACAGTAGATGAGAAAAACTACAGATTTATATATATCCATTCCAAGGAATCATATCACAAGTAATCTCCATTATCAGAGATTTTTTTATGTATTCCTTCGAAGATGATAGCTCTTGACTATCTCGGAACATTATGAATGACAAAATCAGCACAGAATATTCTGCAGCAGACAAACACTCAACAAGGTATTGGTAAACATCTTGAGCTGGCTGTTACAAGCAGGGCAGGACAAACATTTCCTTCTACACCGCTTGTTGAAGCTTTCCATTATCTCTACATATATTCAATCTAAACTCCATTGTTTCTGGAGATTTTTCCAATAAAAATCCGATTTTCTTTGTGAACCCAGCACTCGAAGACATCGTTTCTTCTTGACTGGAGAGGTAGAGAGTGCAGCATCCACTGCCTAGTTCTATCTGTTTCTTAATGAAATCATTGAGTAGTGTTACCAGCTAGTGTATTAAGAGAGAGAATGATGGTGTAGAGGGAATGATAGATATCCGATCAATGTTGAGGCAGTTTTCACTGTGGTGTCACTTATCTGTGGATAATAAGCATTCACATCCCTTGAGTAGACTGTTTCTTCATCATGGATTTCTGTCCCTTTTGGGGGAGTAAATTTATGATTTTGCAAGAGAAAGTTCAGTAAATTTTAATTAACCCTTTACCCAACGAATGGCCCACATCCGCCCGTGTAATATGCAAATTCAGCATTTTAAAAATATTATTTTTCAGAAAATTTCAACAAAACCATATCATGTGATCCCTCGTTGGAACGAGCTCGTTGAGCTCGTTCCCACGAGGGGTCACATGATATGGTTTTGTTGAAATTTTTTGAAAAATTAAAAAAAAAATGATATTTAAAATACTAAATTTTGATATCGTCCACGTTGGGTAAAGGGTTAACCCCTCACACCTCAGCAACTAAAAACTCATCTCTCTGAGACAATCTATCACTCATAAAACACTTCTATACTTATCAAAGAAAAAGTGCACTGAATTTCAATTAACCCTTTACCCAAAGTAATGGACAAAACTGGCTAGCGTTATTCTAAAAAATCGCCAATTAATTTTAATTATTTTTTCATTTTTTGTCTCAAAAACAAAGGTTATGACCCCTCGTTGGAACGAGCTCATCGTGCTCATTCCAATGAAGAGTCATAACCTATACCTATGTGTTTGAGATAAACAATGAAAAAAAATAGTAATTCAAGAATTTTTTTTGTAAGTGTCGTCTGCTTTTCATGTTAGATAAAGGGGTAACCCCTTCCGTACTGACACCTAAAAACTCTTCTCTTCCAAGACTCAGCTCAGAGAGCTGTGTCAAACAAGATATCATTGGTTAAATGTTATAAATTTTAAAGATGGATTATGGAGGATATTTGCTATCCGATACAATTGGAATCTCAGTTCCGTGTGCGGTGGGTTGATAATTTTTAATGGACTGTGTAAAAAATCACAATTTTTCAAGGCTAATAAAATGCAAATTAATATTTTATTTGTTTTAGGCCACACAAAATAAATTAATTGATTCTCAGGCATTTTTTTGTTCAAATCAGTGAGGGATGGAGGGAGAAAGGGTTTTATTTTTAGGCTTTTCCCTCTGGAAAAGACTATTGTTTTTCTACGGATTATTATTATTTTTTTTTTTTTTTTTTTTTTTGGGGGGGGGGGGGGGGGGGTTTGGGTTTTTTTTGTTTTTTTTTCTTTTTCACCACACATTTTTGTCCATACGATTCAGAAGCCATTTTCAAACCGATTTTCACACAATTTGGCACACGCATAGAGTGGCAAAAAATCTAAAAATGTACCGAAGCGGAATTTTCGATTTACCCCTTATTCGCCAGAATTGGCAAAAAACTGCCAACATTGGTGTTTATCGGCACTTTCTCGAAAAACACGTCTTTAGGATTTTTTTGAAACATTCATCATTACTAGACCTGCCTATGACACAACCTTTGATACACACAACATATTAGGCGATGCATATGGTAACCCTCCACAGGCTGCCAAACATCAAAATTTTGAGGAAATGGGCCAGTTTCAGACCCCTGCTGCACCCAAACGATACCCGAGAGGCAAACATAACTTCCTTTATTGGAAGTGGAATTCACCGAGGATCATTTTTGTAAGTAATAAGGGTGTTCAGAAAACCAAGTGTTAACCCGTTTTGGGCTGGTTAAACAGCAATACCCCAAAAAAGCTCAAAACATCATGTTTTCCGTGGATTTCTCTAAACGAGTCTTGTAGATTTTCAAGAAAAATTGGTCACTCTCAGGTCTTGGTGTGACATTACAAGTTGCATGGATAATATATTCCAGTCAGCATTAGTTAACCATCCCCGAGCTGCTAAACGTAAAAATTGTGATAAAATGGGCTGTTTTTAGACACCAACAGCACCCAAATGATATACCACAGAGAAAGGGGCCTTCATTTATCGGACGCAAAATTGATCAGAAAATATTTTTGAAAGTGGTAAGGGTATTCAAAATTTGACGTCTTAACCCATTTTGGGCTGGTTAAAGAGAGATACCCATTAAAATCTTAAAATACCCGGTTTCTGTGGATTTCTCTGACAACATCTTGTAGGTTTTCAAGAAAAATTGGCTATTTGCAGGTCTTGGTGTGACATTACAAGTCGCATGAACAAAATATTCCGGTCAGCATTACTTAACCCTCCCGGGGCTGCTGAAGGTCAAAATTGCGATAAAATGGACTGTTTTTGCACACCAACAGCACCCAAAGGGTACACCACAAAGAAAAGTGCCTTCTTTTATCGCGCGTACAATTTATACAGAAACATTTTTGTAAGTAGTAAGGGTATTCAAAAGTCGACGTCTTAACCCATTTTAGGCAGGCTAAAGAGAGATATCTCTTGAAAGCTTTAAATTCCAATTTTCTGTGAATTTCCCTAACGGTAACTTGTAGGGTTTCAAGACAAATTGACTATTCGTAGGTCTTTATGTGACATTACAAGTTGCATGGACAAAATACTCCGGTGAGCGTTTTTTAACCATCTACAAGCTGCCAAGCATCGTAATGTTGTTAACATGGGACTGTTTTCAGACACGCACAGCACCTAATGTATACATGAGGGATAAACATAATCTCCTTTGTTTGAAGTGGAACTCACAGAGGACCATGTTTGTAAGTAATAAAGGTATTCAAAAAGCCAAGCGTTAACCCCTGATGGGGAGGTTAACAGGGATACCCATCAAAAGCTGAAATGAAAGTGTCAATGACACTGTAGCTCAACTTATCAAGACAAAGACATGTACATGTATAGTATGTGACACAGCAATGACAAACATCTAGGTAATGACCTGATAACAAAGGTACATATAAAGTATTGTAACGGTCTGTACATAAATACTGACCGTTGCCTGTAACAAATGTATAGGTAAAGTATTGTAAAGGTGGGTGACAGTCAGATGCTGAACTAGAAAAAAATCTTTGAGTCCCAGAGTGGGTCTGACTGAACCCCAAAATATTTGTTCTCATAGCACAGTGATAACAAAGGCACCCCAAAACACACTCGTTCCTGTCCCAAGGTGAAAACAAAAGTACCCAAGAAGTTTTGTGAAGATAAACAAAAGTACCCAAGAAGTTTTGTGAAGATCAGTTCATAAATACGAGCTGTATAAAACTTGTGACAAAAAACTGATTGGACCTAATTTCGGTACAAAATGGCCACTGGCAGCCATCTTGAATTTTGTACCGTACCCAGAAACACTCATTCTCGTCCCAAGGTGATAACAAAGGTACCCAAGAAGTTTTGTGAAGATCAGTTCATAAATACAGCCTCTACCCTGAGCCATATTGACATGTGTGCTTACATTGTGTAAGTAGCACTGAATAAATCAAAGTTCATCTAATTTGCATAATTTCTGCACGAAAAAAAACCCCCTTACAATGTGTGATGTATTCCATGTTACTAAACATTCATACACAAATTTATTCAAATCAGAACTTTCATACAGAAGTTCTGTACAAAAGACTGATTGCACTAATTTTGGTACAAAATGGCTGCTGGTGGCCATCTTGAATTTCAGACCACACCCAAAAACACTCGCTCTCATCCCACGGTGATAACAAAGGTACCCAAGAAGTTTCGTAAAGATTGGTTCATAAATATGGCCTCTAGTCTGAGCTGTATAGAAGTTGTGTACAAAAAACTGATTAGACCTAATTTCGGTACAAAATGGCCACTGGCAGCCATCTTGAATTTTAGACCACACCCAGAAACACTTGTTCTCGTCCTAAGGTGATAACAAAGGTACCCAAGACATTTCGTGAAGATCAGTTCATAAATACAGACTCTAGTCTGAGCCGTATTGACATGTGTACTTACTGTGTGTAAGTCGCACTGAAAAAATCAAAGTTCATCTAATTTGCATAATTTCTGCACGAGAAAAAAACCCGTATTATATGTGATGTATCCCATGGTACTAAACATTCACACACAAAATTATTCAAATCAGCGCTTTCATATGGAAGTTCTGTGCAAAAATCTGATTGCACCTAATTTTGTACAAAATGGCTGCCATCGGCCATCTTGAATTTCGGACCGGACCCAAAAACACTCGTTCTCGTCCCACGGTGATACAAAAGGTACCCAAGAAGTTTCGTAAAGATCGGTTCATAAATACGGCCTCTAGCCCGAGCCGAATTGGCATTTGCACTTACAGTGCTGAAAGTAACCCCAAAAAACATCAAAATTAGTCTAATTTGCACAATTTACGTACGAGAAAAAAACCCGTATTATATGTGATGTATCCCATGGTACTAAACATTCATACAAAAAATTATTCAAATCAGAGCTTTCATATGGAAGTTCTGTACAAAAAACAGATTTCTGCATTGTCGGTACAAAATGGCGGCTGGCAGCCATCTTGAATCTTGGACCGCACCCAAAACACTCGTTCTCGTCCCACGGTCATAACAAAGGTACCCAAGAAGTTTCGTAAAGATCGGTTCATAAATACGGCCTCTAGCCCGAGCCGTATCCAATTGTTGACGTACGGACAGACGGACAGACGGACGACGGGCCATGACAAAAGCTCAAATTTGGCTTTGCCAAAGTTGAGCTAAAAATCGTTTTTCCCTGGATTTCTTTACCAACATTTTGTGGGGTTTTCAAGAGAAAATGACCGTTGATAGGTCTTGGTGTCATATGACCAGTTGCATGGATCAATTATTCTGGTAGGCATTTGTTAACCCTTCATGGGCTGCTAAATGTAAAACAAATTGAGGAAATAGTCTGTTTTTGGACACCAACAACATCAAATGGAAATGCCACAGAGAAACGTAGCTTCTTTTACCGGACGCAAAACTGATAGGGAAACATTGATATTGATATTAACCCATTCTACCATTAATGATGGGTTTTACCTAAACATTTTTTTATCAAACCCAAACCGAGTCATTTGAGACTACTATACTCACCTTTCTCATAACATCAATGAAGGAACTTTAGTGAGACAGTTAAAAACAATTCATCAGACACTGTGGGGTCAAGAAAAATCATGGAATCTAATCGGGAAAAGCCATGATTCTCCAGAATCATAAAGTCTAGTTAATTTTTATTTTTCTTTTGCAAAATGTGAGAAAACATGGAGAGGATTTTGGCTGTCTTTTTACATTCCAAAATATAGAAAGTACATATTTATACAAATAAATTCATTTTTAATTTGAACAATAAAACATTCCTCTAAAAACAAATTGTACATGCTGCAATTCAAAGGCTTCATATTCTTTTGATGCTCTTCATATTATCTTTGAGGTAAAAGTATTTAATCTATGGGGATTTGCCTCAATGAGCTCAGTCCAATGAAGGATCATATGATATGGTTTCGTTGAAATGTTTCTGAAAATATATTGGGGGGGAGGGGGGAGGGGGGAGGGCTGTTCAATTTGAAAATTAGGCAGGGAGCTGTGGCTGATTCATTAGGTAACAAGTTTTTGAAAATATATTTGGGGAGGGGGAAACTGTTCAATTTGCAAATTAGGCAGGGAGATGTGGCTGATTCATTAGGTAACGAGTTCAAGGCTCACATGTTTGTAATTGAGTGACTGACATAGGAAATAAACTGACTAACTGATCCAGGGGATGAAGAATTATTTATTCTCTATTTTACTATTCAGACATGCAAAGGAAATTTTTTCATTTAATTAATTACTTATTTTGGTTTTTAATAAAGCTTCTAACAGCCAAGTCATATCCAGTCAGGTGGTATTATTTTTGGGGGAAAAGTTCATGTTCTCAAAGGGGAAGAGGAGGGGGATAGGGAGGAGGATGGGGAGGGGTGTTATAAGTTATGTTTCGGAATCAAGAAATAAAACATTTTGGTTAAGATATTATGAAAAAAAAGACCCAGAAAGTACAGAGAAATCCTACTACATAAACATGCAGAATTTTGTTGATGACCAAGTAATTTTTCAATAGATCAGAATTCTATTTTATTCAGAATAATTAATACTAGTTTACTATGTAACCTACCCTCATTTAACAAATCAAATATGTACTGAAGGTATAGTAAATGGTCTGGTGTTTGAAAGTGAAATATGTAATCACCAGGGTTATTCAATTAACAAATATCCAATTAAGTGGACTTCAATGTATCATCCCCAAGTTGTATCAGGTGAAGGGTTAGTGATATTTTGGAAACAAGTTCATGCAAGAAAAAATTGAAGAATGCTGTCCAATATTATGCAAGTTCATTGGGTATGTAATATAACATTATTGCTGTGCTCTTGGTACTTGTCATGTTCTCATTGAGGATAAGTACTGGAAGAGACAACATGTCAGGTCGAAAGGTGCAAAAAAAAAATATAATATTTTAAAACTGGAAAGGCATCAATTCTGAGGATGCCGTCAGCAGTTTCACAGAGAGTTATTCAGACATACTAGCTCGATAAACTGTTTATTTATTTATTTTAATTAGTTCATTTATTTTATTTATTTATTTTTAACATCTATGGCTATATTATAAACGCACTTATAAAGTCAAGTTTAACAAATCATTTATGTATATACTGCCCACTTTAGAGGACTTCCATCTCAGACGTTAATTGGTAAAGGGGTTCTATTTTACCTGTAAAGCAGAACTTGTTTGCCACAGCAACCAATCACTGGTACTAGGGCTGGGCGGTTTTGAAATTTGCATTTCGGTTCGGTTTTCGGTTTTGTACAAAAACTCGGTTTTCAGTTCAGTTTTCAGTTTTTCAAAATATATTGTAGAAATCCACATTTTAGAGGGTAATGTACACATAAAATGTGTCTGTATTTGTCATCCAAGTCATGAGGCTCCTAGAGCGTGTTGAGTCACCCAGGTTACTCAGTGCTGACCACTCTTCTCAGCTAATGGACATACTGTGGTGGGCTACTGTAGTGGATTTAGTGACAGTGGTGGAGCAATGGGGTATCTGGGGAGCCCAGCCCCCCCACCCCCCCCCCCCCCCCCCCCAAAAAAAAATCCCACTTGCTCCTCCCGTGCCCAGATTTGAAAAGATTTTTTATTTTCTGCCCTCAGTACAAGTACAGTACTCTCAGTTCTAAGATTCCCTCCACCAAACTCTTCACCCACATGGTCACCCAAGATTTCTAACTATGGCTCTACCACTGGTGGGATTTGCCTTGTTCTGTCAGAGAGATTTGGGGCCTTGTCAAGATGCAAAAATTTAAAGAAAAGCTACAATTTAGCAAAAATCAACATTTCCTTATTTTTTAAGGAGTCACTAAGCTCTCACCCTGATTTTGGTGGATAATATGCAATTGTTGTGCATATTTTGGTAATTATCACCTCGCTTAAACATAGACTGCCTGGTTTCTAAAGGTTCCTGCTTCAAATGACAGTAAAATAAAAGGAACACAAATCATATTTCTTGTGATTTTGATAACTATTATTGAAGCAAGTTGTGATATCATATACAAATCACTTTTATTGGTAACTCACTCACTCCAATGTATTCTCAAGATCTCTCCTAATTTTGACTGTAGAGGTTCATTTTTGACTTAGTTTTGCTCAAACATAGAAATTGGGCGAAGTGAGCGGTGCCAAGGCGAAGATATTGCCAACTTCACTTTGCACACTTGCCTGATCCCTGCATTGATTCCATCTCAGTTAAGACAGGCGATTGATGTTTTTGAAGGGATACGGCTGTATAATGGGATTTGAAAGTTTGCAATATTGCATCTTGGGATTTGTTGTGTACACAAAATGCACATGGGAAAACACATGTTGATTATAACAACTGCGTATTGGGATTGCAGCGTTAACTTGACACTTGACAGTTTACACCTGACAGATCTGCAGTACTGCGTGATTCCTTAAAGTAAGCTCAAATAGTATACACAAACAAATCGCAATAAGGTTTAAAAACTTCCAGTAGTTACCTGCCATCCATTTAAAAGGATATGTTCTATTTTAATTTAACCCCTTTATTGTTGACAAAAAAACAGAACTGACAGTGCGCAGCATTATCTCTGAGCATGTGACAGTTTCAGAGAACGTTCCAGAAGTTGGTTAATTAACATAATTTACCTGTCATTTTTCCCTTATGAACTTTGAGGTTTCAAAACTCAATAAATTTTATGTTTACTTCCAATCTAATTTACAATGCGATGTACGCAGATGATTTCCGGCCAAAGATAATTTTTATTACTTTTACACCATATATTGTAAGGTAATTTTCAATACCTATTTGGTCAAATAAGAGTGAGCCTGAGGCTGTGCCCGGTTTATTAAATTTACTTAACGATTCTTGAAATGCATGTGTGGATTCTTACGTAAGACTTTTTAATTTTTCATATTCCTTCTGGTGGTGGTTCTGTAGATATTGTTTAAGATATAAGAAATGTGCTACCACTATTTGGGGTGGGGAATTGTTGTCGATCCTCTTGAAGTAGGCATAAATGGCACAGCGTTTACCTTTTTACATTTCAGCCTTTGGCGTGCGGAATGCATGCGATTGAGAGGTCATAAACTTACCAATTCTGGGAAATTTGTTGAAACCCAAAGTCTCGTTTTCCTGTAAAGGTGGCGGTTTGGTTTTGAAAAAAAAAAACAAACCTAACCGAAAAACTGCCCAGCCCTAACTGGTACACTTCCCACATGAGTCAATATGAGCCAAGGTCACCTAACTGGTACACTTCCCATATGGGTCAATGTACAATACCCTTTTATTATTCCACAAGTTTCACACATTTAATAAGTATACATATCATTACAGGTGAGATCAATACTCACGCATGAATCTAATGGGTGGGAGGGGGACCACCCAGTGTTTCTTCTCCTCCCCATCTGTTTATCCTTTCTTTTTATAAAAGAAACAGGGAGTGTGGTGGCTCAGTGGTTACGGCATTGGATTTTAAACCATGGTTCATTTCCACCAGGGTAACTGCATTATGTCCTTGTGCAATTAATGCTGATTGCCCACGTGGAGTATCGGCGGCGCTGTGTACTTAGCTGTAATGAACGTCGATTGTACACTTGTCTTTAGCCAATGCTTACCCTGCTCATCTGGAGTTAGTAAATTAGGGAGTCTGACAGTTGCTTGCTACTGCTCATTGGTTCTCTCCAAGCTCCAGCTTCCTCTGTCCATAAAACTGTCTGACATGTGGTAACCCTGGCTGTTGAAACTGTCATTAAACCCCAATGAATAAATAAATAAATGAAAGTGTCAATGACACTGTAGATCAACTTGTGTAAGACATGTACATGTATAGTAAGTGACACAGCATTGACACACATCTAGGTAATGACCTGATAACAAAGGTACATATAAAGTATTGTAATGGTCTGTACATAAATGCTGACCGTAGCCTGTAACAAATGTATAGGTAAAGTATTGTAAAGGTGGGTGACAGTTAGATGGTAAACTAGAAAAGAAATCTTTGAGTCCCAGAGTGGGTCTGACTGAACCCAAAAATATTTGTTCTCATAGCACAATGATAACAAAGGCACCCCAAAACACTCATTCCTGTCCCAAGGTGATAACAAAGGTGCCCAAGAAGTTTTGTGAAGATCGGTTCATAAATACAGCCTCTTGCCCGAGCCGCATTGACATGTGCACTTACTGTGTATAAGTAGCACTGAATAAATAAAAGTTCATCTAATTTGCATAATTTCTGCACGAGAAAAAAATCTGTATTATATGTGATGTATTCCATGTTACTATACATTCATTCAAAAATTTATTCAAATCAGAACCTTCATATAGAAGTTCTGTACAAAAAACTGATTGTACCTAATTTCGGTACAAAATGGCCACCGGCAGCCATCTTGAATTTCGGACTGCACCCAAAAACATTTGTTCTCGTCCCAAGGTGATAACAAAAGTACCCAAGAAGTTTTGTAAAGATCAGTTCATAAATATGGCCTTTAGCCTGAGCCATATAGAAGTTGTGTACAACAAGTGGCCCCTTAGGGCCTGAAGCGCTCATCTTGAACAGAACACAATTTAAACAGAGTCCAAGATTGAGTCTACATTAAGCAAGCCATCTCCATAGGCTACACTGTCAATCCTTGAGTCCCTCAGGAGTGACAAAAATAATCTGGGCATCATGCCTTTTCTTCAGTTGATCATAAAGTAAAATGTAGAGCTCCCCTATGAAGCCCCTTGATACAACCTATGTGGATTAATCTTAGTTACACACCTCTAGAGGGTACTGAATACAAAATTTTTAATTCTTCAGCAAAATGGCCAATTTCGGCTCCCATAGAGAGCCCAAATATTAACCCAGGCTCTTGATTTGAACACAGTTGAATCTGACTTCCCTAGAGATGTTGTATACCGAATATGAAAGCATTCTGACTGTTGGATCTGAAGAAGAGAAATTGTAAAGAAATTTCTTCAAATTGCACTAAGTTCAAATTTGGGCTACCATAGCGAGCCCAAATATCAACCTATGGATCCGATTTGAACAAACTTGAATCTGAACCCCCTAGAGATGTTGTACACCAAATGTGAAAGCATTCTGACGAGTGGGTCTGAAGAAGAAGATTTTTGAAGAAATTCCCTCATACTGTACTAAGTTAAATTCATGTTCCCATATGGAGCCCGAATATTAACCTAAGCACTCAAATTGAACAACCTGGAATCTGACCCCCCTAGAGATGTTGTATACCAAATATAAAAGCATTCTGACTGGTGGATCTGAAGAAGAAGATTTTTAAAGAAATTTCCTCATATTGCACTAAGTAAAAATTTGGGCTACCAAGGTGAGCCCAAATATATACCTAGGGATCTGATTTGAACAAACTTGAATCTGACCTCCTTAGAGATGTTGCATACCAAATATCAAAGCATTCTGACTGGTGATGTGAAGAAGAAGATTTTTTTAAATTGCCCTCCATATTGAACAAAGATAAAATTTGGGCTTCATACAGAAGCCCAAATATTAACCTAGGAACTTGGTTTGAACAATCTTGAATCTGACCCTCATAACAATGATGTATACCAAACATTAAAAGATTCTGACTGGTGGTTCTGAAGAAGAAGATTTTTAAAGAATATTCCCCATATTACCCTATGTTAAAACTTCAGGCTCCCGTAGAGAGACCAAATATGAACCAATGAGCTTCATTTCAACAAACTTTTATCTGCCCCCCCACCCCCCCCTATGAATGAATGCTGTATACCAAATATCAAAAGATTCTGATGATTGGTTCTAGAGAAAAGATTTTTTAAATTTTTACAAATATGCTGACTCAGCATTTTTTCAATGCCCATTACAGAACACCCTAACATAACCGATGGCAATTTTTTTTTATCATTCAATTCTAATGTTCCTAAGGATACTTCATACCAAATAACAGCTCTCTGTTCCGTGTGGTTTGGGAAATATGGGCGTTTGAAAATATTTCTATTTTTAGCTCCCAGGGTTCCCATGGGGATGCAGGAATTTTTTTTTTCTTGCATGGGTCAAGTACTTATGACCCAATAAAACGACAAACCAAATTTGGTTCATACCGGACCATCGGTTCAGAAAATAGAAATTTTGGGCGGGGCCCAAAATCTTACCCCTTCTATTATAAAGCCAAATATTACTTCACAAACTTCGTTTGAACAAACTTGATTCTACACCTCATATGGAAGCTCCATAGCAGATATCAAGTCATTGTACACACTGCTTCTTGAGATTTTAAAAATATTTTGGAGCATTTTCTCCCACTCCCTCCCTATGGGGGCTGGGCATGTTGAGTTGAACAAAAATGAAATGCCACTTTGGGACCATCATTCACACAAACTTTCACTTGAATTGGCCCAGTGGCTTTGGAGGAGAAGACCAAAACATGGTGTTGATGGACGACGAACGACAGGAGACGCACGAGGGACAGAGAGCGATGAGTTTAGCTCAGCTTGACTTTGTCAAGATGAGCTAAAAAACTGATTGGACCTAATTTCAGTGAAAAAGGCCGCTGGCAGCCATCTTCAATTTTGGACCGCACCTAGAAACACTCGTTCTCGTCCCAAGGTGATAACAAAGGTACCCAAGAAGTTTTGTGAAGATCGGTTCATAAATACAGCCCCTAGCCCGAGCCGTATTGACATGTGTACTTACTGTGTGTGTAAGTAGCACTGAAAAAATCAAAGTCCATCTAATTTGCAGAATTTCTGCATGAGAAAAAAAACTGGTATTATATGTGATGTATTCCATGTTACTAAACATTCAGACAAAAATTTATTTGAATCAGAACTTTCATACAGAAGTTCTGTACAAAAAACTGATTGCACTAACTAAGGTACAAAATGGCTGCTGGTGGCCATCTTGAATTTTGGACCACACCCAAAGACACTCGTTCTCGTCCCACAGCGATAACAAAGGTACTCAAGAAGTTTCATAAAGATTGGTTCATAAATACGGCCTCTAGCCCGAGCCGTATTGAATTGTTGACGGATAGATGGACAGATGGACGACAGACGACAGGCCATGACATAACCTCAAATTTGACTTACGTCAAAGTTGAGCTAATAAATAAATAAATAAAAAATTAAATATCAAAAGAACATTTTCTCAAATGCCGATACCTACCTTTTTTCATTATACTGGACAAATAAACTACAGTGGAACCCTGTTAATTTATTTATTGGGATTTAACGACACTTTCGATAGCCAGGGTCACCTTGAGCTGGACAGTTTTACAAGTGGAGGAAGCTGAGTACCTGGAGAGAATCACCAAGCAATGGCAAGCAACTCCAGACTCCCCAAAATACTAACTCCACACAGCAGGGTTAGCACTGAATGAAGACAAGTGCACCATCGACTGGCAGTACGCCTAAATAAACAGTGCCCCCAGGTGGGCAATCAGGATTAAGTGCCTTGCCCAAGGACACAATGCAGTTATCCTTGACGGGGATCAAACCATGGGCTTTTCAGTTTGAAGTCCAATTCCTTAACCACTGGCCACCGCACTCCCGGAACCTTGTCAATAGAACAGCACTTTGTCAGGGAAAAATATTGAATTAACCCTTGCACACTGCCGTGAAAATACTAAAGTTTCAAACCACAAATTTTCCTCATAATGCACATGGGAATTAGACCAATTCAATCTTGTTTGACAGAGCTCATTGAGCTCTGTCAAACAAGACTGAATTGGTTAAATTTCTGGTTGTATTATGGGTAAAATTTGTAGCTTAAAAATTTTTATATTTTCGAAATCAGTGTAAAGAGGTTTAATTGTATGAAATTAACATATTTAGCTTTTTAACAGTAACCAGTATCCAATTAAGTGGAAGCCATTGCATTTAAATTTTCTCACAAACTAAAAATAATCTACCAAACATGCACTACCACTGCTCCACTTCTTATCACAAGGGATATATATATATATCCGCTTTACTTGTTTATGGTCTGCAGCAGTAAATAGGTCAGGTAAAAAGATGATGTTTTCCCAGCCATCCCTTTCAGTATTTTTCTCTCGACCTGTCACATTTACCGTTTTGCAAAGGTCACTTCATTTCTGAAACAGACAGCTCGAATCATCATGCAGTACTCATCGTTCGGTATCATTGATTTTCCTCCATCTGAATAATGAGGGGAAAAGACACGATTCTATGTGTCAAGAGGAGAAAAAACAGTTTTGTCATGCGATGAGTATTTATAATCAAAATTATCAATGATTTCTGATTGAGTGAAAAACATGGAAATATTAGTTCTTTTGATCGTGTTATGCACCGTCAACATTTTACCCAATAGATCTATCAGTAATTGACTTCATTTTCTTTACTCTTCTAATGCCATTAATAATTTTCAATTTGCATTCTATTCTTCAACATATCCAAAATAGAAAATCACCAACAGCAGGATTCCAGCACTTGAAAGAGTAGTCAATTCTGGGAATTTCCTGGACCTTCCCAGTATATTTTCAAGAGTTATCAAGAAGCTAGAAATGAGAAATTCAAACATTTTCAAGGCTATCCCTAGGGCAAAAGCAATGAAGCTTCCTTCTAATAGTTACCAATAGATACATCAGCATGTAAGCCGAGAACATATGTGCTCAATATTTCTTAAATTAATGGTCACATCATTGAATTTCCAATCATACCGTACTGACCTGGGAATAAGCTTGGCGGTCAGTGCCTGAAATAAAGGAAAATGGAATGGCCCAACAAACTGTATATCATGCCACTTGACATGTAGTGTCATCTGAGGCATGCAGCACTGAGCCAGGGTAGGTTAGGAAGGAGTGTCCCATGTCGAGGTTTAAAAATTTTTTAAAACTTACTTTGTAAATGGTGTTCTCTGATGCATTCTCAGACATTCAACAACAGTTTTTCCCCGTTTTATAAATTTTTCATTCAATGAACAAAAACGAAGTTGTCATTAGCTATGCAGATGAGTGTTTGTATGGTGATTAGTGTAATTGTAATAGTGAATTCAGTGAAACTGCACTGTTTTCTTCGAGAATATTTTGTCAATATCCTCCAACCGTCATTGTGCATGTTTGTGAGATTTTGAGGTTTATGTACTTATGGATAATTTTTTTACAACGACCGGTACTACTCTCGCAGATGAAGTTGAGACAGATGGTGTGGGTGTTTGTCTAAAATCATGGCAGTTAGTGATGTACTGACTCTCGCAGATGAACAGTTGAGACAGACGGTGAGGGTGTTTGTCTAAAATTGCGTCAGTGAGTGATGAGTTGACATGTAGGAAAAGTTCCTGAGTACATACATGTCTGATTGTCTGTTACTCTGTAACTTTTCCAACAAGCCAGTACTCACTGACTGCAATTTAACTTACACCCACATACTGGTGAATTAGATCAAAGCAGTTGAGCCACTTATCACCAATAGAAATATGCCAATGAGCAGTCTTTGAAGTTTCTTGATCATTACCTGACTGTATGATGGATACAACTTGGCTAAAATGGATTTGATTTACTGTGGTTTTTAAGTTGGTCCGACTGCAAATTTGATCAAACATGTCTGATGTCCAACCGTTATTTCAGGCTCTGCTGGGGGTACGTGAAATGAAAGAGGGCAAAAGTATATGCATGGGCTTATTTTTGTGAAGTGAAGCCTGCAGGAGAATTTGGATGCAAGTTGGCATGAAATTAAGACAATTTTAGAAGGGACACATGAAATGGTTTTGTTGAGATTTTTTGAAATATCAAAAAAAAACTAGAGGGCTGCCACATCCACGGGGCAGCTGATCCCCCCGAAAAAAGTGTGGTCATCATCCAGAAACTTAAAAGTACATTGCACCACATATCAAGTTTGGTTACAATCAAACTATCTTGAGGGAAGTTACCATCCGGAAACCAAAAATCATAAGATTTTCTAAATTAAAAAGGGGCATAACTCTGGTAATATTAATCAGGATCAACCCGGATTCGAACTTGACCTGTATTTTTATACGTTTAAGCCACATATCAAGTTTGGTTACAATCAAACCATTTCAAGGGAAGTTATCATCCGGAAACGAAATGTAAACGGACGGACGTACAGACGGACGGACGGACAGATGGACGGACAGACAAAAAAAAAACGCGTGACGACTATATCCCCCGAAATTTTTTTTCGGGGGGATAAAAACCAAAATTAAAATAACAAATTTTGATACCATGTGCATTGGGTAAGGGGTTCTTTCATATTGTAACAATTTACCAGCATGGCTGTCATTGATATCGTCATTCCAAAGTCTGGGGACTGGGCATATTTACAAGGAAGGGATTCTGAAACAGAAATCTGAATGGAAGTGTCAATGACACTATAGCTTAACTTGACCGCATGTTGTGTTTGATGAAAAGGATAATGTTCAATGTTTATGAATGGATTATGAAATAAGACAAGAATTGTGATAACTGAGAATAATGTTAATTTCTGTTCCCTGTATGCTATGTTTTCAATAAAAATAATTTGAGGTGAAGACTGTACTAAAGAATTAAGGGGTGGGTTAATGTGGCCCTCACAGTTAATGTATGTCAACCAAAATTACCAAGTTACAGTGAAACTATTCCAAAATGACTCATCCTACAAAGTTACAATGAAATCCCTTTATAAATACAGCCTGTAGACTGTGCTAAAGGTTTTCGGGCTTCGGGCCTGTGTAGGCATTACGGTTGATCGATTGCAACCAAAAGGGGACATCCTCATCTAGACATTATACTGAGTCATCCTACTGAGATACAATGAAATTCCTTCATAAATACCTGTAGTCTATGCTAAAGGTTTTAGGGTTTTGGGCTCGGGCAGCTGTCACGGTTGAATGATCCCTACCAAAAGGGGACATTCTCATCTAGACATTATCTGGAATCATCCTACCAAGTTACTATGAAATCCCTTCAAAAAATACAACCTGTAGATTGTGCTAATGGGTTTCCGGGCTTTGGGCCCCTGTAGCCGTAACCAATCGCGACCAAAAGGGGATGTTTTCATCTAGACATATATGGAGTCATCCTACCAATTTATAATGAAATCCCTTCATAAATACGACCAGTAGTCTATGCTAAAGGTTTTCGGGTTTTGTGCTCAGGCAGCCATCATGGTTGAATGATCGCTACTAAAAGAGAACGTTCTCATCTAGACATTACATGGAGTCATCCTGCCAAGTTACAATGAAATCCATCCATAAATATGACCTGTAGACTGTGCTAAAGGTTTTTGGGTTTTGGGCTCGGGCACCCTTCACGATTGACAGATCACAGCAGTTACAATTGAATCCTTCCATATTAATTAGGACCTGTTGTCTGTGCTAAAAGGTTTTTGGGTTTCAGGCTTGGGCAGCCATCATGGTTGACAGATCATTCATGACCAAAAGGGGACGTTCTCATCTAGACATTATATGGAGTCATCCTACCAAGTTACAATGAAATACCTTCATAAATACAACCTGTAGACTGTGCTAAAGGCTTTCGGGTATTGGGCTCGGGCAGCCATCACAGCTGACCGATCACAAACCAAAAGGGGACGTTCTCATTTAGACATGACCTCAAACCTGCATACGAAATTTTGTGAAGTTGTGAAGATCGGACATGAACTACGGGGTGTAGCCTGTGCTAAGGGAAAATGTGAACAGACTCACAGATTTCTGCATGCGTGATGACAATAGCTGATCTTGACTTTGTCAAGTTAAGCTAAAAATTGGTAGGTGGGCTTATTTTTGATAATGGGGCTATTCCCAGTTCAATACGGCATATACAGCCTGATGCAGGATTCTCATTCTATTAAGCAGATACTCTATTAGGCATAGAAAATCCATTCCAGCAATATTCAGCTCGTCATTAGTGTAGAATTTTTTGTCTAGATCCACCTTCACATATGTGGATTCAATGGCCATCTTTTCCTCATATGATAAAAATGATTTTTATATATTATGTAGCGATTCACAAGAGCAAGTTTATTAACCCGATGGTATATAGTTGAGTGAAACTTCTTAAGATTTATGTGATGGTTATTTCTAATCAGAGTTGGGCATGGAAACTGACTGGTCAGAATGGCAAACAGAATTGCATCACTTACACAACTGTTTTCATTACATGACAAAATTTGACCTGAACTCATTGTCATTATCAGGGTTAAAATATGAGTCTGAATCATTAGTTGTAACTGATAATGCTTCATGTTGTGTCAAGCCTTTAGTCAGATTGGGGGGGGGGGGGGGAGGTGTGGGTGGCAATTGTTTTGAAGATTTCTGTACCTCTGCAGTCAAAATAAACACAATGTGGATTAAATTGTTCAAAATAAGGTGATCTAGTAGTTCTTGGACAGAATACAAACCATTTAGGAAACATAGGAACATGTGGTGGCCGAGTGGATAAGTGCACTGGTCTCTCATGCCAGAGGTCCTGGGATCAGTCCTTGGTCAGGGAAAGTTCGCGAGGTGTCTGAACATTCTCTGTCAGCATCAATTGTGGAGTTGATGCTGTCATAGTGTATATGCCAATATTGTAAAACAATTAAGATTAAAAATAACTAGTGGTACTATGAGCAAGCTCACAAAGTGATACCCCCACGCCTGTCACAACAGAATTATATTGCTTCATGCACATCTTCATATGGAGTTCTTCCATTGTGTAAAGTTTCATGAAAATTCTTCAAACGGTTTAGGAGAAGTTGCGCTTATAAGAATGGACAGACGGATGCTCCAACATTTCAGGTTTATGGGCTACTAAAAAAACATTTTGTATGTCCAAAACCTTATTTTACCCAGAACCCCACCCCCTCCACCCTAGAACTTATATTTAACCCTAACCCCACCCCTCCACCCAAAAACCACACCCTAACTCTAACTCTACCCCACCCTGACCCTAAACTCAAAAAGTCCATCCCAGACCCTAACCCCCACCCACCCCCGGGACCTAATCCCCAACCTTAAGCCCTACTCTGGGGCTACCCCTATCCCTAACCCCCACCCCACCCCACCCCTGACCCAACGCCACCCTAGCCAAACCAATAGGATTAGGAGCTATTTTTCGGTTTAGGGGCTACTAAAACTAAAACCCCCACCCCTGACCCCAACCCTAACCCCCCGGGACCTAACCCTCCCCAACCTTAAGCCCTACTTTGGGGCTACCCCTAACCCTAACCCCACCCCACTCCTAACCCTAACACTACCTTAATTTGGAGGTAGCCCCTAATAATAATATCCCCTAAACCCCCAATGTTGGCCCGGACAGATGGACGGACGGACAGGGTGATTCCTATATATTAGGAACATGTAGTGTTTGATTATTAGCACTTGGAGATGGACACACCTGGGTGAGGAAAAAATATGAACTAGAATTACCAAGCACAGTCTGCCATGCTGTCAACTTTAGTGGTCTGTCAGCTCCCCAAACTTTTTTCATTCATTTTCAAGTTCCTTAGAAGCGATCTGTACAGTTTCTTTCGTCAATTAACAATACCTGTTTTGAGTAATCCATGTAACAAAGTAACAAACTGTGGCAAACTTGAATTATTTTTCAGCTTTGTATGATCTTGTTTGACATGCTTAATCATCAGATACCCAATTTTGTTTATCAGGTTCCTAGGGACGTTCTCGATCTCGATTTTGAAACTTTCTGCCCATGAAGACGCAGTATTTCTGCATTAAATTGATACTGAAATGCAAGGAAATTGAGTGTTTTGGGTCTAATTTATCAAAATTTTCTTACCGAGGGGTGAACGAACCATGGTTGCCCTGTGGGAGCTTGAACTCTTCAAACCAGCATTTTTTTTTGGCTCCCCACCCTCCCCAACTACCAAATTAGGCTCCGGCATCCCTGATGTAAGGAGTTAATGGCCTGATGTAAGGAGTTAATGGATAGAGAAGCCTGACATGATCAGAAGTATTAATTAAATAAAAGAGAAAGAAATATCAACTTCATCCCTCTTAAGAACTAATTAAATAGATCAAAGAGACAGTAAGTTATTTGATACCCAGAATATATTTCTTTTTTGCATTTCTATATGGGATTTCTCACCCACACAGTGCAAGGAACAGAGATGTTTCAAATTTCAAGTAATGTCAATTAGGTTTAACCATTAACCTAACAAAACAGTGACATCTGCCAGCGTAATATACAAATTGAGGCATTGAAATAAAAATATTTTTCAAGACATGTCAACAAAACCATGTAATGTGACCCTTCATTGGAAGGAGCTTGTTCCAATGATGGGGTGCATGATATGGTTTTGCTGAAGTTTTTGTTAAAAAAAAAATAGTTAAGGCCACACAAAATAAATTAATTGATTCCAGGCAATTTGTTTTTTAAATCAGTGAGAGAGGGAGGCAGCGAGGGTTTTATTTTTAAATTTTATTTTTCTTTTGCAAAAAGTGAGCAAACATGGGAGAGGATTTCGGCTATCTTTTCACACACAGAAATATAGAAAGTGCATATTTATATAAATAAATTCATTTTTAATTTGTAAAATAAAACATTCCTCTAAAAACAAACTGTTGTACTGCATTTTCTTTCGATGCTCTTCATATTATCTTTGAAGTAAAAGTATTTAATCAATGGGGATTTGCATAGTTATAATTTATCGGATAACTAAATAAATATGCATCAATCAAAATATGTAAAAAGTTTGGGGTCTCCCTGAATTTGTACTAATGTCGGAAGACACTGAAAGGCTATAAAAATATCCAGTGAGGGGGTTTAAATCCAATAAGGGATTGCCTGAGAATCAAAACACATTTTTTTAGCCTAAAATAACAAATTTTGATGGATTGTGTGGATTGATTAAAGGGTTAACTTTTCTATCAACACTACAAACTAGACTGATTGGACATTACGCATCTGAGTAACAATATGATGGCAATGAATGTGTCGACATAAATCAGTGTTAAGCAAAAAAGTTATCAGACAACCAAAGGTGAAATTTAAACTTAAAAATATCAGCTTAACCCTTTACCAAATGTAACGGCCAAAACCGGCCAGTTCTATTCTTAAAAACTGCCAATTAATTATCATTATATTTTCATATTTTGTCTCAAAAACATAGGTTATGAGCCCTCTTTGGAATGAGCTCAACGAGCTCGTTCCAATGATGGGTCATAACCTATGTTTTTGAGACAAAAAAATGCAAAAAAATAGTTATTCAAGAATTTTGTTTGCAAGTGTCGTCTGCTTTTCATGTTAGGTAAAGGGTTAATTCACGCAGTTCAAGTTTAATCATGATATAAATACAGACTACAACTCAGGTAGAGTACGAATGACAGGAATCAAAGACCCTTGGTGGAGTTTTCCTGTATTTCACCAGGGATGTGGCTAGAGGGTTTCAGCTGGGGAGGTACCCAACGGCCAAAACCGGCCAGCACTATAGACAGAAACCACCAATATTCATTTTTTTTTTTTTTTTTTTGTATCAAAAACATAGCTTTTGACACTTCATTGGAAGGAGCTCCTTGAGGTCATTCCAATGAGGGGCCACAATCTAAGTTTTAGACATAAAAAAATGAAAAAATGACTTTTGTTTAAAAGTGTTGTCTTCCTGTTGTGTTAGGTAAAGCGTGAAGGTCACTGTCATTGTTTGAGATGTTACATTTCACTATTTGAGAGGGATGGTCTCGATTGGCCATTGTGCAGAAATATGTGACCTTAAACACCAATAAATAAATTTGGGAGGGAGGCCTCTTTTCATGAATAATTGTTTGTTTAATAAGACTGAAAATTAGAAAATGAATCCACTGCAGACCACCAACAGTGACATTTAGAAACACTGTTAGGGATAAGTCATGCAGTCTTGTAAATATATATAAGGTCGTAATTATCTAAAGCAATTAATTTGAGGATTTGAGGGTTAACTAATCTTTTCATGTTGTTTATTTCATTTGGTCAGTGGCATTGCTAAGGTGTGTGTTCCCCACCCTCCAGCCAAATAGTTTTTTGAGTTGGGCCATTTTTGTCTGAATTGGAGTTTTCGATTTTGATTTACTCCTGCTACTAATCATGTACTTCATTACAAGACAAGATTTGATACTGGATTTATGTGACACGGCCACTCCGTCATATAAATGGAGGTCTGTAGTACCTGTTTCATTGATCAAGTAGCTGGAATATTTTATAAGTCGGGACTTGAGGAATCACAGTCGGGACAAATAAGGTTTACCTATCCCCCCCCCCCCCCCCATCCCCCTCTCCAATCAGTCATCTTTGAGATGCCCTGGCATTTAGGGTTTAATGACAATTCAATAGCCAGGGTCATATCAAGTGAGAGTTTTATGGGTGGATGAAACCAGTGTATCTAGAAAGAACCACAAGGTGGAAGTGA
This sequence comes from Pictodentalium vernedei, assembly GCA_031216915.1. NCBI lineage: Eukaryota > Metazoa > Mollusca > Scaphopoda > Dentaliida > Dentaliidae > Pictodentalium > Pictodentalium vernedei. The sequence goes on along the minus strand of CM062294.1, from coordinate 412,445,273 downwards.
CTAACTATACTCCCACTTGGGTAATGTAATTGGCCAAGAGCAGGTTATCTTTTGATTGAAAATCTTTTATGTTGATGTTACTCATTCACACAATATGGTTTTGTAGAATTTTATTGAAAAATTTGAAAAAATAATATTTAAAACTAAAGGCTGCTCAGCAACAAGTCCCCCGAAAAAAAGTGTGCATGCAATTCGAGGTATTTGAACATAACTGTGGCAAAAAATGTTGGCCTGCACCCCGATTCTAACTTGACCTGTATTTTAAGTTGATACACCTGCATACCAAATTTCATTTGATTTGGCCAACTATAACTAAAGTTATCATCAGGAAACCCTAAAGAATGGATTTTTTGAAGTCGAAAAAGGGGCATAACTCTGGCAAAATTTTTGGGGCCGCACCCTGATTCAAACTTCACCCGTATGTAATGTTGATACACCTACATACAAAATTTCATTTGATTTGGCCAACTATAACTAAAGTTATCAGTGGGAAACAAAGAGAAAATAATTTTTTTAAGTCGAAAAAGGGGCACAACTATGGCAGAAATTGTCAGCCCACACCCTGATTCAAACTTGACCTGTATTTTATGTTGATACACCTACATAACAAATTTCATTTGATTTGTCAGAATATAAGTAAAGTTATCATTGGGAAACCAAGAAAAATGAATTTTTGAAGTCGAAAAAGGGGCATAACTCTGGCAAAAATTGTCAGACTACACCCACATTCGAACTTGACCTGTATTTTAGATTGATACACCCACATACCAACTTTCATTTCATTTGGCCAACTATACCGAAAGTTATCACTGGGAAACCAATGTGGGATGAACAGATGGACATGGACACCGGCTATTTTAATAGACTCCCAAAATTTTTCTGGAGGACTTTTGATTGGCAATACTGAATTTTGATATCATCTGTGCTAAGTAAAGGGTTAATTAACACATATCATACTCTTAATTGGTAATGCTGGCCCCAAAACAGCCCAAATTGCGTACCACAGCTGGGCACCCAACAGCCCAAATCGCGTACATGTTATTTATTTATTGTTGTTTAAGGTCACATACTTCTGCACAATGGCTAATCATGGCCACAACATGGAGAAGGTCAGTCAATCGTTTATACCCCATGTTGCCTATTTTAGAGGACTCGCACCCCAAGCATTAGTGACTGGGTCCTATTTTACCAGTGAAACAGAGCTTGTTTACCACAGTAAACAAGCACTGCTTCACTTCCCAGGCATTCCCACGGGGGAATCGCATACATGTACCAAAGTTGTTACTGTGTAAGGGTGATATAAGTCCAAGTATCAAACCTAGTCTCACAAGAAAGTACATGATTACTTGCAAGAATGAATCGATATTTAAGCAAGCCAGAAAATAAGAAGACTGTCATCTGCAAAATGAGGTCCCCAGAGGGTGAATTTAGTGATGCTACCCTGCATAGCAGGGTAGCATCACTAAATTTACCCTCTGTGAACCTCAGTCTGAATCAGGGCCTCAAAACTAAACAGAAAGAGGTACCCAGAGGATAAATTGGCCCATTGTATGGGATAGCATCATCAAATTCACCCTCTGAGGACCTCATTTTGCAAATGTCAGACTGCTTATTTTCAGGCCTGTATTTAAGCCTCAAATCCATATCAAAATGTCGACACAAGGAAAATTATTTGGGGGGTAGGGAGGCGTAAACCTACCTTTTCTATGCCCCTGCTTATTCTCCCCTTACAAAAAACATGGTACATAAAAACATTGAACATCATGATGTGGGAATGCGTTTGTCAGTATGGCACAAGTGCCAGTGTGGAAGTTCTATCTTTCCGCGATGGCATGAGTGTCGTATTGATGAATGTATTCACACATTGTGGTGTTCTGCTTATTACACACCCCTGTGATAATTATCATTTTCTAAATTCATCATGAACAAGAGATTTACTCAGAAGTGATTATGCCCCCCTACATGGCAGTGACCTTGACCTCCATCAAACAAACAAAATTTGTAAAAAGTTTAATATTTGTACTTTGGTTCGTTTCTGAGTTAAGGCTGAGACACGAATATTGATGATTTTCAGTGTGATCTTGAAATGTGACCTTGGCCTTATGGACCTGACTGTGGTGTGCAACACATCCACCGTTGTCCTTTATAACTGAACGAAGTTAGATGATTGTAGCCCTAATAGTTTTGGAGTTATGCTTGAGACATGATTTGTGACCCTGAACATATGAAGGTCAATTGTGACCTTCACCTTGCAGACATGGCGGAAACTATTATATGTGACACACCTTCTGACTGTCCTTAACAGTTGTAAAAAGTTTAACAATTGTACTAGGATTCGTTTCTGAGTTATGGCTGAGACATGAATATTGATCGATTTTTAGTGTGACCTTGAAATGTGACCTTGACCTTGAAGGTACGGACCTGGCTATGGTGTGTGACACATCCTCCCCTAGTCCTTCATAATTGTGTGAAGTTTGATGATTGTGGCCCTAACAGTTTTTGAGTTATTGGCTCGGACACACACACACATGGACACACACACACTTCAATCACTATATGCCACCCGACTTAAGTCGGGGGGCATAATAAAAATTTGTTTTTTTGTAGAATTTGACAGTCATGATGTCTGCTTGAAATAAAAACAAAACCAAAACTCAGGTGCAATTGGCAAACACATGCAACAGATCGATACGTAACAGAAATATATAAATGAAAATTGTGTCTGAGAGATATTCGCTTCAAAGTCAAAACTTGAGAGTTATAAAATCACTCCAAATTTATTTTTCATTAATTTTGGTGCATTTGAACAAAAACACACCTTTTCCAACTGACATTTGATTTAGCGGCTGTCAAAGCAGCTTCCAAGTTGATCTGGTCAGAATATGATGTTTTGATTGGACAATTATGAAAATGTGCAGAGTTTAGTTCTTTTGATGGATCCATGATGTCAAGAGGAAAAACAGTTTGTCAATGAAAATCTGTATGGAACACGTGTTGCATACAGATTTCTAAATATGGAACTGAAGGAAAAGTAATAGGCATGTAATAATAACACTTGGAACTGGAATCAATAGGAATGCAGCTAAAAAAGTACAAATATGGGATGATCATCATATTATCAATGAACAATCCTTGTGTATAAAAGAAGTAATCATTGAATATTCTACATTATTATTTGAATGTACCCTACACTAAATGATTCCTAATGCATATCCAATATTTATATAGATATGCAATTAAGGATTCTCCAAATTGTCGCTGGATATATTTATTGGTAATTTTTTTCACTTGAAGGTATGATAATTCAGACTCATTAAACAACATTATTAATCTTTTTTTAGTAATCAGAGCTAATTTTATGAAAGTAAAACAAATTAGGTCAGTGACCTCGAGGCTATATGGTGTTGACCCTTTACTCAATGCTCTCAGGTCACCAATCCTGGAAATAAGCAATCTGTCATTTGCAGAATGAGGTTCCCAGAGGGTAATTTTTCTGACGCTATGCCACACAGTGGGCAAATTTATTCCCTGGGTAACTCTTTCTGTTTAGGCTTAAGACCTTGATTCAGATGGAGGTTCAGAGTACATTTAGTGATGCTACCCTGCTGTGCAGGGTAGCATCACCAAATTCACCCTCTGGGGACCTCATTCTACAGATGACAGTCTGCTTTTTTTCCAGGTTTGCAGGCCACCAGTCTAATTCTGTTCAGAATTCGAACCTGTTATGGGATTTGTTTACCCACTTTTAGTGAAGTTTGCGTGCAGATGACAGTTGATACAATGATACAGATATTCTTCTGTGCTCACTCTATAGTTATATCAATAAATAAGTATTTTATTCACGTTGAACACATCAAGACATAACACAATTAGTGGAACATCCCCGTGGGAACCCTGGGAAGTGAAGCCGTGCTTGTTTACTGTGGTAAATAAGCACTGTTTTACTGGTAAAATAGCACCCAGTCACCAACGATTGAGGTGGAAGTTCGCAAAAATAGGTATCATAGATAAAAATGATTTATTATATATTAGTCTGTGAATTATCGCAAATTATCTAAAAGATATTTCCCGATATCCGTCGACTTGATGGATATCAATGAATATCCCTCAGTAGCTTCCTAAATGACTTCACGCTATGCCGCTTCACGTCGCCTTGAAGGAACGATCAGCTGATCTTTATTAGTGTTCTGAAATGTACTCATTTGGAGATGAATTGGGCCGAATATTGTGCAATAAAATGGCTTGTAACACAATAAAAAAGAAAATCCAGAAAGAGGATCACAGATCCAGAAGTCGAGTTTTGACATTAAATTCTGAAGAAATAAACTATTTGTAGCAACAGTGACCTTGACCTTGGAGTCCCAGACTCCGAAATCAATAGGTGTCTTCCCTTCCTATAGGGTAACCTCTGGTATAAGTTTGGTAAAGGTGCATCAAATAGAACTAAAGTTATTGCCCAGAAGCAAATTTGTCATAAAATATTCTGTTTATAGTAACAGTGACCTTGACCTTGGAGTCCCAGACTCCGAAATCAACAGGTGTCTTCCCTTCCTATAGGGTAACCTATGATGGTATAAGTTTGGTAAAGCTGCGTCAAATAGAACTAAAGTTATTGCCCGGAAACCAATTTGTCACAAAATGTTCTATTTATAGTAACAGTGATCTTGACCTTGGGCCGCGAGACTCTGAAATCGATAGGTGTCTTCCTTTCCTACAGGGTAACCTCTGGTATAATTTTGATAAAGGTGCATCAAATAGAACTAAAGTTATTGCCCGGAAACCAATTGTTTACGCCCGCCGCCCGCCACTTCATCAAACTATAAGTCGAGTTTGACTTCGTCAAAACTCAACTAAAAATCTACTCCATTGTAGTCAGTATCTGGAATTATCTCATGAGTGTGGACCTGAAAGTTTTGTTTTTAGTGTGAGTGAAAAAAAATATTTTCAGGTCTACACGATGAATTTTTTCAGAACTTCCTACATGACGTTACGCTTCGGCGCATGACGTCGCCTTGAACGTTGCCTTGAAGGAACGATCAGCAGTTTTTGTTATTGTCTTGAAACTGTTTGCAGTCGAATTGGGCTGTGGACCTGAAAGTATTATTTTTCACTTGCACAAACGCTTGTGAAAAATAAAACTTTCAGGTCCACACTCATGAGATAATTCCCGACATTCACAAAACAGCGTAGATATCTTCTGTTTACTAAACTTGTAAACTTGACTTTATCTCCCATGTTGTGGTCACTATTAACCATTGTGCAGAAATATGTGACCTTAAACAACAAAAAATAAATAAATAAAATACATTGATGGTACAACAACCAAGGCAAATTAAGATCACTTGCAGTTGAATAGTAAGTTGGAAAGTCTTACAGTTACTTGCTTCTGCTCAAGGGTTCTTCTGTCGTCTATAACCCTGTCTGGCAATGATCTTTTCTTTTGAAAGTGTTATTAACCCTTTACCCAACACAAATGGAACTTGCAAAAAAATCCTGAATAACTTCAATTTTTGTCTGAAAAACCTAGCTCAAGACTCTTTATTGAAACATGCTCAGCCAGCTTGTTTCAATGAAGGGGGTATAAGCTATGTTGAAAACTGAGTCAGAAAATAGAGAAATTTGAATGGCGATTTTTGTGAATAGCACAGACAGGTTTTGGCCTTTACTTTCGGTGAGGATAACCCTTTTACTTAACCCCAAAATGTGTTGAATAACTCAAAAAACTTTTCATTTTTTACCTCTCAAAACAAAGCTTATAACCAATCATCAAAGAACTTATTCCAATGAAATATCATTAGGTATATTTTGGTGGCAAAAATTGGGGAAAATTTGCATTGCCTTTTGTCTGGATAAGGATGTTACTTTAGGAAAAGAGTTGAAATCTCAGTAACTAAATTTCATGCAAGAGTCATGTCGTAGTCATGCTATTCGTTGACTTTTATTATACCGTCTTTTTTTGGCACTCTCCAATAAAGTGCAACAAAACATTTTTATGCAACCATTTTTTCCCACTGCTAAGTAAAAAACAAGCTAACACATGCAAAGTAAGGCCAATTTAGTGGATTTCATTAGAACCCTGATAGTGGCTTCTAGAACTCAACCAGTTAATTTCTATTTTTATAGGTCTGTTATATTGGTGGTTTTGTTGGAGATGAAATCTAAAAAAAATAGGTTATCTTGTAATTTTCATAAAAACAGAATGACTTTTGAGACCACCCATTGTATTTAAGAGTGGGTGGCAGGAAATAACATGGACCATTAATTGAATTAAGACCTGCAGCGATAAAATGATTATTGTACCAGATATTTTAAGGTGTTTATACAATGAGTACTAAGGAGAATGTGCACATGAAAAAATCAACCAATCGTAATAAAATAAACATAATAAGTTTATAGACATCAGAAGTTATCACATAATAAAAAAACTATGTTTTATAACTGCAGTGATATTATTTTTATTCTTCTACCATCATAATCTTCATTTAGTTTAAGTAAATGAATTTTATAATAAGTATTCAAGATGTTTATTTTTTCTTTCCAAAAAACTTTTGGGCTTGTGGGTCAAATTTTAAGGCCTTTTATTGGTAGAATTTTACAAAATGAAAGGAAAACTGTTGACATGTTGGTTTTAGCCTTAATTATAGAATAGTTTGGGGTCCCCCCCCCTCCCCCCATTTCCACGTACACACACTAGTGAAAAACTACCTTCACCCCTGCTGAGTTGGCCCACAATACACAGAGAAAAAAATCAAGGACAGCTATATTTATTGGTGTTTAAGGTCACATACTTATGCACAGTGGCTAATCGTGACCATGAGTTTTACAGGTGGAGGAAGCCAGAGTACCCAGAGAGAACCACCAAGCATCAACAAATAACTGTCAGCTCCACAACATTCTAACTCTGTTCAAGCTCTGCTCAAGCAGGATTAAGGTGCTTGAAGACATGTGCACCATCGGCATGCAGTATGCCTCAGTACACTGCGTCATCGTGCCCCCATATAGGCAACCAGGTTAAAGTGCCTTGCCCAAGGACACAACGCGGGCCATACCGGACCAGGATCGAACTCGGGACCTCAAGCATAGAAGTCCTACAGTCTGCCACTGAGCCACCATGCTCCCTAAGGGCAGCTATACAAATTTTCAAGCATCTTTCAGGACTTTTTTATCTTCGATGTTTATCTAGTTTGTATAGCAGATTATTTTCGGTGTCTGCAGGGGCCGAATATGGGATCCAGTGCCAATGGCATTTGGGCATAATTTTTCCAAATTCACAACCCCAAATTTCCTAATCTCAATCCCCATTCAAACAAAAATTAAGGCATTATTGGTGTTCTGAACTGGGTAGTCATAAAACCTCAAAAAACAATTATGACCTCCCAGTTCACGACACCACTTGTGTATTAAATTTACATTCTTTACCTAACAAAGTTTAGAAAGTGTCTGAATTAACCCGTTACCCAACGAGTCGCTCGCATCCACCTGCTTAATATGCAGCATTCAGCAGCTGAAAAAATATTATTTTTCGAAAAATTTCAACAAAACCATATCATGTGACCCCTTTTTGGAACAAGCTTGTCGAGCTTATTCCAATGAGGCGTCACATGATATGGTTTTGTTGAATTTTTTTGAAAAAATTAAAAAATGATATTTAAAATAATAAATTTTGATATATCTGCATTGGGTAAAGGGTTAAAAGGCAAATGACAAATTCTTCTTTAATAGTATAAGTACAGTTTAGTAATTACAAAATAGACTGCAGTGAACATGATGTCATGTGACTATTTGTTGTAAAACTTACTTGAAGCATACACGTCAGGCCTTAAAATTTGTCTCGATTCACGAGAATCAGTTTCGATTCTCGCGAGCTCCTGTTGCGAGAATCAATTTTCAGTTCTTAAATATTTTGAATTTGAGAGTACTGTTATGTGAGTGCAACATTTACATATGCCATAGTAAAAGGCAAACGTCATAGTTTTTTTTTCAGAGAGTTTTCCCTTTATGGGCCTAGTTTCCATTTTGTCGAATTTCTCACACATGTACACGTAGAACACATGTTTCAACATACAGGCTTTTGGTGGTCTGGCTGATGGAAATTACAGTATCGTGGCAGTGGTGTCTAGTGAAGTCTTGGCTGCCTACATAGGCAGCCAAGACTTCATTATACACCACTGCTAAGTGTAGTTATTTTTATCTTATTATGAGGGGGCAGAGACAGAGCATTCTCTTGGCTTGTTAAAGCCACCTTTAGAATCTACGACAAGAATCAAATGAACATTTTGCGCGAATCTAAGTTGATTCTCATGGTTTCCCTTGCGAGAATCATTTGCGCCAATCAATTCGGATTCGCGTATGAATTTTAATCCCTGCACGTAGTTACTTAGATACTGGTCTTAAAGCAAATTCCCTATTGGAGTCCCCACGATGCAAATTTTCTCAATGGCTTGGGCCATGGATACTTTCCCAAATAAATTTTGATATCGTCTGCATTGGCTAAAGGGTTAAAAGGCAAATGACAAATTCTTCTTTAATAGTATAAGTACAGTTTAGTAAAGACAAAATAGACTACGGTGAACATGATGTCATGTGACTATTTGTTGTAAAACTTACTTGAAGTATACAGGTAGTTACTTAGATACTGGTCTTAAAGCAAATTCCCTATTGGAGTCCCCAAGATGCAAATTATCCCAATGGCTTGGGCCCTGGATCCTTTCCCAAAGAGGGCAGAAGAATCCTTGTATAGATACCAGTCAGAATTTCTTATGAATATGTTCCCAAATAATGAAACTTGCACTGGATACTGATACTTGTGAAGCTCTCTCGGTCTACAACACAAGTATAAAGTCAAGTCTGGTCAATCGCTTATGATGAAGCTGTCCACTTTAGTGGAATATCACCACAAGCAATGGTTTTGGCATCCCATTACACCAGTAAAATATAACTTGTTTACCACAGTAAAGAAGCACTGCTCCACTTCTGGAGTTTCCCATATGAAAGCGCAGTGGCTCAGTGGTTAGAGCACTGAACTTCAAACCGAAAGGTCCTTGGTTCAATCCTCACCAGCGGTAACTACATTGTGTCCTTGGGAAAACAGTTAATCCTGATTGCCCAAGTGAGAGCACAGTGGCACTGTGTACTTAGATATACTGCATGTCAATGGTACACTTGCCTCCAACAAATGCTAACCCTGCTTGTGTGGAGTTAGTATGTTGGGGGTCTGACAGTTGAATGCCACTGCTCTGTGGTTCTCTCTGGGTACTCCGGCTTCTTCCACTTTCTAGATATTTGGCTATATCATGACTGCGACATTGTGATGAAGTCAAGTGCAGCCAGTTGTTTATACCTTTGCTGCTCACATTAAAGACTTCTACCCCAGGACTTAGTTTACCACAGGAAACTTCTGGCAGGTGTTCCTGGAAGAATAGCCATAACCACATACCCAGAATAGGCTAACTCCTTGCATGCTGCTGGCAGATATTCCTGCCTAGGGCAGGAAATCTCTTGCCACTAAAATAAGTAAAATTTGTGTACATTTAAACAAAATTTTAGCCTGAAGATTGTATTAGGCCTTTTGACCAACGATTTCTTGATTCAAACTTTTGTGATGTTTTCATTAAATCTTGTCATGGCTGCTTCACAGCAGCCATGACTAGATTTATTGAAAAGTATTTTAAAAAATAATCAACAGGTTAAGAGTTAATCCTGTTTCTAACAAAATTTTAAGGGTTCATAACCTCTTAGTGAAAAAAATTCTAGGACTTTTCAGGACTTTCCAAAGATTTTGTCAAGCACTTTCCAGGACCCCCCCCCCCCCCCCCCTCCCTCCCTCCCTCCCCCATCAGCAATAATAGAATTATCACTGATATTGATATACATACTACAGTATCATCTGAAATGAGTTGCAGAATTTCTGTCACTTTCTACCTCATTGATTTGAAATCCTTGACATCATTTCTTGGGAAGCTCTTTGGGAGAGCTTCCCAAATGAAAGTGTCAATGACACTGTAGCTTAATTTGTCTGTGTGTTGTGTTTGATGAAAAGGATAATGTTCAATGTTTATGAAAGGATTATGAAATAAGACAAGAATTGTGATAATTGGGAATATGTTAATTTCTGTTCCCTGTATGCTATGTTTTCAATAAAAATAATATAAGGTGTCCAGTGTACTAAGAGCTGAGGGGTGGGTTAATATGACCTCACAGTTAATGTATGTGGCCCTCACAGTTAACGTATGTCAACGAAAGTTACCAAGTTACAGTGAAATTATTCCAAAACGAGTCATCCTATCAAGTTACATTGAATTCCCTTCATAAATATGGCCTGCAGACTGTGCTAAAGGTTTTCAGGCTTCGAGGCTGTGTAGCCATGACAATAGACCGATTGCAACTAAAAGGGGATGTCCTCATCTCGACATTATACTGAGTCATTCTACTAAGTTACAATGAAATCCCTTCACAAATACAAACTATAGTCTGTACTAAAGTTTTTCGGGTTTTGGGTTCGGGAAGCCATCATGGTTGAATGATCATTACCAAAAGGGGGCGTTGTCATCTGGGCTTAATCTGGAGAAATCCTACGAAGTTACAATGAAATCCCTTCATATATATGACCTGTAGACTGTTCTCAAGGTTTTCGGGATTCCAGCCCCTGAAGCCGTCACAATTGACCAAACATGACCAAAAGGGGATGTCATCATCTGGGCATTATATGGAGTCAACCTGACAAGTTACAATGAAATCCCTTCATAAATATGACCTAGAGACCGTGCTAAAGGTTTTCAGGCTTCAGGCCCCTGTAGCCATCACAGTTGCCCAATTGCATCCAAAAGGGAACGTTCTCATCTAGACATTATATGAAGTCAACCTACCAAGTTACAATGAAATTCCTTCATAAATATGACCTGTAGACTTTGCTAAAGGTTTTTGGGCTTTGGGCTCGGGCAGCCATCCTGGTTGAATGAGCGCAACCAACAGGAGACATTCTCATCTGGGCATCATCTGGAGTGATCCTATGAAGTTACAATGAAATATCTCCATAAATATGACCTGTGGACTGTGCTCAAGGTTTTCAGGCTTCAGGCCCCTGTAGCTGTCACAGTTAACCAATCACAATCAAAAGGGGATGTCATCATCTAGGCGCATTTTATGGAGTCAACCTAACAAGTTACAATGAAATCCTTCCATAAATACGACATATAGACTATGCTAAAGGTTTTTTGGGCTCGGGCAGCCATCAAGGCTGAATGATCGTGACCAAAAGGGGACGTTCTCATCTAGACATTATTTGGAGTCATCCTACCAAGGTATAATGAAATCCCTTCATAAATATGACCTGTAGACTGTGCTCAAGGTTTTCGGGCTTCGGGCCCCTGTAGCCATCACAGTTGCCCAATCGTGTCCGAAAGGGGATGTTCTCATCTCGACATTATATGAAGTCAACCAAGTTACAATGAAATCCCTTCATAAATATGACCTGAAGACTGTGCTAAAGGTGTTCAGGATTCGGGCTCAGGCAGCCATCATGGTTGAATGATCGCAACCAAAAGGGGACATTCTCATCTGGATATCATCTGGAGTGATCCTACGAAGTCACAATGAAATCCCTTTATAAATATGACCTGTAGACTGTGCTCAAGGTTTTTGGGCTTTGGGCACCTGTAGCTGTCACAGTTGACCAATCACAACCAAAAGGGGATGTCATCATCTAGGCATTATAAGGAGTCAACCTAACAAGTTACAATGAAATCCTTCCATAAATGCGACCTATAGACTATGCTAAAGGTTTTTGGGCTCAGGCAGCCATCAAGGCTGAATGGTCGTGACCAAAAGGGGATGTTCTCATCTAGACATTATTTGGAGTCATCCTACCAAGCTACAATGAAATCCCTTCATAATTATGACCTGTAGACTGTGCTAAAGGTTTTCGGGCTTCGGGTCCCTGTAGCCGTCACAGTTGCCCATCCGTGTCCAAAAGGGGACGTTCTCATCTAGACATTATATGAAGTCAACCTACCAAGTTACAATGAAATCCCTTCATAAATATGACCTGTAGACTGTGCTAAAGGTTTTCGGGCTTCAGGCTCGGGCAGCCATCATGATTGAATGATCGCAACCAAAAGGGGACATTCTCATCTGGGCATCATCTGGAGTGATCTCATGAAGTTACAATGAAATCCCTTCATAAATATGACATGTAGACTGTGCTCAAGGTTTTTGGGCTTCAGGTACCTGTAGCCGTCACAGTTGACCAATCGCAACCAAAAGGGGATGTCATCATCTAAGCATTATATGGAGTCAACCTAACAAGTTACAATGAAATTCTTCCATAAATATAGACTATGCTAAAGGTTTTTGGGCTCGGGCAGCCATCAAGACTGAATGATCGCGATCAAAAGGGGACGTTCTCATTTAGATATTATTTGGAGTCATCCTACCATGTTATAATGAAATCCCTTCATAAATATGACCTGTAGACTGTGCTAAAGGTTTTCAGGCTTCAGGCTCTTGTAGCCGTCACAGTTGCCCAATCACATTCAAAAGGGGATTTTCTCATCTCGACATTATATGAAGTCAACCTACCAAGTTACAATGAAATCCCTCCATAAATATGACCTGTAGACTATGCTAAAGGTTTTCACATTTTGGGCTCGGGCAGTCATCACGGTTGACAGATCGCGACCAAATGGGGACGTTCTCATCTAGACATCATACGGAGTCATCCTACCAAGTTACAATGAAATCCCTCCATATTAAACATGACCTGAAGACTGTGCTAAAAGTTTTTGGGTTTCGGGCTTGGGCAACCCATCAGAGTTGACAGATCATGACCAAAAGGGGACATTCTCATCTAGGCATTATACAGAGGAATTCTACCAAGTTACAATGAAATCCCTTCATAAATACGACCTGTAGACTGTGATAATGGTTTTTGGGATTCAGGCTCGAGCAGCCATACCGGTTGTCCGATCACGACCAAAAGGGGACGTTCTCATCTAGACATGACCCCAAACCTGCATGTGAAATTTCGTGACGATCAGACAAGAACTACGGGGTGTAGCCTGTGCTAAAGGAAAATGTGAACAGACTCACAGACTAACAGACTTCTGCACGCGTGATGGCAATAGCTTATCTTGACTTTGTCAAGTTAAGCTAAAAATGATGTCAAGTGAAATAGTATCGAAATTTTCTTCCTGGGTACAGGTGGTAAAAAACCCACATATCTCCCCCAATTTATATGCACACTTCTGTGAACTAAAATGGCCAGGTTTCATTTTTGAAGCTTTTCCTTGGATCTTTTCCAAAAATATTCAATTTTCAAGCAATCTGAAATTCGATACTTTTCAGGAGTGGTATGAACCCTGCTATACGCCAGCTAATTGAAACAATTACTTCATCATTGATTTTTTGGATTTATTTGATATAAATTTTTAAATATATATATAATTTATACTCTTCATGACATGTCGTCTTAATGTCCTGGCGATGCAGCATATTTTGGTATGGCACTCCAATGTAATTGATAGTCGTAAAAAATGAAAGCCACTCTGAGGGGAGTAAACTCCCTTGCATGATGGCAGTTTTGACAAATATAATTATATTAATACTTAATTTATATAAAAACAGATAGAAAGTTTTAATTTAATCCAGTCATGACTGCTAAACAGTAGCTAAGACTGGATTGGATTAAAAAAAAATCAACAAAAACCCTGCAGGTTAAGAGTCAAAACTGAAGATAATTCCGACAATGGTTAGAAATCAAAGATATAGGAAAGTTCAGAAAGCATTAAAATCCATTAAGATCGAATTTCAGTGGAAATAGTGGACTACTCGGCACAGTGATTCTAAAGATCAGAGGAAAATTGGTTTTCTGTAAATGCCACTGTGTCACATTCTGTCAGAACTGCTGACTTTTCTATCCAATGATAAAGTAGCTGATTTCTCATGATTTCTATTATTCGCGACTTATTCATTCTCTCGGCAATGCTGCGAAGAAGAAATGTCCGCCGAGATTAAACTTGTATAATTACAGGAGTTCTTAGTATAATTGAACTCTTATTCCAGAGAATTAATTAGTATCGTAAATTCCTGAAAAGGAAACCAGTAATTACTAGAAAAACTTGGCTTTCATGGATGACTTTCTCATTTACATTTTTTCTTAAGGTATCCAGAATATATCTAAAGTAGGGTGCATATCAGAAGCAATGGTTCAAAACAACAGAAAAATAAGCAGTTGGTTATTAACTGGTTGAGTGTAAGAAGTCACTAAAAATGAGGGTACAAGAGCAAAAACCAACCTTTTCCTTGCTCATGTTTCATATTCAGTCAAACGCAAATAACATTTTGTTTCTATAAATTTGTTTTATTACAAATTGTTGGAAAGTGCTTGTGGGCACTCTACAATAATCTAGCCCATAACCAGTTATTTTGGGCACCTGTATAGATGTTGACAGAGCATATAATGGGTGGTGATACCCCACTAAAACATATTCTGAAGTTCGAGTTAGTTCATAGACGATATTTTTTGAGTAGATACCAAAAATTATCTCATGGAGAAAAATGTTTATTTTTCATGAGCACTTGCAGCATCCACTCAAAAAAACAAGATTTTCTTTTTATTATATGCTTTTTATAAGAATCTGATCATTCCTATCAATAATTCCACTCGTTTCAACCTTGAACTGATGGATGAAAGTAAGCAGCTGATGTGCATTGATATGCAGAAATGATTTGATCGATACTCAGAACAGGTAGCGTCTTGCGATCTCATTCCGCTGGCGAGTTTCATGGATCAATTCAAGGTGAATACGAATTGAATTATTGTTGGAAATGATCTGTATCCACTCAAAAACACTAGATTTTCTTTTCATTATACGTTTTTAGAACAAATTGATCATTTCCAGTGATAACTTTGACTTGTATTTATTCACCTTGAAGTAATGCTTTGAAAGCCACCATTTTGATTGATACTGTGATACTGTGATAGTGAAAATTTCTATATCTTCACAGTGGGGGATACAATTTCTATGTTTCCGCAATTTTTTCGATAATCTATTGTTTAGTGTATAATACATTTATTTATTGGGGTTTGACAATACTTTCAACAGGCAGGGTCAGACAGTGTTAACTCTGCACACTGATGTCAAAATATCAATATTTCAAGCTGCAAATTTTCCCATAATGCAACTAGGATTTCAACCGATTCAGTATTGTTTGACAGAGCTCACTGACCGGAAAAAGTTTCTGTCTGAAATTAGAGTATTTTATATCATGCTTGCTATGCCTATTCAATGTTACATGATACAATACAGACATTGGGAAATATTCTAGGTACACCACACATGGAATCTGGATTATGCGTATGAATGTCATGTAAGAACACATCTGATTGGACATTACGCAACTGAGTAATGATATGATGGAAATGAAATTTGTCGACATAAAACAGTGTTAAGCAAGAAAGTTATCAGACAACCAAAGGTGAAATTGATACTTAAAAATATCAGCTTAACCCTTTACCCAATGTTAACTCTGTAAATCTGGTAATTCGGATATCCGATTGCAAGAACGTTGGATGGAGAGTTTGGTGACCGCTCCTGTCTTCACTTTGTATTACATGTACGCTGGAGTCCAGTTAATAAATTTGTTATATAGTGTAAAGACTTTTAGTCTCAATAGTTTGTAGAGTGAGATCCCCGGTACGAAATAACTTCGCGACCAGTTCCTCCGGTCATAATATGCAAATTGAGGCATTGAAATAAAAATATTTTTCAAGACATGTCAACAAAACCATGTAATGTGACCCTTCATTGGAAGGAGCTTGTTCCAATGATGGGGTGCATGATATGGTTTTGCTGAAGTTTTTGTTGAAAAAAAAATAGTTAAGGCCACGCAAAATAAATTAATTGATTCCAGGCAATTTGTTTTTTAAATCAGTGAGAGAGGGAGGGAGCGAGGGTTTTATTTTTAAATTTTATTCTTCTTTTGCAAAAAGTGAACAAACATGGGAGAGGATTCCGGCTATCTTTACAAACACAGAAATATAGAAAGTGCATATTTATACAAATAAATTCATTTTTAATTTGTAAAATAAAACATTCCTCTAAAAACAAACTGTTGTACTGCATTTTCTTTCGATGCTCTTCATATTATCTTTGAAGTAAAAGTATTTAATCTATGGGGATTTGCATAGTTATAATTTATCGGATAACTAAATAAATATGCATCAATCAAAATATGTAAAAAGTTTGGGGTCTCCCTGAATTTGTACTAATGTCGGAAGACACTGAAAGGCTATAAAAATGTCCAGTGAGGGGGTTTAAATCCAATAAGGGATTGCCTGAGAATCAAAACACATTTTTTTAGCCTAAAATAACAAATTTTTATGGATTGTGTGGATTGATTAAAGGGTTAACTTTTCTATCAACACTGCAAACTAGACTGATTGGACATTACGCATCTGAGTAACAATATGATGGCAATGAAATTTGTCAACATAAAACAGTGTTAAGCAAGAAAGTTATCAGACAACCAAAGGTGATATTTATATTTAAAAATATTACCTTAACCCTTTACCCAACATAATGGTCAAAACCGGCCAGTGCTATTCTTAAAAATCGCCAATTAATTATCATTATATTTTCCTTTTTTGTCTCAAAAACATAGGTTATGACCCCTCTTTGCATCGAGCTCATTCCAATGAGGGGTCATAACCTATGTTTTTGAGACAAAAAATGAAAAATAGTTATTCAAGAATTTTGTTTGCAAGTGTTGTCTGCTTTTCATGTTAGGAAAAGGGTTAATTCACGCAATTCAAGTTTAATCATGATATAAATACAGACTATAACTCAGGTAGAGTATGAGCGACAGGAATCAAAGACCCTTGGTGGAGTTTTCCTGTATTTCAAGCACACGTTTATCACTCATGATAGAAACTAGACTGAAGCATGCTCCCGTACAGGGAGGTTGAAGAGGAAACTGTGATTTGTTACTCGTACATGAGCTGTGTCTATAAGACACATATGATGGCTCTTCAATGTCTACCACACACAAATCACGTACCATACAGGTGAAATTCTACAAACAAATTGACCAAGTTCAACAACCTGTAATTTTTCTGAAATATTCAAGCAAATCAAAATCCTGAAAATATGCACACCTCTGGTATACGTACAAACATCCTGTGAAATAAAATAGTCCTAGCTTGAAAACTGTGAGAAGAGTTAGCCGGACAAACAATGTACCCTAGATGTGGATGGATGGACAAACAGTGGATGGTGGATGGATGGACATGCAGATAGTGGATGGCAGACAGATGGACGTACAGGGGTAAAACAATATGCTCCCGTCTATTTGCTGCAGGGGCATCAACAACTCATGTCATTAATTCCAGTTCCCCCCATACTCCATCTTCATTGTGTTATAGATAAATGAGCAGAGGGTTAAGGGCGGAGGGAGTTGAAGTACCAGCAGTGACAAGCTGATGGACATTCCTGCTTGCTAACCCTGCATAATCTGGGTTAGCAACATTTGAAGGAGAGCCACACACAATCAAGGTTAGCAGCGTTTACAGACAATGTGTACCATCATAATGCAGCACACTTTAGCTCAGTGAACCATCATTTGCTTCCACTTGGGAAAGTGTGATTAACTCTTAACTGGCTGAGTATTTTCAAAATATTTTTCATTAAATCTAGTCATGGCTGCTTAATAGCAGCCATGACTAGATCTGATGAAAAATTCATCCAAATTTAACTCGAGAAATCATTGGTGAAAAAATCAATGCAATTTACCAGAGGAAAATTTGATTAAATGCACCCAAATGTTCCTTATTGCAGTGGCAAGAGAAACTCTGTCTAGGGCAGTAATATCCGCCAGCAGCATGCAAGGAATTAAGTATCTTGTCTCAAGACACAATACAGATGATGTGGGGCAGGATTGAATTTTCAACCTTTTCATCTGAAGTCCAATGTTTTAACCAATGGGCCCCTTTGCTCCCAGATTTGGTTCATATTTTGTCTGTATTGCAACTTGGTCAGTGAGTATGGGTGTTAATCACTCCTTAATTTTCTACTTTCCCATCCACAACACAGAACCCCACCAGACAAATAGAAATGCAAAACCACTGCATGTAAGATACAGGTGTCGTTTGAAATTCCTTATTCAGTTTTGGAATCAATTTATTTTATTGATGAAATTTTGATGCCCTGGTGTAGCAGTATTGTAATCAGATCACAATTTGATTCAGAAGGAGAGAGTTATTGGTGATTTTGCATTTTGTCAGGGCCTAGGCTGATTTGTGGTGGCTCTCACAAGGCCTCAAGAAAATAACATTTTAGTGAAGAAAGGCCCTGACAACACAAACGTAGGCCCTGAAGGACCCTTCATGGAGGCTCAATGGTAGGCTCCAACATTATTTCAGCTTACAATATAAAGACTAAAAGTCATGTCTGTTCAAACCATAAGGATGATACCTAAAAACTTAACCCTTTTACAATTCACTCTCATGAGAGACAGTATGATCCTGGCGAACTGCACACATCAGCAGGGGCAACAACCATGCAACACACTGTTGGTTACAATAGGAAGGGAGACAACTCTTTCCACATTTGGCCAAAGGTATCCATTAATCCCGGATATGACGTTTGAGAGGAACAACAGTAGCAAGGGAGGCAATCTCATCCATAACGTCACCATTTACAGCACACACACATTCCAGACGATGGAGTTTGTATGCAACCTATGTTTCAAGGCTTATGCACATCGGCAAAGCCTGAAAAGGCATCTAGGTATAACCCATACAGAGGCGGGTTGGATGTTCTGCTCGAATTGTCACAAACAATTCGTACGCAAGGAATACCTGAAAAAACATCAGGCTTCCTGCACCATGACCTTAGTGGACTCCTGCACTCAGACTACTCAGAGAGCCTCCACAAGCAATGATGCCGTATTATTGCAAAATGCATGACCTGTTTTTGCATCACAGTATGTATTGCATCTAATGTGGCATAAAACTTAATTGCAGTTTTGAGTAACTAATTTGTTTTTTTTGGTTGTGTAACAAAATTAATGCACTTCACTTTATTTAACACGGCAGCAGACTTCCAGGAACCAGTGGTGCCTACAGTTGACTCTATGAGTTGATTACACATGTGTTTCGTGTTCTATACATCCCAACCTTCATTTTGATGTATAATTTGTGTATATTTAATCTGAATTTAAGGAATATGAGAGGTGAGAATTTCAAAATAAACAAAATTCCATTACTTATACAGGCCCTTAACAAGTGCTAACAGGAATATTTATTCATGCAACTTGTAATGTCACAACAAGAACTCCGAATGGCCATTTTTTCTTTAAAATCTAGAAGATGTTTTCAGAGAAATCCAGGAAAAACATGGATTTTAAGCTTTTGATGGGTATCATTGTTTATCCAGCCCAAAACGGATTAAGTGTTGTTTTTTGAATACTCTTATTACTTCCAAAAATAATTCTCAGTGAATTCTACTTCCACTTATTTTGATCTCTCCTCTCAACTTCGGGTGCTGTGGGTACGCAAACACAGCCCATTTTATCAACATTTTGATGTTTGAGAACCTGTTTTGGGTTAACAAATACTTACAGGAATATTTTGTACATGCAACTTGTAATGTCACACTAAGATCTGAGAATGGCCTTTTTTTCTTGAAAATCTACAAGATTTTTTTAGAGAAATCCTCAGATAACCTGAATTTTTAACCTTTTGAGGGGTATCGCTCTGTAACCAGTCCCAAAAGGGTTAATGCTTGGTTTTGTAAATACCTTCATTACTTACAGAAATGATTGTCGGTGAATTCCACTTCCAATGAAGGAGGTTATGTTCATCGTACACATTTGGTGTTATGGTTAACCAAGAACAGCCCATTTTCTCCAAATGTCTATGCTTGGCAGTCTCTGGAGGGTTAACAAATGCTTACCGAAATATTTTGTCCATGCAACTTGTAATGTCACTCCAAGACCTGCGAATGGTCAATTTTTCTTGAAATGTTTTTTTGAGAAATCCACAGAAAACTGGAATTTTAAGCCTTTAAGGGGTATATCTCCTTAACTAGTCAAAAATGGGTTAAGACCTTGATTTTTGAATACACTTACTACTTACAAAAATGTTTCCCTGTCAGTTTTGCGTCCGGTAAAAGAAGTTATGTTTCTCTGCTGCATTTCCATTTGATGTTGTTGGTGTCCAAAAACAGACTATTTTTTCAAAATTTTGACATTTAGCAGCCCATGGAGGGTTAACAAATGCTTACAGGAATAATTTATCCAATCTGCTGGTAATGTGACACCAAGACCTATCAATGGCCATTTTCTCTTGAAAACTCTACCAGATGTTTGTAAAGAAATCCAAGGAAAACAAATTTTTAAGCTTTTGATGGGTATCACTATTAACAACCACAAAAGGAGTTAAAGCTTGGTTTTTTGAATACCTTTATTACTTACAAAAATGGTCCTCGGTGAATTCCACTTCCAACAAAGGAGATTATGTTTATTTCTCAGGTACACATTGGGTGCTGTACAAGTCCGAAAACAGAACATTTCAACAAAATTACAATGCTTGGCAGTCTGTAGAGGGTTAATAAACTCTAACCGGAATATTTTGTCCATGCAACTTGTAATGTCACACAAAGACCTGCGAGTAGTCAATTTTTCTTGAAAACCTACAGGATGTTTTTAAAGAAATCCACAGAAAAAGAGAATTTTAAGATTTTAAGGGGTCTCTCTCTTTAGCCTGCCCAAAATGGGTAAAGACTTCGACTTTTGAATACCCTTACTACTTACAAAAATGTTTCCGTATCGATTGTGTGCTCAATAAAAGAAGGCACTTTTCTTTGTGGCATACCCATTTTTTCACAATTTTGACATTTAGCAGCCCGTGGAGGGTTAACAAATGCTCACCGCAGTATTTTGTCCATGCAACTTCTATTGTCATACCAAGGCCTGGGAGTGACAAATTTTTCTTGAAAATCTACAAGACTCGTTTAGAGAAATCCATGGAAAACATGATTTTTTTAGCTTTATGGGGGGTATTGCTGTTTAACCAGCCCAAAACGGGTTAACGCTTGGTTTTTTTAACACCCTTATACAAAAATGATCCTCGGTGAATTCCACTTCCAATAAAGGAAGTTATGTTTATCTCTCGTGTATCGTTTGGGTGCTGTGGGGGCCTGAAACCGGCCCATTTCATCACAATTTCAATGTTTGGCAGTCTGTGGAGGGTTACCATATGCATCGCCTGATATGTCAGGTGTATCAAAGGTCGTGTCACAGACAGGTCTAATAATGATGAATGTTTAAAAAAAATCTATAAGACGTGTTTTGAGAAAGTGCCTATAAACCCCAATTTTGGCAGTTTTTTGCCAATTCTGACGAAATAAGGGTTAAATCGAAAATTCTGCTTTGGTACATTTTTAGATTTTGTGACCGTCTATGAGTGTGCAAAATTTCGTGAAAATCAGATCGAAAATGGCTTCTTTTCCAGAGGGAAAAGCCTAAAAAAAAAAATAAAAAAATAATCCGTAGAATAACAAGAATCTTTTCCAGAGGGAAAAGCCTAATTAATTCTGAAAGGGAATGATTGGAGTTTCCCATTTCATCTACATGTGGAAATGGTATGGTAAAAATAATTGAATGAAAATTCATCTGCTATAAACAGAATGTTTTCTGTATTTAAAGATTACCAGCTAAGAATAACACCAATCCCTGAAGATTCTGTGAGACATTGGTTTTGACAAGTTTGTAAATGGTTTTGATCTTTCTACTTTTATTTTTGTCAAATATATACAGTGAACCTTGTTAATCGAATATCTGTTTTGCCAAACCAGAGTGTTCATTTAGGTATCACATGGGTTTTTTTTTAGTGTTCATACAGAATTTTAACACTTTACCCAGGCCTGGTATTTTCAGAGAGCGATTTACTCACTCGCCTACTGCTTGCCTTAAAAAAATTAAGGAGGACGAAAACTAGCCCTCCTGGCCTTCGAAACTAATGATTACCATAACAGCCTATTCCTAAAAACCCACATCTTTTCAGATCTCTACAATGTTAGTGGTCTGTGTAAGATGACCACACTTCCCCTCCCACACCTCCAGGCCTTGCCAAGGTATATAAGGTATTTACTGGTGAGCTCCTTGTCACTCACCTATCTTGAAATTTAAGGTAACTGTGGTGTGAACTTTTTAATATGCATGAATCAAAATTTGCAATTTACTCCTGCCAGAAGTTGAGCAGCTACCAGGCGAAAGATTTACAAAGACTGTGATTTTGCCATTTGAAAAAAAATACTGCAATCTACTATCTTTTTGGCAATTATTAAGTCATTTAAAGGTCAGACAGCTGTTTGGTTTGATGTTTTTGTATTCTACTAAACATTCTATGAAAAGTTCTTGAAACTCATAGAAATTTGTCTCTGATCATGAGTTTGTGTTATATGTACATACATAACCTTTCATTCAATGTTATTTCATCCCTTGATAACAACAAGACATCATCTGCAATGCTGTTGCATTGCAGATGATGCCTTGTTACATGAAGGGGCGACCTGTAATTCATTGATTTGCTCACCTTCAGTCATATTAGGAGAGCTGCTCATTGCTCGCCC
Organism: Pictodentalium vernedei; assembly: GCA_031216915.1. NCBI lineage: Eukaryota > Metazoa > Mollusca > Scaphopoda > Dentaliida > Dentaliidae > Pictodentalium > Pictodentalium vernedei. The sequence goes on along the minus strand of CM062294.1, from coordinate 412,422,645 downwards.
AAAGTGTATTTTAGGAGAGTTCCTCTCTACTCACCACCATTTATTTCTCTTATGTCCAGTACTGGGGTGGGTAAGTGTAGCCATCTCACAGTGACTACCTTGTCAGCAGCGCCAAATAAAATGTACAAAACCCCCTAGGCAGAATTCAATAATAGTAAAACTTCATTCTGCCACTTTTAGCTTTTATAAGCTTGAGAGAGAGATTTTTTAGCACTCCTGCATTTTTAAGAATTCCAGGCCTGTTTATCTGACACACAAGTCATATCTTTCCAGAACTATTCACAAAAATAGGGCTTATATTTCAAGTAAATTTGGAAGAATCCATTTGGATTCTTGTAAAAATGGTTGTGAGAATCCATACCGGCTATGAGTGTCTCAGGATTCCAAGAGGCCACCATGATTGAACCTGTTGTATACTGATAACACATATTAACCCTTTACCCAACACAGCTTTTTAAGTTTTAAAACATAAACTGAATTTGATAATATTTAAAAAAAAATAAACAATATTTAACAATAAAACCTCACAAATATGGATGTCATTGGAACCGGCTCAATGAGCCGGTTCCAATGACAGCCATACTTGTACAATTGTATTTACAAAGTGTCGGGATATTTCAGGTCATGTTAGCCTTGTATTGGTTAATATGATGCTGCTATGTTAGGTAAAAGGTTAAATTGACTCAATTCTTTTCTATAGCAGAGGTGCAGCAAGGGTATACATGGATTCTCAATGGTTTTGTTGCATGAATCGTTATGTGAATTGTTTCTCGGATTCTGGTTGAAATTTTAGCACTGCAAAAATTGCCTCTGAAATTTTGAAAATTTAAAAAAAATTTCAACCGGACCTTAGTTTATGACACCTCACTGGAACAGGCTTGTTGAGATCTTTCCAATGAAGGTCATTAGCCATGCTTTTCTAAATCTTTTCGTTATTTAGGAATTTTTTTTCAGATGTGCCATTGGCTAGCTAGTCTTGTTATGGAGTTAATTACCTGCTTCCTTATGATAAATTTAGAATTTAATTCATTTCATCTTGTTTGACAGGGAGCTCAATTAAGCAAGATATTATGAATTAAAACAACATTCTCCAACACTGAAGCTGAACTGCATGTCAGTCAATTATTGTTGGCATTCAGGTATTCTGAAGCAAAAAGTGCAGCAAACTTGTTTCATTTCAGCAAACAAACTTGCTATGGTGAAAATATAGAAAATGTTTTTCTCCCACCACTGAGGTACTGAGACAAATATAAAGTCATGTAGGACAGCTGGGAGAGATATGCCTGTCTCACCCCACCCATGTGACAGCTATCTCACCCCACCCATATGACCAACCTATATTGCCTTATTAGCATATTTAATGAGCGCAGGACTATTTAATCATCGCACGTTCTTCTGTAAATAAGATGGTGTCACGTTTCAGAAATATTAGCACACGAACATTTGTCGAAAAAAAAAGCAATAAATACACAGACTGCAAAACCAAAGGACACTTGACTCTTTTATATGAATTTTTGGATGAACACCATTATAAGTGGAAATTAAAATTAAAATTCTCGTCGGAAAGTTATGCGAACATTGCAGATTCATAATATGACGTTATTGGAATGTATCCATGTTCATTTTGCTACAAATCTTTAAGCCATGTTTTGCTGGCATTCTGATTTAGTTATTTATTTATTTATTGGTGTTTAAGGTCACATATTTCTGCACAATGGCTAATCAAGGCTGTGACAGTTTTATGGGTGGAGGAAGCCGGAGTACCCGGAGAGAACCACCGAGCAACAGCGAGCAACTGTCAGCTCCCCAACATACTGACTCCACACAAGCAGGGTTAGCATTGGTTGAAGACAGGTGCACTGTCGACGTGCAGTACGCCTTAGTACACAATGCCTACCGTGCCCCCACGTGGGCAATGGGGGTGAAGTGTCTTGCCCAAGGACACAACGTGGCTGTCGCAGGTGGGATTCAAACCGAGGACCTCACGGCATGCAGCCTGCACCTCTACCAACTGAGCCACCTCGCCCCCATTCTGATTTAGTTTTGTGGTATATACCTATGGTATGTACAGAATGTTTGTGCGCTCTTTCCGATAAGCAAATCAGTTCTTTTCAGAAATGGACAACAAAATAGTTTGATATAGCTGCATGAGCCCCTGAATTACTTATGATGATGTCAGAATGTTTTGGTGGGGGAGAAAAATTATCCCTGATGGGGACGGGTGTAAGATGGGGAAATCTCACCCTCGGGACAAGATATTTGGTCCAGACACTCGGCAAGCCTCGTGTCTGGCCCAAATATCTAGCCTTGGGTGAAATTTCCCCATCTCACACCCTCCCTCACCAGGGATAATAATAATCTCAAGACAATAGCATCACATTTAGAGCTGGGAGGTTTGGGGTTTTCAGATTCAGTTTCGGTTCAGTTTCAGGAAAAAACCTCGGTTTCAGTTAAGTTTTTCTATGTGTTAAGAACATATAGTAAACAACACTTCAGGCTCCCTAACTTGGAGAAAACCCTTAATAATCTGTATGACACCACTCACTACAAAAAGTCATGTCTGTATGTATCTCCATTGAGTTCAGTCTAATGTCCGACAGGGCTTATATTTCGATGAGAATTTGAGAATCGATTCGCGCAACAAAACCAGTGAGAATCAATGTAGATTCTCGCTGCACCTTTGGTAGGATTCGCGGGAAAAGAATTGAGTCAATTTAATCCTTCATCTAACATAAGGGAAGCAAATTAACCAATACAACACAAACATAACCTGAAACATTCCGACACCTTGTCAATAAAACTGTACAATGAGCTGGTTCCAATGACATCCATGTTTGTAAGATTTTACTGGAAAATATTGTTTATATTTTAAGAAAATGATCAAATTCAGTTTATGTTTTAAAATTAAGAAGCTGTGATGGGTAAAGGGTTAACAGTATACAACAGGGGTTCAACCATGGTGACCACATGGGATCCTGGGACACTCGTAGCAGATATGGATTCTCGCAGCCATTTTTGCGAGAATCCAAATGGATTCTCCCAAATTTAGATGAAATATAAGCCCTGTGTCCCTTTCATCATTCTATGGGGTTCTAGGGGATCAGTTTCTAAGTCTATTGAGTCAGACAAAAAAATACATCAGGGTAACAAATGAATAAAGTTCATCTAATCTATATTGTTCTTACTTTCACATTTTGTCCCTTATTGACTCGTCCAGTGAACGAGTCCATAAAGAAGAAACAGTGGCATGGCCATGGAGGAGGGGGGGGGGGGGGGGGGTGATTGGTGGGGACACGACCCCCCCACTTTCCTTCAAAGTTGGTCCTCAAAATATGTCCATAAATGGCATAAAAATAGTAGGGGGGTAAGGTTGTAGATTTGTTGAAGATTGCTTGTTCTAATATCTATGTCAATACATAAAAAACCTCAAAATGAAAAAAATAATGAAAATTAATTGGCGATTTTTGAGAATAGCGCTGGCCGATTTTTGCCGTTACGTTGGGTAAAGTGTTAACTTGGAAAACATCTACAATAGTTTGTATGACAGTACTCCTCACAAAAAGCCTTGTCTGTAAGCATGTCCATTGGTTTCAGCCTAACTTCCCATTGATTGCTCTTGGGAAAGTGTGTGTGTGTGTGGGGGGGGGGGGGGGGGAGGGGGGGGGGGGGGTCTAGAGGATCAGTTGCCAAGCCACCTGCGTCAGAAAAACAACTTAAATAAGGGATACATATGAATAAAGTTCATCTAATCTATATTGTGTTCTCATTATCACATTTTCTCCCTTATTGACTCGTCCGGTGGACGAGTCAATAAGGGAGAAAATGTGACAATAAGAACTCAAAGTATTCACTCCTTTTCCAGATAGACAAAGTGATGAGAGTCTGTTAGAGCCAATAGTTCAGTTCCCTCCCAATAAGGTGGTTTTATCAATGTACAAACACAGTGTAACTTGGCATGGCGGGGGTTTGAACCCATGCCAAGAGAGTTTCCTTCGACACCAACTGCCTAGCAAAACTATACTGAACCACGTACACCACTCAGCCTCCAACAGACCCAAAAGGGAATGCTAGTTAACCAAGTATATACGAGGCCAGTACAGAACACACGGAATACTCAATTATTCATCAGATAGTTGCATCTAAGTACTTAATTCTACGAACTGCACTGTGCGTGGCTCGGTATAGTTTCGCTAGGCAGTTGGTGCCAAAGGAAACTCTCTCGGTGTGGGGTTCAAACCCCCGCCATGCCATTGTAAACAAAACCAGCGTCCTTTCTTAATTCTGTGGCATCCAAGAATTTCGAAAAAGACAAGTGTCGCTGATTTCTTCTGAGGTGCAGTTCGTAGAATTAAGTACTTAGATGCAACTACATGATCTGACAGTGTAACTGTTTGTTTGTTTTTTTGTGGAGTCTTGCAGTTGGGTTTTCTGGTTTGTCACAAAAAAAACAGAACCAAACTGGAAAAATGAAAAACCATTCAGCTCCAATTGCATTGCAGTAACATTCTTTTATACAGTTTGTACAATCATTACAATTAATTTAATAAAAGAAATGGATGGAATTAATAATCCAGCAACACTGTAATGTTGTTTACATCAAAAATTGTAAAAAGAATGTGATCAAATAAAATAAAATGTAGAAATAAGCAAAAAAAAAAATTCAATTCAATAATTGGGCAATATATTCAATAAGAATGAACTATGTAACATATGTTGTTTCAATTACTGTTTATTTCAATAGTCTTCAAGTGATCTGAAGCCAAGCCAGAAGCTAAGCAGACTGTCATCTACAAAATGAGGTCCCCAGAGGGTGAATTTAGTGATGCTACCCTGCAAAGCAGGGTAGCATCACTAAATTTACCCTCTGTGAACCACAATCTGAATCAGGGTATCAAAACTAAATGAAAAGAGGTACCCAGAGGATAAATTGGCCCACTGTATGGGATAGCATCATCAAATTCACCCTCTGAGGACCTCATTCTGTAAATGTCAGACTGCTTATTTTCAGGCCTGCCTGAAGCACTCATTGGACAAAAGCCTGTGGATGTTTCACAAAGATATTTGGAGATTTTTCAAAATAATAAGTTACTAATTATAAAGAGGGGCATTATAAAGAGGGGCTTTTAAAGATTTTTGATGATTTTTTTGTTTTTGGTTAAAACCAAATTTTGATGCAATGCCCAAGAGTTTTATCATGATTATTGCTGATATCTTCCAGAAAAACTTGTGTTGTTATCATTGTTGATAGTCTTCATCATGATCCCTTTTTCTGGAAAATATAGAGGATATTCACGAAAATTTGATGAATACCGAAAATATCTCGTGAGTGGCTACAAAGAAATATGAGGATCTTCACGAGCGACGCAGTTGCGAGTGAAGATCCTCATATTTCTTGTAGCCACGAACGAGATATTTTCGGTATTCATCAAATTTTCGTGAATTTTCTTTTTATTTAATGCTCTACGACTACAAACTCTCCAATTTGTGGCCTTTATTTGCCATTAAGGCGCAAAATTTATGTGCCGAACCGGCGTCCATACAAAAATTACAACAACCAAACTCCAACCATTGGAATGTGTGAATATCCGCACAAAAAGTAGTCCCGTCTTATTTCTCCCCTAACTTTATGATTTACCAAGGCTGGCGAATTGAAATAATCACAATGTGTTTCGAAGAAATAGAACAATAACAAAAAACACCACTTTCTTATTTTCAATAACAAGACACGTCATTTTATTTTTTTTGAACTCAATGCACTGAAGACGTGTGAAGTTGAACTGAAGAAATTTGAAAGTGATTTCGGCTTTTCGCTGGAAGGTGAATGAGAAAGTCAAACTTTGAAACCGCTGATTTAATGAATTGATTTAGTCACTGTCACTATCAATTATTCGAATTCGTTTGTATTTGGGACTCTGGAATTCATTACTGATGTGCTGACTCGTTTAAAGTACATGTGATTCGTCATCCGAACCTACGATGAAATATCGATTTCTAAATATCATTTTGATATTTCGTTTTGCCGACCGACAGGGGAATATGACTTAATTTTTCAGCGTGAATTGATGCCTGAGCATTAAATAAATATATTTATTTATTTATTGGTGTTTAAGGTCTCATATTTTTGCACAATGGCTAATCAGGACCATGATAATTTTATGGGTGGAGGAAGCTGGAGTACCCAGAGAAAACCACCAAGCAACGGCACGCAACTGTCAGCTCCCCAACATACTAACTCCACACAAGCAGGGTTAGCATTTGTTGAAGACAAGTGCACAATCGACGTGCAGTGTGCCTTAGTACACAACACCACCATGCTCCAATGTGGGCAATGGGGGTGAAGTGTCCTGCCCAAGAACAAAACGTGGTTGCCGCAGGTGGGATTCGAACTGAGGACCTCTTGGCTTGCAGCCTGCACTTCTACCTACTGAGCCACCGCGCCCCCTTTTTCTGGAATACTATAACCACAAAACTGATCTTTCAAGGCAAAACAAAATTAAATAATTGATTCTCAGGCAATTGTTTTTTAAAACGAATGAGGGAGGTTTTTATGTTTATTTTTTATTCCTTTTGGAATGGTCACCGATGCCTAAAGTCTAGCTGTGAGAGCCTAAAATTAAATACAAGAGGTTCCATATTGATTTCACTGATAGTCTTTTTTTGTAACAGTGATCATACAATACAAAATCAGTACAGAACAGCTAAAATGGAGATAAAAAACAAAGAGTTTTTTTTTAACTGGTTGAGTGCTAGAAGCCAGAATCAGTCATTTAAAAAAATGACAGTACCAGTGCAAAAGCCAACATTTTTCTTACCCTTGTTTCATATTCAGTCAAACATAAATAATAGTTTGTTTATACAAATTTAATCTATTACAAATTATTGGAGAGTGCCTGTTTGACACTCTCCAATAATTTGTAATAAAACAATTTTTGATGAACAAATTTAGACCGCTATAATTAATCCAGCTCTCAACCAGTTAACCCTTTACCTAACATGAAAAGCAGACGACACTTGCAAAAAAAATTCTTGAATAACTATTTTTTTTCATTTTTTGTCTCAAAAACATAGGTTATGACCCCTCATTGGAACGAGCTCGACGAGCTCGTTCCAATGAGGGGTCATAACCTATGTTTTTGAGACAAAAAATGAAAAAATAATTAAAATTAATAGGCGATTTTTTAGAATAGCGCTGGCCGGTTTTGGCCGTTACGTTGGGTAAAGGGTTAAACAAATATTTATTTTGTACATACAAATGAGAATTGTGTGTCATTTCGCGAAGAGAATAAGAATACTGTGTCAAAGTATACGACATATTGTATCGCAAATGACCATGTGATACCACTAAAATCGCACCCTATGATAGTTTTATACATTTTGAATTCTGCCTCAAAAATAAATATGATGAACGCTGGGCAAAAAACCAATGTGCCGGTGCCTGAGAATCAGAAGATTAATTTTCTTTAGCCTAAAATATATTTTTTCTTGTAAGTGACCACCAGATCCATACCTCTTACCTTCAAGTCAATGGTGCTAGCAGTCTATGTTTTTATCCACCCTCTTAAAAGTACTATTGTACTGTGTCAAAATTCTCTGGTATATCTGTATTTGACAGAGATATGCTAAGCTGATGAGTGATGAATTGTAAAATAGTGAGCTTTCTGAGCAAAAGTAGTGACATTTCAATTTTTATAGGGCTGAAAGAAGAAAATTTATTGGCTTTAATACATGTATTGAAATTCTGTAAAAGAAATCCCAGTTTTATGCTCATTTGACAGAAATTTATTCTGGAAAATAGTGAGTCTCCCTTTAAAATAGTGAGTCTCCCTTTAAAATAGTGAGTCTCAACATGTCTGGTCGGTCTGGCACTAGTATATCAGTGAATTGTATTCATATAACAGAGTAATTTGGGACAAGAACATGCTGTTCCATGTTTTTTAACAGAGTAATTTGGGACAAGAACATGCTCTTCCATGTTTTTTTTGTAAGGAAGGGCTTTGCAGTCAGCGTGTACCTACCAGTTTTGAAGACAGGTCTGTGCCCACAGGGCTGCAGTGGCGTTGTGATAACTGGTTCTCGACAAATCACCGAAGTTAAGCAATGCTGAGCCCGGTTAGTCCTTGGATGGCTTACCATCTAAGCGATCAATTTGGACTCCTGCGTTGTGTCCTTGGGCAAGGCACTTAACCCAGATTGTCCACATGGGGGCACGATGACGCCATGTACTAAGGCGTACTGCACGTCGAAGGTGCGCATGTCTTTAACCAATCTAACCCTGCCTGTGCTGCAGTGCAGAGTTACGATGTTGAGAAGCTGGCAGCTGCTCGTCGTTGCCCGGTGATTCTCTCTGGCTTCCTCCCCCGTAAAACTGTCTCCGACACAATATGACCTTGGCTGTTAAAGTGTCATAAACACTAATAAATAAATAAATAACTGTGCCCACAATTAGTGCATTTTAATAGGGCCCTAAAAGTGAATTCCAGAACCATTTAGAGACATGGAAGTCATTAACTCCCCATTCAATTTCCATCTGCTGTCCTTGTTAAAAGTACAACATGTCGCCAGATGGGCAACGTTTGATCAATAAACCAGGAAATATATTTATTCTCCATTTGGTAGCATTTACAAGAACAAATAACTTTGTGAAATCAATATAATTGATAAAACATTTGTTTTCTCAAGTCTGTGTGGCAAACACACTCAAAATAAAAAAAAAAAATGTGTTATTTCTGGACTGACCTTCATAACCCAGAAAAAAAATAAATGACAATTTAATATTACACTAGTTCTATAACATTCTTGTATTTAATAGACACCTACTTACACAAGATTACAAATTCGTTTGTCAGGTATCGACAAAATAATTGACATATTTATGTTATTTATTCGGCAAGCCAATTTGCAACAGCTTGTGCAGATCGAAAGAAAACAGAAATTACCCATCCAGCAATCTACCATGTAACGAGAAAATCTATAATTGGAATTCAACAATGCTACAATATTTTGATCAGTTCATTGATAGAAAATTGATTATTCCAGCAGAACAAGTTAGATAGTGAGATGGAGATGCGTCCAGATAAGGTGACCAGATAATAAGAACCATAGATTATTGAGTGCTGACAGGAAAACATTGGCAGTGGGCGTAGTTCATTATTTCGAAAGGAAATCTTCCATCCGGGAGTACAAGAAGCCACAATATCAATGAACTGAGTTAACTCTTTAAATCTTATTTCAAGATATATGAAAAATACTGCACTGCTGATGACCTTTTCCGTTTCCATGGAATTAATATTAATACTTTTTTTTTTCTCAGAAGGGGAGGGGGATCAGGGATGCAGAAGTTAAACCGAGTCACATCATATTTTGTAGATGTTTCATCAATCCAGTTATATAGAAATCAGTGATCTGCCCCTACCTACTCAAAAATTATTACTCCATGACCTACAGTTAAAACTAGAAGTCCTGTCACGAAATGTGCGCTTATCTAGGCTTAATTGCGCGTAGGAATTGCGTGCAACAGCCAAATCGAATGGCATCCAAAGCACGGCAGGTTCTCCTGGTTACTCATAGCAAACACAGGCAATGTTTCTGCCAATGGACCTCCGGGTTACCCGGACGTCCATTGGCTGAAACATTGCTTGTGCACAGCCCGCATGTACACAACTTGATAGCCTTACTATGGTCATAACGCGTAGATTAACGTGCAGATCAACATGCTATATGTGCGCATTTCAGGACAGGACTTTTAGTTGTAACCGTAGTATTTATTTTTTCTTTGTTGAGACCAAAGTTGCGTAGCTGAAGAAGTACTACTGCTAGTGTTCTGTCCATCTATCTATCAAACATTTTGTTGGTGGGCATCTAAAATGTCGTATCTCAAGTTTTCCAAACTTTACAGAAGAGATAAAAAAAACATAATAATTCCTGATACTGGGAACACAAGCAGGAAAACATACTTCAATCAATCAATCAATCAATACTTTTATTCAACAAAATATATAGAGGATATTCACGAAAATTTGATGAATACCGAAAATATCTCGTGAGTGGCTACAAAGAAATATGAGGATCTTCACGAGCGACGCAGTCGCGAGTGAAGATCCTCATATTTCTTGTAGCCACGAACGAGATATTTTCGGTATTCATCAAATTTTCGTGAATTTTCTTTTTATTTAATGCTCTACGACTACAAACTCTCCAATTTGTGGCCTTTATTTGCCATTAAGGCGCAAAATTTATGTGCCGAACCGGCGTCCATACAAAAATTACAACAACCAAACTCCAACCATTGGAATGTGTGAATATCCGCACAAAAAGTAGTCCCGTCTTATTTCTCCCCTAACTTTACGATTTACCAAGGCTGGCAAATTGAAATAATCGCAATGTGTTTCGAAGAAATAGAACAATAACAAAAAACACCACTTTCTTATTTTCAATAACAAGACACGTCATTTTATTTTTTTTGAACTCAATGCACTGAAGACGTGTGAAGTTGAACTGAAGAAATTTGAAAGTGATTTCGGCTTTTCGCTGGAAGGTGAATGAGAAAGTCAAACTTTGAAACCGCTGATTTAATGAATTGATTTAGTCACTGTCACTATCAATTATTCGAATTCGTTTGTATTTGGGACTCTGGAATTCATTACTGATGTGCTGACTCGTTTAAAGTACATGTGATTCGTCATCCGAACCTACGATGAAATATCGATTTCTAAATATCATTTTGATATTTCGTTTTGCCGACCGACAGGGGAATATGACTTAATTTTTCAGCGTGAATTGATGCCTGAGCATTAAATAAATATATATATGTGTGTATAAAAATTATTTGGAATATATAAAAGATAAGAATAATAGTAAATATCAGATTGTATGGAATTTATACTTCAATACATTAATTTTTTTTTTTTTTTTTTTTTTGGAAGGGGATGCAAGGAAGTATTATACTTTTAGAGACACATCCCCCACAGATTATTTCGACATTGTACTACATATTAGTAAGCATTCTGGTTAATTGGCTTTAACTGTGATAAATGTAGAGCTGTAGGTTTTTAAATTTCTTGTTCGGTTTCAGTTTTGGTTTTTCAGGTGGAGTAAAACCTCAGTTCGGTTCGGTTTTCGGTTTGTTCACGAGGCCAAGTAAAATTCAATAAAACTGATTCTTATGTCCGGAGTCATAACTGAATGGTAGTGAAATTGAGTGAAATTTAATGAATGCCCGAAATAAGCGATAATACATGAAGAATCAGGAAGGCCAATATAATAATTACCTAAATATACAGAACTTTTATTGTGCTTGGCCATTTTGCGAGGTCTAACACCTACACGCAACTTGAGGAAAGCTGCAAACACAACTAAACTGAAATGTCGGAAATTCACAGAATGTAGGCTTCCCAGAGTAGTGAGAGTACCCAGACACTGCCATTGGCAGTGTCTGGGTACTCTCACTACTCTGGGATGGCTACATTCTGTGAATTTCTGCAGCAAGAGAGTATTTAATAAAAAACGAAAAATCTTAGATTACGGGATGTCGACGGTTTCGGTTTCGTTTTTTTTTAAAAACTAAAAACCTCGGTTCGGTTTCGGTTAACCTACAGCTTTAGATAAATGATTGTGATGTGTGTTGTTTTGTCTTTTTTGTGGATTGAAATATATATATTTACTCTAGAGAAAAGGGGAGAAGAGATGTGGAGAAATATGACTCGGTGCATGATATTGTTTGCTCACCGCATGAATGTTTGAGAACAAGAGTGAAAAAGAAACAGTAAGAGGCAGTGTCTGGTACTTAATTATGAGTGTGAGTTATCAAGAGTGTATTCACTTAACAAATTTGATTTGCACAATTTTTTAAATATAAATACATTCTTAGCAGATTTTATATCAGAATTCAATGTGTTCCAAAGTTTAACCCCTACAAAGCTAGTGCAAAATGATTTTTTTAGGGTTCTTCTATACTTAACAAAGAAATTTTCAGACGGTCGTGTTAGATAGGGATGAGATCCTTCAACACTTTCATAGTAAGATGAAAGGTTTGTTGGTAAAAGACTGTGTTTAGCCTTAAACATGACCACTAGGGTGTTCAGCTTGACCATATCCTCCAATTTTAGAATTTTATATTGCTCAAAAATTGGTGTACTGTGGCTCCTGTACTAAGCTCCATCAATAATTCGGATTGCTTTTTTTTTGTAGAATTGACAAGGGTGTTATTTTTATTTGGTAATTATGTCCCCATATTTTGCAGCAGTAGTTAACATAGGGTGCATTAAGACTCTGATATAAAGAGAGCAGTCCTGAGTTGTTTATCAAATTTTTCACCCTGTACATTATGGCCAAATTTTTGGCTACTTTCGCTTTGATGCTATTTAGGTGTTCAGTCCAACACAGTTTATGGTCTATATGTACACCTAAAAATTTAGGTCAATAGACTCTTTCAATATTTTTACCATTTATTTTAATATTTAAGTCCCCCTTTGTTTCTTTATTTCCAAAAATCATAAAATTTGTTCTCAGTTTTTTCAAAGAAAGTTTGTTGACCTGGAACCAAGTTTTGAGTTTACTCATTTCCTCTGAAACAATTTCACACATTCCCTGTAAGTTGTTCCCAGTCTAAAAAAGATTTGTATCATAAGCAAACATAATTTTCAGTAAGGATGATACATTACAAATATCATTTATATATAGAATGAAAAGTGATGGACCAAGTATGGATCCTTGTGGGACTCCACACATAATTTTAAGAGAGTCTGAGTTAACACCACTGAAGGATACAAATTGATGTCTGCTATCCAAGTAGCTGGCTAGCCAGTTCTGTGCCACCCCCCGATTCCATAGGTTTCTAATTTTTTTAGGAGAATATTATGGTCGATAGTATCAAAAGCCTTTTTCAAGTCTATAAAAACCCTAATAAGTATTTTGTTGTTTCAAAGAACATTATGATAGAATTTGAGGTGTTTTCTATGAGAAAAATGACTTTTAAGATGGTGAGACAACACTTTGAAAGCAAACTTACACAAAGGGAAATTCTATGACATTTCTGAAATGGTTATATGTAATTTTATGACCTGTGTCAATCGAGCTAGGATATTCGTGTAAGGGCTTTCCACTTCCTTCAAATTAATCTATCAGGAACAAGCTGAGTGACTCCTTTTGCAAGACAGGAATTCTGAGACAAAACATTTTAGAAAAATTCTTGCAGATATGACCGTTAGGAATTATATGTCAACATTTTGGACTAAGAAAGCATTCGTTGCCATGAAAAATTATTTCTGTTACTGTATATCTTCGGTAATTGGACCTGTAGATTCTGAATTTGTTAAAAAGTAGTTTCGTGCCCAAGTGGGATGGATATACATTTTGGATCCACCGACATAGTAAGACAAATGTTGTAACTCAATCCTGGCCCCCTCCATCCTGAAGATGACATCAAGTCAATCAACCTTGGTAACTCCTCCTACTGATGACATGAAAGCTGTTACACTGTGACTTTAGTCACAGTGTAACAGCTTCCACATCATCAAGCATCAAACGAAAGGCCAGCATGAAAACTAGTGTCCAGGAGCATGGTGGCTCAGTAGGTAGAGATGCAGGCTGCAAGCCGAGAGGTCCTCGGTTTGAATCCCACCTCTGGCAATGTTGTGTGCTTGGGCAAGGCATTTAATCTTGATTGCCCACGTGGAGGCACGGTGGCGCTGCAAACTAACGTGTACTGCACATTGATGGTGCACCTGTGTAACGGATTTGGTAACAGCAGTTGAAATATAATATGCAATAGAAGTTCTAAATTATAATTCGTCTGCTCATAACAGAAGTGAAATTCTATTTTTGTTGGCTTCTTGTCATTTCCATGTTCGAAATGAATCGATGTACCTTATTGGTTCACGCAGTGGTGCATTGTGCTGTTGTTTCATTCGTCAAGGTGAAAGCGAGGGATCAATCAGATTCCAGTATTTGAAATCTTTCCCCATGAAATTATCCTATATAAGAGCGGTCTTGCTCATAATTCACCGCCCACTTCTTGGCATTAAAGCTCTAATTCAGCTGTGCCTGTACAACTGCCTGTTGAGGTTAGTTATGGGGACACTTTGTAACCTGTAAAAAGGTTAACAGTAATGGGTACCGTCATTTTCGGACCCATTCAACTTGGCCCTGGTGAGAATCAATGTTTCTGACACTGATTCTCACCAAGTCTGAGTTCTGAGGGAACCATCCACAATTACTGAACATATGTTGGGTGGAATTTAAACCCCTTTTTGTTGAAAGTGTAGTGGGCCCGTGGTTTTTGATCCGTCATTCATATTCAGTGGCGGAGATAGCTTTTCGCTGGCGGAGGGGCAAGCCCAAAATTTTCCGACAGACCGAAAATTTTCCGACAGTGTAACAACAACAAAAACCCATTTAAACAGAAAGAATCTGTTGTTTACTGCAAATGTACTGAAAATTGGTCTTTTTTACCCAAAATGGCATGTTTTTATCCCCAAAGCCAGCATTTTAATGTTATTAGGCATAAATTCGCCTAAAAATGGTCCCAAAAAATTTCCGACAAAACTTCTGGTGGCGGGGCCTCCGCCCTCCCAGCCCCCCCTTTATCTACGCCACTGTCCATATTCATGTCCATTTCATATCATACTATTTTTTGGCTTCTTAATGAACCACGTATAAACTGTTTTCCTATTTTAGTGTGTATTCATCCAGACCACAACACATAACTTAATGATTATCCCACCTCTAGCATTGAGTTATAATACGTGGTTTGCTAGTTGACCCTGATCCTCACGAATCTGAAGACCAACAGGGAGATTTCGGCCAGGGTTCTAGCCCCTGGGGAGTCGTTCACCCCACACCTGTTACACCTGTTTTCAACCAATGCTAACCCAGCTTGTGTGGAGTTAGTATGTTGGGAAGTCTACAGTTGCTCGCCATTGCTCAGTGGTTCTCTCCGGGTACTCCGGTTTCCTTCTCCCATAAAACTGTCTGACACGAGGTGACCCTGGCTGTCAAAAGTGGCGTTAAACACCAATAAATAAATAAAATCAACTGTCCAATCTCTTCACTTGTTTTTTTCTCAATAACAACCAAAATATGTTGTAAATATTCAATCTGTATTGCTGATAAAGAAGTTCCCATTATCAACATATTAATTTTTCCCAGATATCAAAGTATATTCTTTAACCTTTAAAGGCCTATTTCCGACTTTTCTGACCTCAGAAGAGGTGCCTTTAACATGCCATCATGAGGAGGTCCTTCTGAAATAGACAAATTACCTAAGCAGTAGTTTCTGGTCATGTCTTGGCTGCCTTAACAGGCAGCCAAGACTTAACTAGAAATCACTGCTAAGCCATTAGACGTATAGAGACTGTGGAATGGTGGGAATTCAAGATACTTGTCCAGGTCCTTAAGGGTGAAAAAATAATGGGCAATCTTGAGGCATTAGAAAATTAAAAAACTTTCCAGAAACTTGTTGTTGAGCATGCACAGAAACAATTACCCCAGTATGAGTATTTTTTTCTCAAGATACCATACCACCAGAATGCGGAGCATCAGTAAAGCAAGATTTTGTTCATAAAAATAGTTTAATTAGAATTTAGTGGAGAGTACTTGATATAAATATTTTTCCTTCCACTGCCTAGCAAACATCAAGGTAATTCTTACAATGTAAAGCCATTAACCCTTTACCCAACGAAGACGATATCAAAATTTATTATTTTAAATATAATTTTTTTTAATTTTTCAAAAAATTTCGACAAAACCATATCATATGACCCCTCGTTGGAACGAGCTCATTGAGCTCGTTCCAACTAGGGGTCACATGATATGGTTTTGTTGAAATTTTTTGAAAAATAATATTTTTTCTACGCTGAATTTGCATATTACGCGGGCGGATGGGGCCGATTCATTGGGTAAAGGGTTAAAGTGATTTTCAACACTTTCCAAGAGATAGTATTAGTGACTTCGAGCAATCAACCAGTTAAAAAACAATAATTTTTAACTTCCTGCCCATCATCAAACTCAGGAATCAGGTGAGGGAAACAATTTTTGTTCACATGTGGCCAGAGATGTTATTGAATGCTGACTGAATATGACAGATTGTATCTTGATTACTGAATAACATTAGCTGGTGCCGAATTGGTTGATGCAGTTAGAATGTGTGCATCTAATCCAATAACCGAGCTTGCACAGACTCAAATATCATTAGACTTCCATTGCGCTGTAAATTGATTTGACTATTTTCATTATGTTCTGCCTAATATTCATTGTATTCATCCTAATCTGCAAAGAAAGCCAATATTCATACAATGAAGAATTCCTATAATCACTTATCCTATCCATTCATGAATAAATTGATAACATTAATACATTTACATTTGTCTGTTTAGAGAATAACCACCAATGTGCAGAGTCAGTAAATGAACCACTAATCTCCCTATAACTGAATTGCTAAAATGTCAACGACAAATGTCACAACTCGATTTGCACCCCTAAGATAGTGTCCTGTCAGTCAAAGTAGTAACTCCTCCCATCGATCATGTTTAATGATGGGAAAGCTATTATGCTCTGACTGTAGTCACAGCATAACAGCTTTCCAATTATCAAATATCAAATGGAAGCCCTCCCCAAAAACTAATGCAGTATCAGTTTTCCATTCTCAGCACTTGATTTTTCTCAAGAACACTTAATCAAGAGGTATTGCACCTGAAGTGCCAGTATACCTCACTGGTGCCAAACTGAGGAATGGGGCAGTGTCGGGACAGACAAAATCTCTCACCAAATAGACCCCTTATCTAGGACCCACACCAAAGAGGTAAACTTTTATGTGCATAAAATCATTTGAAATCCTTCAAAACTCATTTTAAAGGTCAAAAAAAAGAAAAAGAAATCAAAAGACCACTCCATCCATCTATGAGGTCATTTTTTAAAACGTTTTTAAAATTTTGTTTTTTTATATTTTTTTTTGCATAAAATAACACAAAATCCATCAAAACTTATTTTAAAGCATAAGATAATCACCCAAATTCATTCAAAGGACACCCCCCCCCCCCCTCCAAATCTACAACCCCACAAAAACACCCATCTCCATCCCTCTTGAGTGGGAGTGGGATTTGGGGGGAGGCCACCTCGGTCAATTTATATACACATTACAGATTGACAGACCGGTCCATAAACGCCCAGATGGCTTGCAACCTTGTACAATATTTGTTATATATATATTTTTTTTCGGATTGATATGTAATGAGTTTGGATGTTTGTGTCACCGCATAGGTCATTGGGCTAGCCACTTCACCTCTGGGTGCATTAAAGTATCCTATGCCTTGAAAAAATGCAGCATGGAATCAAGCTCCATGCACTCATGCTGACAGCGTATGGTTTCTACCACTACTGGATGGTTCTTAACAGGTACTCCAGCTTTTTATCGAGTATGGTTAATAACAGGAGGAGAGAGAAGTGTGGGAGCTGGGGTTCGAACCGTCGACCTCTAGCACACAAAGCAACCAATTTACCAAGAGACTAAGAAATCTTGTCCAACAGCCTGGTTGGTAAATGGCCTTTACAACTCAACCGCTACACTACTCTCCCCTTCTTTTGAGATTCACCACATGTGAATCTCACCCAAGGTCCTCCCTCAGCGCAGGCAAAACATCTGCAGTGCCACCTACTGCTGAGGATTGGATGAACCTCCAAATGTAACAGGAGGAGAGATCAGTGCGGGAGCCAGGGTTCAAACCATCGACCTCTAATGCACAAAGCAACTGATTTACCACAAATCTTAGAGATCCGGACTAACCAGGCTGGTTGGTAAATGACATTTATACCTCGACCACTACAGTTACTACCACTGCTGGGTAGGTCTCAACAGGCACTCCAGCTTTTTATAGAGTATGGTTACTACCACTGCTGGATAGTTCTTTACGATGCTATACAAGTAATGGGAAATTTAGCTTGAGAATAGGTGATATGTTATTTTTGATGGAGCCAAATATTTAAAAAAATTTTAGGTACTCCAGCTTCTTACACCCACAATACTATCCAACAGAAGGTGGTCATCATTTCAAGTGGGCTGTTCCCAAAATGATCTGTGGGCATTCAACCCATAGAACCCATAAGGATTGCCATCTAAATCTGAGAATCACTGAATACCTCTCTGATTGTCTCAAACATTCTAAATGTGAATTGCTGCACCTGAATGAATTGTCAATTCAAAGACCTTCCTGGTATCTTTTCAAAGGTTTTCAAGGCTTCCAAGGTTTTCAAGGTGCTAGAGAAAGAATATTCATGCATTTTAAAGCTCTCCGCAAAGAGCTTAACACTAATGCTGCTGAAAATGACTTACTGTCACTTATTTTATGATGATTATCGGTACATTCTGGTATGTGCAGATCAAACCTACCATCTGATTAAGTGTTGGAAAGGGCTCAGAGAGCCCTTTCAAACAATTAATCAGGAGATAGAGTTTCAAGTATGTCATAAAGGTTATTAAAACTTCCTCACATACAGGCGTACATAGAGGTCCTCCATATGTGACTAAAATGGGCATGGCAGTAAGAGGGTTAACAACTCTTTACCTAACAAGAAAAGGAGACGACACTTGAAAACAAAATTCTTGAATAACTCATTTTTTTCTCAAAAACATAGGTTATGACCCCTCTTTGGAACGAGCTCGTCAAGCTCATTCCAAAGAGGGGTCACCTATGTTTTTGAGACAAAAAATGAAAAAATAATGAAAATTAATTGGGGACTTTTGTGAATAGCGCTAGCCGGTTTTGGCCGTTACGTTGGGTAAAGGGTTAAATACACAAAAGTGGACAGAAAATTTTAACTGAATCACAACTCGATTGCAATCCTGTTGAAACTCTTCCTCCAATGGAACAAGTCCATCAAGCCCATGCCAAAGGTGGGTCACAAGCTATGTTTTTCAAACAAAAAATAAAATTGTCCAGTTGTTCAAGGTGTTTTTTTTTTTGCAAGTCCCAACTGCTATTCAGGTTATGTACAAGGTTGAGCCTAATTATCTATTAATGACACGGGAAACCCAGGAAGTGAAGACATTCTTGTATACTAGGGCAAAGAAGTTTCGTATCACTGGTACAATAAGATTTGTCCTCTACAGTGGGAAAAATAAGTAGAAATGACTGATTAAATGGTAAATTGCTTAATTATTTTTGGTGATCAAAATTTGTTTACAAGTCTTTGCCTTGTTACAGTTTATGGGAGAGTGCCTATAGGCACCCTCCCATCAATTGTAACAAGGTAAATCCATACAGACTAAATAATTTTACTTCAAAAATAATACAGAAAGCACATCCACAGAATTCAAAGCCTTGAAAATGATCCAGCTGCACTTCAGAACAAGAGCAATGTGAAGTGTGGCATATGTCCCCGATGTGTCATAATGCCATGGTGGCCATACTGAATTGGCTAGCCGGACCAAAATTGAAAGGAAGCATTGTCTAGTCATCCACAAGTAAGACCTAAAATTATGCTTTGATCAAATAAGCAGTTTTCAAATCCAACATGCAGTGAATGCAATACAGAAGTCAAGAAAATATTTTCTGAGTCGAAAATGTGAAAAAGGATCATAACTCCAGGAAAAATTATGGACAGAACCATTTCCCCCATGCATGTCTATCAGCATACCAAAGAGGACCCAAATCCGACCGATGGTTTTGAAATTACAATCCAAAATGTTTGTACAGTCAGACAGAGGTCTCCACTAGAGATACCCCCAATCCTGCATCGGAGTTCATGGGCATAATAAAGCCCAAATAAGGGCTTCCAGCACTCTACCAGTTAAACTTGACTATATCCTTGTGCCACAGGCATGATTTATTCATTAGGATTTAACAACACTTTCAACAGCCAGGGTCACCTCATGTCGGACAGTTTTACAGGTGGAGGGAGCTGGAGTACCCGGAGAGAACCACCAAGTAATGACTGCAGGCATGATATAACAATAGATGCTAAAAGTAAATACCAACAAACATATAGCCGGCTCACCTCGACACAATTTTTGGAGTGTCGTCACTCAAATCAGACAAAGGATTAAACTGCTTCAAAAATGAACCCACTTTCTCGTCAATAAAATGATTTTTGAGCATAAAACCCATAGATTTTGATATTGTTGCTGCAAGTTAAGGTTTAACCAACACAGTGTTGTTTTCTTTTTCCTGATGCTTTCAACAGCTCATGGGAAATTGTGTTTGACAGCTGGAAAAAGCAAGTACCTGAAGATTGCTGCCAAATAGCTAGGAGCAAGTTTTTACCAGATGTTTAGTCACCATTTCAGTGAATATCTGTTCTTGGATCTTGATTAATCTTTCCTTTAACCCTTTACCTAACAAAAATGGCCAGAAAATTAACCAGAATAAGCCTAACACAGCCTAAAATATCTCTGAAGTTTCTCAATAAAACCATACAAATATGGATATCATTAGAACCAGCTCGTTCAGCTGGTTCTGATCATATCCATATTTGTATGGTTTTATTGAAAAATGGTGATATTTGTTTTCGACAAATGTGAAATTTAATTCATTTTTTAAAAATACTGTGTTAGGTAAAGGGTTAACCCAAACCTTTCATGATAGGGTTAAAGATTTCTGCCAGTACAATGTAATGAGGCACACTGTACTGATTTGCTTAACCCTCTGAATTCTGTTGCCAAACTAGAGATGGTCTGTCACCCGGTATACCCCCACCATGGTATACCGCCTAGTGTGGGTGACTGAAAAGGGGCATTTAATTTTTCTAAGTAAACAGAAAATCTAATATGGCCACCAATCGGCCATCTTGAAACCCTGCGGGGAAAAAAAAATGCCACGCACTTCTCCCTCATCATGTTGATCCTTTGTGTAAAGTTTCATGAAAATGCAGCTAAAACTGTGGAAGTAGTTCACTCCACAAGCTTACATGTGCAACGGACTGACGACGACGACTGACCCACAGACAAGTTGACTCCTATATACCCCCCAAACTTTGTTTTGTGCCTTGAGTGAAACAAGAACCGTTTGCAATGCTAATGCATTGCAGATAGCACTGTGTTGCACTCTAGGGACAATATTTTTCCCACAATGCAACTAACCAATTCAGTCTTGTTTGACAGCAACAATTGAGCACCGTCAAACAAGATTGAACTGGTTACATTTCTAGTTGCATTATGGGAAGAATCTGCTGTTTGAAATTTTTGTGTTTCAATATCAGTATACAGGTAATTAATAGAAAAACACTGTTGCCTGCACAGAACTTTCAAACAACTGGGCTGTATTGATTGAAGGTGACTGCAAATAGCTCCTTTATAAAGGCCGGATATAGTTCTGTTGTCACAGTAAACCTCATAGATTTCATTCAAGAAATTACCTCTTTTTTCTTAACCAATTGCTTATTGATTTGGCCCATCCAATCATATTTAAGGTAACTGCTCCCTGTTAGTCTGACCCATATTTAACCCTTTACCCAATGTAACGGCCAAAACCGGCCAGCACTATTCACAAAAATCGCCAATTAATTTTCATTATTTTTTCATTTTTTGTCTCAAAAACATAGGTTGTGACCACTCTTTGGAACGATCTCATCAAGCTCATTCCAATGAGGGGGTCATAACCTATGTTTTTGAGACAAAAAATGAACAAAAATTAGTTATTCAAGAAAGTGTTGTCTGCTTTTCATGTTAGGTAAAGGGTTAAGTAGAGCTACTTATTCCTCACTTATACTTTCATCGGCACCAAGTATGTGAAAGACTACAAAGATCCTTACACCAAAGTTCTAATCTTAAACCAATTCTCAGAAAAAAGAAATCGACGCATAGATCTGGGACTAATCCTTCCACAAATTCATGAAAGAGAAGACATCCACTCCTCCACCCAAAAAAGACAAAAACAAAAAGACCAAGAAAAGCAAATGCTGCTGAGTACCATTGCCTCTTTGCTCCTATGCCATATGACCGGCCACAACAAAATTATTAAACAGTTAGCAAGGGTCAAAAGGGTCTGCCTCAAAGAGTCCCTGCATGCCTGTGGCATGCAAAAACCATTGCATTCAAATAACTCAGAGGAAGAGCCAGCCATGAGGAAGAACCTACAGTTAAAATTAGAAGTCCTGTCATGAAATGCGCACAAATAGCACGTTGATCTGCGTGTTAATCTATGCGTTATGACCGTAGTCAGGCTATCAAATTCTGCACATGTGGCCTGTGCACAAGCAATGTTTCAGACAATGGACATCCGGGTAACCCGGAGGTCTATTAGCAGAAACATTGCCTGTGTTTGCAATGAGTAACCAGGAGATCCTGTCATGGTTTGGATGCCATTCGATATGGCAATTGCGCACAATTTCAACGCGCAATTAAGCCTAGATAAGCGCACAGTTCGTGACAGAACTTCTAGTTTTAACTGTATTTAGTCTCAAACAGGGATTCTTCTGCTCTCCTTGGTAAATGTCCAGGGCCTATGCCATTGGGAAAATTTGTATCATGGGGGCTCCAACTTGGAAATTTGTTTTGGAGGCAAAAAAACATACAAAGACTGAGACATTTTACATTTGAATTGAACAGAGAACATTACGACTGATACCAAAGCAGCTGCATGTACACTACAAGTATGTTTTATAACAAACAGTCACATGAAATCATGTTCACCCCACTATCTGTTGTCTCTATTAAAGTATTTTTTTTCTTTTAAAGAAAGAACTTGTCATTTGCCTTTGAATTAACCCTTTACCAACACAGACGGTATCAAAATTCATTATTTTAAATATCATTTTTTTTAATTTTTCAAAAAAATTCAACAAAACCATATCATGTGACCCATCATTGGAACGATCTCAATGAGCTCGTTCCAATGAGGGGGTCACATGATACGGTTTTGTTGAAATATTTCGAAAAATTTAATTTTTTCAACTCCTCAATTTGCATATTACATGGGTGGATGCAGGCGATTCGTTAGGTATAAAGGGTTACGAGACTTCATTAGGCAAGCAATTTAAGGTACAATTGGTGTTCTGAACTGGGTGATGGTTTTCTGAGGCCTTATGACTACCCAGTTCAGGGCACCAGTCGTGCATTAAATTTTTGTTTGAGTTGGAATTGAGATTGGGGAATTTGGGGTTAAGAATTGAGAAAAATCATGCCTAAATGTCATTGGAAAAGGTTCCCATAAACGTCTCCTGTTGACATCTGAAAGAATTCCTGCTCAAATGACATATATCATGGCTTCCAGGTCTATATAACATGACAGTGTGCTAACGTATTATATGAATGGAGAGCAGAATCACATTAACCCTTTACCACAACATAATGGCCAAAACCGGCCAGCACTATTCTCAAAAATCGCCAATTAATTTTCATTATTTTTTCATTTTTTGTCGACGAGCTCGTTCCAACGAAGGGTCATAACCTATGTTTTTGAGACAAAAAATGAAAAAAATTAGTTATTCAAGAAATTTTTTTGCAAGTGTCGTCTGCTTTTCATGTTAGGTAAAGGGTTAACCCTTTACCCAACATACAGGGTAACAAAATTTATTATTTTAATTATTGTATTTTAACCCTTTGAACCCAAGAGACCATTTTTCCAGCCCAGGATCATGATATATCATAATCTCATTAAGTTGGATGGCTGCTAATTCAATGTGTGAAGTAGACTAATCAATATTTTCAACGTGCAGCCTCGAGGCCGCATGTTGAAGATATAATTGGTCTATCCCCAAATCTTTTCCATTTGCTGTCAGAGAACTGTCATGGAAGATACATCTGGGTTTAAAGGGTTAAGAATTTTCAAAAAATTTCAACAAAACCATATCCTATGCATCCCTCACTGGAACGAACCTGGTGGGCCGTCCAATGAGGGGGGGGGTCACATGAAATGGTTTTGTTAAATTTTTTTTTAAAAATATTGTTTTTTTCAACTGCTTACTTTATAAATTATGCGGGCAGATTTGTTCATTCGTTAGGTCAAGGGTTAAGCATAGAGAAATTCACCAATATAGTTTGCTCACCAAAGTACACAAGACGCTATCTTACATACTAGACTAGACAGAAAAACAAACATATGGAACATCAGAGATACAATATAACACTCAGGTCTCAAAGCACAGACAGAAGAGTAACACCATATAAAATGACACACACTATGAAAACATAAAGGCAAAAAAGGTCAATCTACGCATCAACCACCTATTACATATTCTACCCATTTCCATTCTATCATTACAAGCTTAATAACCCAATCGTCTAAACAGGCTACTGTCCAATGTCTAGAGTAGACTTAATTCTATTTTGCCCGACATTTTTCCTCTTTTCAATGGACATCTTCTTGATAATGCAACTCATCTTGATTAAGTAATGATAAAGCAAGACAAAAAGCTAATCAAAACTACATGGGGAATTTATTTGGGATGAGATTATTTGAAATTACATTGCAGAAGCTATTTTGGTATTGATGAGGTCAAAACCCACATATATTCTAACCCTTTTCCTCACATGACATCTAGTCGACAAGTAATTGTCGCTTTTACGATAAACCGTCTACAACTGCAAATGTAACCATCTGCACACTGATGTGATAAAATACCAAATTTTAAGTAACATTTTTTCCCATAATGCAATGAGAAACTTAACCAATTCAATATTGTTGTACAGAGCTCACTGGGCTCTGCAAAAAAAGATTAAATTGGTTAATTCTAAGTTGCATCACAAAAACAATTTGGAGGCTGAAATTTTGATATTTTTCCATCAATGAACAGGGGACCTATGCCATTAGTGATACTGTTGGCTTCTAAAAAGCAGGGGAGCGCAGTGGTAGACTGTTGGACTTCTATGCTAGAGGTCCCAGGTTCGATCCCCATCCGGGATGACCTGCGTTGTATCCTTGGGCAAGGCACGTTATCACGGTTGCCTACATGGGGGCACGATGACACCATGTACTAAGGCGTACTGCACATTGATGGTGCATGTCTTCAACCACTGTAAGCCTGCTTGAGCGGAGTTTGGATAGAGTTAGAATGCTGAGAAGCTGACAGTTGCCCATCGATGCTCGGTGGTTCTCTCCGGGTACTTCAGCTTCCTCCACCCGTAAAACTTTCACGGTCATGATTAGACATTGTGCATAAGTATGTGACCTAAAGCACCAATAAATAAATAAAAAATGCCGATCGAGTCCAAAATAAATATTGGTCTTCCACTCACCTAGGCCAATCTACCTGCGAAGATTCATGAATGTGGGTCAAACCATTATCAAGTTATCATCCGGAAACCAATTGTATTGATTTACTATGTTCAGGGTCACTGTGACCTTGACCTTTGACCTAGCGAGTCCAAAATAAACAGGTTTCTTCCTCTCACGAAGACCAACCTACATATGAAGTTTCATGAATGTGGGTTCAACCATTATCAAGTTATCATTCGGAAACCAATTGTTTACGATTTACTGTGTTGAAGTTCACTGTGACCTATAGGGATTCTTCTGCCCTCTTTTGGGAAAGGGTCTGGGGCCCAAACAATTGAGAAAATTTGTGTTATGAAGGCGCTAATTGAGAATTTGTTTGGGAGAAGAAACACACAAAGAATTAGAAATGTTTCCTTCATATTGAATTTGAGAATATTGATGCAGAAGCTACATGTAAAGTACATGTAGTAAGTTAATAATAACATTCTCTGTAAGCTCTATTAACCCTTTACCCAACGAATCGCCTGCATCCGCCTGCGTAATATGTAAATTCAGCATTTGAAAAAATATTATTCTTCAAAAAATTTCAACAAAACCATATCATGTGACCCCTCGTTGGAACGAGCTCATCGAGCTCGTTCCAACAAGGGGTCACATGATATGGTTTTGCTGAAATTTTTTTTAAAATTTGAAAAAATGATATTTAAAATAATAAATTTTGATATCGTCTGCCTTGGGTAAAGGGTTAACCCTTTACCTAACATGAAAAGCAGACAACACTTGCAAACAAAATTCTTGAATAACTATTTTTTTTCATTTTTTGTCTCAAAAACATAGGTTATGACCCTCATTGGAATGAGCACGATGGGCTCATTCCAAAGAGGGGTCATAACCTATGTTTTTAAGACAAAAAATGAAAAAATAATGAAAATTAAGTGGCGATTTTTGTGAATACCACTGGCCGGTTTTGGCCATTACTTTGGGTAAAGGGTTAAATAAATTATTCTTATTCTATTAAATGATGAAGATCTTCACACACTTTTCTACAATTTGACTGTCTATATTCTGAGGCTTTGCAGTTTGGTCTTCTTGGAAAATCTTGACTGCCTATAAAGGAAGTCAAGACTTGCCTGGAAGCAACTAACAAGATTCTTGGGATGTAACTTGCAAATGTATCTACAAACTACATGCTGAGGCACTGGTTTTGTTGCTGTAAAAAGTGATGAAAGACAAAATTAGGCCTTCAAGAGTTAAAGAAGAATTAAATTTTTATTTGAATTAGGACAGAGAGTGGGAAATGTTTGCTTTGAATTAGGAAGAATCATGCCAAAATGCGATTGGGAAATGGGCCCATATTCGACCGATATAAACACCCCAAACGAATCCCTGATCTACCATGCTCCCTGGGGAAGAGTCTCATGGAGACTACTAATGCACAAGGTTTTACACTGAATTTATAGTATAGTGAAACTTCTGCAACATTGTGATTTCAAACACAATGTTGCAGATGGACTCTAATGAACGAAAGCTTACTCTGAGTGGGATGAAAACACAATGATGCCAAGTAACCCTTTTCCTAATGCAATGGCTAAAACTGAACAGTACCACTGACAAAAATTACCATTCAAATTTCAGTTCAGTGGGAGAACTATGATTTCTATACTTAAACATAATCACAGTTTGAATTCCTTTGATTTAACCTGTATCTGTTGCTGGTAGAAGCTAATCTAAAATGAAGTGAAAGGGGGATGGGCACGTTTTTTTTAATTTCTGGCTCAAATACAGAGCTTATGGTCCCTCATTTGGCATAACCTCATTCCAATGAGAAGTCATGAATCTATGTCATTTTTTTAGGTAAAAAATAATGTAACTATAGCTGTTCAATAATTTTTTTGGCAAGTGTTGTGTTAGGTAGAGGGTTAATTCCCAAATCTCCCGCTACCTCATCCCCCAACAACTCCATAGTTTAAAATCGGGCAGAAGAACATGGCAGACAAAATAAAAATAGAAAAAGGAGTGTCCTTCACCATGGCAGCAACAGAATAAATATTTGCAACACTGACAACAAAAACTGTATTCACTTTTAAATTGTCAATGGAAAATTGCATTATTCATAGATGTGAGCTAAACTTGAGAAAAGAGAAAATGTCAGGCCTCCAGAGAAACAAAATTTTGCTTCTATAGAAGTCTGTCAGGAGAATGCTATGTTTGTTAAGCAGTAATATGAACAACACATCAATCCTTAACCTTTTGCACACTGATGTTGAAATATCAAAATTTCAGGCTGCAAAAGTTTTCCTTAACCCTAATTGAACACTGTTGGTATCTTCCATGTAGGCTAATGGAAGCAATTGAAATATCCATATTTATTATTTGGGGGTAGACAAAGTAATATTTTCAACGTGCAGCCCCAAGGCTGCACGTTGAAAATATTAATTGGTCTACTCCACATTTTATTTTAACAGCCATCTTTCTTAATGAAAGTATGACACATCATGTTTCTGGGCCATAAAAGCAGCCTTCTGGGTTCAAAAGGTTAATGCAACTAGGAATTTAACCAATCCAATCTTGTTTAACAGTCTGTGTGAACTAAAAAATGAAAGTATCTATGACACTGCAGCTCAACTTGTTAAGACATGTGCATGTATAGTATGTGATACAGCAATGACAAACATCTAGGTAATAACCTGATAACAAAGATACATATAAAGTATTGTAACGGTCTGTACATAAATACTGACCGTAGCATGTAACAAATGTATAGGTAAAGTATTGTAAAGGTGGGGGACAGTCAGATGCTAAACTAGAAAAGAAATCTTTGAGACCCAGAGTGGGTCTGACTGAACCTCAAAATATTTGTTCTCATAGCACAGTGATAAAAAAGACACCCCAAAACACACTCGTTCCGGTCCCAAGGTGAAAACAAAGGTACCCAAGAAGTTTTGTGAAGATCAGTTCATAAATACGAGCTGTATAGAAGTTGTGACAAAAAACTGATTGGACCTAATGCCGGTACAAAATGGCCACTGGCAGCCATCTTGAATTTTGGACCGCACCCAGAAACACTCGTTCTCGTCCCAAGGTGATAACAAAGGTACCCAA
Source organism: Pictodentalium vernedei (assembly GCA_031216915.1). Lineage (NCBI taxonomy): Eukaryota > Metazoa > Mollusca > Scaphopoda > Dentaliida > Dentaliidae > Pictodentalium > Pictodentalium vernedei. Next base: position 412,394,401 of record CM062294.1, on the reverse strand, counting down.
GAAGTTTCGTGAAGATCGGTTGATAAATACAGCCTCTAGCCCAAGCCGCATTGACATGTGCACCTACAGTGTATAAGTAGCACTGAATAAATCAAAGTTCATCTAATTTGCATAATTTCTGCACGAGAAAAAAACCCGTACTATATGTGATGTATTCCATGTTACTAAACATTCATACAAAAATTTATTCAAATCAGAACTTTCATACAGAAGTTCTGTACAAAAGACTGATTGCACTAATTTTGGTACAAAATGGCTGCTGGTGGCCATCTTGAATTTTGGACCACACCCCAAAACACTTGTTCTCATCCCACGGTGATAACAAAGGTACCCAAGAAGTTTCGTAAAGATCGGTTCATAAATATGGCCTCTAGCCTGAGCAGTATAGAAGTTGTGTACAAAAAACTGATTAGACCTAATTTTGGTACAAAATGGCCACTGGCAGCCATCCTGAATTTTGGACTGTACCCAGAAACACTTGTTCTCGTCCCAAGGTGATAACAAAGGTACCCAAGACATTTCGTGAAGATCGGTTCATAAATACAGACTCTAGCCCGAGCCGTATTGACATGTGTACTTACTGTGTGTAAGTAGCACTGAAAAAATTAAAGTTCATCTAATTTGCATAATTTCTGCATGAGAAAAAAAACTGTATTATATGTGATGTATCCCATGGTACTAAACATTCACACAAAAAATTATTCAAATCAGCGCTTTCATACGGAAGGTCTGTGGAAAAATCTGATTGCACCTAATTTTGTACAAAATGGCTGCCATCGGACATCTTGAATTTCGGACCGGACCCCAAAACACTCGTTCTCATCCCACGGTGATACCAAAGGTACCCAAGAAGTTTCGTAAAGATCGGTTCATAAATACGGCCTCTAGCCCGAGCCGTATTGGCATTTGCACTTAAAGTGCTGAAAGTAACACTAAATACATCAAAGTTAGTCTAATTTGCATAATTTACGCACGAGAAAAAAACCCGTATTATATGTGATGTATCCCTTGGTACTAAACATTCATACAAAAAATTATTCAAATCAGCGCTTTCATATGGAATTTCTGCGCAAAAATCTGATTGCACCTAATTTTGTACAAAATGGCTGCCAGAGGCCAACTTGAATTTCGGATCGGACCCCAAAACACTCGTTCTCGTCCCATGGTCATAACAAAGGTACCCAAGAAGTTTCGTAAAGATTGGTTCATAAATACGGCCTCTAGCCCGAGCTGTATTGAATTGTTGACGGCCAGACAGATAGACAGATGACTGGCCATGGCATAAGCTCAATTTTGGCTTCGCCAAAGTTGAGCTAAAAATGTTTTAGCTCATCAAAAAATGGATGAAATACAAATGTGTGCAATGCAAGCACACATTCATTCACTAGCAATATCCTGCAAACAATTAATGTGGTTTTGATCATTTCCTGTGTTCTGGAGATAAAATGCGCATTTATTTTCAATATATCTTGTTTAACAGAGCTTCTGAAGTTTTTATCAAACAAGATGTAATTGATTAAATTGGTGTACTGAGGCCAAGTAGGTCTATAACAAGGGGAACTAGAGACGGTCTGTCGCCTGCTATACCCCCAACGTGGCATACCACCTAGTGTGGGTGACTGAAAAGGGGGATTCAATTTTTCTAAGTAAAAAAAAAAATCAAATATGGCCGCCAGTTGGCCATCTTGAAACTGGGCAGGAAAAAAATTATGTCACACACTTCCTCTCATCATGTTGATCATTTTTGTTAAGTTTCATGAAATTACCCTGACTCTCCCCAGTTTTTCTTTGTTTATAGACCTATTTGGCCTGGGGGGTCTGTCAAACAAGATATAAGAGAATAAATGCTAAGTTTATCTCCAGACATTACGTGTACACTCCATATAAAACCGCACTTCGCGTACCCCACTTTTTGTGTAGAAAAGTGGGGTACCCAAGTGCGGTTAGGAGAGAAGCATTACATAATCAATTAGTGCTCGACGAGAAATTTCTTCCAGAGTCTGAACCTGATTAGTAATATTAGTCTTCAGTCAGTGAATTTCTAAAACCTGCATTTCATAAAATAATGATATAAAAATATTATATCTGTCTTTTCCAGATCATTGTACCCCGGAATAATGTCCGCTTTTAAACAATTCGCCCAATATTTTTCGAGATATTTAACTTGTTTCCGTATTAAAATAAAATGTTTTGCCGATATGTCATTTGGATTCCCCCCTGTATAATTAAAGGTAAGTTTATCGCCATCGAACATGATCTTGTCCACCTTCATTCTCGAAACATTTCATCGAGACATTTTTAAATAAAATTACCGAATAGAGGAAGTATTTTAAAATAAAACAAATTCTGTGCGTTGCTATGTTTTTTTAGAACAATAATGTGACAGTCTCGGCGATACATCCTGTCTTTACGAAGTGCGGCCCCTATTTTTCAGACTCGGAATCATTACGAACTCGGCATATGATTTAATATCATTGCAGATAAGCTGCTTCACGTTTACCTCAGTAATTATTTTTGACGAACTAAATTGAGAATGAAACAGAATTAAGAAATAAATCCATCTGCTCCTTCCGGTCATTTTCGTAACAACTCGGGTGGATTTTTTCAAATTACGTTCAGTCTTCGGAATCATGAAATTTTAGAAGAAGAGACATACGAATCATGGCCTACGGTAAACAAATTTATAGTGTAGTTTAGGAAGTGGAAGGCACCCACAATGGGATTTTCTTGTCAACTTCCAATATCTGAAAAAGGCATGAAAAATTGGTGGCGTCACTGGGGGCCGGGGGAGGGGTAGGTATTTGCCCCTTAAACACAGATTTTGCCCACATTTGCTTCCCACGTCCATAACACACACACACACACACACACAAACTCTCTCTCTCTCTCTCTGTCTCTATCCCCCCCACCCCACCCCACCCCACCCCCGTAACCATGGCGTATTCACGCCTCCCGTGAGTCAACGATCGACAGTATAATCTCTCCACTTTTAAATCTGATCCGCCGCGCCTGGAAAAATTCTCCCTTAAAATTTTATATATTTTCCTTTTTTTACAGCTTGTGGCCCTCATTAACGAGGGAGGGGAGAATTCCAATGAGGGGCCATAAACTATGTGACTGAAACAAAATATGGAAATTCACTAAATTCACAACGCCAATGGCCGAATTTGGCCAGCACTCAGGCTATACAAAAATCTGCATTCAAATTTTATTATGTTTAAGTTTTTGTTTCAAAAACATAGCTTATGACCCTTCATTGGAACGAGCTAGTGGATTTTGAGTCTTTCCATTGAGGGGTCCCAAGCTCTGTTTTGAGACAAAAAAATTCAAATTTTTAGTTGTTATTAAAGAATTTATCTTGCAAGTGCCACCTGGTCCTGTAGGCGGGTGGAGACTATTGGATCACCGGATTTATCTTCCTAGCATTTGGTACGTTTTTTCTTGGAAATAGTATGTTTATTTTCGTGGCTGGAAACTGGGTAGACTGATAACATTTTGGCCAGACGCTGTCGTCTGTATGTTGGTGTTTTGGTAATAATAATTCTCCCCAGCTAGCATGGGTTTCTTTTCAATAGATGCTTCAAATGCTTCGGCCCTTTGACAGATTAATAAGTAAATTAGCCTTAGAAAAGATGTTGAACATATGACATACCAGTATACAATTATGCTCAATTAGCTACTTCTGTTCAGTGGCGTGTTAAATTAAATCCTTTGTTTGTTGTTAATCCCCAAGAAAATGTTAAAAGAAACGAAACACTTGCTATGTTTCATCATATCACACCCCCCAAATATAAAAATATTCACAGGAAACATTTTTAAAATCTCCTGAAAGTTAGTGCTTGCGCGGTCTGGAGTCCAATGATATTAGCTTCAAATAAGAGACTTCATTAGTTGAAACTTTGGATATTTAGTGCTTAACACGATGTCTTGATCAAGTAGTCCAATAATATTAGCTATGAACACGCGTCTCATCAAGCTTTATTTATTTTTTATTATTTGTTGCTAATATTATTGGTGGACTGTTTCATTATCCACATCACAGTATGATGCCGCAACACTACCACCGAGTTAGGGTGAGAACGGTTTGAGTTTCGCCGAATTGAATAGAGCATGCGTTTTGGCCCTAATCTTTTCAAAATCAGCCCCCCTCCCCCTCCAAAAAAAAAGAATGGGAGCCAAAACTCGTTTTATCACCAATATCAGTCACCGCTGATATGACCGATTCCCCGGGTTGAATAAGATGTCACAACGTTGTTCTCATGACCATAAACTCAAGTAATGTATTCCTGGGTGGCGTCATTTCGTTCCCGTGGGGACACACTTCATCGATCGGAATGGTCCCGAGTTGAATTATGATACCGTGTTTTGAAGTAGCTCCAGGAAAAAGATGAGAGAAGCATGGATCGGGTTTACCCAAATTGGATCTGATCCGTGTTTTGAAGATAATCTCCCCCCGGGTTTGGGGTTCCATAGCGGCTGTCAGATAGAATAAAAAATGTGTTTTAATTTTTACATTTGGGGGTTTATCATGTTATATCCCGGACGAAAAGCAGATAAATTGCCAGTATGTTCAAAAAGAAAAATGTGTAGTTATCTGTACCCGTCCATTTCGGTTGAGAATCAGAATGTTTTTTTCAACAACAATGACCTCGATTAAGTGAGTTCAGACTATTTTATATCATGTAAATCCAATAGATGGAAGAGCCACACTGCTTCACGGGATCGTCAAAATTCACATTTTTTTAAAAGATTTATTAGAACACAAAACGTGAATTATTGGACCGATTTTCACATTTAAAGGATTCTTTTGATCCAGAAAATTCTCTCCAAAAATATTTCAGGCACAGAAAAAGGATTTAGTGAAGAAAACTTATTATGTAAATTGCGAGGTGTTTTCCCAATCAACACTGATTAATGAGTAAATACCTGCTGTTATATAATCTTACATAACGCACTCAGTCGACATTGGAATAATTTTTTTATATGGAGTGTACACGTAATGATACAGGAGAGTGACACAATCCCTGTTAATTGATTGTACTAATTATCAACTTTTTTGATAACACCCATACCAGCCCATCACTATTAAAAAGTCAAAGATCTGGGTTGCCAGTAATCGTAAAGTGTGAAAGGCATGGGGTCTGCATCTACGTATGCTAACACATAATGTACATAAATAAATGATCGATTCCAGCAGGTAGCCAGATAAGCCATGTTTTTATGGGAAACAGAAAATTTGGAAAAAAATTATGTTCTATTTCATTATGTAAAAAGAAAGATAATGTTTCTAATAACTGAAGAATCTGAAGAAGCAAGGTGTGTAATGAATGTAAAAATGTTGATATGTGTGTTTATGAAGTCTGTTGGCATACCAATTATATTCCACCTGCCAATACAAGTCAGATTAGACACTGTTTACATTAAAATCACTACATGTTTAATTTTCACTTCCAAGATACTCCTTCCGGCATAAATATTTTTTTCTCATTTTTATCCAGTATAAAAGCAATATGGACAACCAGATCTGGAAATAAAAGGCTTATATCATAGCCTATTGGCAGGTTACATAATATAGCAAAGGAAAAGGGTGTTGTGATGCTTCTCTGTTATTACTTTGCCAATCATAGTTTTTCAAGCCTCAACATGATTTCTGCCTATATACAATAAAAGGCCACCCAGCCCCCCCAAAAAGTGTACAATTCGAGCGAGGTATTTGAAAACAACTGAATTTTTCGAAGTCAAAAAAGGGACAACTAGAGTACAATTTGTTTAAAATGTAGGGAGATGACATAGATAGTTAGGTATCCACATCCTATGTAAAGAAATGTTTGATCTAAAAAATGGCAACAGTGGGAAGCGCTGTCACAAACTTTGAATGAAATGCTTTCAATGTGCCAAAGGCACACAGGGACGGTATGGGGTTGTCCACCCCCTTTCCACCCTAGCAATCTGTTCTATGTCTAGCTGCAGCAAAAAGTAGAGGTCTATTTAATTTTGTTTTCTTCCTGGGTGGTGCCTTGAATGGTGACTTTGAGGTTTGCACTGGAAGTTTCTCCATTTGTGTCTGGCCTCTAGCTCATCAAGGGCCACCATACCGGTCTTTAAGCTCTGGTTCCTAGGAAGAGAAAAATTCAGAGATGAAGCTCTGAATACACTAACCTCCACCTCCTCCTCAATCACCAAGATAATGCCACTCTCCCGCAACTCTACTCAGTGCGAGGAAAGAGTCATATTGGAGTTAACTTAGCATGACCACAGAATCACCATTCTCCTCCAGTTCAATCTCTGATAAGCAATCTCCGTAAGAGGTGAACCAAGCTGGATACTGGAGTTTCTTGGGCACAATGGGAGAAGTGGTTGGTGTTCAAACCTTCTCCTCTTTTTCCATCTTCTCCTTCTCCAAAAACTCCATCCGTTGTTTGGCATCTCATAATTATGTGGACTGACCATTTTTTCTCTTCTTCTTTCTAGAGTCCAGTGAAGATCCAGTCTCTTTCAAGTGAGGACCAGTGTGGGAGGAAGTCCGTCCACAAAAGGTGCAACCTCTCCCTAAATATGTTAGTGTACCTTCAGCTCCAAAATCCACCATTAGTTGAATGCTCAAATCCTTCACTTGGATAGTGTAAGTAAGAGGATGAGAAGTATTCAGTGCTTAAGCAAGGCTCTCTTAATATTGTGAGGTATTTCCATGCTTGCAACAGAGTGTTGGTTGGTGTTCATACCTTGGTGTCCATGGTGCAGATGTGAAGAAATTAATAAAGGGCAAAGATCACAGAATTGCTAACTAGACCTAACTATGATGTTCCATTATAATCAATCTATAGCTACCAAGTGCTTTGGGTTGAAAAACTAAGGTCATAATGATTATCATTACCTAATCATGAGAGGAAGATTATAATTAACTGAGAATCTATTACAATCATTTAACCGTTCATTTGACAGCAATACTGGGAGCATGGTGTTTCATTGGTTAGAGCGCTGGATTTGACATCAAAAAGGTGGAAGGTTTGATCCTGACCCATGTCAGCTGCATCTTATCCTTGGGCGAGACACTTTATCCCAATTGCCCATGTGGGAGCATGGAGGTGCTGTGTACTAAGCTTTTAACTGGTAGAGTGCTGGAAGCCCATATTTGGGCTTTACTCTGAAGTGTCGGTACCAGCACTTAAAGGTTTCATATTTTGTGGATGTTGTTCATATCACCTTTGAAGTGAAATTATTTAGTCTGTTAGGATTTGCCTTGTTACAATTTATGGGAGAGTGCCTATTGGCACTCTCCCATAAATTGTAACAAGGCAAACATATGCAAACAAATTCTGATGACCAAAAATAATTCAGCCCTCTACCAGTTAACTGGTTGAAGACTTTATTATTTTTGGTGGTCTTAATTTGTTCAACAAACTTTATTTATTACAAATTATTGGAAAGTGCCTATGGGCACTCTTCAATAGTTTGTAATAAAACTAATTTATATGAAAATATTATTTGCATTTGGCTGAATACAAAACATCAACAAGTAAAATGTTTGCTTTTGTTCTGGTACCCTCTTTTTTTTTGAAAGCCCTGATAGTGGCTTCTTACACTCAACCAGCTGATTCCTCTTTGGAGTAAGCTTTTTCAGCTCATTCCGGTAAGGTGTCATTTGCTATATTTTTGAGGCAAAATATGAAATTTTTTAGTTATTTAAGAATTTTTTTACAAGTGTAATCTGCCATTCCAGTAAAATACTTACAGATTTCATCCGAGTTTTTGCACAACTAATACACATTTCTATGCCTTTTTCAGAGCTAAAGAAACATCTTGTCTGTTCATCATGATATATAAGAATCAGATTTTGCAAGTGGTTCACATTATCCTGTCATTTGTAAGACAAGCAGACTTCTTGAATGGTAAGCAGATGGCTGTTCCCCTGATGTGACAGAAAGCATGTGGATGTTTCCCTTGATGGTGGGAGGGCACCACAAGTTATGCTGGTGATTTTGACCATCAATTTCAATAGGCCATTAAGGTCATGACCTGGTCATAGGGACAGTTTCCTCTTGCTAGGGAGTGCATGTGGCTGCTTTTGGAGAGAGGATTGCACCAGCCACAGTTTCTCTCTGGTAAGTAACCTGTGGGTTATTCCTGTTTACTTTACCACTCAAATTTATCTCTGTAAGCTCAATCCAACAATGTATAATGGACCAAAATCTAGCTTCGTGAGCTGTGTCAAACAGTACAGTATATAATGGACTAAGTATGCAACTCCATGAACTTGGTAAAACAATATATAGTGGACTAAGAATGTTGCTCTATGAGCTATGTCAAACAATACAAAATGGACACACTATTTAGATTTCTAGGCAGTATCAAACAGTAGAAAATAATCTGAATATATAACTCTTCGAGCTCTCTGAAAGAGTATATAAAAGACTAAGTATCCAGCTCAGACATGTTAACCCCTGAAAAATTTTTCAGGGAACTTGAGGGTAATTTGTTCAGGTAAATTGGATGAATTTCAGGGAAACGTTTGCACACAAACAAAATACACAAGAAGAACTAAAAACTGTTGGCTCTTGGACCACCACTGGCACCAGGTTGCACATAGTGATACATAGTCTAAAAAGATTTCTGATGTCCTTTATGCCATGTTAAATGAAAGTGTCACTGACACTGTAGCTCAATTTGACAAACTTGAACTTGGTAAATTATAAGTGAAATGACAAAATTGAAGATCATTGGTTCCAATGTTATTTGGTGAAACTTCAACATTACAGCATTGTGTGTGCACAACTTCAGAGCAATCCATGCATTTTTAAATGAAAACTGTAAAGCTGGCTAAAGGAAGAATGTTGATTCACAAATTCAGTAAGTTCAGAGGTCATTGTAAGCAGCAATTTTTTTCACAGAAATGAATGCTAAGCGATAGCTCTTATCTAGAGGTCTTGCCTAATGAGTACACCAAGTTCAAAAACAATCCTATGATAAATGTGCCTTGTAGGCCATGTCAAAGTAGAATGTTGATGCACAAATGCTATAAATTCAAAGATTGTTGCTAACAGCAAGAGTTTTTGATGGAAATGAAAAGAAAGTCGATAACTCCTATCTTTGTCACCCTGAATAAGCATACAAAGTTTCAAAACAACCCGATAATGAATGCACCCTTTGAGGCATGCCAAAGGAAGATGTTAATGCACAAATGCATTAAGTTTGAAGGTCATTGCTTGTGGCAATGTTTTTTTTTTCTTTTTTACAGAAATTCATAAATATGCCCTGTGGAGAGTGCAAAAGGGATAAGTTGCTGCACAAATGCACTAAATTTAAAAGCTGGTGGTAACAACAATAATTTTTTTATGGAAATGGAAGAAAATCAATAGCCCACATCTGGAGGTCATCCTAAGATGCATACAAAGTTTTAAAGTGATCAGATCATAAATGTGCCCTGTAGGGCATGCCAGAGGAATATATTGATGCCTGACTGAATCAAGTATGAACTTCGAAGGTTATTACCAACGGCAACGTTTTTTGATGGAAGAAAATCGATAGCTCCCAGATTGAGGTCAGCCCAAACAAACACACCAAGTTTCAAAGCGATCCAATCATAAATGTGCCCTGCAGTGTGTGCCAAAGGGAAATATTGATGCATAACTGCACTAAATTCATTGCCAGTGGCAACATATTTTGCCATCAATCGATGAAAATTGCTGTACCCATTGTACCCAGTGCTTCATTAATTAAATTTTGGGTGATTATTCCAATAGTAAGTGTTTGGAATCTAATATTATTGCATCCTCCCCCATCCCCATCCAGGCATTGGGCACCAAGTCCTATTGTACCAGTAAATTGGAGTTTGTCCAATATAAGTATTGATCTATTTTATATATTGCTTGAAAGTGCACTATGACCTCGGTCAAACAAAATAAAATGGAATAAATTCTCAATTTATCACAGGAATACAAGAAAATAAAATTCCTCTTGGCCCTTTACCTAAAGAATCAGCTGCATCTGCCCGCGTAATTTACAAATTAAGCAGTTGAAAAAAATATTTTTTCATAAAATTTCAACAAAAAGTATTTACACTGCTGGGTGACAACAGTGCGAATTGCACTTAAAAAATTGGCACTAAAAATACAGCATTTGACACCAAAATAAGGCATCAAAAATACGTTTTTAGTAAGTCACAATGGCTTTGCGGTTTATTTACAGTGTGTCGTATTTTGATGAAACTACTGTCTGACGACACAGGCAAGACAGAATTCATGCCTACCCAATAATCTATAGGTAACAATATATGCATGGCTCTTTGTTATGGAGGGGGGGGGGGGGGGCGGTGGCGTTGTGATAACCGGTTCTCATCAGATCATCGAAGTTGAGCAGCATCGAGCCAGGTTAGTCCTCGGATGGGTGACTGTCTGAGTGATCGATTCGGTCTCCCACATTGTGTCCTTGGACAAGGCACTTAACCCGATTGTCCACATGGGGGCATGATGACGACGTGTACTGAGGCATACTGCACGTCGATGGTGCGCATGTCTTCAACCAATCTAACCCTGCCTGTGCTGCAGTGCAGCGTTACGGTGTTGGGGAGCTGGCAGCTGCGCGTCGTTGCTCGGTGGTTCTCTCCGGGTACTCCGGCTTCCTCCACCCACAAAACTGTCACGGTCATGATTAGCCATTGTGCATATGTATGTGACCTTAAACACCAATAAATAACTCTTTGTTATGAGTCAACTGAATTAAAAGTTTATCCATTTAATCTGATTTTTATCAAAACATTTCTTTGTTATTTCATCTTTTCTGTCTTGCTTAACCTTTTTTTATAATCCTTCTGGTAGATAATAAATTAATTGCAACTCGTTATTTGGAGTGAATAAACATTTAGCAAATAAATTTTGAATAAACGTATGGTGTTTTCAAGTAAAAATTTATTCTACGAGTAGGATTAAGAATGAAACCAATGAGTCTCTGGTGAGTCGGTTTCATTCTTAATTCTATGAGTAGAATAAATTTTTTTCTTGAAAACACTATACGTTTATTTTGTTTATCCATAAATCTTCTACAAGGCAGCCGAGGCAAAATTGTGCTATAATTTGCTACAAAACACAGCGAGAAGTGAGGAGCACAAAGGTCCAATTCGATCGACCAGCAAAGTTGGCAAAAATAAACAAGGCGCAGTAATACATTTGTCTAAAAATAATTCCCCTACAAACTTGATCTAAACTTGCAAAAATATTTTATTATGTGAGCAGTGGGTGGTGTTTTCTACTGGCATTGTGTAATATTTTCAAAAAGATTTAAAGAAATCAACAATCAAACTATTAATTATGCTAGACAAATGTGGTAGAGGCCAGAGGTCAACAAGTCCATCGCTACTAGGGGAATAAATTCTTTCAGTGTTAAACCTACAGGGAAATTTTATCACCCTACTAGGTGAATAAAGCAAAAATTTATCCAAGGCCTTTATTGTTCAAATAAACGGGTATTTATGGGATAAAAACAAAATAAACGTATAGTGTTTTCAAGTAAAAAATTTATTCTACTCGTAGAATTAAGAATGAAACCGACTCGCCAGAGGCTCGTCAGTTTCATTCTTAATCCTACTCGTAGAATAAATTTTTTATTTGAAAACACTAGACGTTTATTCTATATTTAGTGTTAAACCTATAATCTTATTGTTTGAATAAACATCCATTTATTGGATAAATTTATTTATTTATTTAGTTTTAGTTGTTTAGTATCTATATATTTAGCATTTGTGTTTTTTTGCAACCAAATACTTGATACAGCAGGTAATATTAAATTAAAATATTATTCTTTTAGTGCAAAAAGGTGCCATCTGCAATGCTTTAGCATTGCAGATGGTGCCCTGTTGCACTCATAGGAGCCTTGTTTCACTCAAAGGATGATGATACATATTAATTTGTTCTCATTTCAATTAGATTCAATTTGGCATTAAAAAATTCCACTTGACTCCCAACAAATTTTCAGCCAGTGTGAACACTGCAAAACCATATCATGTGACCCTTCATTGAGCTCTCTCCAACAATAATTAAAATAATAAATTTGATATCATGTGCATTGGGTAAAAGGTTAATTGACAGCTCATTAACTGAATTTATTATATACTTTATAAATAACCACATTTCTATTGGCTGGATCTTATACATGTGACTGGTATTCAGAAATCCATGTACACCAGTTTTCCAGTAAACATCAACTTTCTAAATATAGCTTTTGGAAAACCCCTCTCTAGTTCTATTTCAATCAATGTGCATGCACTGTCAACCTGACTTCTGTCTCACTTTTTTGTTATTCTGCAGATGATAACTATTTTATTGTTAAATAAAAGCATTTCTGGTTGATATAATTGAAACTTTAATTGACAAATAGAAGATTGTTTTTTGAGGATGGTGTATATAATAAAACAGTTATGGACTTTTGTGGTGGTAAATATGATGTGATATGAACCTAAGCATTTGAGAAGTCATTGACTGGTTTTAGTGCATGAAAAACACCATCTTTGGCATGATTTGGCCACCCATCAGCTCAGTGCTGATATGCAGGGGTGATTTGTATTGAGGATCAGTCCATAAAGGACATGATCTGTTCCATCAGCTCGATGCTGATATGTGAGAAGTTGTTTTGAGATCAGTACATAAAGGACATGATCTCTTCTTTGAGTGCTTTTTGTATGAACAAATTTTGTGTGAATATTTTTTTATCTTTTTGGCTACACTTTGTCAGAATAATTTTGCAAATCGGAAACACACAGAATAAAAAGTGTAGCCCTTATCATCAATCAGAGTTGTTTTATCTTGCCCTGGTGGCATAAAAGTTTTTTAGGTTCATATCACATCATATTCACAACCACAAAAGTCAATAATTGTATAATGTTCCACTGGCAATCAACAGGGTTCCATTGTACAGTATGAAATGAATCAGTACAAAGTAGATGGAATGAATTCAAATATTCTCAGTTTTGAGAGTGTCATATGTGAATTTACATTGATTTAAAATGTCATAGAGAAAGCGAAGAATTTATTGAATTCCCATATTTACACCCACTCAGCAATGCTTAACAAACTGAATTTCTTTACAAGTCAAACATGTTATTCACTCCAATCTTCTGCAACACAAATGTCACAGACAACCGCCATTGTTTTTCTGAAATTCGAGTGGTTTTGTGCGACAATGTAACCCTAGAATGGAAGACAACATCTCTCTCTACCTTTTGTTTTAGCTGACAAGTTGCTCTTATGTTTCTGAGAAGATATTATGTAATAAAATGTTGGAACAGAATACCAGAGGTCTCCGAGATTTATCATTTGTCTATTTATTTATTTTCTGGTGTTTTAGGTCTCTTTCAACGTTTATACTTCTTCATGACTGCGACACAAGTTTTGCCAAACATTATACCTGAGATGGTCACTTTTAGCCCTTTACCCAACGCAGACGATATCAAAATTTATGATTTTAAATATTATGTTTTAAAAATTTTCAAAATAATTCAACAAAACCATATCATGTGACCCCTCTTTGGAATGAGCTTGCCCGTATAATATGCAAATTCAGCAGCTGAAAAAAATTCTATTTTTCAAAACATTTCAACAAAACCATATCATGTGACCCCTCTTTGGAATGACCTCAAGCTCATTCCAATGAGGGGTCACATGATATGGTTTTGCTGAAATATTTTGAAAAATTTAAAAAAAATGATATTTCAAATAACAAATTTTGATTATTGTCTGCATTGGGTAAAGGGTTATGGAAAAAAAATGCAGTTGAAAATTAATATATTTCAATATCAGTGTGCAGAGGGTTAATGGAGTCAATTTGTAGACAGAACTAGATATGTCAGTATGACACATATCCCCCTGGGTGGTAGCATGAATGAGTATTGGTTTTACATGCCTGTAGGAACCCACGACAAAGCCACATACCAAAATTCAACCAATTATCTGAATGTGTAGCAAAAAAAGTCTGAAAAGCTCATTCTCTAAGTTTTCACATCATATACTAAGTTCAATGAGAGTAACTCCAGGAAACATCATCTGACTGGGACCGAACTGGGACCGATTTGTACATACTAGAAATCAGTTAATTATCTGAACATTGTTATAGCCTCCCTATTATAATATCAGAATTGATATGTCCTTCGTTAATAATTATAAACAATGAATATTTTCTAAAATTATTTTTTAATTAGAATAAGCAGACTTTGGCATGTGTGATCACTTATTTGCACTGAGTCACCTTTGAATGTACCTATCAACATGTTTACTGATACTGTCACATGAATCTACTTTTACCTCAGTGATTGTTTAATTGGGTCACGCTTATTTACTTGAAAGGAGACAGAATCATCTAGAAGCTTAATCAGGTGACTTTATTCAGCCAATCATAATTACTGGAACAATAGAACATTGAAGAAATTTCGTATTCTGGAACATTCTATCTCAAGACTATATAAGTAACCTCTTTCAACAGAATTTAGACATTCTATTCATATAGAGAGCATTGAAAAGTCATTTGTTTTTACATTCAGCATTAATTGAACATTGGAGATTATCATTACAGGACAGTGCATTATTATAGAAAGAGCTGAGAATTTATTATATATTCTTCAGAATACTTTTGTGATCTATGCATCTTTGTCTATTGGAAAAGTGTTTCCAAAAGAGAATTTTGAAGAAAATTTATTTTTCTTGTGAATGAGAATTTACTTCTGAGAAAAGCCAAGGTCCTAATGGATTATTTTAAACTACCTGTGGCACCCATACTTATTGGATATTAATTCCATTTGAAGTTTGCTGAGTGCTTTATTGGAATTTATTGGAGCTGGCTGAAAATTTTGAGTGAACATTTCATTACTAAGTATTGGATACTGTTTCTGCAGACACATTTATGAACATTATAATACCAGCTGGAAAGTTTCTTCTTCACTGGATGACTGGATTCTATTGAACTTTATTTTGGACGAATTGATAAGTGTTTTTTTTTAATTTTTCTGTAAACCCAATAGCGTAAAAGATTTTGTATCGTTTTTGTCTCGACATTTTACATTATTTTTGTTATTAAATTTTAGAATAGATGTTATCATTATTGTTATTTTCACACTGTAACAACATATAGTGAAAAAAGAAAAAAAAGTCCAGTGTAGCAAGACATCTCCTCTCCCCATCTGGGGGGTAAGATATCCTAGGATATCTTCCCACCCCCTCACCCTGGATATCTTCTTCCCCCGCCTAAATTTTTAAATGGATTCATCTAATTTTGTTTCTTTTACTATTATTTCACAATAATTGATTACATTTGATATTAACTGGTAGAGTGCTGGAAGCCCATATTTGGGCTTTACTCTGAAGTGCAGGTGCCACAACTTAAAGGCTTCATATTCTGTGGATATGCTTAATATTATTTTTGAATTAAAATTGTTTAGTCTGTGAGTATTTGCCTTGTTACAATTTATGGGAGAGTGCCATTAGGCACTCTCCCATAAATTGTAACAAGGCAAAGAGACATGGACAAATTTGGATGACCAAAAATAATTTAGCACTCTACCAGTTAAACAACTAAATCTTTGTATAAAATTACACAAGAACACGTAACAAAACCTGAAATAAGTTAGGGAGAGAAGTCTTTTGAATGAATTTTAGAAACAGTTCATCTTCCTCCTCACCCTGTCACAATCTTTAAAAAAAATCTTAAAAAAGGTTATGAAGGTTACAAAGTTTCTATGATAGGCTGTTTCCAATTCATTAGTGTACAAATATTAGTACAGCATTCCAAAATTTGTTTTCACAGTTGATAAATACTTTGACAAGGTAAGGGAGAAGATATCCAGGCCTGGACATCTTCCCCTCACCCTGTCAAAATGTGAAAAACTGTTACAAAGATTGTAAATTGGCTAATTCTAATTCAGTAGATAAGATTTAATATTATCTCATTAAAATAAATACATATCTTCCTTATTTTATTGATATATTTTTGATATATCTTTGTGGGTAACACAATGCACTGATGATGTTACATTGTACAGAACAAACCAATGAGTGGGAAGATAATCAGGCCTGGACATCTTCCCCTCCATCTCCCTCTTCCATTTTTTTGTTCACAAAATTACTGCAAAGGTTCTAAGATTGTCTATTTCTCATTCACAGCTCTTTTTATTTAACCCTTTACTCAACGCAGACGATATCAAAATTTATTATTTTAAATATAATTTTTTAAAATTTTTCAAAAAAGTTTAACAAAACAATATCATGTGACCCCTCATTGGAATGAGCTCATTCCAATGAGGGGATCACATGATATGGTTTTGTTGAAATATTTTTAAAATTTTAATTTTTTCAACTGCTCAATTTGCATATTACGTGGACGGATGCGGGCGATTCATTACGTAAAGGGTTAACACTATAAGATAGGGAGAATGTTTTCTATATTATATTTTAATGTGGGTGGAGGGAAGATAGCCAGACCTGGATATCTCCCCCCCCCCCCCCCCCCCATCACCTAGTCAAAATCCTGTAGACATTCATATGACATTTACAACCATTGTTTGGACTTTGTTATGGTTGGGTGAGAGTGTAAATAAAACCTTTTTTTTTCAAATAAAACGCTATGGTTTTTTAATGGGTGGGGGGAAGATAATCAGGCCTGGACATCTTCCCCTCCACCCCCTTCCATTTTTGTTTAAAAAATTGCTGCAAGGTTCTAAGATTGTCTACTTCTGATTCACTGCTTTCATCATTTAATAGTATACGATTGGAAGATTTTTTTTTCTTTCAAGTTTTCTATATTATATTTTGACATGGGGGGGGGGGGGGGGAGATAACCAGGCCTGGATATCTCCCCCCATCCCAATACCTTGTCAAAGTCCTGTAGACATTCATACAAACTTGAGAACCATTGTTTGGACTTTATTATGGTTGGGTGAGAGTGTAAATTAAACCTATTGTTATTGAATGGGTGAGGAGGGAGATCAGGCCTGGACATCTTCCCTTCCACCCCCTTCCATTTTTGTCAAAAAAGGTTCTAAGATTGTCTATTTCTAATTCGCTGCTCTTGTTATTTAACAGTATACCATTGGAAGAATTTTTCTTCTTCCAAGTTTTCTATATTATATTATGACATTGGTGGTGGTGGTGGTGTGTGTGTGTGTGTGTGTGGGGGGGGGGGGGGTAACCAGGCCTAGACATCTTCCTCTACCCCTCCCATCTTGTCAAAGTCCTGTGGCCATTCATACAACCTTTGCAACCACTGTTTGAACTTTATTATGGTTGTGTGAGAGTCTAAATAAAACCTAGTTACAGGCCTGTCCTTTTGTAAATCACAGGAGGGCAGTTGCTGGCTCTCCTTAATCTATATTCAGGCGGGCATAAGTCCACCCAGGCGGGCTGGGACATACCAAATTCATCAGAATCAGGCTTTTGAGGAGGGCAATTACTTGCTCTCTTCAGCAAAATTTCAGGCGGGCTATAAGGATCTGGCACCATTGCCCTCCTCAGAATGACAGGCCTGTATTTATTTTTTTCAAATGGTTGCTACAGTTTTTGAATGGGTGAGGGAGAAGATAATCAGGCCTAGACATGTTCCCCTCCATCCTCCCCTTGCATATTTTTTCCAAAAAAATGCTGCAAAGGTTCTTCTAAGATTATCTATTTCTAATTCACTGCTCTCATTACTGTACAGCATAAAACTGGAAGAATTTTTCTTCCAATTTGCACATGGGTGGGGTGGATGGGGAGATAACCAACCAGGCCTGAATAAGTACCCCCCCCCCCCCCCCCCCCACCATCTTGTCAAAAGTCCAGTAGACATTCATACAACCATTGTTTGGACTTAGTTACAGTTGGGTGAGAGTGCAAATAAAACCTTTTTTTTCAAATGGTTGCTATGGGAAGATAATAATATTTTGACATGAACTTAAAAGGAAATGTATAAATGTATGTATTCGAGAGTTTGAACAATTTTTTCAATGGTAATGTTATGAAAATTCAGTAAATAGAAATTAGGTTATTATAAGTAGTTTTATTTTTATTTTATTGGTGGAGAAAGATTCCGGGAGGGGGGGGGGGATATGGTGGCATACCGGAAAGCTAATTCTCTCAGCTCTGTCAAACAAGATACAATAGATTAAATGCCTGTACTGGCTGTCCCCGAGACCGAATAGGTCTAGAAATAAAGGGAATTTGATGACTGTCACAGTAATTATTAGTTTTTTAATTCAATTAACATATCAGGTTCACATTTACATATTTGACAACAATAAATTATGTCTCCCAGATGCTGTTTATATCACAAATGTTCCTCTCCATACAATATTCATAACTTGGGAACATAACCACCTTTGGGGGATATTGTTAACCTTTTACCCAATGCACAAGATATCAGAATTTATTATTTTAAATATTTTTTTTAAATTTAAAGACTCAATTCAATAAAACCATCTGATGTAATCCCCTCATTGGAACAAGCTTGATGAGCTCATTCCTGTGTAATTTTTTTCCAACTGCTCAATTTTGAGGTTACTGGTAAGGCTTTGGATGCAGCCGATTTGTTAGGTAAAGTGTTAGGCACCAAACATTTTGACTTATCTAATGGCTTGCTTCTCTCTGTTGATATCATTTTGATATAGTTTTTATGTCACATTTTATACAGAAACAAGGGTAAATGTCCTATATGAAACTATGTCTGTGTGTGTGGCAATGTTCTGATATAAATGATGTGCATTTTTATGGATTTCCAACAGATAGGAGTAATTTGTCTGTTCATTAGGCATAACTGTGTCTTTAAGAGTTTTGTCATGTATCATCTCTTACATGCAGATTTAATCCATTCTTTGTAATGTGTTTTCTGTTCACTATCTCTGTGGTTATGTGCCCTCCTTGATGTTTGCCATGCATTGTCACTCTTAATTATTGCAATAAAATTATTGGTAGCCACATGCCCTTATTTGGACACCTCTCTATATAACCATGATGGTTAATATAATAGATTTAACTGATGGAGTTTTCTGTATTATGTCTGGGAAGTAAAAGCAGGACTTCCCATTACTGTGGGAAAGAAATTGTTATTGGTGTGAGTCTATAAAATTGAATAGTACAATGGAACCCTATTCATTGAATAGCTATATTATCAATGAAAATTATTCAATCAACAGTAGTATTCATTTAATGGGGATTTGGTCACATTCCTTCATTCTAAAGATAATGTGAGCATTTATTCTATTATATCTTGTTTGACAGAGCTCATGGTAAAAAAAATATGGAAACTGATACTGAACTCAAAATCCCATCTCTAGCTCATGGAGCTCTGTCAAAGAAGATATAGTAGATTAAATGCCTGTATTGGCTACCTCAAGACCAAATAGGTACATGTATATAAACAATGGTAATTTGTTGATTGTCACAGTAATTTTTCAACATATAAGTTTTTTTTATTCAATTAACAGTAGCTTACTCTATATTCTATAAGCAATTAACAGGTCAAATTTGTACTGAAGGTATGGTAAATAGTTTGGTGTTTGAAAGTTATATTAAATTAACAGGGTTATTCAATTAGGAGTTATCCGATTAAGAGGGCTCCACTGTATAT
Organism: Pictodentalium vernedei; assembly: GCA_031216915.1. Lineage (NCBI taxonomy): Eukaryota > Metazoa > Mollusca > Scaphopoda > Dentaliida > Dentaliidae > Pictodentalium > Pictodentalium vernedei. Next base: position 412,374,826 of record CM062294.1, on the reverse strand, counting down.
ACAAATAAAATGATTATTCAATAAACCAATAAGCTATTAAGAGTACACACACTACTGAATTTTCAGTCAATTAACCCACTCATTTCTAAGACAATAATTATAATTGGATAAGATTGGAAATGAATGGACAAACTTTATGCATACATAAATGGTGGACAAACAACCTGGTGACATAATGGCACTGCCCTCTGGTCACGGAAATACACAAAATGCCCTGGTACTAATTAAGAATTTAAAAGTGGGAAAAAAATCAATGAAGAGGATATTTGCTGGTCCAAAAAACCAAAATTGACAGAAACAGTAGCAGTAATTTGATTGGACGTATTCGATTCCAATATAAATGGATTATTAGTGTTCAGTAATCAGATTCTGTCGGCAAACCAAGCATTCTAAATCCAATCAGTGTACTTGTGAATTGTCTTGCGTCAGTTTGAAGAAGAAAAGCACAGACAAAATCCACACATTATATTAAAAGACTGGGCCAATTAGGGTGGAAACAGTACACCTGACTATTCCAAGGTTATTATTGGTGCCTGCTTGACAAGAAAACATTGATGGCATGCTTCATCAAGTCAATATAACACTAGATGTCAGTATATCAGTACTAGTATATTGATGCATTGCAATTTCGCATGTACATTCTTATCTCATACATATTCATGTCATCCTTAATAATCTTTAACCCCTTCGGTGTTGTTGCCACACATATTAGTACTGCCAACATCTGTAGAGGGCATTATTGAGTATCAAAAAACCCTTTACCTAACAAACCAGTCACAGCCATATAATTTAGAAACTGAGCAGTTGAAAAAAGTTATTTTTCCCAAAATTTCAAGAAAACCTTATCATGTGACCCCTCATTTGGAAATGAGGGGGTCACATAAGAGTTTTCTAGAAATTTTGTGAAAAAAAAATTATAAAAGAAGAATTAACCCTTAAGATCCTAGAGATTGTTACACCTTATTGCTACAGTTTGACAGTGTCCACATCCTGCGACTTAGCAGTTGTTTCCTGGCAAGTCTTGTCTGCCTACACATGTAGCCAAGACTTGTCTAGACACAACTGACAGCTGACATGGCACTTTGAATGTAACTTGCACATATACCCAACAATTGCATGTTGGGGCACCTGTTTTGTTATAGAAAAAAGTGATTAAAACCAGAATTTGGGCCTTAAGGGTTAAAACAACAAATTTTGATATTGTGTTCATTGGGTAAAGGGTTAGAGTGACTGACATCGATGTAATGATGATGTCAAAATATCACAATTTCCAGAAACACATTTTTCCCCACCATACAATAAGGAATTTAACAATTTAATCTTGGAGCAGGGTGGCTCAATGGCTATGGTACTGGACTAGTGGCAGTGCCATAGGGGGTCTGGGGGGGAGGCACTCCCCCCCCCCCCCCAAATCAAATATCAAATTGCTATCTGACCGTGGTTTTCCCACCCAATATCACCCCAGCAAATGGCACACAACAATTCGCATCATGTCCTGTTAATTGTTATTACAATGTTTAAAATGCATTTTCTTTATATATATACCGGTAGTATATGCTTATGTTAGACCCCCCAGACCCTCACCAATGGGAGGGGGACACCCCATATGTATTGGCCTTCAAACTGAAAGGTCCACGGTTCGATCCACACCATTACCGGTAACTGCATTGTGTTCTGCACAGGGCTTAATACCAATTGCACTTGTGGGAGTTTGGTGGCACTGTAGCCTGTGTACTAAGGATACTGCACATCAATGGTGCACTTGTCTTCAACCAATATTAACCCTGCGTGTGTGGAGTTGGTCCCTTGAGGAGTCTGACAGTTGCTTGCCACTGCTCAGTGGTTCTCTACAGGTACTCCAGCTTCCTCCACCAGTAAACCGGCCAACACGAGGTGACCCTGACTGTCAAAAAATGTCATTAAACCCCAATTAAAAAAAATCAATTCAATCTTTATCATCGTCTCAACTCCATTGCCAAGATTTTGATCCGAACTGGATCTTCATCAGGACACTTGAATTAGGAAGAACTACATGTCAAGAGTACGAAAAACACTTGTAATTGTTTTTCGTACTGTTGACATGTAGTTCTTCCTAATTCGAGTGCCCTGATGAAGATCCAGTTCAGATCGAAAGTTTGGCAATAGAGTTGAGACGATGATATATGTTGTTATAATAGCGTCCCTAACCTGGAGGACAATGGTTGATATGAATACGATTCAATCTTGTTTGACAGAGTTCAATGACAATATCAGAGTTAAATTTAATGTATTCCAATAAGAATGAAATCCTCGCTCTCTGATTGGATGAGAGCTGGTGTAGTTTCCTTTATGTTTACGGCTCCAGTGACAAATGTTACTGTCTGACGTCACACAGCGAAATATTTGAAATGATTTCGCCCGTTTCATAATTGCTTCATCAATGAAGTGACTAGCAAGCCGCTTCATTTTTCTGGATTTTTCACATGTGCAGCAAATGGTGTTCCTCCGGATGTAGTGTTGTTTAAATTACAAACCGATTTACAATTTGAACTGAGATGGAATGAGTTTATCTGGTTTATTGATTATTTATACAGTGGTGGGGTACACGAGAGGTTTATTTACTAAACCTATAATCGATAAAAGTTGCCTTGAACAAGCAACTTTTAACGATTAGAAGGTTAGAAAATAAGCCTCTCATGTTTCACGATGTTGGTTTGGGGCTATGGGTAGTGTCTTATTGGAACATATACGTTATTGTGATGAGTTGACGGTAACATGGTTTGAGGTTTGCGGCTCGGAGCGTATGTTAAACCTTGATGCTTCGCGTCTCAGTTGAACATAAGCTCTGAGCCGCAAACCTCAGACCATGTTATTCATCAAATCATCACAATAACTTATACTGTTTCCCAGTTAGTTGAAATTCCAGAATGGGAAGTGTCATACACTGTATTTTTTCTGTGTATATATACTGAGATTATCATGACCATGTGCATGTTCTGTCTGTAATTTGTATCAGATTCGAGGTCGTGTTTACAATATGATCGCAACGAGCCCGTCAGGGCAAGTTGTGCTCCGATTCTAAACATGACCGAGAATCTGATACAAATTACAGGACATGCATTTGGTCATGATAATACATTTATCTAACAATCCCGTTACATAAAGCCTGTTTTTCCGTTTTTCAGTTTAAATCGGGTTGGAATTAGTCAAAATTTTGAATTTCATATTTTAATGCGTAATAACAATGCATATAATGATATTATTTGTCATAGTGCGGTGTTTACCGGAAGTTGAATCTATATGATACGGAATCAGAATGAGTCGTCTATATGATACGGAATCGGAACACATTATGTGATACGCACCGTTTCTCGTGGTTTTCAGGCCAAAATCTATGTGATTGTTAGATAAAATAATATATATATTATTAAATATGTTAAATTCTTATAATACAAGAGCACCTGTGGTTAAAATCACCTTAGCTGGAAAGAGAGTAAATGAAAACCAGTCATTCCCTTTTGATTTGTAGAATTCAGAAAATTACTTGTTACCACATGTTTTTTCACAATAGGTCTGCTGGGACTGAGAAATATTTTGACAACGTTATGACAGGACCCCATGGCCTGCCTATAATATTGTTGATCAATCATACAGGTTCAACATGCAGTGATTTCAGCTGAATGATGGTAAGCACCACGGATGATCCATCACGGACTTTGCAGTATGTTCAAAATTGACAGAAGCAATCAGTCAAACCAACAGGAAAGTTCTGAGGCTGTCAGCCTGTCATTAGTAAATTTTTTGTGGTATTTTAACCTTTCATAAAACAAATTGGAAAGTTCTGCCTAATGCTGTACACATAATTTCTCATTCAAAATTTATTTTTTCATTTTTCTTACCAAGAGTTGGTCAAAACATTCCCAACAATTGGTCAAAATGGCCCCAAGCTTATTTTTCGAATTGAATTCAGTATACTTTAAACTTCATTTATTTAGCCTGAAATACACATAAATTGGAAGCCTAGTCACTTCTGCTTTCAAATAACATTTAATGGGTTAACAGTTGGAAAGTCCCAAGACAGCAACTCTTGCACTGAAAATCTGTCAGTTTGTTTTCATATGATTGGCTTCAATGTGCTGATAAGATCAAAACACCGTTAAGCCCTTTGTCAGCATTAAACACAATAGCTGTAGGATTGCCAACTGTACAGCAAAACCTCATGTGTAGCAGTACTGGCACAAGAAATTTGTGGATACCGGGTATGAAAATCAGTAAAATTACCAATAGTATTCACTAGGGGAGTATGGAAATATGAAAGTTGTGGATACTGGGTATGAAAATCAGTAAAATTCCCAATAGTATGCACTATGGGAGTATGGAAGTATGAAATTTTTGGATACTGGGTATGAAAATCAGTAAAATTCCTAATAGTATGCACTAGGGGAGTATGGAAATATTAAATTTGTGGATACCGAGTATGAAAATCAGTAAAATTCCCAATATTATGCACTATGGGAGTATGAAAATATGAAATTTGTGGATACCAATGAGAGACGGTATCTCTCCCCTGCCAGGGAGGGGGGAGGGAGGGGGTTAATTAATGCCCATGGTATCTTCCCCATCACACCCTGGGTATCTCCCCACCCCCAACTATGACTAAAAATAATTTTCAAGATAATAACCATTTTTGAATTCTCATGATGAAATTAAATTGCATTTTAAATGGAATTCCATGTAGTAAATCTTCTCTCATAGGGGTTAAGATATCCAGACTCGAGTACCTTGGGTATCTTCCTACCCGTCCCCACCCCCCCCCCCCCCAAAATTTTTTTTATTTTGAACACCCTATGGGACTTCACACCTCAAAAATGAAGAAGATATATTCTCAATAAAATATGTGTATATCAAGTGTTCTCTGCATTGAGGGGAGGGGGGATAGATACCCAGGCCAAGGTACCCTGGGAATCTAGCCTTGCCCCCCCCCCCCCCCCCCCTCACACATACCTATTAATTTTTTTTTCAATTTCAGCTGGATAGTAGATATATTTTCTTTGAAATAAGAGTGTATTATGGGCATCAAGAATGATTGGCCATGGGGGTGAGGGGAAACACCAGGCCAAGGCACCTTGTATCATTCCATCCATCCATGACTAAAAGTAATTTTAAAAATAATTTCGATTTTTCACTCTCAGGATGAAATGAAATTGGATTTTCCTGTATAAAGGATTCTTAAGTGGGGGTATGAAAATCAGTAAAGTTCTCAATAGTGTGCACCAGGGACATATGTAAATATGAGTGCATAAATCCAAAATGTAGCAAATGGTTTAATGAACACCAGGACTATGTATTATTATTTATTGGGGTTTAAGATCACTTAAGTATCTATGTCTATATCATGAAACATGCAATATATGTATAAAATAAACTTTAGCAGTAGTTTGAAATAATACTACCCATTTTAGGGACTCCCACTCAAGGCATTGGTTACCTGGTCCTACTACAACTGTGCAGCAGAGCTCATTTATCACAGTAAAAAAAAACACTTCTGCTGGGTTTTGGGATTCAAGTTGCCAACGAGTTACAGCCTAGTTGGTAAGATCATTAACAAGCTATTAATTGAAATTAGAATATGTTTTCATTTTGGGAATTCACTAAAAAATATCCACAATCGAGTATAAGTGTTTACATTAGTTTCTTGAATCCTGCCCCTCCTCCCCCGCCCCTCCTATGTAACCAACTAACTCAGTGCATTTTTAAAGATTTAGTCAGTGGATATTTTCATGAAGTGTGTGATATGGCCATTACCAATTTTTTATAACCAGAAAGTGTGACTAAACCTGTGCATTGCACTGGGTTAGTCAAAGTTTCTGGTTATAAAAAAAGTTTAATTATTTACTGAGTAACTAGCCCTGCGCACTGTACAGCCTTAGTGTAAATTGCATCTATACCAACCCTTTATCCAGTGTAATGGTTAAAACCAGCCAGTACAGTGGAGTCCTGTTAATTGAATAGCCACTTTGTCAATGAAAATTATTAGTGATGAACCGATTATCAAAACTAGCTATCAACTGGTTACCGGTTATTTCTCTGCCGATTCTGATGGTTGAAGTAGGACACTGAAGAAAATCTGTTGGTGCCTGTTATGCTACAGAATTTCATTGATAAATCATCAATTACAAAAGCTTAATTCCACATAAGTTTTCAGAGTATGCATACTTAGTGCTGGGCAGTATTAGCCAAAATAATATTTGCATTTTGGTTGGGGTGTGGGGGATTGTTATTAACGATACAATCACACGATATTGTTCTCGTGAAGATTGTGTTTTATTCCGGTAAATAGTGTTAATACGGTTTTGTGTAAGGAAACAATACACTTGGCTGTATTAACCAGGAATATACTGAGCACATATACTTTGTGTCTTAATAGAATAATAATTTTGATGTTAATATGTGTTGTGAAGTCATATGACGCATGGTTTACACGAACATCAGAATGTATTATTCAATGTTCTTTTTTCACCATGTTACCTCCCTTGATGTGTTTCTCTAATGTTTACATGAACTCTACAATCTTTGAGAAATGGTGGCGATCTCGTACCAATTGCAGTTGGTAAATTCCATAATATCTCTGCTCTGCAAATCCCTAAATTTTCTGCTATGCACAACACACGTTTTTTAATGGTGAAACTTTATTGAAATGGCCAGATATCAAAGGGATTTTTAATAGTCAGTGTTAAATATAGAATAACTGGAAACTGCCGGTTGTCATAATCGGCCGATGCCCCATAACCGGCCGGTTCCAATTGCCGATTCCGATTATCGGTTCATCACTAAAAATTATTCAATTAACAGGAGTATTCAATTAACAGGGATTGTTTCACTTTCCTGTATTCTAGAGGTAAACTCAGCATTTATTCTATTATATCCATGATCTCTATCAAATAAGATATAATAGATTAAATGCCTGTATTGAATGTACTGAGGCCAAACTATCGCACATGGATGGTTTCAAACAAATTAATGATAAATGATGATAAGACTGAATTCCTAATAATTGGTTCACGACAACAACTCACTAAAGTTGACATCAATTCAGTGAAGGTAGGAGATTCCGCCATCAGTGCAAGTAACAGTGTACGTAATCTTGGTGCCTTCTTCGACTCTACCATGTCTATGGACAGACATGTTACAAATATGTGCAATAAGGCTTTCAGAGGTCTATACAAAGTTAAACAGATAAGACAGTTCCTCACCAAAGACTCAACAAAAACCTTAGTTCATGCCTTTGTAACTTCACATTTGGATTATTGTAATGCCTTACTGTTCAACCTTCCACAATATCAGTACTCTCGCCTGCAGATGGTACTAAATGCATCAGCCCGAGTGGTATGTAGGGTATCACGATCTCAACACATCACTCCTGTTCTGAAGGATACGCACTGGCTGTCAGTCAAGTACAGAATAATTTTCAAAACTTTATTATTAGTTTTTAAGACACAAAACAACATGTCACCAGCCTACTTAGAAAAACTCCTTAATAGGAAGAATGTGTGTCAATACAACCTGAGGTCCGATGGTAAAATGCTGCTACATGTTCCAAAACACAGGTGTAAGACATTTGGAGATAGGTCATTCTCATTTGCTGGCCCTCACTTGTGGAATAATTTACCAAAACACCAAAAAAGACTGTCAAATGTCAACTTTTTCAAGAAAGATCTCAAAACATACCTGTTTCAAAAAGCCTATAAGTGATGTTCTGGACTGTAAGATACTGTATATATTCCGTTTGTACATTTGTACGAGCTCAGTAACATGTACAGCACCTTAGAATATGGTTCTACATCTTCTGAACTATAATTTTGGCGCTATATAAATGTGTATATTATTATTATTATTATTAAATAGGTCTATAAACAAAGGAAAACTGGGGAGAGTCAGGGTAGTTTCTCGACAGGTTACAAGATTGTTTATTCAATTAACAGGAGTTTACTCCATAACCTCTATTCAATTAACAGGTCAAATTTGTACTGGAGGTATGGTAAATGGTTTGGTGTTTGGAAATTATATTAAATTAACAGGGTTATTCAGTTAGGAGATATCCAGTTAAGTGGGCTCTTATGTACTATTCTCAAAAACGTTCAAACTCAGCAGATGACCTCTGACTGAAATGGATTGTGGAAGGTTTTTTTTTTGTGAATTCCAAAACTCTTTTTACCTATCTCAATTTCATGCACTTTGAACCAAGAGCTTTTCAGATGGCTGTCTTTATATTTATTTATTGGTGTTTAAGGTCACATATTTCTGCACAATGGCTAATCATGACCACAACAGTTTTACAGGTGGAGGAAGCCGGAGTACCCAGAGAGAACCACCGAGCAAAGGCATGCAACTGTCAGCTCCCCAATATACTAACTCCTCACAAGCAGGGTTAGCATTGGTTGAAGACAGGTGCACCATCGCCGTGCAGTACGCCTTAGTGCACAGCGTCACCGTGCCCCCACATGGGCAATGGGGGGGGGAGCTGTCTTTATAACAAAACAGGGGTCCCATTGCAGTGGATATGGAATGAGCAATTGTTTTATTTCAGATAAAAATAGAGGAGTTTTGAAAGGTTTAGAAATTAATATTTAACTTCAAACATCTCAAGATTATTTTAATTCATTACCTCACACAACCGGTGGATGATACTTGCTGAACAAATTCTTGAAGGGAGCATGGAGGCCCAGTGGTTACAGTATTGGACTTCAAACTGAAAGGTTCATGGTTTGATACCCACCAGAGGTAACTGCATGGTGTCCTTGGGCAAGGCATTTAATCCAGATTGCTCACATGGGGGCACATTGACACTGTGTACTAAGGTGTACTGCATATCAATGGTGCACATGTTAAATTTAACCAATGCTAACCCTACTTGTTGGGGAGTCTGGCTGTTCTGATCGGTGGTTCTCTCTCTGGGTACTCTGGCTTCCTCCATCCATAAAACACAAGTTGACCCAGGCTGTTGAAAGTGTCATTAAATGCCAATAACTAGAAGCACTGTCACAGTGCCGAAGCTGCGATGATTCGTGCAACTCGTTGGTGACAAAAAAACGTGATAGAAATTATCCGAATGACAAGCACTATTGAGAGGGTATAGACATCATGAAGATACACTTGCATACCAAGTATGGTGTCATTCCATCAAGTATTTTAGGAGTTATGGTGTTTTTTAAACTCATTGGTGACAGACCGACCGACAGACCGACATTGCCACATATTGAGCTGCTCGTCGCAGCTAAAAACAAGAGGCCCAAGGGACCTTAATCGCTCACCCAATAAAATTGGATAAAGAAAGATTAGCATCTAGAGGTTAATGTAGTTAATCTATTTTAGCTAGAGTCTGCTGGGTGTATTTTTTTCAAGTTAAAATTTAGATTTCCATAGGAAGCCCAAATATGAACCCAGGGGCTTCATTTGAACAAACTGGAATCTCATCCCATGAAGGATAAAGCACACTCAATATCAAAAGATTCTGACTGATGGACCTGAAGAAGAGGATTTGTAAAGAATATTCCTCATATTGAAGTTAAAATTCAAGCTCCCATAGGGAAAACAAATATGACAATAGGGACTTGATTTGAAGAAACTTGAATATGAACCTTCTAAGAATGCTTCAAATCAAATATCAAAAGATTCTGACTGGTAGATCTGAAGATTTTTTAAAGAATATTTCTCATATTGCATCAAGTTAAAGTTTGACTTCCCAAAGGGAGTCCAAATATGACACCAGGAACTTGACTTGAACAAACTTGAATCTGACCCACCCTAAGAGGGTCCTATACCAATCATCAAAAGATTCTCATTGATGGGTCTAAAGAAAAAGATTTTAAAAACATTTTCCTCATAAGTTTCCACTAAGTTAAAATTCAGGTCCCCACAGTGAGCCCAAATATCAACTCAGGAACTTAATTTTAAAAACTTGAATCCCACTCCACTAATGATGCTGCATACAAAGTATCAAAATATTCTGACAAACAGATCTGAAGAAGATTTTTTAAAAATATTCCTCATGTTACACTAAGTTAACATTCCGGCACCCAAAGTGAGCCCACATATGACTCCAGGAACTTAATTTTGACAAACGTCATGCTGACCCTCTAAAGATGCAGTACACCAAATATTAAGAGATTTTGACAGATAGATATGAAGAAGGAGATTTTTAAATAAATTTCTTCATATTGTACCAAGTTAAAATTCAGGTTCCCATGTTAGCCCAAATATGAACCCAGGGATTTGATTTAAGCAAACTTGAATGTCACCCCACTAAGGATGCTACATACCAAAAATCAAAATATTTTGACTAATGGATCTGAAGAAGATTTTTTAAAAATATTCCTCATGTTACACTAAGTTAAAATTTGGACACCCACAGTGCGACCAAATATGACCCTAGGGACTCAATTTGAACAAGCTTCAAGCTGACTCTCTAAAGATGCAGAATACCAAATATCAAGAGATTTTGACTGGTTGCCCTGAAGAAGATTTTTAAAAAAATTTCTAATATTACACTGAGTTATAATTTGGATTCCCATAGGGAGCCCAAATACGAACCCAGGGGCTTGTTTCAAACAATCTGAATCTAAGCCCTCTAAGGATGTTGTATACCAAGTAACAGAAGGTTCTGATAGGTAGTTCTGGAGAAACAGATTTTTTAATTTAAAAAAAAAAATTTGTACGGCGCTAACAGAATTATGCCCCTTGAGGTGCTCCTTCTGGGCATGGAAACTTTATTTGAACAAACTTGAATTGACATATGCTAAGAAATATGCATATTAAGTTAGGTTCAATTTGGCCCATCGATTTATGAGGTGATGTTAAGTTCATGCCGGACAGATGGTCGGATAGATGGATGAATGGATGACAGACAGAAAGTGATCACTAAAGCTTTGCTTGAGCTGTGATCAGGTGAGCTCAAAAAAATTCTTGAATATCTGAATATATTTGTTTTTTGCCTCCACAGCAAAGCTTATGACAGACTTATTGGAATGAGCTCACTGCTCATTCCAATGAGGGGTCATAAGTTATGTTTTGAAGGCAAAACTTGAAAAATAATAAAACTTCAATGGTGATTTTCGTTCAAAGCGCTGACCGGATATGACTGTTATGTTAGTTAACGACTATTTGATAACAATTCCATTTTAAAACTGGATGGATATATATTCCAACTAGCAAATAAAATTCTGTATTAAAAGACAGAAATATCATCAACCATGATGTGCATAGGTGGCGCAACGATTTTCAAAGTGGGGTGGGGGCTGGATCGGGCGATGGATGGTCAGCGGTATGACAGGCCGACCATGGTTTAAATTTTAAATTCCAGGGTTCCAAAACCCCCATTTCCATGCATCTGAGCATATATTTTGAGATTTTTCAGATGTATCTGAAAGATTTCAAACTTTGAGAGCCGTTAAAAAAAACGACGTCGGTAAAGCATACAGGTGAGGTCTATTTATCAGCTTTGATCCTAACGACCAGAGCTGATAAATAGACCTCACCTGTATGCTTTACCAGACGTTAACAGCAATTAAACTGTGGATTATCCTGTCTGGGGGTGGATTTGGAACTTGTATGTCTGTAAGATTACGATCTTTTTCAGTGTACCGATTTTTTAACAGACTGTATATATTTTAGCGTTTGCTGCCATTTACTGCAAAAAATGATCCGAAATCCATCGAAACTGAACCAGAACGAGAGAAATATAGCTGGCGAAAATGGGGGGGTGGGGGGGGGTGGGGGGGGTCTCTGTATCCGCCCCTTGTTTCACTAGTCATTGGTAGTGTTAAAACATGCATACAAAAAAACATGGCCCGGCAAAAAAAGTGGGTGGGCTGAAGCCCCCCGGTTCCGCCACCCCTGATGTATTTGAATATGAATACTTTACAATGTATTCATGAATACAAATATGAATACTTGAATACTTTTCAAATTATTTCTTCCAACTGGATCATTGTAAATTAAATTGAAAAAACCTAGAATATCATCTTGGAACATTGTTAATAAAATCATACAAATATCAATGCCTGTGAATATTTATTTATTTATTGGTGTTTTAAGCTCACATATTTCTGCACAATGGCTAACCATGACCACAACAGTTTTACGGGTGGAGGAAACCGGAGTACACAGAGAGCACCACTCAGAAACGGCAAGCAACTGTCAGCTCCCCAACATACTAACTCCACACAAGCAGTGTTAGCATTGGTTGAAGACAGGTGGACCATCGACGTGCAAAACACCTTAGTGCACAGCGTCACCGTGCCCCAACATGGGCAATGGGGGTGAAGTGTCTTGCCCAAGGACACAACGCAGTTGCTGCGGGTGGGATTCAAACCAAGGACCTCTCGGCTTGCAGCCTGCACCTCTACCTACTGAGCCACTGCGCTCCCCAATGTTTGTGAAACCAGCTCTTCAAGCTCATTCCAATGACATCCATATACATGAAAATATGAAAAAATAAAAAATATTTTTTGTTCTTCAGAACACTTTGTCAGATAAAGGGTTAACTAAGTTTACATTTAATCAGTTATTAAATTACTGTACTGCAGGAATTAAGTTGTAATTTAACCACAATAATATTTCAGCTTTACCTAAAACACTGCCTATAGTCCTTCATTGCAACAAGTGCCTCAAGCTAATAATAATTTTCGGGTTCTGAACACTGTATTGAGTAAATTAACCCTTTACCCAATGAATCGGCCACATCCACCCGCATAATATGTACATTCAGCAGTTGAAAAAATATTATTTTTCACAAAATTTCAACAAAACCATATCATGTGACTCCTTGTTGGAACGAGCTTGTCAAGCTCGTTCCAATGAGGGGTCACATGATATGGTTTTGTTGAAATTCAATTTTCCTTCTAAATCATAGATGACACAACCTTCATCAGAAGATCAGAGAAGACTAGACTGCAGCATGTCCCAACACAAGCTTGAAAATAAGCAGACTTTCATCTGCAATTGACGTCCACACCACAGGGTAGCATCACAAAATTTACCCAGCCCTGAACCTCAGTCTGAATCAAGGTCTCAAGCCAAAACAGAAAGATGTACCTAGAGGATAAATTGGCCCACTGTATGGGATAGCATCAGCAAATTCACCCTCTGGGGACCTCATTTTGCAAATAACAGGTTACTTATATTCAGGCTTGCCCCCACACATCACATGGACACAGGAGGTTGAAGAGCAAACTGTGATTTGTTAGTAAGATATATATGATGCCCCTGCAAAGTTTACCACACACAAATCATGTACCATATAGATGAAATTCTACAAAAAATTGACCAAGTTCAACAACCTCAACCTGTATGTAATTTTGTGAAATATTCAAGCAAATCAAAATCCTGACGATATGCACACCTTTGGTAAATGTACAAACATCCTTTAAAATAAAAAGTCCTAGCTTGAAAACTCAGAGGAGCTAGCCGGGCAAACAATGTATCCTAGAAGTGGACGGATAGACGGACAGACAGAAGATGGACAGATCTAACAGATGGACAGGGGTAAAACAATATGCCCCCCGACTATTCGCCATGGGGGCATAAAAATATGCATACTCAAGTGATGACTGCTGCATACAGTGCGGCTGAATTTTTATAAAAATAAACTAAAAGTTTTTGAAAACAGAAAAACTTGACAAATAGTTTCTGTTTTACAATTAAAATTCTATTTTTAACAGTGTCACATATTGTTTATTTGTTTACTAGAGTTTAGCTTGTAGAATGCTGAATTATTTTTGGTCATCCATTCAGGGATTCTTCTGCCATCTTTTGGAAAGGATCCGGGGCCTATGCCATTTGGGAAAATTTGAGTAATAGGGGCTCCAACTGGGTATTTGCTTTGGAATGAATAATAAACATTCAAAGACTAAGAAATTTTACATTCAAATTGAACAGATAACATTAAGACTGATACCCAAGTTTTACAACAAATAGTCATATGGAATCTTGTTCACGCAGTCTGGGTAGTCTCTCTATTAAACTGTTCTCATACTATTAAAGAAGAACTTTGTCATTTGCCTTTGAATTAACCCTTTACCTAACGAATCGCCCGCATGAGCCCACGTAATATGCAAATTCAGCGTTTGAAAAAATATTATTTTTCAAAAAATTTCAACAAAACCATATCAAGCGACCCCTCGTTGGAACGGGCTCTTCAAGCTCGTTCCAACGAGAGGTCACATGATACGGTTTTGTTGAAATGTTTTGAAAAATTTGAAAAAATGATATTTAAAATAATAAATTTTGATACAGTCTGCATTGGGTAAAGGGTTAATAGACTTCGTTAGGCAAACAATTTAAATTTAATGTTCAATTCGTGTCCTAACTGGGTGGTCATAATGGTTTTCTTAGGCCTTATGACCACCTAGTTCAAAGCGCCAGTTGTACATTAAATTTTTGTTTGTGTGGGAACTCAGATTGGGAAATCAGGGGTTAAGAATTGGGGAAAACATGCCCAAATGTCATTGCGAAAGGGTCCCATAAATGGCCTCTATAGATACCCAAAAGAATCCCTGAAATTTGTTCTGTGTCTTTGCCCTGTTAAAATTTATGGGAGAGTCTCCATTGAATTGTAAAAAGATAGTCTAACAACTTCCATATCTCCCCACACTCCCCAGGGCAGAATATAAAAGTTTAAATGTTGTCATCTGATAACTTAATTTCCACATAATATGATGGAATAGGTGTCAACTTTCAGATCCAAATGCAAAATTTCAGCTCAATATCTCTAAAAAAATTTAGGACTGAATACACAGCACTGCACCGGTTGAAGGGTTAATGAATGGTTGACAAATTAAAACAATGTCCTATGTACAATTGCCCTGTTGATGTTATTCCTGGTAAAAAATAATCCTTAGATGCTACATTTTGGCTTGACATCTCAGAAAATATCTCTTGAGCAAATAAGCAATTATAATTGAGATTTAACAGTATAAAGGGCCATAACTCTGGAAAAACAGTGAAATCAAAAAATTCCTTCTCACAGGCACATCTACATGTCACTCATACCTCACACAAACTTTCGTAAAAATCCACAAGAAAATGTAGGTGGAATCAAGCGAATAAACATTTATGATGGACATTTAATGATAAAAAGGGCCGTAAAAAAACTGCGGAATCAAAAAGTCCTCTCCACATGCAGATCTACACTTCATATACTTCACACTGAATTTTGTAAAAATCCGAGGAGATGTAGGAGGAGTTAACTCCTTGCATGCTGCTGGCAGATATCCCTGCCGAGGACAGGATTTCTCTTGCCACTGAGATATGTATAACTTGGGCACATTGAATCAAATTTTCCCCTCGTAAAATGAATCGATGTTTTCACCATTGATTTCTTGAGTAAAACTAAGATGAATTTTTCATCAAACTTAGTCATGGCTGCTACACAGCAGCCATGACTAGATTTGATGACAAATATCTTGAAAATACTCAGCCGGGTTAGGAGTTAAAAGGACAAACATTTGATGATAAAAAAGACCTAACTCAAGGAAAAACTGCATTATCAAAAAATCCTTTCCACATCTACATCTACACTTCAAACTCATTTCTTTACACCAAATTTCGTGAAAATCTGACAAGACATTTAGAAGGAGTTAAGTGGACAAACATTTGTGACATTAAACAATAATGAAAGTGTCAATGACACTGCAGCACAACTTCACCAAGAAGGGCCTGAACTAAATAACGAACTGTAGGATCTGCTACAGGAATTGTAGAAAATTGAGCTCTGTCAAACAAGATTCAATTGGTTAAATTTCTTGTGGCATTATGGGAAAAATTTGCAGCTTTAAATTTTGATATTTTGACAGCAGTGTGCAGAGAGTTAAGACAACACTCACCTGAACATTGGCTACCAGGTCTTTTATGTCTGAAAAGCACTGCACTACTTCACTGAGGCCCATAAAAATAGTGTGAAAATAACTCGGTCAGCATCAATTGTTGTGGGGATGATGCTGTGACAGCGTATCATCCTATCAGGTTGGGGAGGTAAATGGCTGTACCCTGTGCAGAGATTTGACTCCATGCAGGTTAAAGATCCCTTCATATTATTTGAAAAATGCAAGGCCAAGAGGTTGCCTTTATGAAGGTCACCCCACATACCTGTACTATTGTGCTAAGGGGAGGTGTTAATATAAGTTGTATAGCATGCTCGCCAATCCTTGTAAAATTAATAAATTTAAAACAAAACAGTATTCATGTACTGTTCCACTTCCCACAGGGAATGAAGCATTACATTATAAAGTCATTGTGCTTGATTTCACAGGGTTCCCACAGGAATGAAAGTTTTACTTGATAACATCATTCTGAAAGTCTGATAATGTTGGTGACATTATAGTTACCATAGGTACAAAAATTGTTCCAGTATTAAACCCATAGGGACAATTCATTTCTTTGTGCAAGAAAAAAAACCATTTATACATGCTTATTATCCATAAACAGTATGGGGACCATTTCCCAATGGCATTTGCGCATAATTTTTCTCAATTCTCAACCCCAAATTTCCAATCTCAAGCCCCATTCAAACAAAAATTTAATAATTGGTGTTCTGAACAGAGAAGTCATAAGAAGGTGAGAATCAGAAAAACATTACGACAGCATATTACAATCCTAGCTGTACAATTTTGAATTTTATCAAGAATTGATCTTTTGCTGCCTATTTCTGCTCATTGTATATCATTTAATACTTCTTTAACTGGTATAGTACTGAAAGCCCATATTTGGGCTTTATTCTAAAGTGCAGGTACCACAATTTAAAGTCTTCATGTTCTGCTGATGTGCTTCATATTATCCTTGAAGTGAATTTATTTAGTCTCTATTGATTTGCATTGTTACAATTTATGGGAGAGTGCTTCTTGGCACTCTCCCATAAATTGTAACAAGGCAAGAGCTTCAGAACAAATTTTCATGATCAAAACAAATTCAGCCCCCTACTAGTTATACATGAGCATGAAAACAATATTTTTGGCCTCTGACACTGATGCTTTACAAGCTCTTTTAGAGAGCTTCCCTAGGATCAGTATCAGGTCCAGCTGTTTCAGAGAATACAAGAGCTTGACTGTCGTCCGGTGCATACCCCCATGTGGTATTCTCAGATGGACTCACGGACAGACGGATGGACACATTGATGCACAGACGGACACATGTAATCCAGTATCTTAACCTCGATTGTCCACATGGGGGCACGATGACGCCATGTAGTAAGGCGTACTGCACGTCGATGGTGCACATGTCTTCAACCAATCTAACCCTGCCTGTGCTGCAGTGTGGAGTTACGATGTTGGGGAGCTGGCAGCTGCTCGTTGTTGCTTGGTGGTTCTCTCTGGGTACTCCACCCGTAAAACTGTCATGGTCATGATTAGCCATTGTGCACAAGGATGTGACCTGAAATATATAATTATTCCAGTTACCCCCCCCCCCCCCCCCCCTCCCCATTTTTTTCGAAAGTGGGGGTATAATAATAATAATTTACTTAAGTTATGAAAGTTACGAATATTCTCGGACTGACTCACACACAGACAGATGCATGGATAGGATGCACGAATGCACAGACAGACGCATGTAACAAAATTTTGTCGACGCATGCATCAATGAGCTCGTTCCAATGAGGGATCATATGATATGGTTTCACTGAAATTTTATTTAAATATATAGTTTTTTAAACTACTTAATTTGTAAATTACGCAGGCAGATGCAGCCGATTCGTTAGGTAAAGGGTTTAGAAACTTTCTAACCTCTTC
Source organism: Pictodentalium vernedei (assembly GCA_031216915.1). Lineage (NCBI taxonomy): Eukaryota > Metazoa > Mollusca > Scaphopoda > Dentaliida > Dentaliidae > Pictodentalium > Pictodentalium vernedei. The sequence continues at coordinate 412,357,067 of CM062294.1, read as the reverse complement.
ATCACTTCAGTCCTGGAGTGCAAGGATTCTTCAGCTCTCTTTGGGAAAGAGTCTGGGGCCCATGCCATTGGAAAAATTTGGGGAATTTGCTTTGGAGAGGAAGAAACAAAGGCTAAGAAATTTTACTTTCAAATTGAACAGAGAACATTAAGATCAATGCCTAAGCAACTGTGTGTATACTACAAGTAAGTTTTACAACAAATAGTTACATGGAATCATGTTCACCCCAGTCTTTGTGGTCTCTATTAACTGTTCTGATACTATTAAAGAAGAACTTGTCATTTGCCTTTGAATTCAGACACTTTCTGATCTTCGCTAGGTAAATAATTTAAATTTAATGCACAAGTGTTGTCCTGAACTGGGTGGTCATAAGGCCTGAAAAAACCACTGGTTTTCTAAGGCATTATGACTACCCAGTTCAGGACACCAATTGCGCATTAAAATTTTGTTTGAATGGGGATTGAGACTGGGAAATTTGGGGTTGAGAACTGGGAAAAATTATGCCCAAATGCCACTGATCCCATATTTGGCCCTTGTAGACACCCAAAAGAATACCTAGGGTGCTTCATGAAATCACTAAGCTGTTACTTAACTGGTAGAGTGCTGGAAGCCCATATTTGGGCTTTATTCTTAAGTGCAGGTACTACAACTTAAGGCTTCATATTCTGTGGACGTGCCCCATTTTATTTTTGGATTGAAACTATTTTGTCTGTTTGGATTTTCTTTGTTAAAATTTATGGGAGAGTGCCCACTGGCACTCTCCCATAAATTGTAACAAGGAAAATACAGGTGAACAAATTTTGTCAACCAAACATAATTCAGCACTCTAACAGTTAAATGAAGGCATGAAGAAAAAGCATTTCCATTGTAAAGTAATTTTTACTCATGCTTGGAGTTTTGTTGCAAGAAAATATAAAATCTGCACAGAGTATATCAAGGGAGATAACAATGAAATAATCCATAAACTTGTGAAGCAAATCATTAAATGGTCAGCACCAGCGAAATCAACAAAATGCAACACATAATTAATTTTTAACTCCCAGCATTCTGTTAGAATTATTTTAGGTTTTTTTTTGCCACTTTAGCACCTAAAAATCATGACTACAACACGAGTAGGAAGACAAATTTAGCCAGTAGTTTAGAGGACTTTCAGGCAATGGTAATTATGTCCTATTTTTCCAGCAAAACAGAGATTATTTACCACAGTCAACAAGTACTACTTCACTTCCTTGGGTTCCCATGGCAATTAACTGGTAGAGTGCTAAATTACTTCTCAATGGTCATTTGTAGCGCATGTATTTCTTTTCAAAGATATCACACTACCAGCAAAAGAAGCCTTAGTTTAGCAAAATACTGCTCATAAACAATTGTTTTGTTGCAATTTATTGGAGTGCCAGTTGGCACTCTCCAATAAATTGTAACAAAATAATTTTATATTAATATTTTTCTTATACTGCTGAGCCAACAAGAGATTAGCACAAACTGTGTAAAGCCACTGTAGTGGCTTTCAGCACTTTTCAGTGGAGCACAGATAGTGGCTTCTAGCACTCAACCAGTTAACACAATATTAGAAATATCTTTTGAGTACTATATTTTGCCCATGTAGGATAAAGAACGTAATAAATTATATCTTGTTTGACAGAGCTCACTGATATAATGAATTCTCAGGGGTTCTTTTGCCCAATTTAGGAAATGCTCCAGGGACCATGTCATTGGGAAAATTTGCGTCATGGGGGTTCCAATTGAGAATTTGTTTTGGAGGGGAGGAAACACAAAGATTAAGACTTCAGCAGAGAACATTAAGACTGATACCAAAGCAACTGCATGTACGCTACAAGTGTATTATTCATTTATTGGGGTTTGACACTATCAACAGCCAGGGTCACCTCATGTCAGAGTTTTATGGGTGGAAGAAGCCAAAGTACCAGGGGAGGACCACCAAGCAATGGCAAGCAACTTCCAGACTCCCCAACATACTAACTCCACTCACTCAGGATTAGCATTGGTTGAAGACAAGTGCACCATCAACGTGCAGTACACCTTAGTACACAGCACCACCGCACCCCCACGTGGGCAATTGGGATGAAGTGCCTTACCCAAGCAGTTACCTCTGGCGGGGATCGAACCATGGACCTTTCGGTTTGAAGTTCAATTCCGTAACTGCTGAGCCACCGTTGTCCCATACTACAAGTGAGTTTTATAACAAACAGTCACACAGAATCATGTTCACCCCGCTCTCTGTAGTCTTTGTTAAACTGTACTTATGCTATTAAAGAACTTGTCATTTGTCTAGGAATTCAGACTTCAGGCATTTTCTAAACTTCACTAGGTAAGCAATTTAAAGCACAATTGGTGTCCTGAACTGGGCTGTCCTAAGGCCTCAGAAAACCAGTGATTTTCTGAGGCCTTATGACTACCCAGTTCAGGGCACCAATTGTGCATTAAATTTTGTTTGAGAGGGGACTGAGATTGGGAAATTTAGGGCTGTAAATTGGCAAAAATTATGTCTAATTGCCATTGGGAAAGGGTCCCATATTTGGCCTCTACAGACATCCAAAAGAATCCCTGATTCTTTCTCTTTTTGCATATGTTACTGTTGAAAACATTGTTTTTTTGACACCAAGACAGGTTAATTTTCTCAGCACGAAAAGCCACACATCAGGGCTTGACTATTTATTTATTCGTTATTGTTTAAGGTCACTTTCAGCATCTGTACCTATATTATTAACACAAATGAAGTATGATGTCAATTTTTGCCAATCACTTATACCAATACTGCCCACTTTATAGCATTCCGAACTCAAGCATTTATTCTCAGGTCCTATTTTACCGGTAACGCAGGACTTGTATACCACAGTAAACAAACACAGCTCCACTTCCTGGAGTTCCCATGGGAATAGGAAAAATAAAAGAATTTTTTTGACTACGCTATTTTGTTGATGTGGGATTAGGAAATTAACAAATTATATCTTGTTTGACAAAGCCTGATGAGATTTGTCAAACACGATATAACTGGATACATTCTTAGTTACACAGTTATAAAATTTTGCAACCACTGGGTCCTCCTATTATACCAGTAGAACAGAACTTGTTTACCAGTGCAAACCAACACTGCTCCACTTTCCAGGTTCCCTCAGGGAGTCAGGTTCTATTCAATTTTCCATCAAACCATGTTATGACTGCTTTACAACACCCATGACCGCATTCTATGAGAAATTCATGGAACTATTTAGCAAGTTAATAGGGATCATTTGGGGGCACGGTGACGTTGTGTATTAAGGCGTACTGCACATCGATGGTGCACTTGTCTTCAACCAATGCTAACCCTGCTTGTGTGGAGTTAGTATGTTGGGGAGCTGACAGTTGCTCACCGTTGCTCAGTGGTTCTCTCCGGGTACTCCGGCTTCCTCCACCCGTAAAACAGTCATGGTCATGATTAGCCACTGTGCATAAATGTGACCTTAAACACCAATAAATAAATAAATAAATAGGGATCATTTTGGGTGTCCATAGGGGCCAAATATGGGACCTATTCCCAATGGCATTTTTGGCATGATTTTTCACAATTCAAACCCAACATTTCCCAATCTTAATCCTCGATCAAATAAAAATTTTAATCCTTCTTTAACCCTTGAAGGCCTAATTTTGGCTTTCATCACTTTTTACTTCAACAAAACAGGCACCTCAATAGGCAGTTTTTACATACATTTGCAAGTTACATCCCAAGAACCTTGTCTGTTGTGTCTAGGGAAGTCTTGGCTGCCTATGTAGGCAGCCAAGACTTACCAAGACACAACTGCAAAACCACAGAACGACAACTGTCAAAGAGATAGCAATATGCATAAATATTTTCATTATTTAATAGTTCAAAAAACAATTTTATTTGATAAAGATTACAAAGACTGATCAATATTTTCATGCAACTGTCCTTTATGTAACTTACTACATGTACTATACATGTAGTAGCTTCTGTATTAATGTTCGCAGTTCGATATGAAGATAACATTTCTTATTCTTTGTGTATTTCTTCTTCATAATAAATTCCAATTGGAACCTTCATGCTGCACATTGCAAGTTTCTCTCATAACAATGAGCGCTTTTCCAATGATAGGTTATAAGCTATGTTTTGGAGACAAAATTTAAGAAGATAATTTATTTTTCAATCATGATTTTTTTTTTAATAATGCTGGCGGGATATGGATGTTTTTGTTACATAAAGGGTCAATTATTGCTTCATCACACCTGAGCAATGCATTCATCATATCCAGCAGGCAAAGAACTTTAGACTCTTTTCATCCAAGAAAAATTTCCAGACAGCATTTTACAATGAGAAGCGATATATAGTGGAACCCAGTTAATTGAATAGCCACGTTGCCAGTGAAAATTATTTAACCCTTTACCCAACGAATCGCCCGCATCCACCTGCGTAATATGCAAATTCAGCAGTTGAAAAAATATTATTTTTTAAAAAAATTCAACAAAACCATATCATGTGACCTCTCGTTGGAACGAGCTCGTCGAGCTCGTTCCAACGAGGGGTCACATGATATGGTTTTATTGAAATTTTTTGAAAAATTCAAAAACTGATATTTAAAATAATAAATTTTGATATCGTCTGCGTTGGGTAAAGGGTTAGTTAACAGGAGTATTCAATTAATAGGGTTTGGGGCATTCACAGAGCTCTGTCAAACAAGATATAATAGATTAAATGCCTGTAATTGATAAACTGAGGCCGATGAGAGCTATAAACAAGGGGTACTCTGTGATTATCAGAGTAATTTCTTGACAGATTAAGTTTACTCTATACATATGAGCCATTAACATCTCACTTTGTAACTGGTTTGGAGTTTGGGAGTATATATGCAATTGACACTGTCATTCAGTTAAGGGGTGGGGGGGCTCCTCCACTGTATGTAGTTTCCAAAGTGGATCAGACTATTGCTCAGATGCAAATCAATAACAAAGGAGCAATCAACCTTTCAAAGTGGAATTTTGCTGGAAACTCATGCTTTTGTACATCAGGGGAGGTAATAATGTTTCACTTGTTCAGCATATTTTCAAGTGCAACAAGATTTTTATTCAATTAACAGGAGTTTAGACCCAATGAGCAATTAACATCTCACTTTATAAATGGTTTGGTGTTTGGGAGTATATATGCAATTAACAATGCCATCCAGTTAAGAGATAACTAAGTTAGGGGGCCTCCACTTTATGTAGTTTCCAAAGTGGATCAGACTGTTGATAGGATGCAAATCAATAACAAAGGAGCAACCAACCTTCAAAGTGAAATTTTGCTGGAAACTCATGCTTTTGTACATCAGGGGAGGTAATAATGTTTCACTTGTTCATCATGTTCTCAAGTGCAACAAGAAGAATTAACCGGCCAGGCACTTTTTTTCTATTTTTTAACCATCAGATGTTCACAACTTAACATATACAATTTGACATTATTTTTCTGTCATTAATTACACTCGAAGAACATTTTCTCAAGTCAGATACATTATTGACAAAAATAGTTCTGGAGGATCGCTGCAAAATGTTCCCAATTACACTCTTATTGACTGTTACACTCATATCTTAATGTCAAAGCTACTATTACTTGAAAACCACACTATGGGAAAATGAGGGAAATAATGTTTGGCAATTTGAAGTGACGGTCAAATAAATGTAAGCAAATCAGGACTAATATTTTAGTAAAAGTAAGGCCAAAAAGTTAAAAATCTGTTTCTCAGGCTCTCTTGCATGGTCTTTTTGGCTGCCACATGCTCTCTTTTTATAACCAAAGCAAAAAAATTAAAATTAATTGGTTTGTGTCTGACATTTTACCCAAGTTAGTAAAATTGAAAAATTTGTCCCTTGAGTGCAACAAGGCTTTGCAATGCAAAACTAAATTTTGATGCCCTGTGCTTTTTGTCCATACTTAGTATGGAAATATCACATTCAGGGAATGGATATCACACCACAATATTCTTTTCAACAAAAGGTCAAATACAGAAATACATTTGGTATCGAGCAATTAATTTTTCAAAGTTATGAGAGAGGGATGTTTTTATTTTCATTTTTTATTTTTTATGTCATGCTCAATTATTTTTGGTTGGAAAACTGTTCTTGCCTTTTTAAAATTTGTGGGAGAGCGCCTACAGAATCCATACAGTCTAAATATTTTCATTTCACAAATTTTATGAACCACATCCAAAGAATATGAAACTATTAAGTTGTGGTAACTGCACTTAAGAAAAGTGTCCAAATTTGGACTTCCAGCATATAACCAGTTAATAAAAAATTATGAAAGACATCTGTGTTCAGTAATAAATATGCACTGTTTCAAAAATACAGATACATCCAAATAATATTTGAGATTTTTTCTGCAGAATAGAGCAAACTGGATGTTTACAAACAATTATAATAGGCACCCTACAGTACAAGTCAAAATAAGTTGTAGGACAAGAGAAACACGAAGCGCAGCATATGCCCCCTTCTGTAATATCATGGATAGAATTACATTAAAAAACAACAAAATCAGGCTCGCGAAACTTTAGTTTTTGAGTGGAAACCAATTTCAAGTGTATTTAACACTGGAGGTCAGTGACCTTGATCTTTAGCATATCATGGTCAAAATAAATAGGCTTCTTCCACTCATCATACCAAACCCACATATGAAGTTTAGTAAAGATCTGGTTGGTAGAACTTTAGTTATAGAGCGGAAACCAATTTCAAGTGTATTTAACACTGGAGGTCACTGTGACCTTGACCTTTGGCACACCATAGTCAAAATAAATAGGCTTCTTCCATTCATCATATCTAACCTATATATGAAGTTTGGTAAAGATCCGGTTGGTTGAACTTTAGATATAGAGCGGAAACCAATTTCAAGTGTATTTAACATTGGAGGTCACTGTGACATTGACCTTTGGCACATCCAGGTCAAAATAAATAGGCTTCTTCCACTCATCATACCTAACCTGCATAGAAAGTTTGGTAAAGATCCAGTTGGTAGAACTTTAGTTAATTGACGGAATGCAAAAGTTAACAGATGGACGACGGACACTGGACGACAGATGCCGGACATGGTGAAAATAGAATGCCTTCGAGAAAATTTAAGAGGGGCATAATAACCACTATAAACTATATGTATCTTTCTCTTCCCACACTGATAAGACCAGAAGATGACATCATTTTCTGGAAAGCTCTCAATGATAGCTTTCCAGAAAATGATGTCATCTTCTGATCTTAGCACTCGAGGGATGATTTTATCCATTTTATCAACATGGGGGAGGGGGGAGTAATTTTTGACATAAAAGATTAAGTTTTTTTTTTATAAAGGACGTAGGCGCCGGAGGCGCCTGAGATGAGACGGAGGCGAAGCCGACGTCGAAACTCGTGAGTCCTTTATACTAATTTCACACTTTTTTTAACATAGGAAGTAGTTACCGAGATGAGACTTCACGAGAATGACTCTGGCTGATTAAACTTTTAGGGATTTTTCCCAAAGGTTTCGGGGACAAATGAGGTTACATTTTTTCAAGGATACTTGGACGCTAGAACAAGTTATGACTCTCCACCATTGCTTTCACCCTCATCGGGTCAAGGAACCCTTAATATATTGGGTTGTGGGGGTGAGGTTAATGGGTCACTGATTATATCACGTGACGTCCATAGCAGCAAGTAAAGCATGCCCCTAGCAACGGGCAAACTACTGGGCCAATTTGGACCAATTTTAATACATGGACCAAATTCGGTATACGGACCCAAAATGCATTGCAAATAAAAACAGACAGATCAATTTTGACGTCTCGGGACTTCCTTAGCAACCAGAGCGCGCCCTTAGCAACGAGCTAACTACTGGGCCGATTTGGACCAAATTCGGCATACGGACCCAAAATGCTTTGCAAATGAAAACAGACAGATCAATCATGATGTCACATGACGTCGATAGTAACCAGAGCGCCCCCTTAGCAACGGGCTAAGTACTCAGCCGATTTTGACCAAATTCGGTATACGGACCCAAAATGCTTTGCAAATGAAAACAGACAGATCAATCATGATGTCACATGTCGTCGATAGTAACCAGAGCGCCCCCTTAGCAACGGGCTAAGTACTCAGCCGATTTTGACCAAATTCGGTATACGGACCCAAAATGCTTTGCAAAGGAAAACAGACAGATCAAAGTTTACGTCTCATGACTTCCCTAGCAACCAGAGCGCCCCCTTAGCAATGGGCTAACTACTGGGCCGATTTTGACAAAATTCGGTATACGGACCCAAAATGCATTGCAAATAAAACCTGACAGGTCAATGTTGACCTCACGTGACTTCCCTAGCAACCAGGGTGCCACCTTAGCAACAGGCTAACTACTGGGCCGATTTTGACCAAATTCGGTATACGGACCCAAAATGCATTGTAAATAAAAATATACAGGTCAATGTTTATGCCACGTGACTTCCCTAGCAACCAGAGCTCCCTCTTAGCAACTGGCTAACTACTGGGCCGATTTTGACCAAATTCGGTATACGGACCCAAAATGCATTGCAAATGAAAACAGACAGTCAATGTTGATGTCACGTGACTTCCCAGCAATGAGAATGCCCCTTAGCAACGGATCAACTACTTTGCCGATTTTGACCAAATTCGGTATACAGACCCAAAATGCATTGCAAATAAAAACAGGCAGGTCAATGTTGACGTCACATCTTTTTTCCTCTTCCCTGACATGACCCAGAAGCACAGGATTAGTTGTTTCATAATTACTCGCAGAATTATCTGTTTTGATAATTACAAACAATACCGGTACGTCGGTATTTTTTTCAGTGAAATTAATGAAAATGGCTCACTGAAATTGGCACAGAAAGCTCTAGGCCTATTTAATTCAAAAGACAAGTCTGTGCTGTCTTGTGAAGTGTGTATGTCTGTGCTGGATTGTGTAGTTTGCGTGTCTGCAAATCGCCCAGAAACCTGGTCCAAATCGTCCACAAACATGGTCCGAATCGTCCAATAAGCTGGTCCGAATCGGCCAGAAATATGGTCCGAATCGTCAATAGATCTGGGACCGAAGCGTCCTTTATAAAAACCTGGTCCGAATCGTACACTGTCTGAATCGCCCATACACCATGTAACGAGTTAATTTTCTTACGTCTGGTGTGTACCCCGAGGTTATTGATAGAAAACCCTGATAGAACTGATCGTATTTACAGAAAATGCCACTCGTATTCAGAACGTTCAGTGCTGTTGGAAAAGCGAATGAAAAAAAAATATGGTGTGTGCTTAAAGAAATCATCAAGACTACGTGATTTGCTTACAAAATAATCTTTATATTTGTTCTTCATGTCATGTTTTTTTCTATAATTTCAGATGCGTTCTTTCAAAAAAAAGGTTTATTCCTCCATTTCATTTTTGGCTTAACAATTGTCAGCAAAACTTTTGTTTCCAGAGCACTAGAATGTTCTATGTTCCTCATGCACAAATTTCTGAAAACAGCATATTTACTGAAGAAAAATACTAAAAAAAATTTAAAAAAATAAGTAAATAAAACTCCCCATCTTCATTGTTTTCCACAATATATTTATCGAGAATCAAATATATTTTGATTTGATTTCAAATTGATCTGTTTATGTTTAAATTAATTATTCCTCAGATTTTTCCTCAACATAATGTTTTACATGAAACTACATTTGTGATACTCAGTCTTATTAATTTAAAGATGGTCTTTTCAGTAAAACTGCATTGGCCTATTATCATCGTCCTTTTTTTCACAGCACTGCTGTATTTTCTTGTTTTTTTTAGTTTGCATTGGTAATGAAGAGAGCATATGGCAGCCAAAATGAGCATGTAAAAGGGAAACAGATTTTTAACTTTTATGGCCTTATATATTGAGGTTTAACTGGTAGAGTGCTAAATTATTTTTGGTTCTTAAAATTTCTTTGTGCATCTTTGCCTTGTTACAATTTATGGGAGAGTGCCAAGAGGCACTCTCCCATCAATAGTAACAAGGCATATCCTAACAGATAAAATAATATCACTTCAAAGATAATATGAAGCACATCCACAGAATATGAAGCCTTTAAATTGTTGTACTTGCACCTCAGAATAAAGCCCAAATATGGGCTTCCAGCACTCTACTAGTTAACTCTTGAGAGCCAGGTATTTTTATACATTTTCTGGGACACATTGACAGTCTGCATCCTGTGGCTTTGTAGTTATTTCTAGGGAAGTCTTAGCTGCCTATATACAGTACATGGAGAGTGGATTGTAACAAAATAAAACTAGAAACTGTTTTAGCACCCTAAAACATATGTCTCCCCTTCCTTTCTATTTAATGCACAGCAAATTATATATACGTGAATAATATTGACAATCATACCAAATATCTGAGGTCTAGCTCAAAAGAGAAACTAGGTCAAAAGACAAAAAAGTTCTGGTCTGGACGACGTTTCCCTTAAAAAGGCACATAAATCTGACCTTCAGGTCAAAGTTCAAGATCACATGAAGGTCACTATGGTATGCGACACAGCGGCTCATGGTGATACATCCACATGCTAAATATCTAAGGTCTAGGTCAAAACACAAAAACGTTATGCCCCGGACAAGTTTCCCTTAAAAAGCACATAAATCTGACCTTCAGGTCAAAGGTCAAGATCACATGAAGGTCACTATGGTATGCGACACACCGGCTCATGGTGATACATCCACATGCCAAATATCTAAGGTCTAGGTCGAAAGACAAAAAGTTATGCCTGGACAATGTTTGTATGAGAAGAAGAAGAAGAAGAAGAAGAAGAAGAAGAAGAAGAAGAAGAAGAGGAAGAAGAAGAAGAAGAATATGACTAAAACAATATATCTCCCTTCTGGGAGGGGGAGACATAATCAACCACAGAGTGGAGTTATCACCCAAAGTATCACTTTCAAATTCTGCACACATGGACAAAAACACAAGCAATGTTTCAGCCAATGGACCTCCGGGTTAAACCCGAGGGTCCATTGGCTGGAACTTTGCTGGTGCTTGTTATACTTTGCAACAAATTTGCAATTATTGCTTGGGTGGAATCTTCACTTCAGGGGGTGATTTTGTGATAATACACTCTACACATACTGTAGGCAGCTAAGACTTCTCCAGAAACAACTGATGGTATGTATTGGTGTTTAAGGTCATATATTTCTACACAATAGCTGATTGTGACCGCAATATGGAGATAAAGTTAAGTTTAGTCAATCGTTTATACCCACATTGCCCATTTTAGAGGACTTCCACCCCAAGCATTGCTGACTGGGTCCTAGTTTACCAGTAAAAAAGAGCCTGTTTACCACAGTAAACAAGCATTGCTTTACTTCCCGGAGTTCCTGTGGGGGGAAGGGCCACAGTACTTAGATTGTAACTTCCAAGTTTATGTAAAGAATGCATGTTGGGGCACCTGCTTTGTTGCAGTAAAAATGATCAATCAGAATTAGGCTTTTGAGGGTGAAGGTCACTTCAGCAACTAGGTTATCTTTTGACTTATTCAAAAGAATTCACTTTTCTTTTTTGATGCAACGACTTAAGTCGACAGCACTGCAGACTGCGGTAGGTGATTATAGTCAACATTTTAGAAAACTGTGAATGATCATCTCCAAGTGCTATTAATCAAACATGTACATGTTCCTACGTTTAATGACAGAGAAATAGAATGGAATCACAAGGTCAAACTTTATCATACAATGAAGATGACAGTGATAATGATACAAGGCTGATTACAATTCTGACCTATATCAATTGCCACTCGTACTTCCATTTTTTTGGCAATTACAACACTAATGGTGCAAACATACATTTCATCGGGTGCATAAAGCAGCACTTGTGAATGGCTGCACAATATATTAAAAAAATCATTATCACCTCTGAAAAAAACTTCCCATGAGATCTCTAGAACTAATTAAAATTATAACACTTTAATCTAATGACCCATACTTTTGTAAACTTCTTGAAAAATATTATGTGTTGAAAGTTCTGTTTTTTAGAATATTCCACGCCCAAAAAGTTAACTGGTAGGGTGCCGAGTTATTTTTCGAAGGTGATTTGAAACACGAGTATTTTTTTCAAACGTACTACTGGCTAGGGAAGCTTCAGTGTAGCAAAATTTTGTTCCTAAATAATTGTTTTGTTACAATTTATTGGAGAGTGCTATTGGCACTCTCCAATAAATTGTAACAGAACAATTTTATTTAAACATTTTTCATCTACAGCTGAGAAAACTGCAAGTTAATTCGTACAGTTTTTAAAGCAACTGAAGTGGCTCTCAGCACTTTTCAAAAGGGCCATGATAGTGGCTTCCAGCACTCAGCCAGTTTACTGATACTATTACTCAAGTAAAATGAAATTTGTTATGGACAGTAATCAAGTGCTGTTCACATTCCAGGTTCACGTGGGAAAAAAACAATACTTTTTTACCAGTAATTTTCTAGCTCCTCAATCTATAAAGTTGGACATCTTTTTATACAATTCTAGGAGAAAGAATAATATCAATATTTTTGTCTGGTAAGCTGTTGATTCAATTCCTTCTCTAACCAAAACATTCATGCTGACTACTGCTGATAGCAATTTCGGCCACGCTGGGCAATTCTCTCCTTCCCATCAGAGGTATAATGTGGTCTTCTTTCAAGGAAGACTCTATCATAGTTTATTTGATTAACCCTTTACCCAATGCAGACGATATCAAAATTTATTATTTTAAATATCATTTTTTTAAATTTTTCAAAAAATTTCAACAAAACCATATCATGTGACCCCTCGTTAGAACGAGCTCGATGAGCTCATTCCAACTAGGGGTCACATGATATGGTTTTGTTGAAATTTTTTGAAAAATAATATTTTTTCAACTCCTGAAGTTGCATATTACGCGGGCGGATGCGGGCGATTCGTTGGGTAAAGGGTTAATACTATTCATTTATTTAATGGTGCTTAGGGTCACATATTTCTGCACAAAATATTTGATTTGATTAATTCTTCACTCTAAATTTTCTTGTATTTTTTAACCAGACATCACTTGATTTTATGAGAAATAAAAAAAAAAAAAAATTCACAAGTTGAATGCTTTTTCAAGTACATTTCAGTGAGTCAACATTTTGCCTCTAAAAAGAATTTCAAATCCACTTGTTATTTCCAGGATAAATGTGCCCAGAATGGCTGGATTAACTCATTTTAGAGGTAAAAAAATTCCATCATCAATGAATCTATCAAATTTAACATGTAATGTCAACTTGCCGTTACTTTCCAAACATAGCTTATGACCTTATCATTCAAATGAGCTCAAGAAGATAAAAATATGTTCTGAAAGCAAAAATTAAAAAAATAATCAAATTTGAATGTGTATAGGATTGGGCAGATAGGGCAGATATGCTAGTTAAAAGATAATAGGAATATGGAATTGCAAAATTGGTTCCAAATTTGAATTTATTCATTTATTTATTGATGTTTAAGATCACTTTCAGCACAGATGTCTATATCATGACCACATCATTCTTAGAGGTTCTAGAGGATCAGTTGCTAAGCTTATTCAGTCAGAAAAAAACCCATAAATTAGGGTAGGTGGCACGGTGGCATTGCGGTAACTGTTTCTCGTCAAATCACCGAAGTTAAACAATGTCGAGCCCAGTTAATCCTCAGATGGGTGACCGTCTGAGCAATCGATTCAGACTCCCGCTTTGTGTCCTTGGGCAAGGCACTTAACCCCATTTGTCCACATGGGGGCACAATGACGCTGTGTACTAAGGCATACTACACGTCGTCTTGAACCAATCTAACCCTGCCTGTGCTGCAGTGCAGAGTTACGATGTTGGGGAGCGGGCATCTGCTTGTCCTTGCTCGGTGGTTCTCCCCGAGTACTCCGGCTTCTTCCACCCGTAAAGCTGTCACGGTCATGATTAGCCATTGTGCATAAGTATGTGACCTTAAACACCAGTAAATAAATAAATAAATAAATAAATAAATAAATAAATAAATAAATAAATAAATAAATAAATTAGGGTAACAAATGAATAAAGTTCATCTGATCTATGTTGAGTTCTCATTGTCACATTTTCTCCCTTATCGACTCGTCCGATGGACGAGTCGATAAGGGAGAAAAGATGACAATTAAACTCGATGCATTTGCGACTTTTCCAGATAGACCAAGTGACAAGAATCCAGTGGTCACTAGTCCAGTTCCCTCCCAGTAAGATTGTTTGATCAGTTTATGAACAAACATAATAACAGTAAAACCGTTCAATTGTTTTTTGCTGGGTCTTGAGGTTCAGTTTTCTGGTTTGCCACAAAAAACGAAAAATTAAAAAAAAAAAAACAGCCCCAAATTTCATTAAGATCTGACTATCAGGTGAGTTATGGACTCGGGGAGCACGGTGGCTCAGTTGGTAGAGTTGCAGGCTGCAAGCCGAGAGGTCCTCGGTTCGAATCCCACCTGCGGCAACCGCGTTGTGTCCTTGGGCAAGACACTTCATCTCCATTGCCCGCGTGGGGGCACGATGACGTCGTGTACTAAGGCGTACTGCACGTCGATGGTACGCATGTCTTCAACCAATCTAACCCTGCCTGTGCTGCAGTGCGGAGTTACGGTGTTGGGGAGCTGGCAGCTGCTCGTCATTGCTCGGTGGTTCTCTCCGGGTACTCCGGCTTCCTCCACCTGTAAAACTGTCACGGTCATGATCAGCCATTGTGCATAAATATGTGACCTTAAACATCAATAAATAAATAAATAGTTATGGACTCGTAGATACTCATAATGGCTATTTTTCAATGGAAAAAGCAGCCTAACATGAAAATTGAATAATTGGACAGACTAATTTGATATGTGTCTGAAAGAGCATGCCATTCTCAATATCCATGTAAGATTTAATTATTATCTGGCTACTATCAGTTGAATTAAGGAATTATACAGGCTTATATGGGCAGACATATGTAATCCAGTATACCCCCACTTTTTAAAACAAAGATTGGCTATTTTGCACACTCTAAGGCATATGTTTCATCGTACTGAACACCTGTATGAAATTTCATCAATATCCAAGCACTAATGTTCAAGTTACAACTTAAAAAAATGTTCTAAGACGAAAAAGGGGTACAACTCTAGAAAGTGAAATGCAAGAGACATCATTAGAGATTTGTGTGAAAGCCTTTCCCATAAGCAATCTCCCAGCCAAATTTCATTGAGATCTGACAACACAAACTGAGAAACAAGGTGAACAGACAAAAAATTGGCTTTTCGTACACTCAAAGAAGGTCCATAACTCATGGAAAAAATATGCGAACAGCAAAGCGGCTCATGTTTCTGAAAGAATGCATGATACTGAAAACCTGTATAAAATTTCATCAAAATCAGAGCACAAATCTTCAAGTTATGAACCAAACAGACATCAGATGCACAAGTGGACACATGCACACACAGATGCATGCATGGACACACGCACAGATGCAATCCAGTATACCCCACATTTTTTAAAAAGTAGGGATATAAAAATCTGAGTATTCTGTTAAAACACCATTTACCAATCAGGCCAATCATTCCAATTATCTTACACATCCCCTGGTAAGTCTGTTGCTTTGTGTGAGAAAAGGGGTGGGTTAACTCCTCAATTTATATCTTTATCTGTTACAGCTAAATCAGACCTGCAAAATTATTCAAATCAGGTTTTGTTCCGACCAAAATGAACAGACTGAAATTTTGTACAAGTTGCCTGAGAACTCTTCTTGTAGACCAGCTCATGATAAACTGTTGTACGAAAACTATTGTTCTCTTATCTATTGTTTAACCCTTTGAACCCTGGTGGTATCTTCCATGTCAGTTCAAATGCAGCAATTAGAAGGTCCATATTCATTATTAGGGGGTATACCAATCAATATTTTCAACGTGCAACCTTGGGGCTGCTCGTTGAAAATAGTGATGGGTGTACCCCACACATTCACTTAGCAGCAGTTTATCTTTGCTTTGGAAAGGAAGAAATTGTTTTCTATTACTGGATTTACATTACTGCACCTTACTGTAAAGCACATATTTATTTACACAGTGTTTTGTGTGGTAATTGGAGGAGAAAGTGCTTTGGAGTTGCAGAAGGCTGAAAAGATATTTCCAGAATCTAATTTTTGATTCAGTATTTTTATTAAAAAAAAGTGTTTCTTATCCTCATAAATAAATGAACCCTTTACCTAACACAATCAGGAGACAGATCTATCAAAAACAAATTCTTGAAGAACTCAAAAATTTTATTTTTTTCCTCAAAAAACCTAGAGTTTTTTTACCCATTATTGGAATGATCTTGATGGGCTCATTGCAATGTGGGGTCATAAGCTATGTTATTGAGGGTTAATTTTGAGTGCTAGAAGCCACTATCAGGACTCTACTGAAAAGTGCTGAAAGCCACTTTAATGACTTTACACTGTATGCATTACCTTGTTATTTAAATAGTAGTAAAAAAATATATAAATGTACATATCAAATTGTTTTGTTACAATTTATTGGAGAGTACCAACAGGCACACACTCTAACAAATAGGAACAAAACAACTATTTATGAACAAAGTGTTGTGAAAACTAAGGCTCCCCTTACTGGTAGCATTGTATCTTTGAATGAAAAACACGAGTTACAAATCACCTTTGCAAAATAATTTAGAACTCAAAAGTTCTAAGTTTTTTTTGTTGTCAAAATTTTATTCACATTTTAATGACTTGTTACAATTTATGGGAGAGTGCCTACATGCACTCTCCCATAAATTGTAACAAGGCAAATCCACTCAGAGGTAAATAATATCAAAATCAAATATTAGTTGCAGCACATCCACAGAATATGAAGCCTTTATTTAAGCTTTGGTACTCGCACTTCAGAATAAAGCCCAAAAATGGGCTTCCATCACTTAACCAGTTAAGAGTCATGAGAATTCAACTGTTTCAGATGTATCAGGCCTGTTCTTTTGAAAATCATAGGAGGGCAGTTGCCGGCTCTCCTTGATCTATATTCAGGCGGGTACAAGCGGGTACAAGCCCACCCTGGCAGGCTGGAGCATACCAAAATCATCAGAATCAGGCTTTTTGAGGAGGGCAGTTACTTGCTCTCCTCAGCAAAATTTCAGGTGGGTTATAAGGATCTGGAGCCATCGCCTGCCTCAGAATGATAGGCCTGAAGGTATCGCAAGTATCTGAGTAAGTTGATTGCTTTATGTACTGGATATTGGAAGTTCAAGATTTGGCAGCACAATTATATCACAGTTTATTATACAAATCTCAACTGCTGGAGGAATTGTGAGTGATTTTGTGTAACATGACAGCTCTTCCAACTGCTCTGGCAAGGAAAAGAATTGGGGTGAGTTGTTAAGAGTGGACTTACAGGTGAGGAATTGAAACTGTAAAACAAACAAAAAAACCAAGAGGCCCCAAAGGCTCACTTGAGAAAGTTGCTTAAAAAGGGATTTGAGGTCACATTCAACAACTATGGCTAGTTAACACTACAGAGGAATGAAGTAAACTTTTTATAATACTGTTGTCCATGTAAGATGATATATACCAAGATTTCAGGTTGCGGTAAAGAACGGGTTATTTTTTCAGAAACTAGAATTTTAAATATTTATTTTCTGTGGTAGGTGGTGTTCAAACTCCAATTGCGTCAATGTTAATATTTTTAACTTGGGGGCAGGGACCAGCCTAGGGGGGAATTTTAGGGAGACTTCATGTCTCCCTCCAGAAAAAATAGGGAGACTGCAGAGTCAAGTAGGGAGACTCCATCGGACCTACTAATTACCGACCAAAACAGTCCAAAACCGACCAAAAGTGGTAATTACCGACCAAAATACCGACAAAAACCCAATGAGTAGTGACCAAAAAAATAATAGATGGGTTGTTGGGCTCAGAGTTTTGTAAATTCAAGATAATAATGACGATTACCGATGTTCCATAATTATTTATTTGTACATTCTCTGTTCACTAATGATGAGATAATGGTTTGTGTGCAGAAACATAAGCCTTATATTCCAATTGTTCTCATGTTGTTTAACCCTTTACCCAATGGAACGGTAAAAATGGCCAGTGCCATTCACAAAAATTGCCATTCAAATTTTATTATCTTTTCATTTTTTGCCTCATTAAAATAGCTATGACCCCTCATTAAAACGAGCTTGTCAAGTTCATTCCAATGAGTGGGTCATAAGTTGTTTTTGAGACAAAAAGTTTAATTGTTCAGTCATTCAAGAAATATTTTTTTTGCTGTGCCGCCTGCTACAGCGCTGTGCAAAGGGCTAAATTGAAAGAATAAAATATTTTATTTTTGTTGAATCATTGCCTTTTTTCGGCGAAAGTGGTTTCATTCAGTTTGTATGGTGTGTACTGTGTGTACTGTTGCTGTTACAAAAATCCCGCAGGACATACATACCCCACTAAAAAATATATTACGGATTCCAAGTTTAAATTACCCATCTCATCAGAGTGATAACGCGTCTGATAACTAATGGATACACAGGCGTTTACATAGTTTATTCTAGCAGATTCTAGACTAACCTTTTAACCTTTTTTCCGGCAGAGTGCCACCCACACATGTCACACTACCTCAATGATGCCTGCAACATCACTTTCCGGCAATTTTCCGGCAAAATCTTCCAGTCCCCTGACTCCCCTCTAAAAACTTTGACCCGTACGTCCGTGCTCCTGTAGTTTTTGGGCCCGATTTCTCTCATGGGCTGACTTCTCCTAAATTGCTATGGGGTGGGGTCGACTTCGTCATGGGGCAAAGTTCTCCTGTTCTCCTCCGACTTCTCATAAATTGTTTTGGCCGACTTCTCCGTGGCCAATTTTGTAATGGCTGGACTTCTCTGCACCTACAGGTACTCAGATAAAACTGAGAACTTATCTACTGAGGGAGGTGAAGACAATCGATCCAAAAAATCCTTATCAAATGTAATTTTTTTGAGTTTTCAGCTTGTGCCAAGCACCTGTGTCCGCCCCAACAAATAACTGCTTAAAAACCTTTCAGATTCTAAAAAATTGTATTTTTTTGGTCGGTATTCATTTAATTTTTTGGGTCGGTACTCATTGGGTTTTGGTGGGTATTTTGGTCGGTAATTAGCACTTTTGGTCGGTTTTGGATGGTTTTGGACTGTTTTGGTCGGTAATTAGTAGGACCCGACTTCATAGGCAAGTAGGGAAAATTTATGTACCACCCCCTGCTGCTCCTTGATATTTTCAGCTCGTGGTCCTCCATTAATGCCTGATTAATCCAGGTCAGTTGTCTATGATGCATCTATGCCAGGTTAAAAAATCACAAAGTAATTATTGATTGAAAATCCCCCACTGCTACCCTCTCCTTCATGACCCCTCCCCTCTTCTTCATGCCAATCCCTCCAGCACCCTACTGTGTGCCTTTCACCAAAGTGTGCTAAGCTAATAATTTCCCAAGTCTGAAAGTGTGAACAGGACCAGATGTAAGAAGGATGCTTGGAAGGTACTTTTTCAAGATCCTTCATATGCACACTTGTGCCCTGTACAAAGCTTTTCTTGTGATCAATAAAACTTTTTTTTCCCGTGTTTCAATTCCATTCGTGTTTTTCTGGGAATAGACGGCCCAACAGTTAACAGTCGTCAGCAAAACGAAATAAAAATACAGTGTTAGAAAATACGTCCCTTCTGTGTACATTTTCAGCATTCTAAGCGACGTAACCTACTTTCAAACTGGGTTATTTTGTTGAGTCGCACAAGTCACTTATTTTCGTTTCGACCCTTGAAGCTCCGACGGAAACGCAACAAAATAGAAATAAACAGCTGCGCCATGAGCGCATGATATGCCCGTTATTAATTACAAGAGGGAAGCACACAAAATGAGTATACATGTGTACTTGTCAGGGTTTTTTTATATTCCTGTACAATAATCATAACCAACATCATACTGTGTTCAATAATTTGGAAATAAAATTATTTGAATTTCATGTATATATCTTATGTCTATAGAGATCATAACTTCAAGAAAAAATCAACGATTTTCTAAGTAATAAAGTCCCATAACTCTGGAATGACTAATCGAACGGCGACACCAACCGAAAGGGAGCTTCCTTCCATCAACATAAACCACCTACCAAAAACTCGTGAAAATCTCTTGAAGCGTTCTCGAGTTATCGTACGTGTAAAAAAATCAACAATTTTCTAAGTAACAAAGTCCCATAACTCTGGAATGACTAATCGAACGGCGACACTAAATGAAAAGGAGCTTCCCTCCATCGATATACACCACCTACCCAAAAATCACGAAAATCTCTCAAAGCGTTCTCGAGTTATCATACGACGTGTAAAAAATCAACAATTTTCTAAGTAATAAAGTCCCATAACTCTGGAATGACTAATCGAATGGCGACACTAAACGACAGGGAGCTTCCCTCCATCGATATACACCACCTACCCAAAAATCACAAAAATCTCTCAAAGCGTTCTTGAGTTATCGTACGATGTATGACCGGATGAAAAGACAGATGGACGGACAGATGGAGACGGACAGATGGACAGCAGTATACCATAATACGACCCGTTTTTTCAGAACGGGCGTATGGTTGCCGACAGATTTGTATGTGCCTTCTGTGGGTCTAGCAAATTTATTTGAATCAACTTGAATTGACATATGATAAGAAACAAGCATTATCAAAATCGTTCAGTTTGGTCCAGTAGTGTTTGAAGAAAAGCCAATAATATAAAGTTTATGCTGGCCAGAAAGACGAGACGGAAAAGGATCATTAAAGACCACCCCCCCCCCCCCCCCCAAGCTCTGCTCAGGTGAGTCAAATACCTGAGTGATTGATGATGAAGTATCAGTTCATTGCCAACTGGACAATATCACCTATGTTGCTCAGTGTGACAAACTTTTCTCTACGCCAGGCCCACTTCCCAAGATGTGTTTGCATATCAGGGCTTACCGGTAGTAAAATGCATTTCAATTGGACAAATGGATGAATGCAACAGATGACAAAAAACAACATTCTAAGCGGTTTGTTAGTGTGACCAACTTATGGTCTGTGCCACTTCCTGTGCAGCAAAAACTGTAAAATGCACAATTATTTTGGGGTGTCAAAATTTGTCCACATCTACCTGCCTTGTTACAATTTATGGGAGAGAGACTTGAGGCATTTGCCCATCTCTAACATGGCAAATCTACACACACATTAAATAATTTCAATCCAGAGATATAAAATGAAGGACATCCACAGAATATGAAGTCTTCAAGTTGTGGGACCAGAGCATTTCAGTGTAAAACACTGAATATGGGTTCCCAGCACTCTACCAGTTAACTCATAGAGTGCCATGAGCTCATATTAGGTCTTATAACTGAACTGCAGCTTGAAGTCTTCATATTCTGCATATGTACTTTACATTATCTTTGACGTGGAATTATTTATGGGAGAGTGACTACAGGCACTCTCCTATATATTGTAATAGGGCAAAGCCAAATGAACAAATTTGGATGATCACAAATAATTCAGTCAAAGATCACTTACCAATCGGTCCAGTTCAGGCCTGAAGCTATGAGGGTTAAAATCACCCGACATAGGACGGCGAAATGCCGAAGTCATACCCAAGGTGTGCAGCATTGAGGAAGGGGTGTGGGGCGATGCCCTCCCATATTCTTCCCCACCTAGGTGCATTACTCCCTCCCATTGGTGGGGGTTTGGGATACCTTCTCCATGAAAATTTTTAAAAGACAAGCCTCTGATAACGATTCTAGAGTATCTTGGCTTATGATATCCGGCTTTTCTAGCAGCTCAATAAGGCATGATTAAGATATGGTGGTTTTTCGGTGCCTCTGAGAATGAGCGAGGAATCGGGTGTTTTGTAGCTAGACTGTAATGCAGAAGAGGAATATAATGTCGTGCCGATGTTCATTTCTGACAGATTCTCTCAATCTTTAAACAATATTCGGAATATGGTTGAAAGATTGAGAGAAGCTATCAGAAATGGATATCTGTATGACTAGGCTTTGTTGGTCAGAATTGTTGTCCCCGACAGCCACTGAAAATTTCCAATGGAGACTGTCATGGAGGGAGGGGGGGGGGGGTGCCAACCTTTCACCCCCACTGGCTTCAGCCCTGGTTCAGTTTCCAGATCTCTTTGTGTCCGCGCAAATTTAACACTTGATGAGCTAGAGGTCAAAAGGATGATACCTTGGCTGCCATACCTTGATCTTTACATTGATTATTATGTGTTATTATCATTTATTAATGTTTAAGGTCACTTTTAGCATCATAGGCTATGTCGTGACTACAAAAAAATATAAATACATTTGTTTATACTCTGCTGCCCACTACAGACGGCCTGGGTACAGCTTATTTTGGGCCTACCAGATTAATATAAGGATCTTTCCAAAAGTGTTTAACAAACAGTATTAACTCTCTGCACTCTGATGCACTCTAAAAATGGCAATGTTTTCAGCAGCAAATATTTCCCATACTGCAGTTTGATATTTAACCTAATATACTTTGTTCGATAGAGCTCAGTGAGCTCTGTCAAACAAGATATAATTGGTTCAATTGATAGTTAAACAAGAGAAAAACAGAGTGATTGTTTCTAGCAAAACAGACTTGCAGGAATAGATAAATACTGTTGACCTGGAGCCGATACTATAAAACATTTACAATCGAATTTGTAGAATTGTATTTTCTACCTATTAATGTAACTGACTAAAATGAATCATTAGCAATTTAAAAGATATGGCAATTTGCCAACTGGCAAATTGCCACCACATCTTTGAAAATACTAATGGTTCATTTCAACCCATTTAAAGTCATAACTAGAAAATACAATTCTAGAAAATACAATTGTAAAAGTTTTATAGTATTGGCCCCTGGAAGTCATTTGCAGATGAAACTGTTACAGTTTTATAGTAACAACACACACTTAAATGCTACAACAGCATTGACAGTCTCTCTCATTATTTGTGTAGCCTTAAACAGGTATCAATGAACAATCTGACAGTCATTGTACACCATTTCAAGTGAAATGTTGGCTGAAAATGGTAATCCTAATGACATCTCTAAGGGCGGTGAAATGACTGCAATGTGCTCGTTAGGGTGGTCATAATTTTATAAGAATATTGTTGTGCAACACAATTTTTAGAACATACAAAACCAATTCTTATGGTCTGCTGGAAAAAAGAAACATCTTTAACCCTTTAACGTAACTGTCATATCCAACAAGTACTATTAACCCCTAGCGCTCTGGTGATGCAACAAAATTTTCTCCAATCACTCTGTTTTTCTCTTGTTTAACTATGAATTTAACCAATTATATCTTGTTTGACAGAGCTCACTGAGCAGTGAGCTCTGTCAAACAAGGTATATTTGGTTAACCCTTTACCCAACGAATTGCCCGCATCCGCCCGCGTAATATGCAAATTCAGCAGTTGAAAAAATATTATTTTTCAAAAAATGTCAACAAAACCATATCATGTGATCCCTCGTTGGAACGAGCTCATCAAACTCGTTCCAACGAGGGGGCACATGATAGGGTTTTGTTGAAATTTTTTGAAAAATTTAAAAAAATTATATTTAAAATAACAAATTTTGATATCGTCTTTGTTGGGTAAAGGGTTAAATATCAAACTGCATTATGGGAAATATTTGCTGTGGAAAACATTGCTCTTTTGACACCAGAATGCAGAGAGATCTTCAAGCGTTTACTTTCAAAACATAACTTATCACATGACCTCATGCCAACCATATTTTGGAGGCGAAACAAGAAAATAGTCAGTTATTTTAGAAAAAAATTTGTGTAAACATCATCCACCTGACATGTTGGGTAAGGGCTAAAACCAAGAACAAAACTGTTGTTGCAGTTGCATGGGAAACAGACTTTGTGACAACCCTGCAAATTCTTCATAAGATCATAAGTTATTGTGATGAATTGATGGTAACATATCCTGAGGTTTGTGGTTCCGAGTTCATGTTCAACCGAGGAGTTGAGCTAGGGCTGCATGATATTCAAAACTGAATACCGGTATCGGTATTAAAAAAAATACCGCGGTATACCGGTATATCGAAAACTGTTCAGATATATGAACACAAGTACCACAATCGAGACTCGAAGCATCACAGTCGGAACGAATTAGCATGCCTTGATGATGCGGTTCGAAAAACCTTTACCCAACACAGACGATATCAAAATTTATTATTTTCAAAACTAGTTTATCAGATTTTCCCCAAAGATTTCAACAAAACTATATCATGTGACCCCTCATTGGAATGAGCTCAATGACGAGCTCGTTCCAATGAGGGGTCACATGATATAGTTTTGTTGAAATTTTTGAAAATTAGTTTTTCAACTGCCGAATTTGTATATTACGAGGGCACAAGCAGATGATTCCTTGGATAAAGGGGTTATATTATTCATTCGGGGCTACAGTTAAACAAGAGGCCCCACGTGGCCTTAATCGCTCACCTGACAAAGTGACTCTAAGAAGTATTTTAGGTCACCTTCACCATGTCATGCCTCATCAACATTAACTGGTTGAGTGATAGATTTTGTTTGAAGTTCAACATTTGTTACCTAAAATTAGTTTTATTTAAAATCATTGGTGTGTGGCCAATCTCCAATGATTTTTAATAAAGCAAATTTATCTCTGCAGACAAACTGGTTTAGCATGAAGCACAAACAAGGAATGTGAAGAGATAGCCTTGGACATCTCTCCCCAACTGTGGATATCTTCCATGTGCTACATGTATATATTTGCATGCAAGAAAACAAAAATTTTCACAAATTTTATTTTTTTTTATCATCATTGGAACAAGCTCAAACAGCTTATTCCAATAGGGGTATGGGAAGATCAGGTATATTTTTGAGACAGAAATGTGAATATATAAATAATGGTGTTTTTTTGTGAATGATGCTGGAGAATTTTGCGTAAAGATATGGTAAATGGTTTGTTCTAGATACAGAATGATGCAAAAGTATTTAAATTTGATTAGGCAAGTTGTTCCTATAATGCATTTAAAAATTGAAGTAACTGTTTTTTTGCTGACGAACTTTTAGGTGTGTGTGTCTGTGTTTGTGTGTGTGTGTGTGTGTGTGTGTTTGTGTGTGTGTGTTTGTGGGGGGGGGGGGGGTGTAAGAGTGTTCTTGCAAACAAAATTCCTGAATAAATGGAAAATTTTATTTTTTGTGTGAAAGACATAGTGCGTGAATGTTGATTGGAACAAGCTTAGAGAGCTCATTTTAATGTGAAGTCATAAAGCTGTGTTTTACGTACGAAATTCTGGAATAACTAAAAAAATTGCTTTTTTGTCTCAAAAAGCATGGTGTGCGACCTCTCATTGGAATGAGCTCAAAAAGCTCATTCCAATGGGGTATTTACAAGCGATAAGTACATGTATGTTTAAGAGACAAAAATTAAAATTTGAATAGCGATTTTTGCGAAGAATGCTGACAAGTTTTGGCAGTTATGCTGGTAAAAAGGTAAGATATGCAAAGTGGTTGTTTTTTAGAGGCGACATTTAATTAAGGGGAATTAACCCTTGATTACTGAGGTAACTTCTAAAAGTACTGAAATTTCATGAAGCAATGTGAATAACAGACAACAGTTGCCTAAAAATTTCATGAATAACTAAAATTTTTATTCCTTTGTCTCGAAAACATGGCATATGACCTTTGTTGGAATGAGCTGAATGCGTGTGTTCCAATGAGGGGTCATAAAATTTGAACGAAGATTTGTGTGAATAATGCATTAGTACTGCTAGATTTGGGTAAACGGTTCACCCTGGATACCACCCCTTCTATAGTAGATCTTTTCTGCAAATTTTGTCTAAGATTCTATCAACTTTACAAATAAATACGTTCATGAATCACAATCAGATCCACCCTACAATGTTGCATACCAAATATCAAAAGATTCTGCCTGCTGGATCTGGAGAAGAAGATTTTTTAAGAAATATGCCTGAAACGCACTAAGTTAAAATTTGGGCTCCTATACGGAGCCCAAATATAAACCCAGGGGGCCGATTTGAACAAACTTGAATCAGATCCACCCCACAATGTTGCTTACCAAATATGAAAAGATTCTGAAGCTGGATCTGGAGAAGAAGATTTTTTAAGAAATTTGCCTGAAATGCACTAAGTTCGAATTCGAGCTTCTATAGTGAGCCCAAATATGAAACTAGGAAGCCGATTTGAACAAACTTGAATCAGATCCACCCCACAATGTTGCATACCAAATATCAAAAGATTCTGCCTGCTGGATCTGGAGAAGAAGATTTTTTAATAAATTTGCCCGAAATGCACTAAGTGCGAATTCGGGCTTCTATATTAAGCCCAAATATGAATCCAGGGGGCCAATTTGAACAAACTTGAATCAGATCCACCCCTCAATGTTGCATACCAAATATCAAAAGATTCTGCCTGCTGGATCTGGAGAAGAAGATTTTTGAAGAAATTTGCCTGAAATGCACTAAGTGCGAATTCGGGCTTCTATATTAAGCCCAAATATGAATCCAGGGGGCCGATTTGAACAAACTTGAATCAGATCCACCCCGCAATGTTGCATACCAAATATCAAAAGATTCTGCCTGCTGGATCTGGAGAAGAAGATTTTTGAAGAAATTTGCCCGAAATGCACTAAGTTTGAATTCGAGCTTCTATAGTGAGCCCAAATATGAATCCAGGGGGCCGATTTGAACAAACTTGAATCAGATCCACCCCGCAATGTTGCATACCAAATATCAAAAGATTCTGCCTGCTGGATCTGGAGAAGATGATTTTTTAAGAAATTTGCCTGAAATGCACTAAGTTCGAATTCGAGCTTCTATAGTGAGCCCAAATATGAATCTAGGAAGCCGATTTGAACAAACTTGAATCAGATCCACCCCACAATGTTGCATACCAAATATCAAAAGATTCTGCCTGCTGGATCTGGAGAAGAAGATTTTGTAATAAATTTGCTTGAAATGCACTAAGTTCAAATTTGGGCTCCTATACTGAGCCCAAATATAAACCCAGGGGGCCGATTTGAACAAACTTGAATCAGATCCACCCCACAATGTTGCTTACCAAATATGAAAAGATTCTGCCTGCTGGATCTGGAGAAGAAGATTTTTTAAGAAATTTGCATGAAATGCACTAAGTTCAAATTCGAGCTTCTATAGTGAGCCCAAATATGAATCTAGGAAGCCGATTTGAACAAACTTGAATCAGATCCACCCCACAATGTTGCATACCAAATATCAAAAGATTCTGCCTTCTGGATCTGGAGAAGAAGATTTTTTAAGAAATTTGCCTAAATGCACTAAGTTCGAAATCGGGCTCCTATACTGAGCCCAAATATGAACCCAGGGGGCCGATTTGAACAAACTTGAATCAGATCCACCCTACAATGTTGCATACCAAATATCAAAAGATTCTGCCTGCTGGATCTGGAGAAGAAGATTTTTTAAGAAATTTGCCTGAAATGCACTAAGTTCGAAATCGGGCTCCTATACTGAGCCCAAATATTAACCCAGGGGGCCGATTTGAACAATCTTGAATCAGATCCACCCCACAATGTTGCTTACCAAATATGAAAAGATTCTGCCTGCTGGATCTGGAGAAGAAGATTTTTTAAGAAATTTGCCTGAAATGCACTAAGTTCGAATTCGGGCTTCTATAGTAAGCCCAAATATGTATCCAGGGGGCCGATTTGAACAAACTTGAATCAGATCTACCCCGCAACATTGCATACGAAATATCAAAAGATTCTGCCTGCTGGATCTGGAGAAGAAGATTTTTGAAGAAATTTGCCTGAAATGCACTAAATTCGAATTCGAGCTCCTATAGTGAGCCCAAATATGAATCTAGGGAGCCGATTTGAACAAACTTGAATCAGATCCACCCTACAATGTTGCATACCAAATATCAAAAGATTCTGCCTGCTGGATCTGGAGAAGAAGATTTTCAAAGAAATTTGCCTGAAATGCAGTAAGTTCAAATTTGGGCTCCTATACTGAACCCAAATATAAACCCAGGGGGCCGATTTGAACAAACTTGAATCAGATCCACCCCACAATGTTGCATACCAAATATCAAAAGATTCTGCCTGCTGGATCTGGAGAAGAAGATTTTTTAAGAAATTTGCCTGAAATGCACTAAGTTCGAAATCGGGCTCCTATACTGAGCCCAAATATGAACCCAGGGGGCCGATTTGAACAAACTTGAATCAGATCCACCCTACAATGTTGCATACCAATTATCAAAAGATTCTGCCTGCTGGATCTGGAGAAGAAGATTTTTTAATGTTTTTCCCATTGCCTACAGTGTTAAAAAGTGCTGACTCAGCACTTTTTCAAAGTCCCGAAACTGTACCCTATGATAAAACCGATGGCAATTTTTTTTTACCAATCCTTTCTGTTGGTCCTAAGGAAGCTGCACACCAAATAAAAATTCTCAGTGCCGTGCAGTTTTGGAGATATGGGCGTTTTAAATTTTTTCTATTTTTAGCTCCTGCGGTTCCCACGGGGCTGCGGGAAAATTTTTTTTTGCATAAATCAAGTACTCATGACCCAATAAGCCCTCACATAAAATTTGGTTCAAATCAGCCTCTCGGTTTGGAAAATAGAAATTTTGGGCGGGGCAAAAAATTTTGCCCCTCTCATAACAACGTCAAGTATAGCCCCACAAACTTCTCTTGAACAAATCTGAGTCTACACCTCAAAAGGAAGCTGCACACCAAATATCAAGTCTCTGCTACTGCTGGTTCATGAGAAGAAGATTTACAAAGATTTTGGTGCCCCTTGGGGGTGTGGCACCACCCAGGAGGAGGGGCAACTTCATTTGAACAAATCTGAATTGGCATTAGGTAATAAACATTTAGCCAACATTTGAATAAAATTGGGCTAGTGGTTTAGGAGGAGAAGTCGATAATGTAAAGTTAACGCCGGACGGACGACGACGGACGACGGACGACGGACGACGGACGACGGACAGAAAGTGATTAGTTAAGCTCCCCTTGAGCTTCGCTCAGGTGAGCTAAAAACTCAAGACATCTTGAAAATTAAAATGTGTGTAAATAAATAATGATGATAAACCGATATTTTTGTAATTACACCGGTATTCAATCGATATTGATTTGAATATCGGTATATATCGGTTTATCGGTATACCGTGCAGCCCTAAGTTGAGCATCAAGGTTGAAAATAAGGTCTGAGCCACAAACCTCAGACCATATTACCGCCAAATCATCACAATAACATATATGTTCCAATAAGACCCTACCCATAGACCAAAACCCACTTCACAAAATGAACAAGGCAACGTTTAACGATAACAAGTTTAGTAAATAAACCTCTTATATACTCCAGAGCTTCAATGGACAAATAATCTAGAAATCAGATAAAGGTTGAGGTCATTCGATCTTAGTTAAAATCATAAAGTGATCTGTAATTCAAATAACACTTTATTAGGAACGTCATCTGAAAAAAATCTAGAAACATGAAGCAGTTTGCATGTCACTCCATTGATGAAATAATTAGGAAACGAGCAACGTCATTTCAAATTTACGCGTGCCAACATCAAATGATAACATAAGCGACTGGAGCCATAAACAGAAAAAACTGAGCAAGCTCTCATTCAATCAGATGGCATTAGCCTTAGCCAGGCTTGGCAATTTCAGGAGAGCGATTTTTTAGCTCTCCTTACTGCCCTCCTGAAAGAATTAAGGAGAGCGAAAAATTGCCCTCCTAAATATTTTGGTCTGGGATGATTGAGATTACATGTATTATGCTCACATTAAATTTTTGTTGTAAAGCAAAAATGTAATTTAACTTCGAAGTCACATAACATCACGTAATTTCATTTTGAAAGTGGTTTAGTGGTAAAAGGTAATGGCTGCAACCATACCCAAACACAGTTGCAATCATTTGAAGCAAAATGGGTCACAGCAATATTTTTTTTCTATCAGTTTCAAGTTCAACAACTGACATCACAGTTTGAGGAGTAATTATTCAAGGAATATTGACACTATAATATACTACCATTACTACTATCCTGTCACTTGAAGCACTTGCACCAGGATGTGACTGTAGATTCAAGCAGACCTGTTGTCCAAGAAAGTCATACGCCTACCACTACCACCTTCAACCCCCTTGGGGGGTTGAAGGTGGTAGTGGTAGGCATATGACTTTCTTGGACAACAGGTCTGGGTACACACACAGGTCTTGTCAAGTGTGTGTTCGGTTGTTGAGTGAGACATCTAGATGTCTAAGAGATTTCGCTTTGCCTTAGTAAAGTTAATAAAATCACTGATGTAGTCTGTTGGTTTCAGTTTCAATGAGTTCGTTCAACTGGATACTTAAAATGCTGTGTAAAGCTAATTGCTCTCCTAAGCTGATTGAGGAGAGCGATTCTTTGCCCTCCTGCATTTTTCAGAATGCCAGGCCTGCTTAGCCTTATTGGAACATAGATGGTTGTAAAGGAAGTTTCAGGTTGATTTGAGGTATTCTGGGTACATCAGGTTCATCCTAACACAAAAAAGCCCAGTAAAAGCTTTTTCTGCAAAGAAAAGTTAAATGTCAAGCAAATGATGCCAAGATGTTACACTCACCTGCAAGCCTTGTACTCCAGTAACAATGACAAAATTTTTGTACCATGTACCCCAACATCAACTTCAAATACTTGAGAAAATGAGCCTTGAGCTTTCAAGAAGTTAGTATCTGCAATGGTTTGCCATGTCATTATCCAACAATACATTGTATTCAACTGGTAGAGTGCCAGAAGCCTTATCATAGCTCTACTGAAAAGTGTGGAGAGCCACTTTAGTGGTTTTACAATGTTTGCATTAGCTTTTTGCTTTCCCAGCAGTAGAAAAAAAATTGTTTAGAAAGAATTGCATTCTTGCAATTTTTTGGAGAGTGCTAATCCAATAAATTGTAACAAAGCAATTATTTTGAACATCCTCTTGCTGGTATCATGATATCTTTGAAAAGAAAAATATTCACATTAAATATCACCTTTGAAAACTAATTTAGTACTCTACCAGTTAAATTGTCGAAGGGCAACTGAAAATACTTCTTTTTACAAAATCTCTTACGGTTTAGTTTTAAATATTTCAGGTACTTAGTAAATAACACTTTTTTGAGAAGCACTTTTAGTTGCACAGCAAGATAAAAGTATGTCCCCCAATCTTTGAAAAGTTGCTGGATTTGGCACTGACAGGGTCCACACTGATCGAAGAAAAACAAAAATCCAGAAGTTTCCTCGGGAGTTTTTTAGTGCTTTCCAGGACATTTACCTTAAATAATTTGAATCCTTTGTAGTGTTGTTTGTATTCATACCATTTAATAAATCTTTAATTCTTCTTTATAGATAATTCCTGACATTGATCCACAAAAACTTCTCAAGGATCAGTGTCAGGTCATGATATTAAATTATTTGATAAAAAATGCAATTTTAACAACAAAAAACCTCATAAAATACCACAACTTGCAAGAACACAATTTCACCAAAACAGGCCAAGCAACTGTCCAAAAATACTTTTCATGGATTTTCCAGGACTTTTTGAAGAAAGCCTTTGGTTTTAAAATTCAAGCTCAGGTACTAACACACTTGAGCTAATGAAGAACTACTCTATAGAGACTGAAGATTCTAGAAGGGGGACTGCAGCATTGGGGGAGTTTTAAAAGGAAAAGGGTGCTTGAGGATTGTAACAGAAACTGGTGAGCTGGAATTTGGACCAAGAGTTCTTTAGACGGGTTATATATATAAAAAGGATGCACCAGTTTTTGAGGAGTACATGGATGGATCGTTTGTTCAAAGTGACAACCAAGTCACTGGAGTTGAGTGGGAGAATAGGTAAAGGTGAGGAAAGAGTGTGCCAAATGTGTAACTTAGGCATAACCGACATGCTGGAACATTTCATTTTAGAATGCACTAAATATTTGCTTACTAGAACAAAACTCCTTGGGGGACTAATGGAAAAAAGGAATGAAAACATGAAGGATAATTGGATGAGGAATGACATGAGAAAAAGGGTCAAGTTTATAATTGGGGAAATCGAGATGGCAACAATGTGGGGGAAATATGAAACAGTTTTTTACTGAACGCTGGGAGATTATGAGGGAGAGCAGGGGAGGAATGCCCCGGTAGGGCACTGGGTTAATGTAGACCTCCTCATTAGAGGACTGTGACAAATCAGCAGAAAACTGAAGATTTATTATTGGTGACACCAACATTGTAAAGGAAAACACACAGCAGAGGGTTTAAGTCAGAATTAGTGTTGGCATAAATGTGCAGTGGCCAAGGAGAAAATTTAAGTATGGGTGGGGAGAAGGGTGGGTATTTGGGGCTGAAATGTAAGGGGGAGAATGATGTAAAAATTTGTGACCTAAGAAGTGATCTAGGTGATTTTAGGTGATTAACCATTTACCTAATGAATTGGACGCATCTGTCTGCATAATGTACAGAATATTTTTTTAAATGTTCAACAAAACTACATCAAGTGACCATCTCATTGGAAAGAACTCATTCCAATGAGGGGGTTACATGATATGGTTTTGATTAATTTTTTTTTTAAATTTAAAAAAATAATTTTTGATTGGAGATGTGCGGTATTGGAATTTTAGGTTTGGCATCGGCTTTGGAATTTATAGAGGGGAATACCACAATGGTATCAGTTCGGTATTCTGTATCTGACTTAAATGAGATTTGCTGATAGTACCAAAGGGGAATTCACATCAGGAAAATACAGAATAAGGTGTTCTATCATTCTATCACAAATGCCACTACCAATGAGCTAATAATGGCATTCTTTTGCCAACAAAAGTAATATCTAAAGAAATTTTGTGACTTGTTCCAAACACACCTGGACATTTAAAGGCTTATTTAAGGCTTTTTCAATCTCAGAGCATGTGCCCCCACCACCCAATAATAGGAGGTCCTGCTGACAATAGACAAATTACCTGGGTAGTGATTTTTAGTCAAGTCTTGGCTGCCTTAACAGGCAGCCAAGACTTTAACTAGAAATAACTTCTAAACAACTGAACATGTACAGGTTGCAGTCCAGTGGGAATTCAGGACAGTTGCCCAGGCCTTAAGGGTTAACAAAACTGAGAAGAAAATCAGTCATTTCTTTCATGAAAATGAACACTTCAACTGCTATCAAGCATCAACAAGGGCTTATAAATATTGAATGTTGGAAAATTTGAAAATATAGGTTTCGACATTCAATGATTGGTTTGGTTCAGTTATTTGGTATCTCCATATCAGTAGCAGTTTGGTTTTTCAGTTCTCTACGTGGCGAGTGGATTGTTACTAAATCACCCATGGAGTGGAGTTATCACCCAAGCTATAACTTTTAAATTTTGTACGTATCGACAAAAAACATTAGCAATCTTTCAGCCAATGGACCTCCGGGTCTAACCCGGAGGTCCATTAGTTGAAACTTTGCTTGTACTGGTTATGCTTTGCAACAAATTTGCAATTATTGCTTGGGTGGAATCTCCACTCTGCGGGTGATTTAGTGATAATACACTCTGCACATACTGTATATTGCCCATCTCTATTTTTGAGAAATTTGATGGTTTATACCCAACAAGACGAATGTTGAAAATGGTCATCCAAACAAGACAAGTCACAACAAAACAAATTTAATTAAGATGACTATATAACCCATCTTTTTTGAGGTTTGGGGCAAAAATGTATATAAGAAAGGTATTATGAAGTAGAATTTTATTTTTCAAGAAAAACAAACCATGTATCTGAGATATTTTATTTATTATAAACCAGCCCAAAAAACTCAATAAAATCACACTAGTGTGACAAAAAATAAAAGAGTTTACATCTTGTACCATTTAATATAATAATTTAATTTTTTTCCATTTGCACATTATTTATGCTTTATAAATTGTGAGGAAAATTTTCAGTTTATCAATGATAGGGGGTGGGAAGGTTCAGTATTGAATTGTGAATTATCCTTTCCATTTTATAATGTGTAAATTACGAGTGGATGGAAATTATGACAAGGAGTATTCAAGAAGGCTTATTTTAACAGAAATTATTCCAACTTTTGGTGCCTGTATCAGAATTTATACAAAAATCTCCTTTTCAAAGGTTTTTTTCAACTTTGTCGGCAATATCACATCTTTAAAATATGCATTTAGTGTCACAGGGGAGTCTTCATAAAGACATGGCAGTTTGCACTGCATTTAGTGAACACAAAGTATTGTTACTTATTCAAGAGAAAAGTGTTATATGTTCTTTGTTAGCTATTATTATATACCATAAACTGCTAACATGGCTTATTGTCGGACAAAGAGATTTCCATTAAGAAAGGTGCCACACATTGTGATGAGATGCAGTTTGCTAAAGTTTTTGTACCTTTTTTATCAATCAAACATTAAAAAACGCATTAAAAAAGACCAGGCAAAAAAGAAAAAGATCTGAAAAAACTATTGAAATTACCACGAAAATAAACTCTTGCTTGAGTTAACCCTTTACCCAATGCAGACGATATCAAAATTTATTATTTTAAATATCATGTTTTTAAATTTTCAAAACCTTTCAACAAAACCATATCATGCGACCCCTCATTGGAATGAGAAGGGTCACATGATATGGTTTTGTTGAAATGTTTTGAAAAATAATATTTTTTCAACTGCTGAATTTGCATATTACCTGGCCATTATGAATGATTTGGGCAAAGGGTTAAGCAATGATTGTGGACGATCAAGAGATGAAAAAGAAAAACAAAATTAACAACTGCTCATCAACTTCCAAAAAGGTAAAAAAAACCACCTCAAAATACCTCAAATATCATAAATATACACTTTGTATTTCTATTTTTTTTTAATTAATTTCCCCTCTAGTTAAGGCCACACAAAGTAGATCTTCTGTTTCTCAGGCCATTAGTTGTGAAATTGCATGCAGGCGAGCGGTTTTTTATTTTTTATTTCAGTAATTTCTTCCTTGCCATCAAAAGTTAATGTTCTTGGTTCAAGTTTTATGCCTCATAATCTACAGAATAGCATGGGTGGTTGTGTATTTCATCCCTTGAGTGCAAGAAGGCTTTGCAATGCTAAAGCATTGCAAAGCCTTCTTGCACTCAAGGGACAAATTCATCAATTTTTTTAACTTGGGTAAAATATCAGAGATAAACCATTTAATTTTTAATATTTTAAGTTTAAATTGGTTATAAAAAGAGAGCATGCGGCAGCCAAAAGGACCATGCGGGAGGGCCTGAGAAACAGATTTTTTATTTTTCAGGCCTAATGAAAAAAGTTTAAAGTTTTCATCTTGTTAGGATTCATCTTGTTGGGAACGTCTTGTTGGGATGACACCTGTTTGATAAAATTGATGGTGAAACTTATTCCTTTACTATTTTCAAATATTTTGAACATTCTTGGCCAAAAAGGTGAGGGAGCTTCAGTTCCCCCACCCAGCTCCACAGCCACTAATATATTAAAAAAATAACCACTCAATTTATAGCCACTTACCAATGATGTACTCTATTCCTTCTATTTTTGTGCGCACGACTTTCCGCCCAGAAACTGGTGAAATAATACCAGGATGAGAATGTGACCTTATCTGCCGTGTATATTTTTGAGCAATCTCTTCATCTGTGAGTTGTTCGTCAGGGCCAGATGTGTCAGTAATTGTTACAATTGGCAGGTCATTCATAGAACGGCTGCACTGTCGATGCAAGATCATGGATCTCCCCAAGTGGAATTCACTCATTATGATACTCAAGTCACAAATTGTTTCACGAATCTTCTCACTGTCATTTGAAGCTCAAACTTCTTGATGTTTCAACAAAAAACAAAAATCTTTCCAAATCAAAACCAAAGAATTTTTGTACCTCCAGTCATGAAATATAAATATCACTGAATCAACAAAAATACTTAATCCTTAAAAATATATGCATGGCGAAATATGTACAAAATTTATTCCTGGTATTTATTAATTCAAAGTTCAATCTGCAACATCAGTTCTTCTTTCCCAATATGTACACATTAAGTCAAATCTAGCATGGTGGTTATGCACTTCAACAAAGTGTATTTCATTCCCAACAACAGACAATTTCACTGCAGGACTTGTTTATGTTAAGAGGTGCATCTGATCCACTCTTCGCAGCAGTGTGAATAATACTGCACCTTCTAAGTACTGCAATAATATTTTTACAAAGATTAGGTTTCTCCAAAAATTCATTACTCCATCACGCAATCAAAAGAACAGACAATAACATGGTATTAAAAAAACAATGATTTCATAACTTTGAAGTTATTACGTAACATTTTCTAACATAAATTTCATCAAAATTACCATTATTACACAACAAAAATGGAAGTCTGTCAGAATATATTTTGCCACCTTCTGTTGAACTAAGATAATTCTGAAGCCTTGTCCTAACCCTTTACCTATACAGTTGAATCCTTTTAACTGAATGGCCAATGAGAATAATTCGATTACCCAAAGTATTCAATTAATAGAGATTAGGCGACTCCTGTATTCTAGAGATTAAATGGTCATTTATTCTATTATATCTTGTACTAGAACTCTGTCAAACAAGATATAGTAGAATACATGCCTGTATTGGATGTACTGAGACCAAGATACTATAGAACAAATGATCATTTAATCCTTTACCCAACGAATCGCCCGCATCCGCATGGCATAATATGCAAATTCAGCAGCTGAAAAAATATTATTTTCCGAAAAATTTCAACAAAACCATATCATGTGATCCCTCTTTGGAACGAAATCATCAAGCTCGTTCCAAAGAGGGGTCACATGATATGGTTTTGTTGAAATTTTTTGAAAAAATTTAAAAAATGATATTTAAAATAATAAATTTTGAAATCGTCTGTGTAGGGTAAAGGATTAATCTCTAGAATACAGGAGTCACCTAATCTCTATTAATTGAATTCATACAACCTATATGCAATTAACAGGTCAAATTTGTTCTGAAGGTATGGTAAATGCTTTTCCTTGGACATTATATTCAATTAACAAGATTATTCAATTTCGAGATATCCCATCAAATGGGCTTCACTGTATACCAACTTGCATAGTGAATGTGATTCATATGTTTCATAATGTAAATTTATTTATTTATTTATTTATTTATTTATTTATTTATTTATTTACAGGAGTTTAACAACACTTTCAACAGCCAGAGTCACCTCATGTCAGACAGTTTTACCAGTGGAGGAAGCCTAGGTACCCAGAGAGAACCATTGAGCAATGACGAGCAACTGTCAAGACTCCCTCAACGTACTAACTCAACACAAGCTGGATTTGCATTCGTTGAAGACATGTGCATCATCGATGTGCATTGCAACTTTGTATACAGCGCCACAATGCCCCCACGTGGGCAATCAGGAATAAGTGCCTTGCCCAAGGACACAACACAGTTACTCCTGACAGGGACTGAACTGTGAAACTCTCAGTTTGACGTTCAATGTCGAAACCACTGAATCACTACACTCCCTCATACTTCACATAATTATAATTCTTATTATTAGAAGCTTTTCTCCTGAGTCGGTCTGTATGTTTTAAACAGTGGGATTTCCCTTACATACCTCCAATTTTGAGTCAAATCGAATCTAAAATAAAATCAGGCAGATAATTTCAAAATGAAGCAAATCTCCAATCAAATCTGGCCATTATTATTAAGTTGTTCATATAACATCTTGTTCCAGACGTGAAATATAGCAAATAATGTTTATCTCCATCCAAGTACTCTAACCTGCCAAATAATAGTGATGGCTGAATAATAATAGTGATGGTCAGGATATTTGGTTGGAAATAATACCAGTGACGGCATTTTTCCCTCTATTCTTCACTGCCAAATAGAGATGGGTCAGGGTTTCCGCTAGGGGAAAATTTGTGGGCCCGGTAGTTTAAAGAAAGTGAAACTCAGATGCCGAAGGCGTCTGCCACACGAGGGGGATCTGGGGAAAATTTTGATTTTTAGGTGCTCTCTGGTGGCCTCTGGGGGCATTCTGGTCACTAAAATGCTGAATAATTGAAGTGGAAAATATGTATTATTTCCTCCTACAATTCTCTAAAATTCCCATGGGACACACAATACTACATCTGATCGGAGATTTCATAAAAATACAAACCCAAAACAAGACAAAATCCACGAAGCCTGACAGTGACTGCGACGCTTGACCTCAATTTTTTAATACAACCTGATACGTGCCAACGTAAATAATTGGAAATGCAGAGAGAACGAAATATTCTAAAAGAACCATGATGCGGACTTGTGACGTCATGCACGTGCAATTACATCATTTATCGCTCGAAATAAAAGCCAGTGATTTAAGACCAAACACGACAATTTGAGTCTGAAATTTTATAGGCAATGTTTAGGATTTGAACTTTGTTTCCCCCTCTTGTCTGGGGGTTATAAAGTATCAGGTTGTTGCCAGTAATAGTAGGCATAGTATTCAACATAATTATGCCTATATTACATGGAAACAAAGGATCCTGAGTGTTGTTACGATACATGCATTGTACTCGACATTATAACCACCAGCTTTTCTGACTGATCATAGGATGACCGGCAGGGGGAATGGGTCCGGTCGATGGACCCGCATCCGGTCTAGCGGAAACCCTGTGGGTGGTTTTGATTTTTCAGATTTGGTTTCAGTTCGGTTTCAGGAAAAACCTCGGTCTCAGGTCAGTTTTTATGTGTGTTAACCCTTTACCTAACATGGAAAAAAGACGACACTTGCAAACAAAATTCTTGAATAACTAATTTTTTGACTCAAAAACATAGGTTATGACCCCTCATTGGAACGAGCTTGATGAGCTTGTTCCAAAGAGGGGTCATAACCTATGTTTTTGATACAAAAAATGAAAATTAATTGGCGATTGTTTTAGAATAGAGCTGGCCAGTTTTGGTCATTACGGTAGGTAAAGGGTTCAGAACATGTAGAAAACAAGCCTTGATTGAAAAAAATCCGTAATAATTTATACGACACGACTCACCACAAAAAAGCCATGTCTGTAAGTATCACCATTGGGTTCAACCTATCTACCCTTAGATCATTATTAGGGGTTTTAGGGGGTCAGGTGATAAGCCTATCTGGCCAGAAAAAATCATAAATTCGGGAAACAATTGAATAAAAGTTCATGTGTTCTATGTTGTGTTCTGATTGTCACATTTTCTCCCTTATCAGCTTGTTCTGTAGTGAGTCAATAAGGGAGAAAATGTGACAATAAGAACACGATGTATTCGCCCCTTTACCCAATAGACTAAATGACGAGGTCAATAGGGGACACTAGTCCAATTCTCTTCCACTAAGATAGTTTGATTTATGCACAACCACAGTAAAACTGTTTTGATTGTTTTTTTGCTGGGTCTTACAGTTCAGTTTTCCAGTTTTGTCGCAAAAAAAACAGATCTGAACTGGAAGGCCAAAAAACCTCCCACGTGTACTGGCCAATTTATGGTTATTGTTGAGATTTTTTCTCCAAAATTATAAATAGTGTCAACACTATTATTAGACACACAAGAGTACTGTATTCAATGACGACTTGTTTGGGCAAGTCAATCAAATCAGGGATGTCAAGAAGGTGATCGATTGGGGAGATGGGTGGATGGTAAACCTGATTGGTTGTGACTGTGACGGCCCAAGTCCCGACTGATCAAATATTCCAACTACATCATTAAGGCATGCCTTCATTGAAGGCATGCCTTGATGATGTAGCTGGAATATTACCCAGGAAGGGTTACAGTTCAAAAACAAGTGTGTGAATTGCCCGTACTCTGTACTATACAGGAATAGCCGCTAAAAACAGCTCATCGTCGAGACTGCTTGGAAACTTGAATTTTGCTTCCAACAGTGGTAGTGATTGGTGAGACTGGAATTAGCATGAGTGGTGGCATGGGTGCAGATGCTATTTATGTTAATATAGCAGAAATTACACTCAGTCTTCACTTTCAGCATTATTTATGTACAATTTCCATTTGAACTATTGAGATATGAATATGACTGACAACAAGCTATATTCCAGTGAGACGATTTGAAGAGAAACGAATCGGAAAACCGATTTTGAATCGAACTGAATACCAACTTGATATTCAAAATCGAATTGAATCACAAAGCTTCGCAGGGCCCTATTGAACACTCTGAAAAGGGGAACTAGAAGAAAACGGTTGTATTGGAAAAACCCTAAATTCTGATCTCTACAGGCAACCCAGAAAATAAGCAGACTGCCAGCTGCAAAAG
This sequence comes from Pictodentalium vernedei, assembly GCA_031216915.1. Classification (NCBI taxonomy): domain Eukaryota; kingdom Metazoa; phylum Mollusca; class Scaphopoda; order Dentaliida; family Dentaliidae; genus Pictodentalium; species Pictodentalium vernedei. Next base: position 412,316,900 of record CM062294.1, on the reverse strand, counting down.
GAGGACCCCAGAGGGTGAATTTAGTGATGATACCCTGCATAGCAGGGTAGCATCACTAAATTTACCCTCTGTGAACCTCAATCTGAATCAGGGTCTCAAAACTAAACAGGAAGAGGTACCCAGAGGATAAATTGGCCCACTGTATGGGTTAGCATCATCAAATTCACCCTCTGGGGACCTCATTCTGCAAATATCAGACTGCTTATTTTCAGGCCTGTGTACAGGTCTGCATGGCTGTTCACAGTGTTAAAATTATGAAATAGCGTATATGCCATTAAGAATTATGGACTTAATTTTGGTAGTCTTTATTTGGCAGCAAGGCTTGGGTTAGTTTGTAAACAAGACTGGTACATTTCAAAATTGCAACTGGAAATATTTATTTATTTATTGGTGTTTAACTGGTGGAGTTCCAAATTATTTTTGGTCACCAAAGTTTGTTCTCATGTTTTTGCCTTGTTATAATTTATGGGAGAGTGCCTGTAGGCACTATCCCATAAATTATAACAAGGAAAATCTATACAAAGTAATTTCCTTTCAAAGATAATATGAAGCATATTCACTGAGTATGAATCCTTTAAGTCACAGTGCCTGGACTTGTGATTAAAGTTCAAGGCTTCTTACCCTCTACCAGTTAAGGTAACTTTCAGCATCTATGGCTATAATCATGACTACAACAAAAGTGAAAAGTCAAGTTTAGCCAATAGTTTATAATTATGCTACTCACTGTTGAGGACAGCCAGCCCAGAAAAATAGTTTCCTGTCCTATTTTCCTAGTAAAACAGAACTTGTCTATCACAGTACACAAGCACGGCTTTTCTTCCCAGGATTCCACAAGGAATGGAAATGGAAATGAAAAATTGGTATTTAAAACTCTCTAACACTATTTGTTTTGTGTCTTGTGTGTAATAACCTGGAGATAATAAGGATACAAACAAAATGGAGAAATTTAAATTTACCCTGAAGGCAATGCTGACACCACAATAGTTAATAATGTTATGGGCTCGAAAATAAATTTGCAGTTCATGCTGTGAATTTACTATTATTTAATATTTGCTATGTAGATGAGAATCCTGATTGATATTCCACTTTATAGTTCAAAACAAACATAATTTCTAATTCATTTGAGATTGTATTGGGGCCCCTACTGGTAAATGTTAGACTACAAAACCATCAAAGGAAAAAAAAAAAATTAAAAACTTATTTTATAAAGCCAATTAGGTTTTTAATATTCTCATGAGTGAAAAATAGATCTTTACTCTATAGATATGTAATGTACTCCGGTGAGGTGCCATTTTGAAACTTTTAACCACCTTCTCACTTATTTCAACTGTTTTATAAAAGCACCAAAAGGTTTGCTAAGGTATGCATGAGTTTGGAAGGAAGGGATTGCAGGGGGTACACTTCTTGTAGTAATTTGCTGCACACGCACATAATTTACAATTTGAGCAGTTGAAACTAGAGGTACTGTGAGCAAGCTCACAAAGTGATACCCCCCCCCCCCCCCCCCCCCGCACCTCAGTTGTTGTACTTACGAGGACACAACCATATGATGTAGCAATTGAAATGTATAAGTCAGATTATCTCCCCTTGGAAATGTCAGAATGGAATTACATTGCTTCATCCACATCTTCAGATGGAGTTCTTCCATTGTGTAAAGTTTCATGAAAATTCTTCAAACGGTTTAGGAGGAGTTGCGCTTATAAGGATGGACAGTCGGATGGACAGACAGATGGACGGACGGATGGATGGATGGACGGACGGACAGACGGACGAATGGACGGACAGATGGATGGGTGGATGGATGGATGGACAGATGGATGGACGGACAGATGGACAGGGTGATTCCTGTATATCCCCCCCCCCCCCCAAACTTTGTTTGCGGGGGTATAAAAATTATTTTAAAAAGACTTTCAACACAACCATGTCATGTGACCCTCTCATTGGAACAATCTCATTCCAATGAGGAGTCAAATGATATTGTTGTGTTGAAATTTTTTGGAAAAAGTTGAAAAAAATAAAACTGAAAATAATAAATTTTGATATTGTCTTTGTTTGGTAAAGGTTAAAGCCATTAAATTTTAAAACCGTTTAAACAATTTAATAGTTCAGTGCTTCTTTTTAAATGCTTTAATTTTCAATAATCTAAGAAAACCTTTGTCATGGTGGAATTTGTGCATTATTAATAGATTTCTAAAATAGTACTCATCTTTTCTGTAACATATCCTTTGCCCAATAAATATTGATGATACCTGCAGGGCACTCTACAAAGAGATTGCACAATAATTTTCATTTCGTTCTTCTTTTCTAAAATCTTGTCCCCATATTCAAAAAGTCTGACTTGAGTCCTAAAGTGGATTCAAATCTGAATTTTACTCATGTCAAGATATTTTGAAAAAAACTTAAGTTCAATATAGATCTCAGCAAGCCAGAAAATAAGCAGACTGTCATCTGCAAAATGAGGTCCCCAGAGGGTAAATTTAGTGATGCTACCCTGCACAGCAGGGTAGCATCACTAAATTTACCCTCTGTGAACCTCAATCTGAATCAGGGTCTCAAAACTAAACAGAAAGAGGTACCCAGAGGATAAATTGGCCCAGTGTATGGGATAGCATCATCAAATTCCCCTTCTGGGGAGCTCATTCTGCAAATGTCAAACTGCTTATTTTCAGGCCTGGATCTCAGACCCAAGTCTTCACTCAAGATCTGGAGTCGTCATCAAACACAATGCTAGATATTGCTAACAATTAAGTGCATCTGTTCTGCATCTGAGGGCTGTAGGATTTTTACTGATCTTCTTAAGCTAGTTGTTGTTATATCAATCGCCAACCTTTTGGTGAATTTTCTTGACATAAAATTTACGTGCAACAGTTGAAAAGGACTATAGTCAATTTAAAAGTAAGGAACTATTAACTTTTATAGGAAAAAATAATGAACGCCGACAGAAACTTCTTTGAACTCAGAGAAGTTTTAACTTTCATTTTTGTAACAATGTTGAAAACTCAGCTGATGTTCAGAGTTATTTATTTATTTATTAATGTTTAAGGTCACATATTTTTGCACAATGGCTAATCATGACCACAACATGAGTATCAACTCAAGATCAGGGGTGAGCGTTTATAAGCCATGCTGCCCATTTTAGAGAGGGTTTTCACCTCCCAAGCATTGGAGACTGGGTCCTATTTTACCAGTAAAACAGAGCCTGTTTACCATAGTGAACAGGAACTGCTTCACTTCCCGGGGTTCCCGAGAGAGATGTTCAGAGTTAAACCTGTGTTTAAGGTGAATTTCAGCATCTATGGCTATATCATGACTGCAACACATGCATAAAGTCAAGTTTAGACAATCATTTATACCTTTGTTACCCACTTGGTTGGATTTATTCTCCAAGCATTGGCAGGCATGTAGTCAGGATATCAAAGTTAAGGGGGCAAGAGTAATATCTAGGGGGCTAGTTCAGAAATCTGAATGTACAAAGGGGGGTAGTCGCTATGCTCAGATCTCTGGACTCATTTATACCTTTGTTACCCATTTGGTTGGATTTATACCCCAAGCATTGGCAGGCATGTAGTCAGGATATCAAAGTTAGGGGGGAAAGAGTAATATCTAGGGGGCTAGTTCAGCGATCTGAATGTACGAAGGGGGGTAGTCGCTACGTTCAGATCGCTGAACTACTAGAGGACATACAGTATAGGATGCACAGCATCATCCGAGCCATTACCAGTGAGATGGGGGTGAGCACAAGAGGGGGAGATTGTCTCCTGCTGGACTGGATGGGGGGAGGGGGGGGGGGGGGGGGTTGTGGGGGTTCCCGAGGAAAAAATTTGAAATTCAAGGCAAAAAATCCACTTTCTCAATTTCCTTGACTCGTGAATCTGTTTGTGCCCATAATTTATAAGTAGAGAAAGGCATCAGGCATCAATAATTAGGCCACATCACTTGGGGAGGGGCTGAAATTTAGGGGGGGGGAGCACAACTCTGCTAAGTGTATTTCAACTTTTTTAGAGGAAAATATTCATTTAATGGGGATATTCAATTAACCATAATCTGGTAATTTTTCACTTCAACACTTCTTTTATTAAATTTTGTTTAACAGGGCCCAAGGAGCTCTTTCAAACAAAATATATTAGATTAAATGCTTATAAAGTAATATTGACAGTTTGAGGCCAGAGAAGTATGTAACCTGGGGATTCAAAGGTTGTCAAAATAACATTTTTAACAGATCATGACAGTTTTTATTCAATTGACAGGGATTTACACCACAGTCTTAATGGGAGTAACAGGTTAAAATTTCTACTTAAGATATAGAAAATGGTTTAATGTTTGAAAATTATATGCAATCAAATGGTTGAGTGCTAGATTATTTTGGGTAGTAAAAATCTGTTCATCAGTAACTGCTAGGTTAAAATCTATTGGAGAGTGCCTGTAGGCTCTCACTAATAAATTGTAGCAAAGGAAACCCATACTGCTGAAACTTCATTCACTTCAAGACCTTAATGAAAGCTAGAATAAGATGGCTTTATCTTGACACCTATATTAACCCTCTATACATTGCACATAATATAAAAAAAAATGAAATTATTTTAATTTTGTTTTTTAAATATTTAAAAAAAATATACAAACCCATATCATGTGACCCCTCAATGGAATGAGCTTGACAGGCTCATTGCAATGAGGGGTTCACATGATGTAGTTTTGTCAAACATTTTGAAAAATAATTTTCTTTTCAACTGTTCAATTTGTAAATTATGTGTGAGGTGCCTGCAATTTTGCTAGATAAAGGTTTAAATCCAAGATAATATCTCATAGCACTGAACAAGTTAAGAGAGTTATCAAACAAAACGATATCTAATTAACCCTTCATCGAACGAATTGGCCACACCCGCCCGCGTGATATGAAAATTCAGCAGTTGAAAAAATATTATTTTAAAAAAAATTTCAACAAAACCATATCATGTGACCCCTCGTTGGAACAAGCTCGAAGAGCTTGTTCCAACAAGGGGTCACATGATATGGTTTTGTTGAAATTTTTTGAAAAAATGATATTTAAAATAATAAATTTTGATATCGTCTGCATTGGGTAAAGGGATAAATGGGCACAAATAGACTTTCTTCACTTGGGTCAATCAAATGCAGTTTGTGAGCCAAAACTTTTACTGTGGAGCCCACTTAATTGGATATCTCTTAACTGAATAATCCTATTAAATAAATATAATTTCCCAATACAAAACCATGTACCATACATGTACCTCTGGTACAAATTTGACCATCATTTGAATATAGGTTATAGAGTAAACTCCTGTTAATTGAATAAAAAATCTTGTGACCTGTCCAGAAATTTACCTTTACTCACCCCAGTTTTCCTTTCTTTGTAGACCTATTTGGCCTCAGTACATCAATACAGGCATTTAATCTATTATATCTTGTTTGACAGAGCTCATGGAGATCTGTCAAACAAGATATAATAGAATTAATGCTAAGTTTATCTCTAGAATACAGGAAAGTGACACGATCCCTTGAATACTTCTGTTAACTGAATAATTTTCATTGGCAAAATGACTATTCAATAAACAGGTTTCCACTGTACCATCCGTATCAAAATCAGTATATCATTAGTTCTCCTGAAGAAATCCAAGGAATGATCTATTATCCGAGACTGCTGAACTTGGTCTTCACTTCAGGCATATTGGCATCTGACACTTCTCAACAGAGCAACAGAGCTTACGTCATTGAACGAACTGACCATTTAAAATTTCCAGAATATTTATTTATAAGATTGAAGGATGAAAAAATTATGGTAGTGTGAAAAAATATGACATAATGATGCAGAAGAGTGAGGGCTTAGGGTTTTCTATATGAGACAGAGATTGAGATGGCATGTCATATCACTGATGCAAACAATTAACTAGTAGGGTGCTGAATTAATTTTTCATCACCAAAACCTTTTGACATGTTTTTGCCTTGTTACAATTTATGGGAGAGTGCCTGCACTCTCCTATAAAATGTTGCAAAGCAAATTCATACAAATGAAGTAATTTCACTTCAAAGATAATATTACTCACATCCACATAATATGACGCATTTAAATTGTGGTCAGAATATAGCCCAAATATGGGCTTCCTGCACTCAACAAGTTAATGGTGACGTGATGGCTTTATGGATGGTTAATGTTTCTATCACACGATGATTTATGTTTTCACCTTCAAGAGCCAACAACCTGCAACTTGTTTTGCTGAAAATACATCAGTTGCCTTCATAAACAGACTCTATTAATCAAACTGGTAAAATTGGACAAGATATTGCAAGTTCTCTGAATTGGGCAACAATATTATAAATAAAGTTTTAAAATTGTACATTATCCTTACACTTATGTTTATAATGCAACCTTAGCTTGGAAAATAACATCAAAACTATCAAATAACCCCCCAAAATATGAAATAAACTGATAATGTTTTCTGTAGTTTTGTTTATCCATAACAACCTCAGTTTAACTTTCAATAATATTTGGTCACAGGCTTCAAAATATGTGCTCCAGACAATTATTGTGTTGTCATGTTAAGTGATTTTAGTCATGTCTTGGCTGCCTATATAGGCAGCCAAGACATGACTAGAAGATTTTAGTCATGTATTGGCTGCCTATATAGGCAGCCAAGACATGACTGGAAATCACTGCCAAGCCAGAGAGTTACTAAAAGAACTCTCTAGTCATTTTCTATAAATCGGGCTTGGTTTGTACCTTTATGTCATGAGCATGATCAATAGAAACCCATATCCATGCCAAGTGATATTAAATCCTGATAACTCTAAAAGGCCTGGGAAATTTATGACAAATTGCACAGAACAAACCATTACCCACATTTCTGAAGGCTTGGCAGTAATTGTTTTTACGTAAACAGACAAAACTTGCTTTGAAACAACTGCCAGGGTAGGCTGATTACAGTCTTGAAAACTTCCTCATAAAACTATGTTGTACATGTACTGAGTTCACTAAGTATGTCAAAGTTAGAAATAGGCCATTATGGATTAAACAACTGCATTTTCATAGGATGTTCAATCCCTGTCACCTTAAGTCCAACAAGGGCAATAACTCACAAAGAAATACTTGGACACTGCTGATTCACTATCCCCTTCATGATATCACTAAAAAGTAGGAAAAATAAATCTTCAACAGAGTTCTTTAACTGGTAGAGTGCTGGAAGCCCATATTTGGGCTTTATTATGAAGAGCAGGTGCTTCAACTTAAAGGTATCATTTTTGGTGAATGAGTTTCATACTACCTTTGAAGTTAAATAATTTTGTCTGTTATGATTTGCCTTGTTACAATTCATGAGAGAGTGCCCATAGGCACTCTCTCATGAATTGTAACAAGGCAAAGATGCATGAACAAATTTTGATGACCAAAAATAATTCAGCACTCCACCAGTTAAAATGTGATGACAATAATTGGAAATGTGATTACAAGAATGTCTAAGTCCAACAAGGGCAGTAACTCTTGTAGAAGCACTTAGACAGAGCTGGTTCACAATCCCATTCATGGTATTACTACCAAAAAGCTATATATTAAATTAGGGAAAAATATTCTGAACAGTTTTCTTTTAAATATGATGAAAAGAAATGAGGAATGATGGAAGGATAGATGCAGGCCTGGAAATAATAAGTGTACATCATAACCTCTTAGCAGGCTACACTACATAACATGGTGATAACCTATAGGAAAAATCACTGTAATGCTTTCCCGCTTTCTCTGTTTAACTATGCAAGTCACATTGTTTACGTCTTGACAGAATTTCTGCCAAAATAAATAGTAAGAACTAATGTGTGATTTCGCTTTGGCGAGATCACGCATTAGTTGTTGCGATTTATTTTGGCGGAAATTCTGTTAAGATGTAAACAGCATGCCACTCCGGTTATATATGGATGTAATGCACAACCTTTGAGTTGAGTTTGTTTTGAAAGTTTTTCATATCTGACTGGCAAACGTGGGATTAGGAAGTTAATTTATGATGCATTGTTTATCATAACCTGTACAACTGACATAACCCTCATGTAACCTAAACGAACGTTTGTGTTGTATTTCCAGGCCTGCAGATAGACAGATGAATGGAAGAATGGACAGATGGACAGACAGAACCCATTCCTATATCCCCCTCCAACTATGTGGCCAAGGATAATGGCTTTAAAGTTTTATGTTTAACCACCTTCACACTGATGCCAAAATACCAAAAGTTTGAGCAGCAGATTTTTCCCTAATGCTACTAGGAATATAACCAATTTAATATTGTTTTACAGAGCATGATGAGCTCTGTAAAATAAGACAGCACTGGTAAAATTCTTAGTTGCATTATGAGGAAAATATGCTGTTTGAAAATTTGACATTTCGACCTTGGTGTGCAGGGATACACCTCAAATAAAACTATTGTCCTCAACCCTTTAAACAATGCACATGACATTTTTTTTTTAAATTTAAAAAAAAAATTCAACAAAACCATATCATGTTGACCCTCCTCCCACTTGTCCCTCCTACCTCACACACAAACACTCCTTTCCTACTGGAATAACCTCACTGAGATTGTTCCAATTTGGGGTTACATGGTATGGTTCTGTTGAAATTTTTCAAAGAATAATCTTTTTTTTTTTCATTTTTCAACTTCTTAATTTTTAAATTTTGTGGGTGGATGCAGATGATTCTTTAGGTAAAGGTTTAACCCTTTGTCAAAAGAAACAACTCAACTGGAACAGTGTTATGTACAGAATCGCCACTTAGTCTGGCAGAGGTTGGGTTAAACCTGGAAATCTGATGGTGAACAATGGTTTTTTGACATTTCTGGGGTAACTTTTTATGCTGAATCCAAATGAGTTTCATGCTACTGTGCAAATCTTGGGCAACTTGAGATATTCAAGACGGCATCCAAGATGGCCACCAAAAAAATACTATTTTCATATATTTGTTCATATATCACAATGATGTGTGTATACCCATTCATAGGGAACACAGTGGCTCAGTGGTTCAATCCCTGCCAGGGGTAATTGCTTTTTGTCCTTGGGCACAGCACATAATCCCGACTGCCTATGTGGGGGGCATGGTGTACAAAGTCATACTGCACATCAATGGTGTACTTGTCTTTAACCAAGGCTAATCCTGTTTGTGTGGAGTTAGTATGTTGGGGAGTCTGACAACTGCTTGCTGCTGCTCAGTGGTTCTCTACAGGTCCTCTGGCTTCCTCCATCCTAAAACTGTCTGACACAAGGTGATCATGGCTGTCAAAAGTGTCGTCAAACCCCAATAAATAAATAAATTAACAACTATTATTCATTCCCGACCCACCATGGCCATGAGTGAAACCTTGATATTCAATATCATTAGGTGATTCTGGTACCTACTAAAAAACAGTACATATTCCATTTTAGGTCCACTGCACAATTTTAATTGTAGTTAAATCACCGAAATGCCAAAAAAGTGATATTGATCCAAACTGTGTGATGCCCTTCACTTCAATATTTTCTTACATCAAGTGTGATAAAAAGATATTGAAAAAATATTTGTTAACCCTTTACTTAACATGAAAAGCAAGATGACACTTTCAAAAAAAATTCTTGAATAACTAATTTTTTTCAATTTTTTCGTCTCAATAATATATGTTATGACCCCTCATTGGAACGAGCTTGATGAGCTCATTCCAATGATGGTTCATAACCTATGTTTTTGAGGCCAAAAATGAAAAAATAATGAAAATTAATTTGCAATTTTTGTGAATAGTGCTGGCAGGTTTTGGCCGTTACATTGGGTAAAGGGTTGACATTTTTTGCAATCTAATGAGATAGCACATAAAGAAATTTATCAGTTATTTTGGGAAAAATATTTTGAATGCAGTAACCAATTTGTTAGGTAAAGTGTTAATATCACCACTTTACCCTTACTAAATTTATAATTCCACAAGTTATATCTTATGACAGAGAATTAACCTATCTTGTATTTCAACATGATAATGATAGCAATTTGTAATACATATTTTTATATTTCTCTCTAGTGTTAAGAGGTGTTATCAGCTAAAATATATATCACATCCCAACATTACAAGTATAAACTTGTAATTTAAGGTTTGAAGTAATCATCCCAAGATTTTTTTTTATAAAAATGTGGGTTTATCTGTTAGAAAAAATGTCTGATTGTATCATAATATTCTTCATTTCTAGCAGGGAGCCAGCTATCCTGGGTACAACATGTTGATAAAAGAGACCGGCTGTTATAAGTAGAACCTCATACTTCTGACTCAAAGATTTTATAACCTCTTACCTTACAAATTTGCCACATTCACCTACGTATTTACAAACTGAGCAATCAACAAAAAAAAATTTAATTGGTTGAGAGTGCTAAAAGCCATTATCAGAGCTTTAAAAAAAAAATGAGGGTACCAGAGCAAAAGTCAACAGTTTCCTTGCTCATGTTTCCTATTCAGGCAAATGCAAATAATATTCTGTTAATACATACACAGAATGACACGTGCATGTGAATGGGTTAATCGAAGTGCCAGTGCGGAAGGATAGAACGATAGGCCACAGGCCTCGAGTTTTATCCTTTTGTGATGGGACAAGTGCCATATCGATTAGCCCATTCACACGCACGTGTCATTCTGTGTTTATTACATGCCTTCACGACATTAAAAACATTATTAGAAGGACACTCGGCAATTCATTTGACAACTCTCAACAAAAAGAACACATTTTATCACCAACCAAATTTGCGAGGGAAATCCGTGTTAGTATTTCGTTCCCTGAGTTCCAATGTGTTTTATGTGCCTAGGGCACATAGAACACATTGGAACTCGGTGAACGATTTTCAGCTATCGCTTGCAATTGAAATTGTTAATTGCATTACATGATTTGTAGAAAATTCCTGTGAAATTTCGCTTCTATTTAAAAGTAGTCCATGAACAATTTCCGTTCCGGAACAGATTTTTTATTTTCTGCACTGTTTAGTGTTGCTGAAGAACAGGCGTGTAATAAAAGTTTGTTCTGTTACAAATTATTGGAGAGTGCCTCTAGGCATTCTCCAATCATTTGTAATAAAACAAATTGTGTACAACAAATTTAGACAACCAAAAATAATCTAGCCCTCAACCAGTTCAAAAAATTTCAACAAAACTATATCATGTGACCCCCCTTCTTGGAATGAGCTTATAAAGCTCATTCAAAGGAGGGATCAGACGATATAGTTTTATTGAAATTTTGCAAAAAATTTGGAAAAAAAGATGAAAATAAGAAATTTTGGCATCGTTTACTTTGGATAAAGAAAGGGTTAATAGTTTCTTTGATTTTTATTCAGTTGGGAGGAAGTAAGATGGCTCAGCATTTAGAATATTGGACGTTAAACCAAAAAGTCAACAGTTTGGTCCTGACCTGCAGTACCGTCATTGTGTCCTTGGGCAAGGCACTCAAGTCCAACACTCTAACAACTGTGTGCTCCTGTTGATGTGCAGACCTGAAAATTAGCAGTCTGACATTTTGCAGAATGAGTTTCCCAGAGGGTGAACTTGATGATTCTATCACATACAGTGGGCCAATTTATCCTCTGAGTACCTCTTTCTGTTTAGCTTTGAGACCCTGATTCAGACTGAGTTCACAGAGCAGGGTGGCATCACTAAATTCATCCTCTGGGGACCTCATTTTGCAGATGACAGTCTGCTTATTTTCTGGCTTGTTGATGCGAGTAATAAACCTCCCAAAAAGAGTAGCATTCTTCAATTAATTGTAATTTATTTATTTATTGTGGTTTAATGACACTTTCGACAGCCAGGGTCACCATGTGTCGGACAGTTTTACAGGTGTACAAGGAAGCCAGAGTTTCCAGAGAGAACCACTGCACAATGGCAAACAACTGTCAACCTCCCCAACACACAAGCAGGGTTAGCATTGGTTGAAGACAAGTGCACTATCGACATGCAGTACACCTTAGTACACAACGTCACTGTGCCCCCACATGGGCATTTGGGATTAAGTGTCTGGGATTCGAACCGAGCCACCATGCTCTCTAATTAACTGTAATAAAACAAATCAGGACAAATTTATTATTTATTTATTAGTGTGTAAGGTCACTTTCAGCAACTACGTCTACATCTTGACTGTAATAAAAGTATAATATCAAGTTTAGCCCATTGTTTAAACTTATGCTACTCACTTCTAAGTACTCACTCCCCAAGCACTGGGTACCAGGTTCTAATATACCAGTGAAACAACTGGTTTACAAGAGTAGCAAAGCACTGCTCCACCTCCAGGAACTGCTATATGAAACGAACACTATTCAACAGCACCCTTAAAGTCACCAGCAGAATGCAGATGGTTATACAGCACTGAAGAAAATAATGTAATGAGAAATGGCTGTTGACTTTGTCTACAAAGTCAGTCATGGCTTTTGTAGAACATCTGCAACTTGATGTGATTAGAAAAACAAGAAACAAATACACAGAGAATATCTTAAGAAAAATTTAACAATACTTACACTTCAAAATTTTGATTGTACTTCTCAAGGAAAAAAAACATGTAACACCTGTTTTTAACGGAAGGTGTTTGGTTATAAAAGTAGGTAATTGGTTTTAGTAAGCAGCAAAATATGTGCCAATATCTCATTGAAAGCTGGATTTAATGGTTGAAACATGTACGAGAGATAACAGGCTTATATATATTTCTATAATGTTGTCATTTTTTAACCCTCTGCACATTGGTGTCTAAATACCAAAATTTTAAGCAGCCTTTTTCTCCTGTATACAACCAGGGAATTTAACCACTCCAATCTTGTTTGACAGGCTCAATGAGCTCTGTCAAGCAAGTTTGAATTGGTTAAATTTCTAGTTGCATTATGGGAAAAAGTTGTGTGTCACTAAATTTTGGTATTTTGACACCAACATTCAGAGTTAAGCTTAATTCTTTACATAAGTTGAATAGCGAACAAAAGCATTTCTTGAATATTTACTTAATGAAAGTGTCAATGACACTGCAGGTTAACTCAACTGTGTGTAGTGTTTGATGAAAAGGAGAATGTTTAATGTTTATGAAATGATTATTAACCCTTTGAACCCCAGAGGCCGGTTTTCCGGCTGTGCCACAAGCTACGTCATAATGTCATTAAGTGGGATGGCTACAAGGTAAATGTGTGGTGTAGAACAATCAATATTTTCAACGTGCAGCCTCAAGGCTGAAAATATTAATTGGTCTAACCCCAAATAATAAATGTGGACTCTTCCAATTGCTGTCATTGAACTGACATGGAAAATACCACCAGGGTCCAAAGGGTTAAATAAGACAAGAATTGTGATAATTGAGAACATGTTAAGTTCTGTACCCTACATGCTTGTTGTTCTATGACACACCTGTAGGAACTCTCCAATAATTTGTAATAAAACAAATTTTGATTTACAAATTCAGACCACCAAAAATAATCTAGCCCTCAACCAGTTAAGTTTGTGTATTCCCAATAGGTGAAGTGAAGGTACAAGGTTTGCGTTTGACGTTGCAAAAGCCTGTTTCTATGTGGCAATAACCCTTTACCCAATGAATCGCCCGTATCCGCCCATGTAATATGCAAATTTTTTTTTTTTAAATTTCAACAAAACCATATCATGTGACCCCTCACTGGAACGAGCTCGTCGAGCTCGTTCCAACGAGGGGTCACATGATATGGTTTTGTTGAAATTTTTTTAAAAATTTGAAAAAATTATATTTAAAATAATAAATTTTGATATTGTCTGCGTTGGGTAAAGGGTTAAAACGTCCTGATAACAGTAGTCAAAAAGGGTTATCTGGTTGAGTGCTAGAAGCCTCTATCATGGCTCTATTGAAATGTGCTGCAAGCCACTTTGGTGGCTTTACAATGCATGCATCAGCTTGAGGCTTGATCGGCAGAAAAGTTTTTCATGTAAAATTGTTTGGTTGCAACAAATTGCAACAAAACAATTATTTATGAACAAACTCTTGCAGAACTAGGACTACTTGTGCTAGATACCCATGTTCCAAATCACATTTGAAAAATAATTTATCCCTCAACCAGTTATACTCAACCTGAAACTGGAAAGTTGTAGCATAGCACAAATTTGGTATAAGAGTCTGGGCCTTGGGAGGGTTTATGGTATATGCATTTTCAGAATGTGACCTGTGTATTTTGTAATGTGTCTGGCTCCTATCCATATATCCTTTTCACTATCTCATCATGGGGTATTGCTACTTCAAAGACATGATTCATACTAATTATGCTGTCCACTTAATTCACAGGAACTGTTTTCTCCCAACTAATCTATTTTAAAAATATCCAATTGTAAATCCCTGTTATCATTTTCTAGACATGCTAAGACTTATTAATTATATAGCTTATGGTGAATCTTTATAAACTTGACAATTTAGTTGGTGAACAAATTATTGCAAATTTGAATGAAAGTGTCAATGGCACTGTAGCTCAACTTGTTAAGACATGTACATGTATAGCATGTGACACAGCAATGACAAACATCTAGGTAATGACTTGATAACAAAGGTACATATAAAGTATTGTAACGGTCTGTACATAAATACTGACCGTAGCCTGTAACAAATGTATAGGTAAAGTATTGTAAAGGTGGGTGACAGTCAGATGCTAAACTAGAAAAGAAATCTTTGAGTCCCAGAGTGAGTCTGACAGAACACCAAAATATTTGTTCTCATAGCACAGTGATAACAAAGGCACCCAAAAACACACTCCTTCCTGCCCCAAGGTGATAACAAAGGTATCCAAGAAGTTTCGTGAAGATCAGTTCATAAATGCGAGCCATATAGAAGTTGTGACAAAAAACTGATTGAACCTAATTTCGGTACAAAATGGCCACTGGCAGCTATCTTGAATTTTGGACCGCACCCAGAAACACTCGTTCTCATCCAAAGGTGATAACAAAGGTACCCAAGAAGTTTCGTGAAGATCGGTTCTTAAATACAGCCTCTAGCCTGAGTCGTATTGACATGTGCACTTACTGTGTACAAGTAGCACTGAATAAATCAAAGGTCATCTAATTTGCATAATTTCTGCATGAGAAAAAAACCTGTATTATATGTGATGTATCCCATGGTACTAAATATTCATCACCTACTTCACCCCGACCTGCCCCAAATGAATTAGGGTGGACAGGGTTTGCACTCAATCTGTATTCAGTCTTGAAATGTACAGGTGTTCTTCTCCGCATGTACTTTGACCAACGCCTATACATTCAAAGACTAGTATACACCTGACTGAATGGGGGCCTGTGAATGTGAATTCTGCCCTAAATGAGGCTGAGTTCAGATCTTAGTCGAGAGCTCCCATGAAAGAAATAGTGGCACCTGTAGGCATCAAACTCACAGACATTCAAAGGCCAATAACTTTTGAACACTGAAAGAGGTGGGGCTAGTATTATGATCAACTATGGTCGTATATATACCAGCATACCCACAAGAAGGAAACTATAATGATAATTGTTTCAGTAACTGGAAGACATAACCTAAAACAGAAACTTGAAGAAAAATAACTCTTCACAGACTTGGCGAACTGATCTCAAATTCATTACAGCTCTGGACTACCAATATACATGTATACATACCATCAGAGATTCTCTTGGGTGACTACTTGGGCTGAACCCTTTCCCAATGGATTCTAATTCAACCCAAAATTTCTCAATCTCAATCACCATTCAAATAAAAATTTAATGCACAGTTGGTGTTCTGAACTGGGTGGTCATAAGGCCTCAGAAAACCATTGGTTTTCTGAGGCCTTATGACCACCAAGTTCAGGACACCAGTTGCAGTCCTTTAAATTCCTTCATTTTGGGCACTTCGTTTTGCTCTAATTTGGGCACATTAAAACCAGAAATAACAGTCTTATCCTATTATGTTTTATTGCCATGCCTTTCTTTGACCATATTATGATGAACGTTAATCTTAAATGTAGTAGAAACAAGAGAGAATTTATATATTTTTCTTGATGTCTTCACACCTTCTCTAATTTGGGCACACCTGTAAACGATGTGAATTTGGGGTAATCTAAAGGTCTAAGTTGTGCATTAAATTTAAATTGTTTACCTAACGAAGCTCAGACAGTGTCTGAATTCAAAGGCAAATGATAAGTTCATCTTTAATGGTATCAGAACAGTTAACAGAGACTACAAAGACTGGGGTCAACATGATTTCATTTAACTATTTGTTGTAAAACTTACTTGTAATAAACATGCAGTTGCTTAGGCATTGAGCTTAATGTTCCCTGTTCAATTCAAAGTAAAATATCTTAGTCTTTGTATGTTTATCCCCTTCAAAGCAAATTCTCAATTGGAACCCCCATGACGAAAATTTTCCCGGTGGCATTGGCCCAGGACCCTTTCCAAAAAGAGAGCATGAGAATCCTTGCATATATACCTACGCTTACCATATACCAGAAGAATCAGATGATAATTATTTAAATTATAGTAAGACCTTGGGTAAAGGTCATGGCTTGCCTCCGAGTATTAATTGAGCACTGCTTAAAGTAGAAACAAGATCTGTCCATTGAATCCATTCTTAACCCTTTACCTAACGAATCGCCCGCATACGCCCACGTAATATGCAAATTCAGCAGTTGAAAAAATATTATTTTTCAAAAAATTTCTAAAAAACCATATCATGTGTCCCCTCGTTGGAATGAGCTCATCGAGCTCGTTCCAACGAGGGGTCACATGATATGGTTTTGTTGAATTTATTTTTTTGAAAAATTTGAAAACAATGATATTTAAAATAATAAATTTTGATATCGTCTGCGTTGGGTAAAGGGTTAAAGGCATGGGACAAAATTAGAACAGACAAATCTGATGAATGGACAGAGCAGTAATACAAGATCACCCGAAAAAATTATTTTATTCTATCATACATCAATAGTAAATTTATCAAACATAAAAAATTAACAAGACTTAAAGCCTTGCAGTTGTTTGTAGTCATGTGTCATTTGTCTCTTTGGTGAGACAACACCTGAATAGAAACAAACTCATATTTTTATGTTTCAAGCACAAGCCAGAAAATAAGCAGACTGTCATCTGCAAAATGAGGTCCCCAGAGGGTGAATTTAGTGATGCTACCCTGCACAGCACAGCATGGTAGCATCACTAAATTTACCCTCTGTGAACCTGAGTCTGAATGAGGGTATCAAAACTAAACAGAAAGAGGAACACAGAGGATAAATTGGCCCACTGTATAGGATAGCATCATCAAATTCACCCTCTGGGGACCTCATTCTGCAAATGTCAGATGGCTTATTTTCAGGCCTGTTCATGCACACTAGTGTTTAACCCTTTACTCAAGGAAGACAATATCTAAATGTTTTATTTCAAATTTATTTATTCATTTATTGGTGTTTAAGGTCACATATTTTTGCACAATGGCTAATCATGACCATTTATTTCAAATATTATTCTTTAAAATTTCTCAAAAAATTTCAGCTAACCTTATCTTGTGATCCCTTCATTAGAATGACCTTGTCAAGCTCATTCCAATGAAATGGTCCCACGATTTAGTTTTGTTCAAATTTTAAAAAAAAAATCTTTTCGAATGCTCAGTTTGTTAATTACACAGATAAATGTGGCCAGTTTGTTAGGTAAGAGGTTAATAAATCTTTGAGTCAGAAGTATGAGGTTCTACTTATAAAAGCCAGTCTCTTTTATCAACATGTTCTACACACGATAGCTGGCTCCCTGCTAGAAATGAAGATATGATGCAATGAGTGGTCACATGATATGGTTTTGTTAGAGTTTTTCGCAAAATAATATTTTTTCTTCTACTAAATTTGAAAATTATGTGGGCAGATGCGTTCAAATCATGGGTAAAGGGTTAAACCACCAGCATCAGAGAACCTGCTCAACATCATAGTTAGAAGACTCAACTTTACTGGATTTCAAGTGTTAACTGGTTCAGTACTAGAAGCCACTATCAAGGCCCTATTGAAAAGTGTTGAAAGTCACTTTAGTCGATTTACACTGTATGCATTAGCTTGGTGTTTGCTCAGCAGCAGAAGAAAAACTTTTATATAAAGTTGTTTGGTTGCAATTTATTGCAGAGTGCCTATAAATAAATTGGAACAAACTAAACTCAGGCTCCTCTTGATGAATGTATGGTATCTTCGAAAAAAATACCCATGTTTCAAATCACCTTGGAAAAATAATTTACCACTCAACCAGTTAAAACCTGGACCAAAACTGGGCTTATTAAATAAATAGCACTGCACAAGTTTTACGTCAAAGATTTTGTGAGGTCAAAGATTTTGAGAGGCAATTTATTTATTTATTTATTTATTTATTTATTTATTTATTTATTAGTGTTAAGGTCACATACTTATGCACAATGGCTAATTGTGACTGTGACAGTTTTACAGGTGGAGGAAGCTGGAGTACCCGGAGAGAACCACCGAGCAACTGTCAGCTCCTCAACATTCTAACTCTGTTCAAGCTCTGCTCAAGCAGGGTTATAGCAGTTGAAGACATGCACACCATCGACATGCAGTATGCCTTAGTACACAACATCATCATGCCCACATGTAGGCAGCCGGAATAAAGTGCCTTGACCAAGGACACAAAGCGGATCGCCCTGGACGGGGATCTAGCTTGAGACCTCTAGCATAGAAGTCCAACAGTCTACCGCTGAGCCACCGCGCACCCTTGTGAGGCAACTCCAAAGTAGAATCACATTGCAGTGCAGCATCTGAATACTGAACACAAAAATCAGTAACACCCAACACAAATTTTGTAATTTAATTATATCAAACAATTTGACTCTTGTGCTTTATACTCTGTCCACTGAATCACTAAAGCATGTTGCTTAGGAACAACACTGCATGAGTTTATTGTAAATCCAAATCAATTCCATTTTTTTCAGTATACTCTTACATCTTATCTTTGGATAGTATCTAGTGATGTTTGCAATTCAACATGATTTCTAATTTGTCTAATAGATATTAGCTTGTTAGAAACACTATCATTAAACATGACTGGAAAAAATGTTCTGAGGTGCCCTCTTGACGTTAACTTTTGTTGGCAACCGCCATCGACCCCCACAAATAAAGACTCCTTGATTGAAGAAATTATTCTGAGTAAATAAAATAAAGTGCCTGTACTCCTGTTTCTAATTCTTCTGCTGGCATTTCTGCAGATTTTCCAGTTATATCCTATGCTTTTATGTAAATGTTTCTCATTGCCTAGACATGATTGTTGTTTGCACTCGGACTGTAAAATCTAGTGCAGTTTAAGTAATTCATACCCATTAGCATGCCTCTCCAGGAAACCATTCAGAGACTGTAACTATAGATCTGGGTTGTTATTTATTTAGTGCTGTTTCAAGACACTTTCAGCATCTATGGCTATAGCATGACCATAACACAAGTAAGAAGTCAAGTTTAACTCTTAGAAGCTGGGAAATCAGAATGAATTTATTGAAAAACTTACAGTAAAGCAGGTGCTTCTAGTCAAGTGTCGTCTGCCTATTCAGGCAGACGACACTAGACTAGAAGCACCTGCTCAGTGTTTAATTCTCCCCCAGCCCAAAGATAGCCAAACCGTCACGGCCAGATTACCTGCTGTATTACATCACAGGCAAGAAAACTTAACTCCTGGCTTCTAAGAGTTAATTGGGCAAGTGATACATTTTTCTTGACCACAGATTTCTTTTCATCATATATTGCTCTGTTTAAGTTGGTTGGATAGTGACCATCGGCACTATCCAGTTGTCATACACAAAATCTGATTCTTGCCAGGGTCAATATGAAACCTCTTCAAATAGAGTGCAGACGTTATTGCCATAGCCTGTGGTATTTAGTAAAGACTATATTAGGGCTTCTAGCACTCTACCAATTCACCAAAAATTCATACATATGTTACCCACTCTCAGGACTGTTGTTTTGAGGTGAGAGATTGACTGTGATCTCTATGGCCCATCTTATTGCAAAATAATAATGGCAAATGCCCACCAAAAACTAGAGATGGTCTGTCGCCCGCTATACCCCCAGCATGGCATATCACCTGGTGTGGGTGACTGAAACAGGCATTCAAGTTTTGTAAGTAAAAAAAAATCCAACATGGCCACCAGACGGCCATCTTGAATCCGATGGGAAAAAAATTATGTCCCGCACTACTCCTCATCATGTCAGTCATTTATATTGAGTTTCATGACAACGTAGTAAAAACTGTAGAAGTAGTTTGCTCCACAAGTATTTTGAAAATCCAATATGGCTACCAGGTGGCCATCTTGAAACCGAGCGGGAAAAAAATTATGTCACGCACTTTCCCTCATCATGTTGATCATTTCTGTGAAGTTTCATGTGCAACGGACCGACGATGACGACAAACCGACTGACGGACAAGTTGACTCAAATATACCCCCCTAAACCTCGTTTTGTGGGGGTATAAAAATCTTGATATCAACTTCTCATTATATAATTTTATAAATAGGTTCGAATTGGCAAAATGCTCATGCTACAATGAATGTATTGATGCAGCATGCACCGATAACAAAACCATTGGGAAAAGAAAGATAAACAAATTGCCAGAGCATACTTCAGCCCTAGAATTGACTTCAGTTTGGCAAGGTGGAACTGATAAACAAAAGCACTGAAGTTATAACTGAATCTTTCTTTGCTGACTTGCGTGTCAGTTCTCCATGCATGGACAGAGTTCAGTTCAAGGACAAGTCTGAAGTGAAAAAAGATTATTTTGATGATTCCACATAAAACAAATGATTTGGACCCCATTCCCACATCTCTAATCAAAAAATCAATTGATTGTTTATCACCATGCATCAGTAGGATTATGATATGTATTTTGATACTGTAAAGCATTCTTTCCTTCTATCTACTATCCAGCAGCTTGGAATCGAAGGTAAAGTTCTTTTGTGGTTCCAACTTATCTCTCATTTTGGGAACAGGTAACCATCACAAAGTCATATTCAGAAGATAAATTACTCTTCTGTGGAGTTTCCCAAGGCTCTGTCCTGGGACCCATTCTATTTACGTTATACACAGCATCTTTGGGAAAATTGTTGAGGCAGATGGATGTTCCTTGCCATCGGTATGACAGATGCAGATGACACTCAGTTATACTTGTTGCTGAACCCCTCACATGAATCTGACATAGGTTGTTCAGTTGCTAAGGTAGAAGATTTTGTGGACAAGGTTTCTGACTGGATGGCCAGGCATCAACATGAAATGATTGATGACAGGACTGAGATAATAGTTCTGTCACATGCAAGGGTTCCACCACTTATATTGGAAATTCTATACAAACTGCATCGAACAGTGGTCGCAACACTGGAGTGATATTTGACTCTTGTCTATTAATGCCGGAAAATATCAATATAACCTGCAAGTGTTGCTTTATGCAGTTTAGAAATCTGAGACGTCTTCGATGATATCTCTCACCTCACTGGAAACCTTGGTTCATGTCTTTATTTCAGCTCACTTAAGATTTTTTTTAATTCACTTCTAATTGGTTTGCCACAGTTACATCTGAAAACCTCAATCAATTGAAAAAGAACCTGAAATCACACCCTTTTAGAGGAGCCTTCGGCAATATATAATTGTTTTGCTGTGAATGTGACCTGTTACCCTCAGTGAATTGTTTTGATAATTGGGAGCCCAATTTTAATTTTTATTATATGCTAAATGATAGGTTATCGAAGAAATTGCAGAAAGATAGAAATTGTATCCCCCACTGTGAATATATAGAAATTTTCACTTTGACAGTATCAATCAAAATGGTGGCTTTCAAAGCATCACTTCAAGGTGAATACGAGTCAAATTATCACTGAAAATGATCAATTTGTTCTAAAAGCATATAATGAAAAGTAAAGCTAGTGTTTTTGAGTGGATACCAATCATTTCCAGCAATAATTCAACACGCATTCACCTTGAATTGATGCATGAAACCTGCTAGCCCAAACATGGTCTGAAAGTCCGTAATATAAGTTTTGGGTTTGGTACGTCCTTTCAAAGGATGCACCAAACCAAAAACATATATTACAGACTTTCAGGCCATGTTCGGACTAGAATCCCACCAGATGAATCAGATTGCAAGACGCTATCTGTTCCGAGTATCAATCAA
The DNA here is from genome assembly GCA_031216915.1 of Pictodentalium vernedei. Lineage (NCBI taxonomy): Eukaryota > Metazoa > Mollusca > Scaphopoda > Dentaliida > Dentaliidae > Pictodentalium > Pictodentalium vernedei. The sequence continues at coordinate 412,294,806 of CM062294.1, read as the reverse complement.
ATCACCTCCGAGTATCAGTGATTCAATGTGCTGTTTACTTTCATGTATTAATTCAACGTTGAAATGAGTGGAATTATCAGATTCTTATAAAAAGTGTAAATAAAAAGAAAATCTAGTGTTTTTGCGTTGATACTGAAAATTATCTCACTTGTGACCGAGAGTGATAGTTATTTAAAATAAACATTTGTCTTGGTCACTCATGAGATAATTTTCGGTATCCACTCAACAACACTAGATATCCTCATTTTTTTCTCTGATTGTACAGTATTTTAGAGCACACTAGTGATTTTTACGGTATATAAAATTCCTTTATTATTATTATCATCTTCTGTTTGAAGAAATACCAATTAATAATTCTTATACAAGTGTCCCAATCCAATAATATCTTCACTGGATAAAGAACTTTCAGTTTTCCAAGAATCAATGCCAGGTGACGGTATTATTTCAGAGAAGAGAAACATTTGCAAGAAAATATTATAGCTTTCAGGGATCCATTTTTACTAACCTAACCCAACCAATTACCTGAATATAATTTTTCCAGATCTTTGATGGCTTTTTATGAGAATGTCCAATTTTCAAGTACTTTCAATGGCCTGGAATTTGTTTTAAAATTGAAGCTCTTTCAAGGATAGAGTAGGGAGATTTTTCAGTAATCCGGTTCAGTTCCAGTTTTTGTGGCAAAACAGAAAACCGAACTGGAAGACCCTGCAAAAATTGGCTGAATGGTTTTACTGCATTTGTCCTAAACTATTTTACCAGTAGGGAAACTAACATTTCAGTCATTGGGTTACCAGATCCAGTCCTTAGATTCTCAAATCCATAGAGGTGCCAAAAAAGGCACCCCTCAATAAGTCAGGGGTGCTATTTCTATAGTCCTAACTAGAACCCTCTGGTCATTACAAGAGATGGTAGTGACAAGAGGGTTTTAGTTATGACTACTATTTCCAGAAACTAACATAAGTTTTGTGTAGGGAATGTGCATCTTGGCGATCCACAATTTTGTTTTAAGTTCAGTCTTGAAGTCACATTTAATTGTGGTTATTTTTTAAGGTTATGTGCATCACCCTATTGGTTGGAAGTGACTGCTCGGTCTACAGAAGTTCACCTTCAGTGGGGACTTGTAGAGCTGGTAGATGATAGAAGTGCAAAGAAAAAGAATATTTCTCTAAAATCATCTCGTACCATTGTGTACTTAACTGGTAGAGTGTTGGAAGCCCATTTTAGAGCTTTATTCTGAAGTGCAGGTGCTTCAACTTAAATGCACAATTTTTGGTGGATGAGCTTCATATTACCTTTCAAGTCAAATAATTTTATCTTGTTACAATTTATCTTGTTACAATTCATGTGAGAGTGCCTTCAGGCACTCTCTCATGAACTGTAGGGGGGCACCGTGGCGTCGCAGTAACCGGTTCTCATCAGGTCACCAAAGTTAGGCAATGTCAAGCCCGGTTAGTCCTTGGGTGAGTTGCTTGTCGTTGCTTGGTGGTTCTCTCCGGGTACTCCGGCTTCCTCCACCCATAAAACTGTCACCAACATGATATGACCCTGGCTGTTAAAGTGTCATTAAATCCTAATAAATAAATCATGAACTGTAACAAGGCAAAGACTCATGAACAAATTTTGATGAGAAAATTAATTCAGCACTACCAGTTAAGAGGCGGGCAACTGCCCTAGTGTGAGAATGGCTGAACTTTTAATTCACAGTGTATGCCCTTCCACGATTCTACCCTCTTTGGGAAAGGCTCCGGGTCCAAGCAATTGGGAAAAATTCCTGTCATGAAAGCTCCAATTGGGAATTTGTCTGGAAGAAGAAACACACAAAGGAAAAGAAAAGTTACCTTCATATTAAGTTGAGAAGATTGATATAGACCCATATACATGTAGTAAGTTTTATAACAAGAGGCCCCCAGGGGCCTGAGGGTGCTCACCTGACATAGTAGCCTAAATATCAACCCAGGGAATTGATTTCAACAAGTTGTATCTGCCCCTAAGAAAAGCTTATACCAAATATCCAAAGATTCTGACCAGTGAATCTAAAAAAAAGAAGATTTTTAAAGAATATTCCTCATATTGAACTAAGTAATAATTTGGGCTCCCACATGAAGCCCAAATATGAACCCAGGGACTTGGCTTGAACAAACTTGAATTTCACCTCCAGTGGTATGCTGTACACCAAATATCAAAAGATTCTGACTGGTGGATGTGAAGAAGATTTTTAAAGAATATTCCTCATATTGAACTAAGTTATAATTCAGACTCCCACAGGGAGCCCAAATATCAACCCAGGGACTTGGCTTGAACAAACTTGAATCTTATCCTGCTAAGGATGCTGCATACCAAATATCAAAGCATTCTGACTGCTGAATCTGAAGAAAAAGATTTTTAAAGAAAATTCCTCATTTTGAACTAAGTTATAATTCAAGCTTCCACAGGGAGCCCAAACATGAACCTAGGGACATGGCTTCAACAAACTTGAATCTCTCCCCTCCTCCCCGCCCCCCCACCCCCCTCCCCCAGAATGCTGCATACCAAATATCAAAACATTCCGACTGCTGGATCTGAAGAAGAAGATTTTTAAAGAAAATTCCCCATTTTGAACTAAGTTACAATTTGAGCTCCCACAGTGAGCCCAAATATGAACCTAGGGACATGGCTTGAACAAACTTGAATCTCACCCCCTAAGGATGCTGCAAACCAAATAGCAAAACATTCTGACTGCTGGATCTGAAGAAGAAGATTTTTAAAGAATATTCCTCATTTTGAACTAAGTTATAATTCGGGCTCCCACAGTAAGCCCAGATATGCCCAGGGACTTGGCTTGAACAAACTTGAACCCCCCCTAAGCATGCTGCATACCAAATATCAAAAGATTCTGATTGGTAGATCTGAAGAAGAAGATTTTTAAAGAATATTCCTCATACTGCACTAATTTAAACATTTGGGCTCCCATAGAGAGCCCAAATATGGACCACAGGATTTGATTTCAAGAAACATGTGAAACAATCTTCCAAAGATGTTATATGTGAAATTTGAAAGCTTTTGGAGCAGTGGTTTGGGAGAAAAATAGTCGTAAATGTTTTTCCTATTACCCACAGTGTTAAAAAATGCTGAGTTCCCCATGATAAAAGCAATTGCAATTTTTTTTTTACCATTCCATTCTGTTGGTCCTAAGAAAGCTTCACACCAAATAAGAATTCTCAGTGCCGTGTAGTTTTGGAGATATGGGCATTTCAATTTTTAGCTCCTGTGGTCCCATAAATTAAGTACTTATGACCCAATAAGCTCTCATATCAAATTTAGTTCAAATCTGCCTCTCGGTTTGGAAAATGGAAATTTTGGGCGGGGCGTAAATTCTTGCCCCTCCCATAATGAAGGCAAATATAGCTCTTCGAACTTCTCTTGAACAAATCTGAGTCTACACCTCAAAAGGAAGCTGCACACCAAATATCAAGTCTCTGCTACTGCTGGTTCATGAGAAGACGATTTTTTAAGATTTAAGCACACTTTTTGGGCGTGGCCCTACTGGGGGCGAGGCAACTTGATTTGAACAAAATCAAAATGCGATGTCATAACAAACTATTATCTCAAATATCAATTAAATTGGTTCAGCGGTTCGGGAGGAGAAGACACAAACACCATGTTCACGGACGACAGACGGTGAGTGATCACAAAAGCTCCCCTGACTGAAAGTCAGGCCAGCTAACAAACAGTCACATGAAATAATGATCAGTCTTTGTAATCTCTATTATAAATTGTTGTATTTGCTACACTTGAACAATCTACATGCTGTGGTTTAGCAGTTGTGTCTAGGCAAGACTTGGCTGCCTATATAGGCAGCCAAGACTTGCTTAGAAACAACTGACAAGGTTCTTGGGATGTAACTTATAAATATATCTAAAAACTGCCTGTTAAGGCTCTTGTTTTGTTGCAGTAAAAATTATTGAAAGTCGAAATTAGGCCTTCAAAAGTTAAAGAAGAATTAAAATTTTTTATTTGAATGAGGACTGAGATTGAGAAATTTTTGGTTTGAATTGGGAAAAATCATGTCAAAATGCCATTGGGAAAGGGTCCCATATTCAAACCCTGTAGACACCCAAAACGATCCCTACCTTCTAAAAGTGTATATGCATGTCGCTGGGGTCTGGCAGTTACTGGGAGTTCAGCAGTTGAATTTGGATTGCGTTTTCTCGAGTTTTATGAGTCAGGAGTCATGACGTTTGATGAGGAGCCATTTTACTGACAAAGTGATCAACCTACACCCTAGTGTACAAAGGTGCAAATTGGAAGTGTTGAGGGGTGCTCAATTTCATACTCCTTGTGAATGAGTGAGGCGCAAGATAGGTGCACATTGGAATCACACGTCTCAGACTATAAACACTGCAGAACCTATTATCCCAGTAAAAGGCACCCACTAACTTTTCCCAAGTTCCTCAGCAATTTAGGGTATGGGGTTACAAGTTCCTGCCTGCAGGTCATTAAAACATGTAACTATGTCCTCATGAGAACATAACTGCAGGACAAAAGACCATTTTATTGAAAACACTACTATTTAATTTTTCCACATTACAAGAAGCATCAGGCCTGTTTGTCTTTGTATAAAGTTATCCTCTCGAGGCAATCTACATTAAACGGTACCATTTAAAAAAGAGGGTGATAAAGAACACAGCTGAAAAAATGCAATAAATTACCCCCCCAACAGAGGATAACATAATTCCCTGTTTGTAAATGGTAATTACATCTTGGCTGTAAAATCATCTAAATTATCCCCGGACAGAAAGGAATCAAATGGTATAAACCTATCCTTGGGGACGATTTAGGAAAACACTTGCACAGCTACCATCAGATTTCTGTTCACATGTCTATATTCTGGAGATGATTGTGATAATCGTCTTCTCTGACAATCTCATCCCGCCAAAGAGAAGTCATTTCTCTTTAACTGGTAGAGTGCTGGAAGCCCATATTTGGACTTTATTTTGAAGTGCAGGTACTTTAACTTTAAGGCTTCAAATTCAGTGAGCTTGTTCCAATGAGGGGTCATAACCTATGTTTTTGAGACAAAAAATGAAAAAAATAATGAAAATTAATTGTCAATTTTTGAGAATAGCGCTGGCTGGTTTTGGCCGTTACGTTGGGTAAAGGGTTAACAAGTACATGCACTAGCATGCAAGAGAAGTTTGTGATCATCTGCATAAATTCTGCCACAACAATTTTTATTCAATTAACAGGGATTCACTCAATGACCTATATGCAGTTATGCAATTAACAGGGATTTACTCAATACTGAATATATTAATAGGCCAAATTCATACTTAAGGCATATGGTAAATGTGTTATTGTTCAATAATTATATGCACATTAATGTTGGTGTTTCATCAATCAATATGCTGCAAAGTAGGGCACACCCTTTTTATTGTATTCATATCTTCGGCTTCAGTTGTAATTCATGATGGATTCATGGTGGATTACCATGAAAAAAATAAACAAGCTTTGCAATATCATTTCAATTTTATCTCTCACAAAACATATGAGACAATTCTGGTAGAAATTGCCTTAAATGTATTGGCTTCGGGCTTGAAGAATATTAAGATTATGCTGATCATTATAATTAAAACCCCATTGGAACAAGCTCCATGAGCTTGTAGTGATTGTTCTAGGAAGTGAGAATAAACTCTACTTTAAAAGAAAATGCCTTTGAATTCAAATAAATCATTAAAGCCTTGGAAAGTACTTGATAATGACTTCTGAACCCCAAATATCCTTAAAAATATTTGGAAACAAAGTTATTATTTGTAGGTACATTATTGGATAGCATTGGCAACAGATTCCAGCAGGATAAGGTAAAATTAATTGTATCAACTTGTATCTTCTTTGACAGTGCCCATTAAGCTTCTTCAAATAGGGTTCAATCCATGGAAATCATTGCGGAAGACATTTTGGGGAGAGAGGCCCCATCAGGGTTACCAAAACCTGTGAAAAATAGTGCCATATGAAGCATTGCATATGCCCTCTCCTACAATGTAAACAAGGGCAAAACAAAAATTATTCAATTTTCTGCTGCCTTTCTACAAAAATTATTCCCATGGACAAAACCCAATGCAAAAACTTCACCTGGACTGTTTTTCTAAGTCTAAAATGGGGCATAACTGTGGTAAGTATGCAGGGGTGTATCCTTTCCCCCAGAATGGTCAATCACCACACCAAAGGACATCAAAATCTAACAAATGATGCCGGAGTTATAATGCAAAATGTTGCTACAGAAAGTTTTATAAGTGTAACAAGGGCCATAACTCTGGTCTGCGTGCATCAACGAAACCTGCAACATGTGGGGATGTCTTATCCCCCATGCTAGTCTCTCACCATACCAATGGACATCAAAATCCGCACTCAAATGACTCAGTTATAATGCAAAACGTTCATGCAGAGAGTTTTCTAAGTGTGAGAAAAGGGCCATAACTCTAGTAGTAATGTACAGACAAAACCTGCAATAGGTGGATATCATGCCGGTCTATCATCATACCATAGAACATCAAAATCTGACAACCGATGCCAGAGTTATAATCCAAAATGTTCATTTCACTAGTTTTCGAAGTCCTACAAGAGTCATAACTCTGGTATGAATGTGTGTGGACCAAACCTGTGATTGGTGGATATGATTTGACCCCCCCCCCCCCCACTGGTCTCTCACCATACCAAAGGACCTCTGACATCTGATGCCAGAGATATAATACAAAATGTTTGTACAGACAGACAGACAGAGACTTCAACTATATTGGGTGCATAACTAGCAAACCATGTCATGATTCAAGGGACCTGACATTTGGAAAGGGTCCTGGCGCCTGACAACTACAGATCTTTTGGGGGTCCCTGGAACTGAGATACTTAACCCTCTGCACTTCAATGTAAAAATTATAAAATTTCAAACTGAGGTTCAATTCCAAGTTGCATTGGGAAAAAATTTGCAGTATGAAATTTTGAAAGTTGAACATCAGTGTGCAGAGGGTTAAAGCTGCCATGGCATCTCGACCCATAATAAATCCTGTGAAAATATAACCTATGGCTGTTTAGTACCTAAATGTATGCTGTATGGGTGTATGGATGTCATAACTTGGCACTCAGTGCTTATTGGATTGGATTACTGATAGATGGTAGGACGGTCGAAACATGGAGAGTTCAATTTGCGAATTTTCAACCCCCAAAAAGAGCTTGGATTAACTCCTAGCATGCTACTGACGGATATTCCAATCCAGGACAGGAAATCACTTGCCACTAGAAGTAACAGTTGAGCACACTTAGTCAAATTTTCACTTACAAATTGCATCAAATTTTTCACCACTAATTTCTTGAGTCAAACTCAAAAGAATTTTTCAGAAAATCTAGTCATGGTTGCTTTAGAGCAACCATGACTAGATTTTCTGAAAACGATTTTTAAAATACTCAGCAGGTTTAGAGTTAAACTCTGTCAAACATGATATAAATGGCTGAATTGTGATTTTTTTTTTAAAAGAGTGTCATGAAGAAATGCTGATATGACAGTGCTAGGATGCTTGTGTTACAACCGATAATGTTACAACGCCGCATAATGTTACACCAACGCATAATGTTACAAAAAATGTAGTAAACAACCGATAATGTTATAAACTCTGCATAATGTTATAACTTTTTTCAACCCGTTATGTTATAAAAATCGACGCATAATGTTATAATTTTTTCAACCCGTTATGTTACAACAAATTAACCGATAATGTTATAACTTCTGTATACTAATTCCGGTTACAGCTATTGTAGATGGACTTTACCTCTTACCATCTATTGCCTCATAAAGGTATGTAATATTTATACTAAAGGTTTCTGCTCTGGTTAAGGCGAGGAGACAACCCCCCCCCCCCCCCCCTTCCCACAACTCCCGGGGATTTATCATAGAATGACCTAGTCATGTTACATAGACGCGGATTATCCTGGTAACTCAATCGTGTGACGTCATTACCATGATCATCCAGTGCCCAACATGGTGAAGGCGGGGTGGTGGAGGAGGGGTGCTATTTTATCCGGTTGGTACGTTTACCAACATGCGTAGTCTCCGCTTCCAGAAATGTAGTGTACCATAGTCCCCTGACGCCTTTGGGGATGGGCAAATGCCCATGTTTCTGCTTGTTTTGGGCATCTAAAACTCATTTGTCGCATATTTCTTAGTCATAAGAATATCTTATTGTTCATTAATTTGACATTTTAACAACTAACAGTAAACAAAAATGAGGTGGAGTTAAAAAAGGTCAAAAAGTTGGATGGTGCGAGGTACATATGGTGGATGTGGCAGGTTGGTGGTGTCGCACGGAAGCCGAAGGATAAGATGCGAGACTGGGTAGGAAGAGGAATGGGGTTTAGGAGGACTGAAAGGGGTGGGCAGGGATTAGGCTGAGAAAGAGAGGAGATCATGGATTAGTACATCAGGGTGACTGCGCAGAGAAAGCTATCTGGGAATACTATAAGAGAGTAGTGCTAGACGGTATGATAATATAGAGGGTGGAGATGTTGGAAGAAGTGGAAGTGATGAAATTGGGATTACAGGTTCTGGAAAAGGCGGAATCACTAGAACAGGCAGTATAGGGAGAAGGAGGAGATTGTGGAGGAGGAGTTGTGTTGATGTTGTGGCGGTGTTGGTGATGGTGTTGAGTAGTATGTTGAAAATGAGCCATTTTGTAGGATCCGGGCAGGACCCCGGAAGTGACGTCATGTCACGTGATTGGGCGGTCATGTTGGGTTGTCATGATAGTGCACGTGGGTGGCCATGTTGTGATGTCATTATCATGATAATAGGTGGTTGGAGTGCGTATGCGCAGCGTGTTGTTATGGGGACACGTGCTCCGTCTCACCCCTAACAACCCGACAATAGATATCGAATTAATCCAAACAACCCGACAATCTTTAGAAAACTGACCCAAACACTCCCGAAAACACTCCCAAATAAAGCTAGGATAGTATCCTTAATGAGGGTATGAGACGTATGAATAGGTAATCATTGCGCTCATTTTCATAGCTTTCATTTTGAGACGTATGATTTTGAGCGCATCGTGCTCATTTCCATAGCTTTCATTGCTTCATAACACGAAAAGTGAGATTCCGTGGGTTTAGTATCCTTAAAATATAGAGTAGTATCGTTACCTAATGTCCGACCATATAATGGACGCGTAATTTATCACAGAAATGGGTTTATTACAATAATGGTTGGTTTATTACAATAGTGTTTTTTTAACTGAGAGATAAACTGGACGGGGCTCCGTCCCTGTCCCCGGAGCCCTACTGCCCCTTGCCCCTGGAGCTCCTGAAGTCCCGGTCCCTCGAGTTTCTGGCGAGTTACTAAATCGGTACGGGCAGGATTAGGGAGTGTTTTCGGGAATGTTTTGGACAGTTTCCTGAAGATTGTCGGGTTGTTTGGATTAATTCGATATCTATTGTCGGGTTGTTAGGGATGAGACGGAGCACGTGTCCCTATAACAACACGCGCTGCGCATACGCATTCCTACCACCTTTTTTCATGATAATGACACCACAACATGGCCACCCACGTGCACTATCATGACAACCCAACATGACCGCCCAGTCACGTGACATGACGTCACTTCCGGGGTTCTGCCCTGGGGTCCTACAAAATGGCTCATTTTCAACATGCATAACTACTCAACACCATCACCAACACCGCCACAACACCAACATCAACACAACTCCTCCTCCATAATCTCCTCCTTCTCCCTATACTGTCTGTTCTAGTGATTCCGCCTTTTCCAGAACCCGTAATCCCAAATTCATCACTTCCACGTCTTCCAACATCTCCACCATCTATATTATCATACGTCTAGCACTGCTCTCTTATAGTATTCTCAGATAGCCTTCTCTGCACAATCACCCTGATGTACTAATCCATGACCTCCTCTCTTTCTCAATCTAATCCCTGCCCACCCCTTTCAATCCTCCTAAACCTCATTCCTCTTCCTACCCAGTCTCGCATCTTATTCTGGGGCTTCCCTGTGATACTACCAACCCGCCACATCCACCATATGTGCCTTGCTCCATCCAACTTTTTGACCTCTTTTAACTCCACCTCATTTTTGTTCACTGTTAGTTGTTAAAATGTCAAATTAATGAACAATAAGATATTCTTATGACTAAGAAATATGGGACAAATGAGTTTTAGATGCCCAAAACAAGCAGAAACATGGGCATTTGCCCATCCCCAAAGGCGTCAGGGGACTATGGTACACTACATTTCTGGAACCGGAGACTACGCATGTTGGTAAACGTACCAATCGGATAAAATAGCACCCCTCCTCCACCAAACCTGCCTTCACCATGTTGGGCACTGGATGATCATGGTAATGACGTCACCAGATTGAGTTACCAGGATAATCCGCGTCTATGTAATGTGACTAGGTCATTCTATGATAAATCCCCGGGAGTTGGGGGGGGGGGGGGTGTCTCCTCGCCTTAACCAGAGCAGAAACCTTTAGTATAAATATTACATACCTTTATGTGGCAATAAATGGTAAGTGGTAAAGTCCATCGACAAAAGCTGTAACTGGAATTAGTATACATTAGTTATAACATTATTGGTTAATTTGTTGTAACATAACGGGTTGAAAAAAGTTATAACATTATGCGTCGATTTTTATAACATAACGGGTTGAAAAAAGTTATAACATTATGCGGAGTTTATAACATTATCGGTTGTTTACTACATTTTTTGTAACATTATGCGTTGGTGTAACATTATGCGGCGTTGTAACATTATCGGTTGTAACAGCTTGGAGTTGGAACAAATAAATAAATAAAACTGAATACACTGTTGATTTTTTTTTATGCAGGCTGTTGCAAGTTACTGAATGTAGTCTTAAAACATTAATAATTTTTTCGGAGAAAAATGCTTCAACTTACACCCCAACTGGGGACACGGTGGCGTTGCGGTAACTGGTTCTCGTCAGATCACCGACATTAAGCAACGTCGAGTCTGGTTAGTCCATGGATGGGTGACCGTCTGAGTGATCCAATCGGACTCCTGCGTTGTGTCCTTGGGCAAGGCACTTCATCCCGATTGTTCACATGTGGGCATGATGATGCTGTGTGCTAAGGCATACTGCACATCGATGGTGCGTATGTCTTCAACCAAGCTAACCATGCCTGTGCTGCAGTGCAGAGTTATGATGTTGGGGAGCATGATGATGCCGTGTACTAAGGCATACTGCACATCGATGGTGCGTATGTCTTCAACCAAGCTAACCATGCCTGTGCTGCAGTGCAGAGTTACGATGTTGGGGAGCTGACAGCTGCTCGTCGTTGCTCAGTGGTTCTCTCCAGGTACTCCAGCTTCCTTCACCCATAAAACTGTCACCGACATGATATGACCTTGGCTGTTAAAGTGTCATTAAACCCTAATAAATAAATAAATACACCCCAACTATGCTATTGTTCTACAGCATGCATTTTGAGGATAATGACAGGATTATCTGTTATTTTTTACTGATGTCACTGTCAGTATCTTTGATTATATCAAAACCTCAACAATGGTACAAAGTTAACCAACCAATCATTTGTACCTATACTGCCCACTTCCAAGGAGTTCCACCCCAGGCACTGATTACCTGGTCCTTTGTTACAAGTAAAGCTGAACTTGTTTACCACAGTAAACAAGCACTGCACCATTTCCCGAGGTTTCCATGGACAGATAGGATGGTTACAATGCATTGATCCACTTCACAAGGTTTCCAGAGAGAACCAATACAGTAGTTATTAGAAAAACTGCTATCAATGGAGAAGGCTAAGTTCCCTATTAAATATGGGAATATGAGACAAAAATGATGGCACTGCTGCTAGCTTTGAGTGATAGGCAGTGGTATAGATCATGGAAAATACAATATGATTGTCAATGAAGAACCGAGGTGAAAGTGATTGAAAGCCCATTTTTTTCTCTTCATTGATCAGTTTGACCAGATTCTTGGTTTGTTAATCTCTAGAAACCCATTGGGGCCAACATGTGTATCGTTGGGACTGAGCATTGTGAATATCTGCAATGTATGGCGAATATTCACATTCAACATTGCGAAAATTTGCAATGCATTGCAAATATTTGCAATACATTACAAATATTCACATTCAACATTGGTCTTGGCTGCCTTAATAGAAATCAATGCTAAGCAATTGGACATGTTGTAGTCTAGTGGGAATTGTTGCCCAGTTCACTGAGGGTTAACAAAATTGAAAAGAAAATTAGTCACTTCTGTCATGAAAATGAACCATTCAACCATTATCAAGCATCAACAGGGACTTTTAAATAGTGAATGTAGGAAATTTCGAAAATTTCAATGATTGGTTTAGTTCATTTTTTGGTACCCCCATGATATCGGTATTGGTTCAGATGGCGCGGTGGCGTTGTGGTTAACTGGTTCTCATCAGATCACCAAAGTTAAGCAACGTCGAGCCCAGTTAATCATCGGATGGGTGACCGCCTGAGTGATCAATTCAGACTCCTGCATTGTGTCCTTGGGCAAGGCACTTAGCCCCGATTGTCCACATGGGGGCACGATGATGCCATGTACTAAGGCGTACTGCACGTCGATGGTATGCATGTCTTCAATCAATCTAACCCTGCCTGTGCTGCAGTGCAGTTACAATGTTGGGGAGCTGGCAGCTGCTCATCATTGCTCGGTGGTTCTCTCCGGGTACTCCGGCTTCCTCCACCCGTAAAACTGTCATGGTCATGATTAGCCATTGTGCTTAAGTATATGACCTTAAACACCAATAAATAAATAAATAAATTGGTTCAGATTTTTAGTATATTGCCCATCTTTACCTCACTCCAAATTATAGGTCATGGAATATGTCATAATGTACCTGAAAATTGATAAAACAAGGTGCACCGCCACCGGTATCCCCCGCCAAGAAGTGGTTTACTGAAAAGGGGAATTCTAAGTTGAAAAAAGTGGAAAAAGGCCCATAGCGCTAGGGAAAAAAATGGACAAAACCTGTTACTTGTGAATATCCTTTCCCTAATGGTGGTCTATCAGCACACCAAAGATCATTTAAATCTAGCATCCACTGACTGAGATATGAAGGTCCAAAGTTGTTATGAATGGACAGATGGATGGATGGATGGATGGACAGACAGATGAATGGATGAATAGACAGGCAAATGGCCAGACGGAAGCCATTTCTATATCCCCTGCAAACTTCATTTTGGCAGGAGATAACAATGCCTTTTTTACCATGTTTGAGTGAAAAAAAAAACAGTTCAAGATTTCGATGTTGCAGGGGTGAAAATTAAGACATAGTCATATGTCGAAATAGGTATGGAAATGTTCAGTGATCATTTTTACATAGAACTGAGCTAGTCAGGATCAAGGAACATTGACTGACCTCAAAAAGAGACTTTAGTGATGAGTGCACTTACCTATCGGGGTGAGGAAATAAATCCAATCAAGACATGACCGGAAGTTCCTGAAACTACTTTCGTTACATGACATTTTGGCAAGAGCTATTAGATTACCAGCCCTGTGTGTGCTCAGGGGAAAGAATGGCATTTTCAAACCTCAGATGGAGTGAAATGGCATAAACATTATAAAATACTATGCTAAATATTTAATAAAAAAAGAGCACTGTTCTATTATTTTCATGCAGATAAGTTCATTCAGCTGTAAGCTGCCTGAATGCACAAGTGATTTAATAGTTCTTTTAATTTTCGTTTGTGCATTAATATTTCAGAAAGAAAGAAAATTTCATCATTTAGAAGTGTAAAAAGTGCTTCAGGCTAAAATATGGTCTGCTGAACAAGGAATTTTTAACCCTTTACCTAATCCCTAGCCCAGGGTTCCTGCATGCCAGGACTGAGCAAATTCAAGGCTATTCAAGGCTGTTTCTCAATATATTTTAGTATCCTACAAGGTCTTACAATTGCCAAATTCAAGGATTTTCAAGGTCCTGCCTTCACTAGTCCTAAGTAGGACCTCCAGTTATTAGACCCTCCTCACACTTCCCTACAAGGGAGAAGAGGATAATGACCAGAGGGTCCTAGTTAGGACTATGCCTTCACAGACTCTAGCATATAAAGCTTTATAGTTATGATTATAATGCTTTGTCAGCATTTTTATTATACGTTAAACAATAGATTATCGAAAAAATTGCGGAAAGATAGAAATCGTATCCCCCACTGTGAAGATATAGAAATTTTCACTTTCATGGTACATGTATCAATCAAAATGTCAGCTTTCAAAGCATCACTTCAAGGTGAATATGAGTCAAATTATCACTGGAAATGATCAATTTGTTCTAAAAATGTACAAGGAAAAGTAAATCGAGTGTTTTTGAGTGGATACCGATCATTTCCAGCAATAATTCAACACATATTCACCTTGAATTGATGCATGAAACCCACTTGTCCAAACATGGCCATGTTTGGACTAGAAACCCATCAGCTGAATCAGATTGCAAGACGCTATCTGTTCCGAGTATCCATCAAATCACTTCCGCATTTCAATGATTCAAAGCACCGTTTACTTTCATGCATCAATTCAAGGTTCAAACGAGTGGAATTATCAGATTCTTTTTAAAAGCATATAATAAAAAGGAAATCTAGTGTTTTTGAGTGGACAATGAAAATTATCTCACTTGTGACTGAGAGAAATGTTTTTTTTCACTCGCGCAAGCACTCACGAAAAATAAACATTTGTCTTGGTCACCCGTGAGATAATTTTTGGTATCCACTCAAAAACACTAGATATCCTCTATTTATTTTGGTAATATTCAAAGCTTTTCAAAACCAAACACATTTTCCAGGATTTTAAGGCCTTGAATAACTCTTAGTCAAATTCAAGGCTGTTCCTTGAATCCATGGCCTTGTAGGAAACCCTGTAACCCAATAGTTATATCTGGCCAGCACTGTTCATGAAAATCTCCATTCAAATTGTATCATCTTTTCTATTTTTGTCTCCAAAACATGAGAATGTTTAGTTCTTGAATAGTTTTTTTGTGCATATGACATCTGCTACTCATTTCAGATAAAGTGTTAGTTAACTGGCTGAGCAGTGAGCATACTTTTGATCGTGAAATTTTGTTTACATGTCTTTTCCTTGTTACAATTTATGGGAGAATACCTGTACTTCCCCATAAATTGTAGCATGGCAAATCCATACTGGCAGAATAAAAAAAGATACTATGATGGACATCCACGGAATATAATACAGTGGAGCCCACTTAACTGGATATCTCTTAACTGAAAAACCCTGTTAATTGAATATAATTTCCCAACACAAAACCATTTACCACACTTTCAGTACAAATTTGACCTGTTAATTGAATATAGGTTATAGAGTAAACTCCTGTTAATTGAATAAAAAAACTTGCAACCTGTCGAGAAATTGCCCTGACTCTCCCCAGCTTTCCTTTCTTTATAGACCTATTTGGTTTCAGTACATCCAATACGGGCATTTAATCTATGTCAAAAAAGATATAATAGAATAAATTTTAATTTTATCTCTAGAATACAGGAAAGTGAAATTAGATGAATTCCATTTTTACACAATGAAGATGGATGTTGTCTTTATAAAGTAAATACAACTGCAAATGGAATGGGAAGGACCCTAACAAACCACTCGGCCATGAGTGGTTAAGACAGGCATGTCATTTTGAAAATCAAAGAGAAGCTAAGGCCATCCTGGGAAAAGGTTCTGAAAGAAACAGAACATCTCTTCCAATTTAGTACATAAACTGTTATGTAACAAATTAACAATGGGGGGATAATTTATGCATACCACAAAGCTATGATATATGTCATTTAAAGCTGACGTGGATGTTTGGCTGACAAGCTGGCTGAGACCGACGGAAACTCCTGCCCAGAACAGAACATCTCTTGTCACTGGAGTAAGTACAATTTGGGGACTTCTTCTGTGAAAGTGAATTAAGATTTTTACCAGTAAATATTTTTTAATTCAATTGTCAATGAGATCAGTCCATTAAGATATAATAGACTAAATGCCTCTATTGGATGTAGTGAGGCCAAAAATGTCTACAAATGTGTGTATGTCTATGGTTGGCAGTGTTGGAAATCTCCTTAAGATAATTTCTTTGTGTGCTTAACGCTTGCACAATTTTAATCCTACGCAAGCATTTTCTGCATGCCTAGTTTGACATTTTCGAGCCCACTGGCACCTCAAACACTCCTCCGACAGCTCTCTTGGCAAAGAGTAAAACAGAAGTGGCATTAAGCCTTCTTTTGAACTTGAACCCTCAGAAAGGTAAATTCACTCTATTTGAAAGGGTGTGTCAGGATGTTAATCATTTCTTTTCAGCCATCAATAAACTGCAGTGTCCTCCAAAATCATGTTATCAACTGTTATATTATATGTAATATTATTATTTCTGATTTGCATGAAGCATTATCTGTTCAAGGAGAATCATTTGAATTTTTACTCCTCTACCCATTTGTGGGCTGATTGAGCAGGAAGTTCTGCCTGGAATCCAGGCAGAACTTCTGCTCAATCAGCCCATATTAGGGTAGATGGTTTTGTGAAAAATGAACACTGGATCAACAACAGTTTATTGGTACTGCTTACCTTGAATGTATTTCATGGAGAACACACGCCATTTACTAGGCATTTAGAGGATGTTTGTGAAGCAAAACAATAAAACAATGAAAAATATTTCAGGAGAGCAATTTGCACACAAAAGTAGCACCATAGAGATCATTTATTTGCCACCCTGAATTTTTCAAAAAACCAAGCCTGGTACTTCTCACTATTATAACTAGATATTTTTTATTCAATTAACAGGAGTTTACTCTATAAGATATGTGCAATTAACAGGTCAAACTTGAGTTTGAAGGTAGTTTCCACAAACTTTCAGATACAGTTGAGCCTACTTAATTGGATATCTCTTGATTGAAACACCCTATTAATTGAATACAATTTCCAAACTCAAAACCATTTATCATACCTTCAGTACAGATTTGAACTGCGAATTGCATACAATCTTATAACAAGTCAAGCAATTACCCTGACAGTTACCAAATTCTCTATGCCGAGACACCTATTTGGCCTCAGTACAAGCATTTCGGGTATTTAATCTATTATATCTTGCTTGACAGAGCTTCATGAGCTCTGTCAAACAGGATATAATAGATGAAATGCTCAGGGTTTTCAAGAATACAGCAGTGTGACTAACTTCAGGTTAATTGAATAGTTGTGTTAACTGATTAATTTTCATTGGCAAAGCGATTATTCAATTAGTTCCACTGTAATAGTATTCTAAGTCAAGGGTTGTTTAGTTTTTGTGATGTGGGAAGGTATATAGTAACATGGATATGTGGGATCAAGAAAACTTCCATGTCTTATTTGTGGCTTAGCAGGCTATACATTTTTACTGTACAGAAGGGAGCACGGTAGCTCAGTGGTAGACTGTTGGACTTCTATGCTAGAGTTCCCAAGTTCGATCCCCATCTGGGATGACCCGCATTGTGTGCTTGGGCAAGGCACTTTATTCCGGTTGCCTACATGGGGGCACGAGGATGCCGTGTACTAAGGCGTACTGCATGTCAATGGTGCACATGTCTTCAACTGCTGTAACCTTGCTTGAGCGGAGCTTGAACAGAGTTAGAATGTTGAGGAGCTGACAGTTGCTTGTCATTGCTTGGTGGTTCTCTCCGAGTACTCCGGCTTCTTCCACCCGTAAAACTGTCAAGGTCATGATTAGCCATTGTGCATAAGTATGTGACCTTAAACCCCAATAAATAAATACTGTTCAGAAACCTTGTCAAAGATGATGGTTGCATATATAAATTACAGGCTGTAGCATAGAAGCTTTGTGGTAGATGGCCGCAGTTCCTGGCATGTAGGCTTTGGGGTCTAATCTAAAGAGATATAAACCATTGAAGTGAAGGAAAAGTGGAACTCTTGGGGTATGCTTAAATATTTTATAGATTGGTGTTTTGGGTAACTTTCAGCATCCATGGCTACATCATAACCATAACACAAGTAAAAAGTCATTTTAATCAATTGTTCAAACTTATGCTTTCCAATTTAAAGTACTTCCACCCCAATCGTTGCTTACTGGGACCTGTTTTACCGGTAAGGTAGAACCACAGCAAACAACCACAGTTCCTCTTCTGGAGGTTCCAACAGTGAACCTTAAGAAAAGGTGAACTGTGAATTCCAACACGCATTAAAATTAAAAGGATTGCCTTTCTAATGGAAATACAATGAGGCATCCCAAAATCCTGAGGGTGTATTCAAGCCTGAAAATAAGCAGTCTGACATTTGCAGAATGAGATCCCAAGAGGGTGAATTTGATGATGCTATCCTATACAGTGGGCCAATTTATCCTCTGGGTACCTCTTTCTGTTTAGTTTTGGGACCCTGATTCAGATTGAGGTTCACAGAGGTAAATTTAGTGATGCTACCCTGCTGTGCAGGGTAGCATCACTAAATTCACTCTCTGGGTACCTCATTTTGCAGATGACAGTCTGCTTATTTTCTTACTTGGGTGTTTTTCATTCACCTGTTACATTGGCTGTTCAGCTATCTCAAAACAACTCTTTGAAAAACATTCAAAGGAATTTTGTGATCATACTTGGAACTGTGCAAACAGTTATTAAATCGGAGCTTGACCTTGATGGTATTAAAAATAATCCCTTAAGGGACAATTTTGAAGCAATATGTGAGTTTCTTCATTGTCCAATCACAAAATATTTTTCGATTCTTATAAAATAACAAATTGAATGAAAAATCAATACCAAGAAGAAATATGATTGTTTGATCCAATTTACAGTTTTCTTACACAGATGAGGTCATTATTCTGCTGTTTATGGATTTTCAAGGTCTTTCAGAAATCTGAAGACAATATTCTCAGTAACCCTTCACACATTTCGCTAATAAAAGTATACAGCTGATCGTGTCTAGATTTTCGTCAAAACGCTAAAAAAGCATATTTCTGGCCTATACAAATCAGGGTTCCCGCACACCAGTAAAAGATCAAATTCAAGGCTATTCAGGACTGTTTCTCGATATATTTCAGAATTTTTCAAGCCCCCTACAACAGCCAAATTCAAGGATTTTCAAGGCCCTGCCTTCACTAGTTCTAAGGTCTCCAGTCCTTTCTCCCTCCTCCCAATTCCCCACAACTTAAGTGGGACGAGGGGGGAATTGACCGGAAGGTCCTAATTAAGTCTATGCCTTCACAAACTATATAGTTATGAACTTATGATTATGTGCTTTTGTCAGAATTTTTATTTTGTAAATATTCCAAGGATTTCAAGGCCTCCTGACACAATTTCCAGGACTTTAAGGCCAGGGACCGACCTGGGCATGCGCCAGTGTGTATTTGGTTCTGAAACATCAGGACCTGGCTCTTAAATCTCAGAAATAGGCTTCTCAGTTGGCGCGTAACTTCTCAGATCATATTTTGATATTCTTTTGATGGATAATCGAGAAAGACACTCTTACATGTATTGTATATATGATTATCATTTATCATTGTTGTAGAGTGCTTAAGTTAATACTTCAAGTCTTAATTACCAAGCATTAATCTTCACTATGGTTTCTGATCAAGTCTTGGCTGCCTAAATAGGCAGCCAAGACTTGATCAGAAACCACAGTGAAGATTAATGTTTGCTATAGTGTACTAAATGAAAATGATGAGAGCTATTACATACTTGCAGTGTGTGTTACAAACAGCAGTGTGGCGCATGAATTGAAAAAATAGGCTCCGAGGCTAGAGCGTATTTTGAATAGTCCTGATCGGTCCCTGTTTAAGGCCTTGAATAATCTTTAGTCAAAGTCAAATACAAGCCATCCCTTCAATTCAAGGCCCCTTGGGAACCCTGCAAATCGAGCAAAGAGCGGTTGCATTCACCTATCACTCACCTAAAAAATTATAAGGCCTAAAAAAGTTAAAAATCTGTTTCTCAGACCCCCACATGGTCCTTTTGGCTGCCACATGCTCTCTTTTAATAACCAATGCAAACAAAGAAGAAGAAAAATAAAATAAATGGTTAATGTCTGATATTTTACCCAAGTTAATAAAATTGATAAATTTGTCCCTTGAGTGGAACAAGACTTTACAATGCTTTAGCATTGCAAAACCTTATTGCACTCAAGGGATGAAATACACAATCACCCATGCTATTCTGTAGATTATGAAGCCTAAAACATAAAACAAACCAAGAACATGAATTTTTTATTACAAAAATAATGATTATATTATAATTACAAAAATAAAAAATAAAATAAAAAAAACAACCGTATGCAATTTTACAAAAAATGGCCTGAGAAACAGAAGATCTACTTTGTGGAGCCTAACTGCCTTACATTACTAGAATTTGATGAATGGTATGATGGAAAACCAGAACTACCTTTGATGTTCATTTGTTAACTCTTCTAGAGCCCCGATCCAATTCAAGCATTGTTCCACAGTTCGATACAAACCAATGGTAACTGTGCTGTGTCCTTGGGCAAGGAACTTAATCCTAATTGACCATGGGGGGGGGGGGGGGGGGGGCACAGGGGCACTGTATATTAAGTCATACTGCACGTCGTTGGAACACTTGCAATCAGGCAATGCTAACCCTTCTTGTGCAGAGTTAGTATGTAGAGAGTTTTACAGCTGCTCACCACTGCATGTTTGTTCTCTCCTCCAAGCACTCTGGTTTCCTCCAGCCTGAAACCATCTGAAGCAAGGTGACCCTGACTGTTGAAGTGTCATTAAACTCCAATAAATAAACTGATCTACTTCATAATGATGACAAAACAAGAGGCCCCACAGGGGCCTTAATAGCTCACCTGATAAAATTGCTTAAATTTAATGTCACTTCAGCATCTACATGTTAATATAGTTAATGAACAAGAGGAGGTTGTGTTGGGTGAATTTTTTTGCATAAAATCACTCAAACCCCTTCAAAAAACATTCTGAAACAAAGGACAAAAATCATACTCCCCCCCCCCCCCCACTCAACTCCCCAACCCCAACAGGATGATGAAAGTTAATTTTTTGGCATAAAATTACTCACAATCCTTCAAATCTATTTTTTTTCCTCAAAGAACCCTAAACCCTACCCCCTCAGGTGGCATGGTGGTCCCCAATTGGGCAAACAGTAATCTTATGCACTCATTTACATCTAACTAATGTTTACCACAATTAGCAGGGCATGGTGGCATTGCAGTAACCGGTTCTCGTCAGATCACCGAAGTTAAGCAACATCAAACCCGGTTAGTCCTTGGATGGGTGACAGTCTGAGTGATCGATTCGGACTCCTGCGTTGTGTCCATGGGCAAGGCACTTAACCTCGATTGTCCACATGGGGGCACGATGACGCCGTGTACTAAGGCGTACTGCATGTCGATGGTGTGCATGTCTTCAACCAAAGTAACCCTACCTGTGCTGCAGTGCGGAGTTACGATGTTGGGGAGCTGGCAGCTGCTCGTTGTTGCTCGGTGGTTCTCTCTGTGTACTCCGGCTTCCTCCACCCGTAAAATTGTCAGGGTCATGATCAGCCATTGTGCATAAGTATGTGACCTTAAAACACCAATAAATAACCACAATCAGCTCTGTCACATGTGAGCACAATTCATTTCAAATAGTAAATTCTCCACTCGGTTCCTTGTTAAAATTCAAACTTCTATGGAGCCCACCAAAATCAGTCAAGCCTAAAACTTTGAACAAACTTTAATCTAGGAGTCATAGTAATGCTTTTAAGCCAACATAATGGCCAAAAGGGGCCAGCACTATTCTAAACAAGAGGCCCCACGTGGCCTTAATCGCTCACCTGACAAAGTGACTCTAAGAAGTATTTTAGGTCACCTTCACCATGTCATGCCTCATCAACATTAACTGGTTGAGTGATAGATTTTGTTTGAAGTTCAACATTTGTTACCTAAAATTAGTTTTATTTAAAATCGTTGGTGTGTGGCCAATCTCCAATGATTTTTAATAAAGCAAAGTGGTTGTTTTTTAGAGGCGACATTTAATTAAGGGGAATTAACCCTTGATTACTGAGGTAACTTCTAAAAGTACTGAAATTTCATGAAGCAATGTGAATAACAGACAACAGTTGCCTAAAAATTTCATGAATAACTAAAATTTTTATTCCTTTGTCTCGAAAACATGGCATATGACCTTTGTTGGAATGAGCTGAATGCGTGTGTTCCAATAAGGGGTCATAAAATTTGAACGGAGATTTGTGTGAATAATGCATTAGTACTGCTAGATTTGGGTAAACGGTTCACCCTAGATACCACCCCTTCTATAGTAGATCTTTTCTGCAAATTTTGTCTAAGATTCTATCAACTTTACAAATAAATACGTTCATGAATCACAATCAGATCCACCCCACAATGTTGCATACCAAATATCAAAAGATTCTGCCTGCTGGATCTGGAGAAGAAGAATTTTTAAGAAATATGCCTGAAATGCACTAAGTTAAAATTTGGGCTCCTATACGGAGCTCAAATATAAACCCAGGGGGTCGATTTGAACAAACTTGAATCAGATCCACCCCACAATGTTGCTTACCAAATATGAAAAGATTCTGAAGCTGGATCTGGAGAAGAAGATTTTTTAAGAAATTTGCCTGAAATGCACTAAGTTCGAATTCGAGCTTCTATAGTGAGCCCAAATATGAAACTAGGAAGCCGATTTGAACAAACTTGAATCAGATCCACCACACAATGTTGCATACCAAATATCAAAAGATTCTGCCTGCTGGATCTGGAGAAGAAGATTTTTTAATAAATTTGCCCGAAATGCACTAAGTGCGAATTCGGGCTTCTATATTAAGCCCAAATATGAATCCAGGGGGCCGATTTGAACAAACTTGAATCAGATCCACCCCGCAATGTTGCATACCAAATATCAAAAGATTCTGCCTGCTGGATCTGGAGAAGAAGATTTTTGAAGAAATTTGCCCGAAATGCACTAAGTTTGAATTCGAGCTTCTATAGTGAGCCCAAATATGAATCCAGGGGGCCGATTTGAACAAACTTGAATCAGATCCACCCCGCAATGTTGCATACCAAATATCAAAAGATTCTGCCTGCTGGATCTGGAGAAGATGATTTTTTAAGAAATTTGCCTGAAATGCACTAAGTTCGAATTCGAGCTTCTATAGTGAGCCCAAATATGAATCTAGGAAGCCAATTTGAACAAACTTGAATCAGATCCACCCCACAATGTTGCATACCAAATATCAAAAGATTCTGCCTGCTGGATCTGGAGAAGAAGATTTTTTAATAATTTTGCCCGAAATGCACTAAGTCCGAATTCGGGCTTCTATATTAAGCCCAAATATGAATCCAGGGGGCCGATTTGAACAAACTTGAATCAGATCCACCCCGCAATGTTGCATACCAAATATCAAAAGATTCTGCCTGCTGGATCTGGAGAAGAAGATTTTTTAATAAATTTGCCCGAAATGCACTAAGTCCGAATTCGGGCTTCTATATTAAGCCCAAATATGAATCCAGGGAGCCGATTTGAACAAACTTGAATCAGATCCACCCCGCAATGTTGCATACCAAATATCAAAAGATTCTGCCTGCTGGATCTGGAGAAGAAGATTTTTGAAGAAATTTGCCCGAAATGCACTAAGTTTGAATTCGAGCTTCTATAGTGAGCCCAAATATGAATCCAGGGGGCCGATTTGAACAAACTTGAATCAGATCCACCCCGCAATGTTGCATACCAAATATCAAAAGATTCTGCCTGCTGGATCTGGAGAAGATGATTTTTTAAGAAATTTGCCTGAAATGCACTAAGTTCGAATTCGAGCTTCTATAGTAAGCTCAAATATGAATCTAGGGAGCCGATTTAAACAAATTTGCATCAGATCCATCCCACAATGTTGCATACCAAATATCAAAAGATTCTGCCTGCTGGATCTGGAGAAGAAGATTTTTTAATAAATTTGCTTGAAATGCACTAAGTTCAAATTTGGGCTCCTATACTGAGCCCAAATATAAACCCAGGGAGCCGATTTGAACAAACTTGAATCAGATCCACCCCGCAATGTTGCTTACCAAATATGAAAAGATTCTGCCTGCTGGATCTGGAGAAGAAGATTTTTTAAGAAATTTGCATGAAATGCACTAAGTTCAAATTCGAGCTTCTATAGTGAGCCCAAATATGAATCTAGGAAGCCGATTTGAACAAACTTGAATCAGATCCACCCCACAATGTTGCATAACAAATATCAAAAGATTCTGCCTTCTGGATCTGGAGAAGAAGATTTTTTAAGAAATTTGCCTAAATGCACTAAGTTCGAAATCGGGCTCCTATACTGAGCCCAAATATGAACCCAGGGGGCCGATTTGAACAAACTTGAATCAGATCCACCCTACAATGTTGCATACCAAATATCAAAAGATTCTGCCTGCTGGATCTGGAGAAGAAGATTTTTTAAGAAATTTGCCTGAAATGCACTAAGTTCGAAATCGGGCTCCTATACTGAGCCCAAATATTAACCCAGGGGGCCGATTTGAACAATCTTGAATCAGATCCACCCCACAATGTTGCTTACCAAATATGAAAAGATTCTGCCTGCTGGATCTGGAGAAGAAGATTTTTTAAGAAATTTGCCTGAAATGCACTAAGTTCGAATTCGGGCTTCTATAGTAAGCCCAAATATGTATCCAGGGGGCCGATTTGAACAAACTTGAATCAGATCTACCCCGCAACGTTGCATACCAAATATCAAAAGATTCTGCCTGCTGGATCTG
The DNA here is from genome assembly GCA_031216915.1 of Pictodentalium vernedei. Taxonomy (NCBI): domain Eukaryota; kingdom Metazoa; phylum Mollusca; class Scaphopoda; order Dentaliida; family Dentaliidae; genus Pictodentalium; species Pictodentalium vernedei. The sequence goes on along the minus strand of CM062294.1, from coordinate 412,270,066 downwards.
GAGAAGAAGATTTTTGAAGAAATTTGCCTGAAATGCACTAAATTCGAATTCGAGCTCCTATAGTGAGCCCAAATATGAATCTAGGGAGCCGATTTGAATAAACTTGAATCAGATCCACCCTACAATGTTGCATACCAAATATCAAAAGATTCTGCCTGCTGGATCTGGAGAAGAAGATTTTCAAAGAAATTTGCCTGAAATGCAGTAAGTTCAAATTTGGGCTCCTATACTGAGCCCAAATATAAACCCAGGGGGCCGATTTGAACAACCTTGAATCAGATCCACCCCACAATGTTGCATACCAAATATCAAAAGATTCTGCCTGCTGGATCTGGAGAAGAAGATTTTTTAAGAAATTTGCCAGAAATGCACTAAGTTCGAAATCGGGCTCCTATACTGAGCCCAAATATGAACCCAGGGGGCCGATTTGAACAAACTTGAATCAGATCCACCCTACAATGTTGCATACCAAATATCAAAAGATTCTGCCTGCTGGATCTGGAGAAGAAGATTTTTTAATGATTTTCCCATTGCCTACAGTGTTAAAAAGTGCTGACTCAGCACTTTTTCAAAGTCTCGAAACTGTACCCTATGATAAAACCGATGGCAATTTTTTTTTACCAATCCTTTCTGTTGGTCCTAAGGAAGCTGCACACCAAATAAAAATTCTCAGTGCCGTGCAGTTTTGGAGATATGGGCGTTTTAAATTTTTTCTATTTTTAGCTCCTGCGGTTCCCATGGGGCTGCAGGAAAAATTTTTTTTGCATAAATCAAGTACTCATGACCCAATAAGCCCTCACATAAAATATGGTTCAAATCAGCCTCTCGGTTTGGAAAATAGAAATTTTGGGCGGGGCAAAAAATTTTGCCCCTCTCATAACAACGCCAAGTATAGCCCCACAAACTTCTCTTGAACAAATCTGAGTCTACACCTCAAAAGGAAGCTGCTCACCAAATATCAAGTCTCTGCTACTGCTGGTTCATGAGAAGAAGATTTACAAAGATTTTGGTGCCCCTTGGGGGCGTGGCACCACCCAGGAGGAGGGGCAACTTCATTTGAACAAATCTGAATTGGCATTAGGTAATAAACATTTAGCCAACATTTGAATAAAATTGGGCTAGTGGTTTAGGAGGAGAAGTCGATAATGTAAAGTTAACGCCGGACGACGACGACGACGGACGACGGACGACGGACGGAAAGTGATTAGTAAAGCTCCCCTTGAGCTTCGCTCAGGTGAGCTAAAAATGGCCAATTAATTTTGACTATTTTTTTCATTTTTTGGCCCCAAAATATAGGTTATGACCCCTCATTGGAACGAGCTCATTGAGCTTGTTCCAACAAAATGTCATAACCTATGTTTTTGAGACTAAAAAATTAAAAAAATGAGTTATTCAAGAATCGTTGTATGCTTTCCATGTTAGGTAAAGGGTTAATGAAATATTCAAAGATTCTATCTGGGTGTCTGAAGAAGAAGATATCTGGAGAATATTCCTCATACTGCATAAAGTTAAATTTTGGGGCCCATAGGGCACCTAAATATGAGCCCAAGGATTTAATATTAACAAATATGAATCTTCCCACACTAAGGATGTTATACTATGTAAACAAAAGAATTTGACTTGGATGTGAAGATTTTACTCATGGATGTGAGGAAGAAGCTTTTTTTAAAGAATAATCCTTATATTGAACCAAGTTAAAATTTGGGATCCCAAAGAGTGCCAAGGGAGGGTCTTGATTTGAACAAACTGGAATCTGAACTTCCTGAAGTTGCTGCATATCAAACATCAAAATATTCTGATTGAAGATTTTTAAAGGAATATCACCATATTGCACTACGTTAAAATTTAGATTGCCATAGGGAACCCAAATGTAAACCCTGGGACATGATTTGGAACATACTTGAATCTCACCGACCTAAGGATGCCCTTTACTAATCATGAAATGATTCAGACTGGCAGGTCTGAAGAAGAAGATAAAATTTGAGAGCCAAAATATGAACCCAGGGACTTGATTTGAATGAACTTGAATCTGACACCCCACTAAGGATGTTACATACCCAGTATCAAAATATTGTGATTGTTGGATCTGAAGAAGATTTTTAAAGATTATTCCTCATATCACACTAACTTAAATTTTGGGCTCCAACAGAGAGCCCAAATATGACTCCAGGGACTTGATTTGAACAAACTTCAAGCTGACTCCCATAAACATGTAGTATACCAAATATCAAGAGACTTTGACAGGTAGATCTGATTTTTAAATACATTTCCTCATATTGTACCAAGTTAAAATTCGTTTTTCAATAGGTAGCCCAAATATAAACCTAGGGACTTGTATTGAACAAACCTGAATATGATCCCTCTAAGGATGTTGAGCACCAAGTATCAAAAAAATGTTCTGATTGGTTGTTCTGGAGAAGATTTTTAAATTTTTTTTAAAAAAATTGTGTTGGATGCTAACAGAACAAGAGCTGGACTTTCGTCTGGTGCATACCCCCACGTGGGTACCGCCTAGTGTGGGCATACCTATGACCAACAAATATTATTTATGAATATTCTCGTACAGACTGACAGATAGATGCACAGATGGACGGACGCAATCCAGTATACCCCCCCCCCCCCCCACCCCTTCCATTTTCTTCGAAAGTTTTCAACAATTTCCAACAATTTCTAAGTCAAAAGGTATGGTAAATTGTTTGGTGTTTGGAAGTTTTATGCAATGAGGCAGAAGCCTTTGTCATAGGCAAACTGCATGCCATATTTCACTGAAATCTGATAACCCCAATCCAGTATGCCCCCCCTCCCCCCCATTTTGTTCGAAAGTTTTCAACAATTTCTAAGTCAAAAGGTATGGTAAATTGTTCAGTGTTTGGAAGTTTTATGCAATGAGGCAGCAGCCTTTGTCATAGGCAAACTGCATGCCATATTTCACTGAAATCCGATAACCCATACCTGAGATACAGGCTGAACAAACAAATAATGTCTATTTCCTACAATTTCTAAGTCAAAAAAGGGGGATAACTCTAAAAAGGAGAATGTGAGAAATATCGTTGAATCCTTTTTTTAAAGCCTATACCATAAGCAGTGTTCATGGCAAATTTCATTGCAACAGAACATTCGATACCTAAGATACAGGCTGAACAGACAAAATTTGGCTCGGGCGGACACAATTTCTAAGTGAACAAGTAATAAAAAAAAAAATAACTAGTGTGGGCATACCTATGACCAACAAATATTATAAAAAATAATAATTTACTTAAGTTATGAATATTCTTGGACGGACTCACACACGGATGCACAGACAGACAGACGGATATTCTTACACGTTCTTACTTGTGGGTTTTTTCCCATGTTAAACCCTAACCCCACAAGGTCAAAAAATTAACCCCACAGTGCAAAAAACAACCCCACAAATGACCACTGTACTAACCCAACCCCACAACTACCATTGACCCTAAATTGTAAACCCCACAATGTACCTCTGCTAAGCCTGGATGGACAGATGGACGGACGGATGCATGTAATCCAGTATACCCCCATTTTCTTCGAAAGTGGGGGTATAATTATGCCCATTTTGGTGTCCCCTTGGGTGTGGCAACTTGATTTAAACAAACTTCAATTGACATATGATGAGTAAAATGCATATCAAATTTGGTTCAATTCAGCCCAGTGGTTTATGAGGAGAAGTTGATAATGGAAAGTTCACACAGGGTGGACGACAGACGGACAGAAAGTGATCACTTAAGCTCCCACTGATTTTCAGTCGGGTGAGCTGAAAATACTGCTGAATACACTACTGTCATTCCTGATAACCAAAGTCAGACACTGACATTCTGAGTGTATTTCAAATCACAACCATGCCAATCAACCATATGACTAACTTAAAACAGTGATCAATCACCTGACCGTTTTCTGTCAGAAACTTTAAGGTTAAGCCCTGTCACCATAAAGAGGTTTCTATGACTAATGTTGTTAACAACTACCAAAGAATTCTGTTCATTCTGTTCAAGTTATCAATTTTAAATGGTCACTTTAATTCGCAAGAAAATCAAATTAATTGACATATATTGTCATAAGTAGCTCCCTTGATATGTCTATTTTCCAAGAGACAATTAACAAATCATATCATCGGCTGAGTGCTAGAATGTTCTATGTCCCCTAGGGGACATAGAACATTCTAGCACTCAGCCGACGATATGCTGCAATTTTCATCGCTATGTGAAAGTTGAAATTGTAAAAAATCAAGTAAAATTAGAATGTAGAATAATGTACAGTGAAACCCTGTTAATTGAATGGCCACTTTGCCAATGAAAATTATTCAATTAACAGGAGTATTCAATAAACAGGGACTGTGTCACTTTCCCGTATTCTGGAGATAAACTAAACTCCAAGAGCTCCGTCAAACAAGATATAATAGGTTAAATGCCTGTATTGGATTAGTGAGGTCAAATAGGTCTATAAGCAAAGAAAAACTGGGGAGAGTCAAGAGTAATTTCTTGACAGGTTGCATGGTTTTTTATTCAATTAACAGGAGTTATTCAATTAACAGGTCAAATTTGTACTGGTGGTTTGGTAAATGGTTTTGTGTTTGGAAATTATATTCAATTTACAAGGTTATTCAGTTAAGAGATATCCAATTAAGTGGGCTCCACTGTATTAATATAATAAAATAACATTCAGTATTATTTGATGATAATGTTGTATTCAAAATTTAATATTATATTTTTCTTGGTTGTTGGGTTGTTTTCAGTTTTTAGTATGATCCCACTTTCCACCAGTATTGTTGCAAGACATCATACAAAAATTTGTGAAAATCACTCCAGGATGCTTATTTGGAATTAAGTTCTTCCAAAAGCATCATGCAAGATGCAATTTTATTGCTGCTAAAAAAGGACAAAAGTTCACGTCATTTTTCAATTTGTAATTCCCGAAGTGAAAGATGACAGTGTAAGAAGATTCATAATTATAGCTTAGGCTGTGGGTCACTGTCAACAATATCATGGTAATACCAGGCTTTCGATATACCAATTAAATAAAAACTGCTGGAATTACTAATGCTATTTGACTTTTATACCAATTATAATCACCACTGACATACCACCCAGCACTAGTTGGCTGAGTGCATTGTTAACCTTTTATCCAACAAATCAGCCACATCTGCTCACATAATTTACAAACTGAGCAGATGGAGAAAAAAATTAATTGTCAAAATATTTCAACAAAACCATATCATGTGCCCCCCCCCCCCCCCCCCCCCCCCCACCCCCCAACCTCATATCCCTCACTGACGAGTTCATTTCAATGAGAGGTAATTTGATGTGATTTTGTGGAAACATTTTTTTTTAAATTGAAAAAATAATATTTAAAATAGACTTAATCATGCACCTTGGAAAATCGATTTTTGTGAGGCTCTATAACACCTGCTTTCTTTACCCTTTGAACTCTAGTAGTATCTTCCATGCCTGTTAAATGGCAGCAATTAGAAGAGTCCATATTCATTATTTGGGGTAGACCAATCAATATTTTCAACGTGCAGCAGGGCTGCACATTGAAAATATTGATTGGTTTACCCCACACATTTACTGAACAGCCATCCTGAATAATGACGTTATGACATGTTCCTGGCTGGAAAACCAGCTGCGCGGGTTCAAAGAATTAACTGGTAGAGTGCTGGAAGCCCATATTTGGACTTTATTCTGAAGAGCAGGTACCACAGCTTGAAGGCTCATATTCAGTGCATGTGCTTTGTGTTATCTTTGAAGTGATATTATTTAATCTGTAAGGGTTTGCCTTGTTACAATTTATGGGAGAGTGTCCCAACACTCTCCCTTAAACTGTAACAAGAGCAACACGAAGCGTGGCATATACCCCCTCCTGCAATACCCTGGATAGCATTATGCCATCAAAAGCATGACATGTGCCTGCAGCAATCTGTACTAATATAAACAAGCATGGCAAAAATTCTTTCAATCCAATGTATGATGATAGAGCTAGAGCAGCAAATATGTTGGACAGACACATTTTGCAATCATCTGCTAAGTTAAACAAGGGCAAATAACACTGTAAATGCTCATGCAAAGATATTAATTCTACTGTACTATTTGTTCCCCCATGCTGAGGAACAAGCATGGTAAAAATTATTTGAATTCAATGTATGATGACAGAGCTAGAGCAGCAAACATGTTGAATGGACACATTTATTCAATCATTTTTCAATAATAATCCCCTAAGTCAAACAAGGGAAAATAACTCTGTAAATGTTTATGCGAAGATGTTAATTCTGCTGTAGGATCCGTTCCCCCATGCTGACGGACAAGCATATCAAAAATTATTTGAATCTGACAAATAATGACCGTGCTAGAGCAGTAAATTTGTTGGGTGGACACATTTGCATTACACACGAATGTACGAACGTGCTAGAGCAGCAAATATGTTGGATGGACACATTTGCCTTATGCACGAACATACGAACGTATGAACACACGTAGCTCTCCACTATATACCCCCTCCAACTAAGTTGGGGGCATAAGGCAAAGACAAGTGTACAAGATTTGATGGCCAAAAATACTTTCAAACTCCACCAGTTAAGCAATGAGCAGTATACAATGCAATGCAAATGTATCAAACCTCACTGAAATAGTTTTTAGGAAAGTAACTTCACATTATATGTTTGCATCAATAAAGTTACTCTGTACATAGTATCAATCTATACCATCAAAGCAACAAATTTGCTTTCTCGTCTTGACAAACTGAAATGCACACATCACAGTGCTGTGATCACAAACACCAAAAGTAATGAATGAACTGGCTAAGGGGCTGCCTACCCGAAACAATTTGAAATGAGACTCCTGCCAAAGAAAAGGAAAATAAACAAATTTATATAGCAATGTTATACATCAAAATGTTCATTATAATCCACTGCATATGAATATACACGTTTGAAATGCAAAAAAATCAGTAGAAATGAAAAATGTGGTTTTTGAAGTGAAGGCTGTATTAGCAACAGAACAAATCATGGCAACGATAATCTGAAGTAATTTATCAACCAATATCAATGGCTAGTAGTTACCAACTGCATGCGGGAGTAATTTTCATGTAAGTACTTTTAGTAGCGATGATCTTGGTAGTTTTTTCGACATTTGCTTCCTGATGGAGAACGCCATTTGTAATTATACCATGTGACCAAAACAACATTTCGGTAATTCAGAAAGCTATCATATTTTGCGTTGTAGCACTGCTTTTCAATTTCCAGAACAGCACATAACATTAACAACTTTATCTATAATGCTCCTGAACTTGTGCTTGTTTAATAATTTGGTGCCAAATGTTTTTAAATGAGCGTTGTTTTTGATCAACAGAGATGAGATTTTTAGCACCGCCTACTCCAACCTCCCAATCTAACAGAAAATGGTATGCATTTTGATGTCGTTTGGTAAAATATCATTTTTTTTATGAAATGTAATGAGTAAGAGTCAAATAAATACATCTGGCACAACAAAATTAAAAGAATTTAGTGGATTTGAGAAATGGTTATCGGAATGTTACAAATTATTTTGTGACGTATATGTCGTAACGCCTTTGTTACGAATGGGCGGAACAGTTTTTGTCTTTTAGGAATCACCGCAAATCTGTTTCCAAACCGTTTCTGTGACAGAGAAGTTTTTTTTCTAAGAATATTTGGTAAGCATTGGGTGATGAACGACAAACAGCACGCCTTGATACTACGAACATCATCATCGGTGAAAAAAGAGGCCTTTCGATATGCTTTTCGTGTTGAAAGTATAATGTTTACATCTATCTTCCCAGTAAACAGCACCACATGTTCGATGTTGTTTACATTCAAATGCCTGCCTTGTGTCGGCAGCGCTGTTTGTTTCTACCAAACACCCCAATTAACCCAAGCAGATTTTAACACATATCCATTCCGTAAAACACTTTTATGTTCATCTTCTTTTCGAGAGAAGAGGAAAAGTCGTGCACAAACACACGGTGTTCAGAATAAATAGCAGGCAAGTGAATGTCAGGTTCTGTTGATAGTGAAATCTGTTGTGTGTATTGGCGACTTGTGAAGTTGTGTATGGAAACCTGACTGCACAATAATCTGAGAAAATTCTCATGTTAGCAGCATAAACTTTAACAATTCTTTGGATCCTCTCGGTATTCCATACAATTGTTTGTCAGATGTTGTGCAATGACCTTTGACATTTACAGTACAAATAGCCAAGCCATGTGCTTTCATTTGTTTTTTCTTCAACTTCAACACATTTTTTTCAAAAGCAAATTTGGAAGTGATGAGAACTTTTTAACACACTTTAACCCCCTGCATGCTATTTTCTATTATTGAAACTTAATGGGGAGATAGTGAAAATGTCATAAAGTGTTTTTTATCAGTTTCTTTCAGTTTCTTTCATTCAAATTCACATGCTCTATTATGTAATCAACATGCATCCTGTGCATCCTGCAAGGCAGGATGGGCAAAACAGACTTTATAAAAATCTTCTTTGTGTCAAACTAAACATTTTGATGTGTAACACATGCCTATTTGAAGGTCATTGACGTAACATTTCATTCAGGAGAAAACACATCATTTGATTGAAAGTTTGGGATTGGCAGCCCCTTAAGTTCCTAGTTGCATTATTAGAAAAATTTGTGGGTCGAAATGTTGATATTTTGACCTCGGTGTGCCAGACAGGTTAACCTTTTATCCACTTTATCCAATGCAGGCGATATCAAAATGTATTATTTTAAATATTATTTTTTCAGATTTTTAAAAAAAAATTCAACAAAACCATATCATGTGACCCCCTCACTGGAATGAGCTGAATGAACTCATTCCAATGAGGGGGTCACATGACATGATTTTGTTGAATTTTTTTTTAAATGTTTTCCAATGGCTCATTTTGTAAATTATGAGGGCAGATGCGACCAATTCATTGGGTAAAGGGTTAAGCTGTTGAATTATAAAATAGTGAGATTTCAGAACAAAAATAATGAGATTTCAATTTTTGGTTATACAGTGGAGCCCACTTAATTGGATATCTCTTAATTGTATATCCCTGTTAATTGAATAAAATTTTCAAACACAAAACCATTTACCATACCTTTAGTACAAATTTGATCTGTTAATTGCATATGGGTTGCAGAGTAAACTCCTGTTAATTGTGTATAAATTTTTGTAATATGTCGAAAACATTACAGTGACACACACCAAATTCCCCTTATTTATCAACCTTTTTGACCTCACTACATCCAATACAGGCATTTATTCTATTATATCTTGTTTGACAGAGCTCTATGAGCTCTGTCAAACAAGATATAACAGAATAAATGCTCAGTTTACCTCCAGAACACAGGAAACTGACCAAATCTCTGTTAATTGTATAATTGTATAATGTATAATTTTCACTGGCAAAATGGATATTCAATTAAGAGGATTCTACTGTATTTCCCAATTTCCAGATTCATTTAACAAAAGTTTATTCAGGAAAATAAAGAGTATCCCTGGAATTAGTGAGACTTAACACATATGCAGTGTACGAGGGGGGTGGAGGGTTCACTTCAGATTTTGATCAAGATTACAATTGTACACATACTAGCACTAACTGGAATAACATAGAAATACACAGCCTCTTATTCTTCATTCATTCCTTTTTCTACTCTCCTTTCCAAATCCTTGAATAAAAAATTTCGAAAAATAACAAGAATCCCAGGAATAAAACAAATTCCACTTGAGGCTTTTTTAGTGCAAACAAAAACCCTGTTTATTGACATAATCAACAAACATGATCAGTGGTAGCTAAGTGGATCATGGCTATAAATTCCTTTGATGGTTGATCAATCATTTAAAACCATAAAATACTGGGAGAAGATCTCCTCTGAGTATAAGGTTATCTAAACAGTTGTTGAATCTCAATCCAAATGTATAGTTGGGGTCAAAAGACTGACAATTATGTTAGTATGCCAAGAAGAGATGAGCAATATGCCAAAAACTGAACTGATACCTATATCATAGGATTACCCCCAAACGAAACCAAGCCCATCATTGAATACCGAAACGATCTGTATTTTCAAATTTTCCTTTATTTGCTATTTATGAGTCTTTGCTGAAGCTTGATAGCAGCAATGTATCGCAATTCAAGCGTATCAAGATTAATCTTTGCAGCCCTACATTGAATACAATACTTGAATGAAGACTAAAATTACAGTGGGGCCCTGTCAATTGAATAGTCACTTTGCCAGTGAGAATTATTCAATTAACAGGAGTATTCAATTAACAGAGAGTTGATCACTTTCCTGTAGTCTAGACATAAACTGAGCATTTATTCCATTATATATTGTTTGACAGAGCTCTTTTCAAACAAGATAAAATAGATTAAATGCTTGCATTGGATGTACTGAAGCCAAATAGGGTGATATACAAGGGTAATTCAGTGATTGCCAGGGTAATTTCTGGACATATTACAAGATTTATTATTCAATTAACTAGTACAGTGGAGCCCACTTAATTGGATATCTCTTAATTGTATATGCCTGTTAATTGAATATAATTTTCAAACACAAAACCATTTACCATATCTTCAGTACAAATTTGATCTGTTAATTGCATATGGGTTGTAGAGTAAACTCCTTTTAACTGTATATAAATTTTTGTAATATATCAAAAAAATTACTGTGACACGCACCAAATTCCCCATATTTATCAACCTTTTTGGCCTCACTACATCCAATACAGGCATTTATTCTATTATATCTTGTTTGACAGAGCTCTATGAGCTCTATGAGCTCTGTCAAACAAGATATAATAGAATAAAAGCTCAGTTTACCTCCAGAACACAGGAAACTGACCAAATCCCTGTTAATTGTATACTCCTGTTAATTGAATAATTTTCACTGGCAAAATGGATATTCAGTTAAGAGGATTCTACTGTACTGAAATGGTTAACCAGATAATGAAACCAGTTAGCTACCTAACCAATTAGAAAAACCCTCAACTGGTTATCCGAAATATTGATAGTGATCGTCATTCCACGTTTAAAACGTAGTAAATCTGCCGCTTCTCCTTTATGATGGATTACACATTGAAGCTGCATTGTATATATTGAGAAATAATCGACTTTGGCATTCAAGACTTGTTAATGATCAGCAGTTTCCCTGAGTAATCGCAGAAACTATTCCATAGCGTGTATACAAACGAACGTTGTCGAGTACTCGACAACTTTCGTTTGTATACTCACTATGGAATAGTTTGAGAACACTGCTTTCCAATTCTTATAGTTTTGATCCCATATTTGGTGGAATAATGGCCACGAATAACCGGATATTATCCAGTTATAGCTCTCGGTTAGTCAGTTATGAAAATGAGCCAACCGTTTCAGCCCTACAATTAACAGGAGTTTACTCTTTTACATATATGCAATTAAAAGTGATAACTTATATTGAAGGTATGATAAATGGTTTTGTGTTTTGAAGTTATATTCAATTAACAGGAGTATCTAATTAAAAGATACACAATTAAGTGGGAACAACTGTATTGATGGTAAAAAGAGGGTGCAATATCTGCAGCTTGAAGTGTGGTGTGATTCAATTCAAGTATCAAATCCTATTCCTGGTTTGATTTGGGATTCAACCCAAAATTTGAGATTTGCAGGGACCTACCATTTAGTTATATTTCTTATCCATTATCAATTAAGGTCCCACAATGTAGATCTTCTGTTTCTCAGGCCATTTTTTGTAAAATTGCATGTGCATGGACATTTTTTTTATTTTTGTAATTATTTCTTTGTCATCCAAAGTTCATGTTCTTGGTTTGTTTTATGGTTTAGGCCTCATAATGTACAGAATAGCAAGGGGAGGTGAATTTGGGGTGGGGGGTGGTGGGGAGATTATTTCATCCCTTGAGAGCAAGAAGGTTTTGCAATGCTAAAGCATTGCAATGCCTTCTTGCACTCAGAGATCAAATTTATCAATTTTATTAACTTCGGTAAAATATCAGACATAACCATTTAATTTTTATTTTTTTAAGTTTGTATTGATTGGTTATAAAAAGAGATCATGCGGCAGCCAAAAGGGCCATGCAAGAGGCCTTAAGAATAAATTTTTAGGCCTAACTACTGTAAATTTGGATCTAAAATTATGTACATGCTAGGATGCTGAGCTACAATAATGTCAGGAATAAGATGGAAATATTTTGTATGTGTACCATCGTAGTGCAGTATGCTTTAACACACTGTCCCACTATACTCCCTTGGCCTGAGAACTGAACCTACAACTGAACCTACAACCTTTTGATCTGAAGTCCAGTGTTCTAACTAATGAGCAACTGCACCCCAATCGGTCATCATCGTGATGCTCTCGCTTTCTACATGAATAACATGATTCTAAGTGAACTAAGTAAGTTCTGATTAGCTCAGATGCTTTTTTTTTAACAGATTCATCCAGTTTTATAAAAAAAATAGACTGATAGTTATTTATTGGGGTTTAACAACACTTTTGACAGCCAGGGTCACCTTGTGTTGGACAGTTTTACATGTGGAGGAAGCCGGTATACCCGGAGAGAACCACCGAGCAATGGCGAGCAACTGTCAGACTCCCCAACATACTAATTCCCCACAAGCAGGATTAGCATTGGTTGAAGACAAGTGCATCATCATCGTGCAGTACGCCTTAGTACACAACGCCACCATGCATCCACATGGGCAGTTGGGATAAAGTGTTTTGCCCAAGGACACAATGTGTTTGATGCAGGTTGGATTCCAACCGAGGACCTTTCGGCTTGCAGCCTACATCTCTACCTACTGAGTCACCATGCTCCCAGACTAGTGGTTACTTTACTTGGAATATTTTTATTTTAACTGGTAGGGTACTGAATAACTTTTCAAATGAGATTTGTAACAAGTGTTCCATGCTACCAGCAAGTGAGGCCTCAGTTTAGTAAAATTCTTTTCATATATATACACAGAACGACACACGCGTGTGAATGGGGTAACCGATATAGCACAAGTTCCATATCGATTAACCCATTGATGCGCGTGCATCATTCCATGTTTATTACATGCCTTCCAGTCTATAAAAACAATTATTAGAAGGACACTCAGCAATTCATTTGACAACTATCAACAGAAACAATACATTTTATTGCCACTCTCCAATAAATTCAACAAAACAATTTTTTGTATAAATATATATTTTTTCCTATTGCTGAATAATCAAGAGACTCAGGCATACAATCTAAACCCCAAAAAGTGGCTTTCAGCAAAGCCTTGATAATGACTTCTACTGAGTGTTTTTCATGGGGTGTATTGTGTATTATCATTTTATGTTGATATATAAATGTGTTAAAATTAAGTGTAATACCTCTACAAACCTTACTAAAGAGGTACACCTCCAATAATGTATCATCAGAATATTATTCACTCTTGGACATGAAATAAAAGTACTTTAGAGAAAGAAGAAAATGTACTGTGTGCTCCTCAGATCATGGAGACAGATAATTGGTATTATTGGGGCCCCCAGCCTTCACATCAAAGATATGTTGTCTACCTTATCATAACATTTCATTAGTATGTACAAATAGCTGACCAGTTAAAGGTGAAAGGGGGATGAAAACAAGTACACTACTATCTTGGTAAATAGGACAATCCACATTCTCCACATCACTTAAGTACATCTTCAAGTCACTCAACCATCTCCTTTATTAACAACTTGACCAGATATAATGCAGATAAATAAAAAAACCATTAGGATGACTATAAAGATGAGAATTGGTGTGGGGTGCCATCTGAGACATTCCAGCTGCCTATCGAACTATGATTTTTTTTTTGCAAGGTGCAAATCCCAGATTTATATTTACCCTTCAAGTCCCCTTAAACTCTAAACTTAACCCTTTAACCGATGCAATGGCCAAAACCTGCCAGCAATACTCACACAAATCACAAATCATTTTTCATTTTTTGTCTCAAAAATGTAGCTTATGATCTCTCATTAGAATGAGCTCCCTGAGCTCATTCCAATGAGGGCTCATAAGCGATGTTTTTGACGCAAAAAATTAAAAAAAATAGCTATTCAAGGAGTCTGTCTGCAAGTGTTGTCTGCCTTTTGTGTTAGATAAAGTGTTAACTGGTTGAATTCATAGAAGCCACTATCAGGACTCTACTGAAAAGTGCTGAAAGTCACTATAGTGGCTGTATACTGTTTGCACTAATTTATTGTTGGCTCAGCAGTGAAAGAAAATTTTAATATAAAATTTTGTTACAATTTATTGGAGAGTGCAAATGGCACTCTCCAATAAATTGCAACAAAACAATTATTTATGAGTAACATCTTGCTAAATTAACCCCCTTCACTGTTCACTGATGTCAAAATACCAAAATTTCAGGAAGCTGTTTTTTCCCATAATGCACCTAGAAATTTAACCAATTCAATCTCATTTGACAGAGCTCAATGAGCTCTGTCAAACGAGATTGAATTGGTTAAAATTCTAGATGCATTATGGGAAATTTTTTCTGCCTGAAATTTAGATATTTTGACATCAGTGTGAAGGGGGTTAAGGCCCCTTTTGATAGTAGTGTGATATTTTAAAAAAAAAAAAACTTGCATTACAAATGACCATTGAAAAGTAATTTAGCACTCTACCAGTTAAATAGAGTGGCACCCACTTAATTGGATATCTTTTAATTGAACTAGAGGTACTGTGAGCAAACTCACAAAGTGATACCGCCCCGCACCTGAAATGTATAAGTTAGATTATCTCCCCTTGGAAATGTCAGAACGGAATTATATTGCTTCATGCACATCTTCATATTGAGTTCTTCCATTGTGTAAAGTTTCATGAAAATTCTTCATACAGTTTAGGAGGAGTTGCGCTTATAAGGATGGACAGATGGACAGACAGACGGATGGATGGACGGACGGACGGACGGACGGACGGACGGACAGGGTGATTCCTATATACCCCCCCTAAACTTTGTTTGCAGGGGGTATAACAACCCTGTTGATTGAATATAATTTTCAAACACAAAAGCATTTAGCATACTTTCAATACAAATTTGACCTGTTAATTGCATATATATTATAGAGCAATGTTATAGAGCAAACTCATGTTAACTGAATAAAAATTGAGTGATATGTCGAGAAATTACCATGATAATCACTGAATTACTCGTTTATAGACCTATTTTATGGGCATTTAATCTACTATACCTTGTTTGACAGAGCTCCATGTAATATATTAAATGCCTATGTTATCTCTAGAATACAGAAGTGACCAAAACCCTGTTAAGTGAATACTCCTGTTAAATGAATAAGTTTCAATGGCAAAGTGGTTCTTGAATTAACAGGACACTACTGTACAATGATTCTGCAAAATGGTGCAAAACAGGCACAATGGAACAAAAAACTTTGACAATCCACAAACTGTGACTTTGCAGTTGTTTATGCAGCCAAGACTTGTTGAAAAACAACTGCCAAGGCACTTTGAATGTAACTTGGAAATTTACCCCAAGTCTGCATGTTGGGGCACCAGTTTTGTTGCAGAAAAAGTGATTGTTAGGCCCTTGAGAGTTAACCAAATTCTCCCCCCCCCCCCCTGCCCCAC
The DNA here is from genome assembly GCA_031216915.1 of Pictodentalium vernedei. Taxonomy (NCBI): domain Eukaryota; kingdom Metazoa; phylum Mollusca; class Scaphopoda; order Dentaliida; family Dentaliidae; genus Pictodentalium; species Pictodentalium vernedei. The sequence continues at coordinate 412,254,474 of CM062294.1, read as the reverse complement.
CTAAATTGAATGGACTATTTCACCAATGATATCTTAACTTAAATTTAGATGAATTTTCCATCAAATCTAGTTATGGCTGTTTCATATCACCAATGACTAGATTTGATGAAAAAATATTCTGAAAATACTCAGTGGGTTAAAAGTTAACCCTTTACCCAACGCAGACGATATCAAAATTTATTATTTTAAATATGTTTTTTAAATTTTTCAAAAAATTTCAACAAAACCATATCATGTGACCCCTCACTGGAACGAGCTCAATGAGCTCGTTCCATTGAGGGGTCACATGATATGGTTTTGTTGAAATATTTTGAAAAATTTAATTTTTTCAACTGCTCAATTTGCATATTACACGGGCGGATGCGGGTGATTTATTGGGTAAAGGGTTAAGGCTGCAATTTTGAAACGGGCATGCTCATTCTGATGATGATCCATAAGCTCTGTTTTGGGGGCAAAATTGTTTTTTTAAAAAGTTGAAAAAAGCATAATAAAATTTGAATGGAGATTTATGCGAACAGTGCTGGCCGGTTTTGGAAGTTACATTATTTATTTATTTATTTATTTATTTATTTATTTATTTATTTATTTATTTATTAGTGTTTAAGGACACTTTAAAAGCCAAGGTCATATTGTGTTGGTGACAGTTTTACAGGTGAAGGAAGCCAGAGTACCCAGAGAGAACTACCGTGCAACGACAAGCAGCTGCCAGTTCCCCTAACAACGTAACTCTACACTGCAGCACAGGCAGGGTTAGATTGGTTGAAGACATGTGCACCATTGACGTGCAGTATGCCTTAGTACACGACGTCATCATGCCCCCATGTGGACAATCAGGGTTAAGTGCCTTGCTGAAGGACACAATGCAGGAGTCCGAATTGATCGCTGAGAGATGGTTAACCATCCAAGAACTAACCGGGCTCGATGTTGTTTAACTTCGGTGATCTGACGAGAACCAGTTACCGCACCCACAGAGGTTACATTACGTAAGGGTTAAAGCTGTAATTTTAAAATGTGCAAGCTTATAATTCAGTGAACCCTCCCCTATCCACACATCCTTTTGTATCAATGTGAATATCTCACCTAGTTTTGATTCTAGTCCAAGATTCCAATGTTTGATGATAGCTTGCAACCTGTCATAAACAATATGGCATTATAATACTCCAGTTCAGTCAAGTCGATATGTATAGAAAATCAATGAGACAATATGGCCTAGAACAAAATATACACAATCATTACCTCTATAAATTTTTTATCTTTTGTAACATGAAACATGTGTCTATCAGTGTCCATAGGCACAAAACTGATCCATATTAATACTATTTAACTCTCTCAGGGCCCATCTGTAATCTGCTTAAATGAGTATAGCTTAATAAAATAACACTGTTCACTGCATATCATTCCCAAGCACCATTTCATTTATTATGCATTCAACAGAAACCAGATAAAATTATTTAAATACAGTGGAACCCTGCTAACTGAATAGTCACTTTGCCAGATAAAAATATTCAGTTAACAGGAGTATACAACTGACAGGAAAAGGGTCATTTTCTATCTTCTAGTTATAAATTGAACATTTATTCTATTATATCTTGTTTGACAGAGCTCTGTCATAAGAGATATATACAGAATATACCCATAGTAGCTTGTACCAAATGTTCACCATGAGTGGTGTTAACCTCGAGCCTTTGCAAGTGGTTAACACCACTTCACCACAAGTGATGAACATTTGATACACCAAGGTACTTTGGGTATATTTTATTTATACCATGATCATCAGATTATTAACAGTCACTATTATTTTTTCTCGATTTTACTGAGCGGCAGACGTAGAAACATAGAATCTGTTTTTGTTTACATGAGCACTGTTGGGTGGTACTTCTGCTGTCAATTTTATCGCTGAAACGAAATGGAAAAAGAAACATGCGAATCGCAGGGCCTTTCATTTTAATAACATACTATTTCAAGTTATGGATGCTTTATTAACATGAGACAATGCATGTTTGTTAATATTTGGAATCTGATGAGGTAAACTCATTTAAAAACATAATAAATAATTGCCGCTTTCATTTCACTCTTTGTGAGACGACAAGCAATAAATTAAGACAAGTTTGCATTCAGGTTGAGGTCATCAAAGATCAACTTGGATGTCGTTCCACTTTAGGTGTAAATTTTAACTTTTGAAATCCCATTGCTTGTTTGTTCACCACAGACACACGTGTTCCCCATGGTTGGTGTGTAAAGCTAAAATTTATGTCATAGGCTTTTATATATAGAGAATAGGTAATCATGGTATAAAATAGATTAAATGCCAATACTGGATGTATAGAGGCCAAAATTGTCTATTAAAGTGTGGAATTCAGTGGACGTCGGAGAAATTCTTTTGACATATTACAAAATTTTTTATTCAATTAACATGAGTTTACTCTATAACCTATATATAATTAACAATAATTGCTAAATGGTTTGGCTTGGACAAGTGCACCAGCGACATGCAGTATGCCTAAGTACACAACCCAAATAAATAATGGCCCAAATCGGCTAGTACTATTCTCAAGAAGCATGTAAACTCAGCTTATGGCCCCTCATTGGAATGGATTGCAGAAAGGGGTTTTTTTTTGAGTAAATTCCAAAAATGAAAACATATTCCACTTTCAATTCAACAGCTTGTTTTGAGTCAAATTAGCACAAAGTTTATGCCTTGATGCTCAATGTACCTTGTCAGAGGTATTTTACATTTCCCAATAATCAGTATTGATTTTGTTAGACACAGACACCAGGTATGAAATAGTAATGAATTGTGTACTGTGCTCATTTGTTAACTGATCTTTCATGTATAAAATTAATAACCACATCCTGGTGGTGACAATCTAATTGAACAGCTTAGGTCACATACAGAAACACATAAAATGAGAATTCAGTTTTAAAAGATTGAATTAATTCAGCTAAAACTGACCAAACCTAATTTTACTTGGTAATGACGCAGGTGACAAGCAAAGAACAATATACCTATAAATAAAGACATTATTTATATATATTTATATACCTCTTTATCTTCAAGGTTAGTTATAAGTGCCAACTAGCTGACAAATTAAAAGTACCTCCCACTATACCCTTTTGCTAATCCTATTTCTGAATTAATTTGCACTGGCTTTCGTTTTGCAGACACTTCTTTTGTTCTGCAAAACTGACAATAGAAAACTTCATAGTGCATTCTGCTGTTGTTTTTGTCAGCATTATTATTTCATGAGGCTCTGGCCATTCAAGGTTTCTACACTTGAAGAGTAGGCAATTCAGTATATTTTCAAGATTTTTTTCAGGGGCTGGAGGCAAGAAATTCAAGGATTTTTTTAAATGCCCCAGTGCAAAATAAGGTAGCCCTCCCCCCCCCCCCCCCCCCACCCTGAATACCTACACATAGTTATATGTTGTGCATGTACGCTAAAGAGTTTGTAATTAATATTGCCAATTTTCATGTCATATCACAATAAAATTCACAACAGTTTGATCCTAACTGATGGTAAATGCATTGCGTCCATGCAAAGGTGTAGCCAGGAAGGGTCATGGGGGGGGGGGGGGGGGGGGGTATTCCCAAAGCAGCCGATATACTCCACAACAATCTAATACATGCCTACAATGAATTTGATTCACTTTCCCTCAACATGAAATCTTTGATCACTGCTGATATCAAATATTGAATACCCGCCCCCCACCACCACCAGTGACCAAAGGTCAAGTTGGAGTAGATTATGGGAGGGGGTCACCCCCCCCCCCCCCCCCATAATCTCCTCCAACTTGACCTCTGGCCAAGTTTCCAGTCTTTTTTGGTTGCTAGACATTCTCATCCTTGAGTTGCATTGTGGGCGACCACCCTTAAAAAGAAATGCTGGCTACACCCCTGCCATGGGCAAGACTCTTGACCCTTTACATAACATGATAACAAAATCAAACACACATAAGGAGAGAGGGCATTGTAAGTGTTCAGTACTTTTCCTCAACCTTTTTACTACAATTGAAATGCAAATAAAATATGTTTGGTGTTAAAAAAATGAGACAAAATTCTTGAATAACTAATTTTTTGCATCAAAAACATTATGAAACAAATAATCAAAATTGAATGGTAATTTTTGTGAACAGTACTGGCCAGTTTTGGATGTTATGGTGGGTAAAGGGTTAACACTGATTGCTCATGCAGTGACACGGTAGCACTGAGACATACTGCACACTGATGTCGCACTTGCATTCAACCAATTCTTGTGCAGAGTCAGTATGATGAAAAGTCTGATAGCTGCTTGCTACTGGTTGGTGGCTCTCTCTGGGTACTCCAGCTTCCTCCACCTGTAAAAGTGTCCAACACAATGTGACCCTGGCTGTTAATGTGTCATTATACCCCAATAAACAAACATTCTATTATTACACAGACATTCTATTACAAGGCAGAGTGTATCCATTCCAGCAGTACTTTGCTTGCTCTGAATGAATCTCATCTGAAAGCCTGATATACGATTTTCAAAGGTTTTCAAAGAAGGTTCCAGTATTCAAAGCCTTTCCTAGTCCTTGGCAAAAGATTTTTAAATTTCATGATTTGCAAGGAATCATGACAATTTGTCATTCTGACATGTTTTTGTCAGTGAAATATAAGATATAACAGAGGTTAAACTAAGTTCAAAGGTTATTGTGTTGCTCTTATATTTTATTCACCTTGTTAGTACACCATTTTCAAATGTTATGGCAAATGTATCGCCACCGACTTCGTCTAGTAATGTATGGTTGTCAGATGGCAGTGTAGCCACATTTTATGGCTTATCACCTGACTCCTCTATTAACTTTTTGCGTTCAACAAATGCGCCATAATGGACATTAAATTTCATGCTTTATTACCACCCCTCAAATTATTGCTGGTCTGTTTAAATGACAAATCGGTTTTCGGGTCTGTGATATACCTATCTTTACATTTTCATTCAGAAAGATTATCGAAAATATTTACACTTTGAAACAAGAAAATCGCAACTTTTAGCTATCACCTTGACATGCATTGGGTAAAGGATTAACACATTTCGTTCTGTAAACTTAACATATTGAGAAACAGAATCTCCATCCAGAAGTGGACGAACATGGGAGACATTCGTAATAATTTAACACTTTGCATGCTGCTGGCAGATATTCCTGCCCAGCATAGGGTTTCTCTTATCACTGAAATAAGTAGAAGTTGGACACATTTAATCGTATTTCCCCGTGTAAATTGAATGGACTTGTTCACCAATGATTTCTTGTGTTACATTTATATTAATTTTTTATCAAATCTAGTCATGGGCTGCTTTATGGCAGCCATGACTAGATTTGATGAAAAATATCTAGAAAATACTCAGCAGGTTAAGAGTTAATGGCCGCCAGGAAAATAAGAGAGGAAAATTGATTCTGAAGAGACCTCAAAACGAGGCAAACTCATGAAACCAAAAATTTTCGTATTTTTCAGAACTTATAAAGTGAAGTCATGACCACTGTAAGATAAATGTGATGAAAAATACAACTGAGTCTGATATCGGGAAATTATTGATAAGAAATTACATTTTAAGAGGCATATTTTGTTGACAAGACAGGAACATAACTCTACTTTGTAACACAGAAGTTTTGTTCTGGGCAAAAAAAATCAAACAGAACAGGGAAAACAGCTGATAAAAACTGTATAATTTACTTGCCGATTCTTGTAAAAAGAAGCTTAACCCTTAAAGGCCTATTTCCGACTTTTCTGACCTCAGAACATGCTATTATGAGTAGGTCCTGCTGACAATAGACAAATTACCTGAGCAGTGCTAACAGGCAGCCATGACTTAACTAGAAATCACTGCTAAGCCATTAGACAAAAAGAGACTGGAATGGTGGGAATTCAGGACAGTTGTCCAGGCCCTTAAGGGTCAAATAACAGTTTTCTCTTGCGACATGATTTTGACTTCTTTGAAAAATATGTTCCAAACAAGTGTTGGCTCTGTTTTCCCAGATTTTGTTACTGTTGCCATGTATTTAACTTTGCTAAGAAATTTGAACAAGGGTCGACATCCAGATGCAGAGTCATGATTTTGGTGTGTTTGGCCAGATACGGCTCTGAGTAAGATCACACTGATGAAGACTAATAGTGCTTATGAGCTTTAACCCTTTACCTAACGAACTGGCCGCATTCGCCCACCTAATTTACAAATTAAGTGGTTACAAAAAAATAAATATATTTAAAAAAATTTCAATGAAACCATATCATGTGACCCCTCACTGGAACGAGCTCGTCAAGCTCATTCCAATGAGGGGTAACATGATATGGTTTCGTTAAAAGTTTTTCAAAAATTTGAAAAAAAAATATTAAAATAATAAGTTTTGATATCGTCTGTATTGGGTAAAGGGTTAAATCTATGAAAATTAATTGATAAGAAAAGTCCAGTCATACTGATTTTCAAGCTCGATCAAGATCTTCTTGTGAAAGCCTCAAATATCAATCAATTCAGTTGTTTGTTTGTGTTATAGCTCTAATGACCTGAAAATTAACTGATGAAGGGACGAACTCTGATAAGAAAAATTGGACCTAACGTACGATGGACGCCGGGCCACAGAAGACGGACGACAGGTGACGGACGAAAGACGCCAAGTGATGGCAATAGCTCACAATGACTTTCAGTCAGGTGAGCTAAAAAGAGAAAAATTTCCCTTCCTACCTACCTGAATTTTTCTGGCCAACAAATTGGAAACAAGTATGTTTTTTTTTGCTTAACCTTGCCAACCCATAGGTCAAGTTTTTTGTAAGACCTCAAACACAAAATTGTTTGCAAGGAGAAACATCACCACTGTGGTTAATTTTATATGAACACATTATAAAAGGTGTCTACATGCTGGGCTACTAATGACACATGGGATCAATTGCCATGCATTGTAACTATTATGAACATAGAAGAAAAAGGATGCTAAAATATTCTACTCTAATGTTAGTATTGAAAGGATACACCTATCACATATCTATTGAAGGGACATTACTATTGTTCTTCCATTACATTACAAAAATGGATCGCCACTTTTATACAGATCCATCCGAAATGGACTTCAATTGTTTTATAATAAAGATCCAATATTGAAACTAAAAATACAGAGTTTGTTACACATAACTCTTGCATGACCCTTTCAATTTGCTGTGCATAATTTTTTATGGAAAGCCAAAAGTGGAAGTCGATAAACAGGCAAGACAATAAGAAGAAAACTGCTAAGAAGGGTTAATAATAATTAATCCTACAGCCCAATGGGGCTCTAGGCTTAAATTATTAGAAACCCTCCCTACAAATACAAAATGGATTTGCCAATTTCACCAGAGAATTTTGGGTATAAAACAATGGCATTTCGGCTAAGGAGTTTAAAGGATTACTGACACAGCCAACAGTAATTAGCATCTTTAACTCTCCATAATAATAATAACACCTTGGCCGGCCCCTCATTTGTCGTAGTTCACAGATGAGAAGTCCTTGATTAACCCCATTCTCCCAAATGCCTCCCTATCCCCACGCCTCTTCTCTCCTCCCAACGCTTGTCTCTCCGATAAGAATGCTAACCCTCCTTTGTGTCACCCACTAACCACATGTCCTTCATTCTCCCACCCCACTTCCCCATTATACTCCCAGTGAATCTTATTCTGTTACACTGGTATTTTGGACATTCTAATAGAAAGGGTTCTTGAGTCTCCACTTCACCCAAAATGCACATTTGACACTCCTTTTCACAGTCTTTCCAAATTTTTTTCCTAAGCTCCGGTGACTGCGACCTCAGCTTGAACAACAGTGGCCCCCCAAAGGTGTCATCAAGGTACTCTTCAAATCCTGGCTTTGCTTTATCTCGCAGTCCACCCAAAGACCACTTTGATTTGATGCCCACTCACCAATTAAGGTTACAATCCTCCCTGACTCTTTCTCTGGACAATTTTTTTTATCCTGGGTTGTCCCTACTTCTAAGTCCAAGATCTCCATTGAGTAGTTATAACTCCCTCAATTGGTACACGCTACACATTCAATCCTAACCAGTGGTAACTGGGTTGTGTACATCGCCTAGAACTGAAACGGTTAAAGGGTTTTCTTGATCAATTAATCACATGGATTAACCTTGGTTAACCAATTAATCACTTATCCTAATAGGTAGCTGAATAATTGCCATACCATTGATGATTTACAGTATATAAACTCTTTACCAAACATAACGGGAAAAATTGGCCAGTGCTATATACAAAAGTCTCCATTCAAATTTTATTATGTGTTCAGTTTTTGTCTCAAAAACATAGCTTATGACCTCTCATTGGGACAAAGCTCATTGAGCTCATCCCAATGAGGGGTCATAAGCTATGTTTTGGGGAAAAAAATTGAATTTTTTTTAGTAATTTAAGAATTTATTTTGCAAGTATCGTCTTTCAACCACATTGGGTAAAGGGTTAAGAATGAGGATTTCCAGCTACTGATACATGCACGTGAACAAGTATGTCAGCATGTAACTTGCATGCTTTACTCTGTCTCATATAATTGATGTGAGTCAGTGTGACAACGTGGGCCTGTTTTGGAGCAAGTTTGTTCCTTTGTTAACCTACATAATACAATAGTTCAAAAGTAACGGTTAATCGATTAACTGTTTCAAGTCTAACATGGCCAAGGCACTTAATCCAATTGTCCACTTGGAAGCATGGTGGTGCTGTGAACTAGGCTGTACTGCACATAGCTGGCCCACTTGCCTTCAACTAGTGCTAACCCAGCTTGTAATGAGTTAAAACATTGGGGAGTCTGACAGTTGCTCACCGCAGCTCAGTGGTTATCTTCTGGTACTATGTAAAACTATCCTGAGGTCACCCTGGCTGTCAAAAGTGTTGCAAAACCCCAATAATTAAATAGATAGTGTTTTTCTGGTTTGCCACAAAAACTGAAACTGAACCAGAAAACCCCCAAAATGCCAAGCTCAAGAACACTTCCAACTCAGGAATTGGCTACGGTGTTCTATTTTACCAGTAAAACAGAACTGGTTTACCATAGTAAATAAACACTGCACCACCTCCTGAAAATGCAAAATCACAAGTCACACATCTGAGGTGAAAAATGTGGGACATCTAATATCTTTTAAAGCAAAAATCTGATTTTAAAACAGCAGGTAAAAATGAAAAGTTTTGCAAAGACAAAAACAAAAATAATAAGAGCACTGCCTAGCAGGGCAATATACACCAGTCAAAATTGGAACATGCACAAGTTTCTCTGGGGAAAAGTTTTAAATTTTTGTTGATTCGACTATATCTGCCCCCCCTCCAATCATTGCCCATTCCCCTGCCCTGTCTGGGGTAAAGGGTTTCAAATTGTATGCTTGTTTGCACACATTTCATATTGTTTTTGAAATTTTAGTATGCAGAATGGAAATGCAAACAATTTTTAGGTGTAGAAGATTTCCTCACCATTTACAATGGTTACGTCCATTCATTAACAGGTTAACTTCCTTGATAATGATTGACAATAGGTGGCGCCAAGGAAAAGGACATTTTGAGGATCATAAGAGCTAAAAACAGTGTGGATTCTCGTCATTTAAAAATAAAATGGAGTTATCTGCTCCTGTCAAATGCACAATGACAATTGATGATCAACATGGGTTCAAAGTTTGAACAATAAAGCAAGTAAAATGTTGAAGGAGTAGGCAGCACAATAGTGTAATGTTTTCAGTACTAAAAGGGGGCATAACTCTGGAAATACAAAACAGAGTTACCTGCTCCTGTCACATGCACAATGGCAATTGGCGATCAACATGTGTGCAAAGTTTGAACAATATAACATGTAAAATGTTGAAGGAGAAGGCAACACAATACTGTAATGTTTTAAGTACTAAAAGGGGCATAACTCTGGAAATACAAAATGGAGTTACCTACTCGTCACATGCACAACGGCAATTGATGATCACCATGTGTGCAAAGTTTGAACAATATAGCATGTAAAATGTTGAAGGAGTAGGCAACACAATACTGTAATGTTTTAAGTATTAAAGGGGGGCATAACTCTGGAAATACAAAATGAAGTCAATGGCAATTGATGATCAATATGTGTGCAAAGTTTGAACAATATAGCATGTAAAATGTTGAAGGAGTAAGTGACACAATACTATGATGTTTCAAGTACTAAAAGGGGACGTACCTCTGGAAATACAAAATGGAGTTACCTGCTCTTGTCACATGCACAACGACAATTGGTGATCAACATGTGTGCAAAGTTTGAACAATATAGCATGTAAAATGTTGAAGGAGTAGGCGACACAATACTGTAATGTTTCAAGTACTAAAAGGGTAAAAGGGAGCATAACTTTGGAAATACAAAATGGAGTTACCTGCTCTTGTCACATGCACAACGGCAATTGGTGATCACCATGTGTGCAAAGTTTGAACAATATAGCATGTAAAATGTTGAAGGAGTAGGAGACACAATACTGTAATGTTTCAAGTACTAAAAGGGGGCATAACTTTGGAAATACAAAATGGAGTTACCTGCTCTTGTCACATGCACAATGGCAATTACAATATAGCATGTAAACCTTTAGAGGAGTAGACGACACAAAAATTGTTAACGGACAGACAGACAGACGGACAACGCCATAACATAATACTCCGTCAAAAAATGACGGGCATATAAAAATCATGAGATTAACTCTTTTACTGAACATGAATAGTTCAGTGGCACAGGCAGGTGGGGGTTGGGGAATTGGGGGGTTGCCCACCCCCCTGGAACTTTTGATGGCCCCCTCCCAAACATTGTGACCCATTGCAAGTTTCACATAAAATAGAGCCCCAAAATGGTTTCCAATATATGGAAATGCCTCAGATATATTCTTGCAATGAATTTTGTAAACTTATCTCAGGAGAGGACTAGTCCTTATGGGGACCTTTCAGCCAGTACTCCCAGTACAATATTTACCCAAAAAACCTTACAAATATAGACGTCATTGGAAATGGCTCATTGAGTCAGTTACAATGAAAACGAAATTGCACAATTTTATTGACAAAGTGTCAGGATATTTCAGGCCATGTTAGCCTTGTATTTGTTATTTTGCTTCCGCTATGTTAGGTAAAGGGTCAAAACTGACTCAATTCTTTTCACACGAATCCTAGCAGACATGCAGCGAGAATCTACATGGATTCTTGCTAGTTTTGTTGCATGAATCGATTCTCGGATTCTCATCAAAATGTAAGCCCTGTATTCATGTGTAATAAGTTATGACATAAATATTGTTTAAACTAAATTCACATTGCATTGTGGGAAAAAATTGCAAGTTGTTGATAATTTGACATCAATATGCAGTATTATTCATAGGGTTAAATGGAGATTTTAATCTAAAGAATGGTAAGATATGCCCAAGAGGTATTTCAAAAACTCAAGAATTACCATTCACAACATCCCATCAGCAAATGAAGTGCTACTCGAATTGTGAAAACAGATGTACTTTTGATTCTAGTTCAATGCTAATCTTTGTCTTCAAGCTTCTTAAAGTATCGGAAAGAAAATTTTTGAAAACCAGAAATATTTTGTTGAATACCTTGTGGGTTTAATCAAAGGCCTTTTGGGAGCCAAATTTCTGTCCCATTCTCAATGTGAAATATTTATTGTTTAACCTTTTACCCAACGCAGACGATTTCAAAATTTATTATTTTAAATATCATTTTTTAAATTTTTTCAAAAAATTTCAACAAAACCATATCATGTGACCCCTTGTGGGAACCAGCCTGACGAGCTTGTTCCAAAGAGGGGTCACATGATATGGTTTTGGTGAAATTTTTTGAAAAAATAATATTTTTCCAGCTACTGAATTTACATATTACGTGGGCAGATGTGGGTGATTCGTTAGGTAAAGGGTTAACCCTTTACCCAACGTAATGGCCAAAACCGGCCAGCGCTATTCCCAAATATCGCCAATTAATTTTCAAAATATTTTCATTTTTTGTCTCTAAAACATAGGTTGTGACCCCTCGTTGGAACGAGCTCGTCGAGCTCATTCCAACGAGGGGTCATAACCTATGTTTTTGAGACAAAAAATGAAAAAAATTAGTTATTCAAGAATTTTTTTTGCAAGTGTCGTCTGCTTTTCATGTTAGGTAAAGGGTTAAGAACACTTTGGGAGCCAGGGTCATTTGTCGAACAATTTAATGGGTAGAGAAAGTCAGAGTATCCAAAGAGAACCACCGAGCTACTGTCAAGGAACCAAAGACATAATGCAGTTAATGCTGGCCTTTCTCTTTGAAGTTCAATGGTCTAACCACTAAGCCAGCACACTTCCCCAATGTGAAACAGGCAGAAAACTTCCAACTAAACTGACTATGTTTTCCCTCTTCTACCATCTACTTGTAGAGCTGCACAGTATATCGATAAACCAATACATACCAGTATTCAAACCAGAATCGATTGAATACCAGTGTAATTGCAAAAATATTGGTTTATCATCATTAATTATTTACCAACAATTCAATTTTCAAGATGTCATGATTTTTTAACTGTCATCCCGAACAAATATTAATATTACCCACTGTACCTAACGAACAAATATTAATATTACCCACTGTACCTAACAAATTGTCCACACACTCCCGGGTAATACACAAATTGTGCAGTTGAACAAATATTATTTTTCAAAAAATTTCAACAAAACCATATCATGTGACCCCACATTGGAACCAGCTTGTTCCAATGAGGGGTAACTTGATATGGTTTTGTTGAAATTGTTTGAAAAATTCGATAGTATTAATATTTAAAAATTGTAAATTTTGATATCATCTGTGTTGGGTGAAGGGTTATTTCAAACTGTATCATCAAGGCAGGCTGATTTGTTCTGATTGTGATGGCTCAAGCCCGGATTATGGTACATATGTTCAAATATCTGAACAGTCTTTCGATATACCAGTTTATCATATGACTCGTCTGTTTTGTTCACTTTAAAACATTTAATATTTTGTTTTCATATTACTCAGTGATAAATAAAGTCTTCCGTCAATTTCATTGGTCAGTTTCAAAACTAGACAATTTGATTGGCTGAACAAAATAAAACTGGGCCACATTTTCATAATTTGCATAATTAGAGTTGGGAGCTTTCATTGGTCAATTTCAAAACTGGACAATTTGATTGGCTAAACAAAATACAACTGGGTCACATTTGCATAATTTCAGTAGGGAGAATTTACGTTGTCTGTCCTATTTAGGGTGGGTTATATTGTATTAATCTTTTACCTATAAGAAAATCGCCATTCATTTTTTTTATATTTTCACTTTTTGCTTCTAAAACATAGGTTATGACCCCTCATTGGAACGAGCTCGATGAGCTTGTTCCAATGAGGGGTCATAATCTATGTTTTGGAAGTAAAAAGTGAAAATTTTTAGTTATACGAGGATGTTTTTTCCAAGTGCCGTCTGCAACTCAAGTTAGGTGATGGGTTAAAAAGTCATACTAAGTGGCTAATTTGTGCGTGTGTGTGTCATATGATAAATAGAATATGAAATGAGTGTTTTTCTCATATAATATTTATGAAACTCGTCCGAATTTTCCGTTTGGGCTCGCCAAAACAGAAAATTCTTAGACTCGTTTCATAAATATTGTATGAGAAAAACACTCATTCCATATCCTTTACATACTGCAGTATTTTTTTCAACACCGAGACCAGTATTCAGTTTCGAATACCATGCCGCCCTATCTACTAGTAATCTAACTCAATAATAGAGTTGGGAGGTTTTCATTTTTCAGATTTGGTTCTATTCGGTTTGGTTTGAGAAAAGAAACCCTTGGTTTTTCTGTGTGTTAAGAACATGAACATATAGTAAAGAAGAATTCAGGATCCTTAACATGGAAAAAAAACCTCAAAAGTTTGTACGACACAACTCATTCTATGAGTGTGAGAACATGAAGGCCTTAGGTGAGGCACAGTATTATAGACACTGTTAGCAAAACTGATGGGGCTATACTGATGACTGGAGCTGGATTCAATGCTTTTTTCCTGTCAATGATTTAAATTTCCAGGCTATGCCTACCTGAGCTCAAAAAGAATTCAGGTAATTTTCTCCTATGATTATCATACAGGTTATTTCTATGACTGCACATCATGTTATAAAAGCTATCGACAGAGAAGCTACTAAGAAAACTACTTAATTTCATATGTATAGCATTTATCTTTTTGGACTAACAACTGCTGGTTGGTATTGTAGTATACACATTACGACTCCATTCGACTGCACATTTTCAACTTTCATAAAGTCTAGTCAAGGCTGCTGTTTTGATGAAAAATTCATCTAAATTTAAACCTTTACCCAATGAGTCAGCCACATCTGCCCGAATAATATGCAAATTCAGCAGTGGAAAAAATATTATTTTTCAAAAAATTTCAACAAAACCATATCATGTGACCAGCTCACTGGAACGAGCTCTTTGAATCCATTGCAACATGATATAGTTTTGTTGAAATTTTTTGAAAAATTAGAAAAAAATGATATTTAAAATAATAAATTTTGATATCGTCTGCATTGGGTAAAGGGTTAACTAAAGATATTATTGGTCAAAAAGTCCATTCAATTTAGAGAAGAGAAATTTGGTTAAATGTGCCCAAGTTCTACTTATTTCAGAGGCAAGTGATTTTGTATCTCAGGTAGGAATATTGGTCACCAGCATGCACAAAGTTAAACAATATATGCTTACAGTTGTTTGAGAGACAATTTCATTCATATGAATTTGCTTCATTCATATGAATTTGCTTTGTTACAATTTATTGAAAAAATAACCCAAAATAACTCTCCAAAAAATTAATTATGATACATATGAAATTTCTGGTGATTTTGTACAAGAAAATAGTGCATTGCAAAGTATTGCATATGCCCCTTTCAGCAATGTTAACATGGGCAATGCAAAGCATTACAGTTTTTCTAAGTCTAAAAAGAGGAATAACTGTGATAACAGTGGTAAGTATGCATGGCCGTTACCCGCAATATGCAGATATCTTTTCCCCCAGAATGGACTACTACCACACCAAACAACATCAAAATCCAACAACCCATGACAGAGTAATAATGTAAAAAATTTTGTATGGAAAGTTTTATAAGTGTAACAAGGGCCATAACTCTGGTCTGTATGCATGAATGAAACCTACAACACATATGGATGATTTCTCCCCTATGCTAGTCTCTCACCATGCCAAGGACTTCAAAATCTGCACATAAATGACTGAGTTTGAATGCAAACTGTTCGTACTGAGTTTTCCAAGCAGACATGTTAACTCTCCCGGAATGCCCGGGATTCTCCCGGAATTAGCTATCCCCTCCCGCCCTCCCGCCCGGGAGTCAATTTGGACCAAAAATCTCCCGGAAAGTCGACATACCAGACAAAAACTGAATCCACCAGCTTTTGTTTACAAATACAAAAGCATGTGCTCTACTCTCAATGGCAAGGTCATTAAGTTTGTGTGAAACGTCACCACTTACGTAAGAACTCATGACCAATTCTCATTTCTGTCAATGGCCGTGTTGTGATTATTGCAACACGTTTGACAGGCGGATTAAATGAATTTGAGATGCAGGATAATTGCTGAAATTGATTATATATTAAAGGCACACATTTGCTTGTATACAGGTAGCAGTCAAATCGAAAAATAAATTCCATACGTATAAAATCTTGTCCAATCGAAAAATGTGCAAAAATACGCACAAATTTATTGTGCATTTTGGATTTCACTTTCAGATAATTATAGCCAATTTTGGAGACAAACGGCTCAAACATATGAGTTGCTGTAATTTTCAATATATTGGGAAAAATTTCCGATTCGCAATTTTATAAAGCAGGCTGTGAAAAAAATTATGTTTTTGGTGAAAAAAATCTCTAAAAAGTTAGTAATTTACGGCACTTGCACGTTTTTTCATTCATAGTGATAAATGGACAACAAAATATCCCCGAGATGTTTCGTCCTGGGCTGGCTGTGGCATAATTTTCACGTTTCACTGAAAAATGATCACCCCATTCCAAATCCCCTTCGTAAATGACCAACTACTTCCAGTGAGTAACCGGTGTGGTTAGGTGGAGCGCTGGGCTTTGGAAGATCGAATTACCACAACAACTGGGCTCTGGGGTGTGCCTAAACACCACAGATCGTCGCAGGTCGCCGCAAGTACCCATAATTACCCAAATGGATCCAAAACTTTCAACACAGCACCATAACTGATATAGTGCTGAAAAGGTCGAAAATATCTCCAAACATTTTGTACATAAAACCATTGAAATATGGATGTCATTGGAACAAGCTCAGATATTGGCACATGACCACATCCATATTTCTGATTTCTGTTTTTCTCTATATTTCTATGGTTTGGCTTTTGAAAGGACGAATTGTTCAAATAAAACACATTAGGGTGGAATGTTTAATGTATGTGTGTGTGAGGTGGTGGGGGGGGGGGGGGGTGGGGTAACATGGAAATTATTGATGTGCTGCCCACATGCAAAAATCTCACTGACAAGCATCCGAGTCTCACTGGGAGCTCATCAAAATCTCACGGACAGTCACCTCCAGAAGTTAACAGGTCTGGGTCACTCACCACCAGTTAGTAGAATGTTGACGTATGTTCCTTTGATGTATTGTTGTTGGGCTGTTTCCTGTTATGTGTGTGTGTGTGGGGGGGGGGAGGGGGTATTTGGTATTAATTTATATTTAAAATTGATCGATCCACACATGGCTTCTACACGCAAAAAAAAATCTCCCTGAAAATCATGGCATCTCCCTGAAAATTTTCTTCAATCTCCCTGAAAAAATTTTTGGGAGGTTAACATGTCTGTTTCCAAGTGTAACAAGGACCATAATTCTAGTAGGAATGTACAGACAAAATCAATGATATGTGTCCCTCATGCAGGTCTAACACCATACCGAAGGACATCTAAATCGGACAATTGATGCCAGAGTTATAATGCAACATGTTCATTTTACTATTTTTACAAGATCCAAAACTCTGGTACGAATGTGTGGACAAAACCCGCAATTTGTTGATATCTTTTCCCCCATGCTGGTCTATCATCATACCAAAGGACATCAAAATCCGACAATCCCTACCAGAGTTTTAATACAAAATGTTTGTACTGACTATGGATGGACGTATGAATGGACAAATGGACGAACAGAGACCTCGACTATATACCCACTAAACCTCTTAGGGAGGTCAGAGCATAACAAGAACTCACAGCGTACTCGCATTCTATATGCATTTATTATGCAATAATTAGAATTTAGCACTGCCTTCACCATCTGTGAGTACAGGAGAAAAATAGTCATAGAAAGTAATGTCACTCAGTTGTTAATATTTACCTTATTCATTTATTTTAATATTAATATGTCACCCGTTTCAGAGAACTTGCATTGGAAAAGAGGTCAAATTTGATCAGTACAGCAGAAATCCTCAGTGATTATGGATGAGTAGTGCATGAATTCAAGGGTTTCCCTTATGGGCAACACATAAAATTAACAACAACAATAACCTCCTGCCCACTGATGTCAAAATACCTCAATTTAACCCTTTACCCAACGTAACGGCCAAAACCGGCCAGCGCTATTCTAAAAAATCGCCAATTAATTTTCATTATTTTTTCATTTTTTTGTCTCAGAAACATAGGTTATGACCCCTCATTGGAACGAGCTCGTCGAGCTCGTTCCAATGAGGGGTCATAACCTATGTTTTTGAGACAAAAAATGAAAAAAATTAGTTATTCAAGAATTTTTTTTGCAAGTGTCGTCTGCTTTTCATGTTAGGTAAAGGGTTAAAGCTGAAAATTTCTACTATGATGCAACTAGGAATTTATCCGACTGAGCTCTGTCAAACAAGACTGAATTGGTAAATTCCAAGTTGTATTAAGCTAGGTTATCTCTTTCATGGTTCGGGGTGCCGGAAGCCCATGGTTTTAATCTGTGACTGTCCCTTGTAAATCCCTGTGTTCCGGGAATAAACCCTCAATCTTCCACCACCTTGTTTTTTCTGCAGAGCGATTTTCAAAATGTTTGAAAATTTCATTTTTTCTATCACAACCATGGCCGTAGAAAACCATAGACACCGGGACACAACCTTTGCATATCTGTGCCCGATCCATCATTAACCGTGGTCACTGCGTCACTTCCTGAGGTTCCGTCAGGGGTTAAATTGATATTTTGACATCAGTGTGAATAGGGTTAACAAAAATTCCACATGAACACAAGATGAGTCAATGATTAACCCTGTGCACACTGATGTCAAAATGGCAACACTTTCAGCAGCAAATATTTCCCATAATGCAGTTTGATATTTAACCAAATATACCTTGTTTGAAAGAGCTCAGTGAGCTCTGTCAAACAACATATAATTGGTTAAATTCATAGATGAAGAGAAAAACAGAGTGGTTGGAGAAAATTCTGTTGCATTACCAGAGTGCTTGTGGTTGAATGAACTTTAACAAGCAAAGTAAACATATTAAACAGAAAACATATTTCCTGAACAGTACAGATAAAAACAATAGAACAACATTACTCCATCAAAAAAAGCCTAAACATGTACTTCCACTTCACATTTCTCTTCCAGAATGACAGCAAAATTTACTCACATGAAATATTCCAATGTGAAAATACTTGAACAATACTACATTTAATCAAAAAAGGAAATTCCAGAACAATGTTTTTTTTGTTCCTTGCCTTGATTAGATTACAGAAGAATCCACTAGTGAAGTACTAATGAAATATGGTGAAATGTAGCTAAACACAGAAAGGATAGCATACCACTAATACTATCATAGATGTGTGTTAATCCACCGAGATGAAAATCTGCTGAACTTTTCTCTGTGATGACAAATCCTTCCTGTATTGAGTTTAACTCCCTGGGAACAACAAATTACTTTCTATGTCTGCCTGCCATTAATTGCACTTTTAGGTATAATTCAGTCATACCGTGGATGCATGAAGCTTGGAGCCATGGTTTTATATGAAAATGTTTATTAGGGTGTTTATTAGGGTGTGAGAAAAATAACTCTTAAATGTCAAATTTATTCTCAAAATATGACACAGAAACTATTTTGTACAATACCATCCAACAACACATGTCACATTGAACACAGATTGATGACATTAGCCTGCTCAGTCACACTCTGGTTAGAGTGAAGCATGTGTCACCAAGATATTCCTATCATTGAAAAAGGCCAACACTTTATCTGAAATACCGGTAGGGGTTATTTTGATGATTTTGGAGATTGCCATGTTAAATTGCCGTTCAGCTGTTCATAATTTGAAAGAGCCAAATTTGTAGTGATATAGTCAAAGCTGTGTTTTTAATCTGAAATGAGTGTTGATTTCATGATTTTAGAAATTAGTCTTAAAAAAGTTAAAAATCTGTTTCTCAGTCCCTCTCGCATGGTTCTTTTGACTGCTGCATGCACTCTTTTTATAACCAATGCAAACTAAAAATTAAATTGTTTTCGGATATTTTACCCAAGTAAATAAAACTGATAAATTTGTCCCTTGAGTTCAATAAGGCTTTGCAATGCTTTAGCATTGCACAGCCATCTTGCACTCAAGGGGAGGAATACATTACCATCCATGCTATTCTGTAGATTATGAGGCCTAAAACAAACAAGAGGCCCCACAGGGCCTGAAGCAATCATTTTGAACAGAACACAACATAAACAGAGTCCAAGAATGAGTACATTAAGCAAGCCATCTCCATAGGATACACTGTCAATCCTTGAGTCTCTCAGAAGTGACAAAAATAATCCAGGCATCATGCCTTTTTTTCAGCTGATCATAAAGTAAAATGTAGAGCTCCCCTATGAAGGCCCTTGATACAACCTATGTGGATTAATCTTACTTACACACTTCTAGAGGGTACTGAATACACAATTTTTAATTCTTCAGCAAAATGGCCAATTCCGGCTCCCATAGGGAGCCCAAATATTAATGCAGGCTCTCAATTTGAACACAGTTGAATCTGACTTCCCCAGAGATGCTGTGTATCAAATTTGAAAGCATTCCGACATGGATCTGAAGAAGAGAAATTTTAAAGAAATTTCTTCATATTGCACTAAGTTAAAATTTGGGCTACCATAGTGAGCCCAAATATTAACCTATGGATCCGATTTGAACAAACTTGAATCTGACCCCCCAAGAGATGTTGTATACCAAATATGAAAGCATTCTGACTAGTGGATCTGAAGAAGATTTTTGAAGAAATTCCCTCATATTGTGAGTACTAAGTTAAATTTCAGGTTCCCATATGGAGCCCAAATATTAACCCAGGCACTCGAATTGAACAAACTGGAATCTGCCCCCCCCCCCCCCCTAGAGATGTTGTATACCGCATATGAAAGCATTCCAACTGGTGCATCTGAAGAAGAAGATTTTTAAAGAAGTTTCTTCATATTGCACTAAGTAAAAATTTGGGCTACCATAGCGAGCCCAAATATATACCTAGGGATCTGATCTGAACAAACTTGAATCTGACCCCCCTAGAGATGTTGCATACCAAATATGAAAGCATTCTTACTGGTGGATCTGAAGAAGAAGATTTTTTTAAATTACCCCCCATATTGAACAAAGTTAAAATTTGGGCTTCTGTAGGAAGCCCAAATATTAACCTAGGGTCTTGGTTTGAACAATCTCTTAATCCGACCCTCATAACAATGATGCATACCAAACATCAAAAGATTCTGACTGGTGGTTCTGAAGAAGAAGATTTGTAAAGAATATTCCCTATATTACCCTATGTTAAAAATTTGGGCTCCTGTAGTGAGCCCAAATATGAACCAATGAGCTTTATTTCAACAAACTTGTATCTGACTTTGTCAAGATGAGCTAAAAAACAAACCAAGAACACAAACTTTTGATGGCAAAGAAATAATTACAAAAATGAAAAATAAAATAATAAAATGAACACCCACATGCAATTTTACAAAAAATGGCCTCAGAAAAAGTAGATCTACTTTGTGTGGCCTTATCATCATATTGAATTTTATCAAATAAACACCATCGAATCTCTCATTATAGAAATATAATACATGACATCAGAAGCTGACAGTGAACATCAGAAGTCAACATTAATGTCATAACGGAGAGAATGGTGGCTTAATGCTAGACTGTTGGACTTCTGTGGTAGAAGACCCGAGTTCGAGCCCGATTCAGGACGACCCATGTTGTGTCCTTGGGCAAGGCACTTTATCTCGATTGCCTACATGGTAGGGTATTTGATGACTGGATTCGGATCGCAAAATGCTATACAAAAATGTCCAAATGCTAACCATTTTTCTTTCATATTGGCCTTATATTCACTATTTAACATCACTTTTTGAAACCAAGATGGAAACTGCTAATCAAATTTTTAAAACAAAAAATACCCTGCATGGGGACACAATGATGCCGTGTACTAAGGTGCACTGCACATCAATGGTGCACATGTCTTCAACCGCTGTAACCCTGCTTCAGCGGAGCTTGAACAGAGTTAGAATGTTGAGGAGCTGACAGTTGCTCGTTGATGCTTGCTGGTTCTCTCCCGGTACTCAGGCTTCCTCCACCCGAAAAACTGTCATGGTCATGATTAGCCATTGTGCATAAGTATGTGACCTTAAACACAATAAATAAATAAATAATGTCATAACATTGTGAGCGAGTTGGCTTCAGAAGTGGAATTGAATTAATCTTCTTTTATATTTCATCAACTATTTACCCTAAAAGAATAGCAGACATTAACAAAAAACATTTTCAAAATACTTGAAAATTTTCATTTTTTTTTACCTCAGAAACCTAGCTTATGACCCACTCATTGGGAAGAACTCTCAACAAAGAAATTTAAATAAGGGGGCCATAAGCTAGGATTTTGAGACAAACAATAAAACAAATTTGGTAAGAAATTTTTGTGAACAGTGCTGGCCAGTTTTAGTTGATACGTTTTCTAAAGGGTTAAATTACACATCATGTGATAAAAAGAATCTCAAATTTGTTTCCATTTTGTATGAAATTTCTGAACCAAGTGTAAAAAAATTGACCTTAGCCAAGGTTTATTTGATATGAATTTATGAACCTCATTCACTAAAATCGATCTTAGCCTTGGTAAAGCTTTGCTCAGATAATTTTTAGTGAACTTGGTACATAAATTTCATATCAACTCATCACTTATTAATGATCTTCTTTATCACTCTCACCAATTCTTAACTCCACTGAACAAAAATGGAAGAAATATACTTTTATCTGACTGAATAAAAATGAAGACAAATGACAAAACCTGTCTGCATGCTTAATTAGAAAACAATTTTTGATTTAACTAGATGTAACCTGTCCCAACTTCGGACCAAGAATGCCCCCGCGACACACTCTCTGATAATGGGCAACAATAATGCCAAGTTTCATTAATATCATTCAAGGCTATCAAAAGTTCTTAAACGGATACAACTTTGTATATTTGGATATGGGTATGTGAAGTTGAACTAAGTCTGTGACCTTGACCTTGTAGACAGGCATTCCAACCAACCTTATTTGCGACACACCCTCTATTGGTGGGCAACATTAATACCAAGTATCATTAATATCCTTCAAGGCTACCAAAAGTTATGAGCCGGACACGACTTGTTATAGTTGGATTTGGATGTGGGGGTTTGTGAACTTGAACTAAGTCTGTGACCTTGACCTTGGAAGACAGGCATTCCAACCTTATTCACGACACACCCTCTGATGGTGGGCAACATTAATACCAAGTATCATTAATATCCTTCAAGGCCATCAAAAGTTCTGAGCCGGACATGACTTGCACAGATGGTCAGAGACAGATGGACAAACAAAGTGATTCCTATAACCCCCCCAAACTCATTCACAGTGGGGTATTATAATTTTAGAAATTGTCTTCCTCAATTTCCAACTCAACAATTATAATTTAAGTCAACTAAATCTTAATAGTCAAAGCCAATTCTTTCACTGGTTGAAGTGGGCTCTCAAAGCACAGGTACCACATTTAAAAGCCTTTGTATTCTCTAGATGTGATTTGTATTCTTTGAGGCGAGATGGCTCATTAGGAAGAGGTGCAGGCTGCAAGCCAAGAGGTTTTCAGTTCAAATCCCAGTTGTGGCAATCACGTTGTCTCCTTGGGCAAGACACTCCCCCCCCCCCCCCCCCCATTGACCACATGGGGGCACGATGGCATTGTGTACTAAGGTGTACTGCATGTTGATGGTACACCTGTCTTCAACCAATTCTAACCCTGGAGTTAGTATGTTGGGGAGCCCGACAGCTGCTCGCCATTGCCCGGTGGTTCTCTCCGGGTACTCTGGCTTCCTCCAACTGTAAAACTGTCCGAATGAGGTGACCCTTGCTGTTAAAAGTGTCATTAAACCCCAATAAATAAATATATATTTGTATTGTCTTAACCTCTTACCTAACACAGACAATATCAAAATTTATTATTTTTTCAATTTTTTTTAAAAATTTCAACAAAGCCATATTATGTGACCATTCATTGGAACCAGCTTGACAAGCTCATTCCAATGAGTGGCCACATGATATAGTTTTGTTGATATTTTTTTTAAATAATATTTTTCAACTCTCCATTTGAAAAATATGTGGGCAGATATGGTTGATTCGTTAGGAACTGGGTTAACCCTTTGCCCAATATAACCACCAAAATCAGTCAGTGCTGTTCATAAAAATCGTCATTCAAATTTTTTTTAATTTTTGTTTTCAAAACAAAGATTATGAATCCATTGGAATGAGCTTGTTTAGCTCATTCCAATGTGGGGTGATACGATGTGTTTATGAGACAAAAAATTTGCAATTTTCTGTGTTACACAAAAATTTTAATGAAAGTGTCATCCCCTATCCAGATTAGGTAAAGGGTTAAATGTTAACCCTCTATCCAAAAATCGGCCACATCCACCCATGTAATTCATAAATTAAGCAGGTGAAAAAAAAAAATTTCAACAGAACCGTATCATGCGAGACCTCATTGGAATGACCTCATTGGGCTCATTCCAATGAGGGTCACATGATATGGTTTTGTTGATATTTGTTGAAAATTTTGAAAGAAACAATAATTACTCTTAACCCACAGAGTATTTTGAAGATATTTTTCAGCAAATCTAGTCATGGCTGCTGCAAAGCAGCCATGACAAGATTTGCTGAAAAATTGATCTAAACTTAACTCAAGAAATCATTAGTGAAAAAAACTGTTCAATTTCCAGGGTGGAAATTGTAATGAACATGCCCAAATTATACATATTACAGTGGCAAGAGAAATCCCATCCTGGGCAGAAATATCCACCAGCAGTTAAAATAATAATTTTTTATATCCTGTATGTTGGGTAAATGGTTAACATAATTTGACTACTTTTCTAAAAATATGGCTCTATCCCATTAAAATATATGGATCAGTGTTGTCACAATTTATTGGAGAGTCACTCGCTGATAAATTGCTACAATGCAAACCAATATGAACCAACTTAACAACCACAATGAATCAATCGAGCACTCAACTAATTAATTTGAATCAAGAGTTGGTTTGATGATTTCAGAAATTGTTTTCAGGAATTACCTAACACTCAGCAGTGCACTATTCAACTGAGCTAACCTGGGAGGAGTGTCTTAATTTGACTGAACCAAATTTGGAGAAAGGAAGTCTTAGCTAACTCATCATTTACAATATAAATACTGAAAAAAGTCAAGCCTGTTCAAACTATACGGATGTATGGTTTTCAGGGTAAAAATTCAATGTAGTTCCTTAACATGCCTGATTCGTGTATTTTGGTCAAGGTCAGGGCCACTTGGAAGTACATCAGTAATACGGAATTCCATGTTGTCAGACGAGTGGTCCGGTTCATTGTAGTGTTTACTGTTGGGTTTATTAAGTTTGTTTCTGATATCCCTTAAATGTTCTGAGATGAGACCAAGGCTCGATTTAACTGGTTTTGCATAGCAGTTTTCGATTCAATTTTCAACTGTAGCTAATCAATTTCAAATGAAAAATCATGTAAATAATAGGAAATGCTAATCCAAATTTATCCAAGTTAGAAAACTGCTATCCAATTTTTAACAAGAGCACCGCTGGGCATTGCATCATACGCCCGTGAACTGTTCAAATTGTACCATTTTAACACATATGCAATTTTTTTAGAGTGCGAGAAATTTATACTGGCATATATATATATATGTTACGGTCAGTCCAACAGGGGCCATAATTCAGGCAAAAATTGTTCAGACCGACCCCATATTCGAACTTGACCTGTATTTTGTTGTGATTAAACCACACACCAAGTTTGGAGCCGATCGGAAAACAAATACTAAAGTTATCATCCGGAAACCAAATATTTGACGAATTCTAAGTCCAACAGGGGCCATAATTCAGGCAAAAATTGTTCAGACCGACCCCATATTTGAACTTGACCTGTATTTTGTTGTGATTAAAGCACATACCAAATTTGGAGCTGATCGGAAAACAAATACTAAAGTTATCATCCGGAAACCAAATATTTGACGAATTCTAAGTCCAACTGGGGCCATAATTCAGGCAAAAAATGTTCGGACCGACCCCATATTCGAACTTGACCTGTATTTTGTTGTGATTAAACCACATACCACATTTGGAGCCGATCGGAAAACAAATACTAAAGTTATCATCCGGAAACCAAATATTTGACGAATTCTAAGTCCAACTGGGGCCATAATTCAGACGAAAAATGTTCTGACCGACCCCATATTCGAACTTGACCTGTATTTTGTTGTGATTAAACCACATATCACATTTGGAGCCGATCAGAAAACAAATACTAAAGTTATTGTTCGGAAACCAAACGGACGGATGGACGGACGGATGGACGGACGGACATCCTAACAAATTGGTAGTTATGTGGCTATTTTTATGGGACTACAATAAAATGCATGTCCATTATATTAAAACAAGTGATTTTGGGGAATATTTTTGGGGTGGTAGCAAACCCTGACCCTACCCTTTACTGACCCTAAACCTACTCCCCCCACTCCCAATTCTAAACCCCACCCTAGACTAATGAAAATTCAATATATTCCTAGTCTATTTTAACTAAAATGCATGTCCATTGTATTAAAACAACTTTTTGAGTGAAAAATTTTTGGGGTGGTAGCAAACCCTAACCCTACCCTTTACTGACCCTAACCCCACCCCACCCCAACTCTAAACCTCACCCTAGAATAATGACATTTAACTATGTGACTAGTCACATAAATTGCAGTAGTCACCTAACCCCCATTTCTACCAACAAATAGCCACCTAAACCCCCATATGTCTGCCCGGACGGACGGACGGACGGACAGACGGACAGACGGACGGACAACGCCATACTATAATACGTCCCATTTTTCAAACGGGCGTATAAAAATTAAATCAACCCCTGATGTGGATGTGGAATACGCGTTTCGTTTCTCCGACATACTGTATTTTACATTTATTGCAGGTTAAAAGGTAAATTAGATTTCTGCTTTGGCAGTTGTGTCTACCTTTTGACTTGAACTTCTGCTTGGTTTTCGAACCTTAGAACCAATTGCTTTTTGATAACCTGGGTCAAATTGGGCAATTGGTGATGTCGCATTGCCTAGTCATAAGCCAGTGCCAATTGGTCACAGAAGACTCCATTGTAATCACCAAGATATTCCTTCACTGAATGTAGCCAGCTCACTTATCTGAAACAAGTGTTCATTTAATAATTTTGGAATTTGTCATTTAACTTGTTGGTTGCTTGAAGCCCACATTTGGGCTTTATTCTGAAATGCAAGAACCACAGCTTAATGGCTTCATATTCAGTGGCTGCTGTGATTCATATTATCTTTGAAGTTACATTATTTATTCACCAAGGATTTGCCTTGTTACAATTTATGGGAGAGTGCCCATAGGCACTCTTCCATAAATTGTAACAAGGCAAAGATATGTGAATAAATTTTGATGGTCAAAATTAATTCAAATTAAATTGGACAATAACTGCCAAAGAAATTGTTCAAACATGACTGACTTGACCAAGTATAAACCTTCATTATGGCAGAACTTTTCATGGTCACACATAACCTACTGACACAGTCAGCCATATAAGGCCATGGATATCTGAGATAAGCTTAACTGGTAGAGGGCTAAATTATTTTTGGTCATCAAAATTTGTTCATGTGTCTTTGCTTTGTTACAATTTATGGGAGAGTGCCAATAGGCACTCGCCGATAAATTGTAACAAGGCAAATCCTAACAGACTAAATAATTTCACTTCAATGATAAAACAAAGCACATCCACTGAATATGAGGCCTTTAAGTTGTGGTACCTGTACTTTAGAGTAAAGCCCAAATACGGGCTTCCAGCACTCCACCAGTTAACTATCACTGCAATAACACTAAATTTATAAACTGAATAACTGTTGATTTGATTATGTTTTTTGAAATGGCCATTAACCCTTTACCCAATGCAGACAATTTCAAAATTTATCATTTTAAATATCATCTTTTAAATTTGTTCAAAGAATTTCAACAAAACCATATCATGTGACCCCTCTTTGGAATGAGCTCATTCCAAAGAGGGGTCACATGATATGGTTTTGTTGAAATTTTTCGAAAAATAATATTTTTTCAGCTGCTGAATTTGCATATTACGCAGGCGGATGCGGGTGATTTGTTGGGTAAAGGGTTAACCCTTTGCACACAGATGTCAAAGTACCAAAATTTCAAGTTGCTAATTTTTCCCATGATGCAACTAAGAATTGGACCAATTCAATACCCAGATATTGAATTGATTTAACCCTTAACCCTCAAGGACCTAATTCCAACTTTGATCACATTTTTTTTCTCAACAAAACAGGTGCCCCAACATGCAGTTTTTTAAAAAGCTAATGCAAGTTACATTCAAAGTGCCATGACATTTGTTTCTAAGCAAGTCTTGACTGCCTACACAGGCAGACAAGACTTGCTAAGAAACGACTGCACACATAGGATGTGAATTGTCAAAGTAAAGCAAAAATAAAAAAAAATCTCCAGGCCCTTAAGGATTAAGGGCCTGGATATTTTTATATATTCTTACATCCAATTTGACAGTCTACACCCTGCAGTTCTGCAGTTATTTTTAGGCAAGTCTTGGATGTCTATATAGACATCAAAGACTTGCATAAAACAACTGCCAAGGTACTTAGAATTGAGAGTTAATCTTGATATTACATGTTGGGGCACCTGTTCTGTTATAGTAAAAACTTATCAAGTAGGAATTAGGCCCTTAAGGGTTAATTCCTAATTGCATCATGGAAAAAATTGGAAACCTAAAATCAGACATGTTAACCTCCAGAATAATTTTTCAGGGAACCTGGGGGTGATTTTCAGGGAAATGGGATGGATTTCTGCTTTCCATGTTAGGTAAAGGGGTTAACATTGTCTTTTAATAAAAAATAGGAAAACTTCACTTTGTATTAACCCTTTATCCAAATGCATACCATATCAAAATTTGTTATTTTGATTATTATGTTTTCAAGTTTTGATAAATACAGTGGAACCCTGTTAATTCAACTTCAGAATAGCCACTTTGCCAATGAAAATTATTCAATTAAGAGGAGTATTCAATTACCAGGAATTGTGTCACTTTTCTGTATTCTAGAGAAAAACTTAGCATTTATTCTATTATATCTTGTTTGACAGAGTTCCATGACCTCTGTCAAACAAGATATAATAGATTAAATGCCTGTATTTGATGTACTGAGGCCAAATAGGTAAACAAAAGAAAACTGGAGAGAGTCAGGGCGTGTGACTTCTCAACAGGTTGCAAGATTTTTTATTCAATTAACAGGAGTTTACTCTATAAGCTACATTCAATTAACAGATCAAATTTGTACTGGAGGTATGGTAAATGGTTTTGTGTTGGAAATTATATTCAATTAACAGGGTTATTCACTTGAGAGATAACGAATTAAGTGAGCTCCACTGTACTTCAACAAAACCATATGTGCCTTCTCATTGGAACAAGCATGTTGAGTGCTTGTCCCAGTGAGGGGGAGAGGAGGAGATGGTTTTGACATTTTTTTTTAAATATATTTTTTCAACTGCTCAGTTTGTAAATTTTTGTGGGTGGATGCAAATGATTTATTAGGTAAAGGGTTAAACACAGTGTACTGCTTTTATAAAACTGGAAAAACTTTCCATTTCCATGTACAGATCTACTTTGAAACTAACAAGAAATGCTGAAATGACTAGAACAGCTGGACGGAAGTTTAGATTACAAGACTTTGTGAAACAAAAAGCATTTAAAGTATTATTCTCACTAAACTCAACACAGCTCTAAAATCAGAATAAAAATTCATATATAAGCAAATGACAAATTTAATCTCAATGCAGTTCTAAATTGTGTAAATATGAAACTGTCAGTTTACTTTACCAATGTTATCAAAGACTGATCTAAGATTTTTTTCAACAACAACCAATTTATGGTTGCAAAAGATAAAGTTAAAAAAACAAGTGCAATGGTATGAGATGGCTGATCCCTTGTCACCTAAGTCCAACAAGGGCAAAGACTCTTGCAGAAATACTTGAACAAGATTAGTTTGCAATCCCATTCATGATATCACCAAAAAGCCATATATTAAATTTAGGGAAAAAAACCTCTAATGGTTTTCTTTGAAATGTGATGACAAGAAATGTTAATTTGATGACAAAAACTTCAAAATCCCACAAGGGCAATAACTCCCAAAGGGGACAGAGCTGGTTCACAGCCATGTTCGAGAAATATACTTTGAATAGTTTTCTTTTAAATGAGATGACAAGAAATGGAGAAGTACAGACTATGGAAGGACAGGCAGACAAATGGATGGAAGAACGTATTCCAAAATCCCCCTCTCATTACATTCATGGAAGAGGATAGTAAAATAGTCACAGGAAATGTTAATGAAGATGATGAACTATAACATCAGGCTGAAATAATTCTTCTAAATGGTTCAATGCAGTAAGCTCTGTTGTGAAGTGTTATAAGTACACATCGAAGATCTGAAAAGGCCTTTAAACAATTTGCAATTTTGAAATAGTGATGCCTCAAATGTCAGCCATGCTATAGAAAAAAACACATAACTTTATTTTGAGACCAACAATCAAACTGCAAAAAAAAAAATTATAATAATTTTGAAATAAATCATTGTACTCTTCAGAATATAGTTCTGACTCAATGAGATTCAGTGATCATGTTTCATTTTTTGATATTGCACTCAATGCGATTAGTATTTGTTTTGCAGCAAGGTTACACAATCTGAGCTATCACATTATGTCAAAATAGCAAAAGAAGAAGAAAAATTGTTATTTATTACTTCAACAAAATGCTTAATGTAACAGCTGAAGGTGTCACATGTTGAAAAATCCCTCCTCTCTAATGGTTGTGTGTAAAAACATAATTTCCTCCATATAAAAGTAATCTCATAATAGTATCTCAGGGAATACATCTTGTCATCTTTTCCACATTGTTAATTTATCAAAACATGACTTCCTGTTTATTATAATATTATTATTACAGTTTATTAGAAAGTTTTTGTTGATAGGTTTCTCACCCAACTTACTTATCAAAACAATGGCACTCCCCAATAAATTATAATAAAATATTTTTATTCATGAAAAGTCATTTTAATTCAATAATCAATGTACGTATGTAGTTAATTCACCACAGAGA
Source organism: Pictodentalium vernedei (assembly GCA_031216915.1). NCBI lineage: Eukaryota > Metazoa > Mollusca > Scaphopoda > Dentaliida > Dentaliidae > Pictodentalium > Pictodentalium vernedei. Next base: position 412,223,805 of record CM062294.1, on the reverse strand, counting down.
CATTGATTAACCCTTTACCTAACATGAAAAGCAGACGACACTTGTAAAAAAATTCTCGAATAACTAATTTTTTTTCAATTTTTGTCTCAAAAACATAGGTTTTGACCCCTCATTGGAACGAGCTCGATGAGCTCGTTCCAATGAGGGGTCATAACCTATGTTTTTGAGACAAAGAATGAAAAAAATAATGAAAATTAATTGATGATTTTTGAGAATAGCGCTGGCAAGTTTTGGCCGTTATGTTGGGTAAATGGTTAATGACAAAGAAAAGGCTATGGAAAGATGAGAGAAAACAGTCAGGTGTAAAAACAGAAAAGAAAAAAAATGAACCTTTGTGATAGAAGTTATTTATCAAACACAACACCACACAATCCTCTTGAAGTGAATCAAATTTACACTCAAAAAAAAAACTGATGCAAGTTGAATAAACACTGATGCAAGTTGAATAAACCGGTAGAGAAGGACTGTTCTGCTCTAATCTTTCCTCAGAAATGAAGTCTCACAATCAACTTAACAGTAACGATTCACAATCAATGACATTTTTTTCTTCCCTCCACAATAATTTTCTGTATTCAGTTCAGTTCAATACGCACATAAACATGGTCATTGTAAAGCCTCCCAAATTAGATTTCCACAACACAACAGTATGATCGAATTAATTAAACAAAAACCTTCCAACTGATCAAATAAATTTTTCCCAGCTATTATCAGTATAAGAACAGGATGTGTGGTGTGAATGCCTATTTTATATATGGAACTTAAACTATCATAGAAGTCTTACTACTATTATCTCAAATTAAGCTGTAGCATAAAGGTTATCGCAAATCAAGTTTCCTTTGCTGAATGCAAGCATTTCATAAATAATCATATAGCCATTAATCTGCACATCTGTAGACAGATTCTGGATGCTCATGGGAGGTGTGGGTAAAGTAGAAAATCAATTAAACCCTTTGAACCCTGGTGGCATCTTCCAACTCAGTTCAATGGCAGCAATTATTTATTTATTTATTTATTTATTTATTTATTTATTTATTAGAGTTTAATGACACTTTAACACCCAAGGTCATATCATGTCGGTGACAGTTTTACGGGTGGAGGAGTAAACGGAGAGAATCACTGAGCAACGACGAGCAGCTGCCAGCTCCCCAACATCGTAACTTCAGACTGCAGCACAGACAGGGTTAGATTGGTTGAAGACATGTGCACCATGGACGTGCAGTATGCCTTAGTACATTGCGTAATGGTGCCCCCATGTGGACAATCAGGGTGAAGTGCCTTGCCCAAGGACACAATGCAGGAGTCTGAATTGAATACTCAGATGGTCACCCATCCAAGGACTAACCAGACTCGACATTGCTTAACTTTGGTGATCGGACGAGAACCAGTTACCGCAATGCCACCGTGCCCCCAATGGCAGCAATTATTTATTTATTTATTAGAGTTTAACGACACATTTACAACCAAGGTCATATCATGTCGGTGACAGTTTTAGGGGTTGAGGAAGCTGGAGTACCCAGAGAGAACCACTGAGCATCAATGAGCAGCTGCTAGCTCCCCAACATCGTAACTCCGGACTGCAGCACAGGCAGGGTTAGATTGGTTGAAGACATGCGCACCATGGACGTGCAGTATGCCTTAGTACACAGCGTCATCATTCCCCCATGTGGACAATCAGGGTGAAGTGCCTTGCCCAAGGACACAATGCAGGAGTCTGAATCGATCTCTCAGATGGTCACCCATCCAAGGACTAACCAGGCTTGACGTTGCTTATCTTCGGTGATCTGACAAGAACCGGTTACTGCAATGCCACCGCACCCCCAATGGCAGCAATTGAAAGAAGCTGTATTCATAATTGGAAGTAGACCAATCAATATTTTCAACAGGCAGCCTTAGGGCAGCCTGTTGAAATATTGATTGGCTTACCCCACAAATACATTTAGCACCCACCTTACTTAATGAAATTAGCACGAATTATATATTCCTGGATGGAAAAGCAGTTTCTCAGATTCAAAGGGTTAACAGAGTCAGTGGTATAAGACAACATTTGGGTTTGTCTGTTTCTTTACTGGGGTTTAGTGACACTTTCAACAGCCAGGGTCATATTGTGTCGGACAGATTTATGCAGACATGTTAAATTCTGAAAAAAAGTTTTCAGGGAACTTGGGGGTGATTTTCATGGAAATTGGATCAACTTCAGGGAAACGTTCGTGTGAGAACAATATATACAAGAACTAAAAAATGTCAGCTCTTGGACCACCACTGGCACCAGGTTGCACACAATGGTTCAAAGGCTAAAAATTTGAAGATGCCGTTTATGCCATGTTAAAAATCATTGGTTCGAATATCCTCACCTCCCTCTTTCTTCAAGTCCCTACCCCTCCACTGCTATCTCTACCTCCCCCCCCCCTCCACCTGTGGTTACAATTTGACCAAAGTGCACAGGCCTATAATTCCCTTCTTGAATGGACAATAAAGTGTAATAACATTTTTCATGATGCACGCAATTTAATCCAACTTCCCCATTTTTGGATGTAGTGTTTCTTTTTATACGTCAATTTCTGTGATGGGAGGTTTCGGCCTTTGGGAGCAGAGATTTTTTCTCATCATCGGTAATTCATAATTCTGTTTTTCCCGTGCAAATACCGTTTAGAGCTTTCTGGTAATAGACGGCTCAACAATGACTTATAAGGAGAACAATAATCAGTGTTACAGTGGAACCCTGTTAATTGAATTGGCACTTTACCAATGAAAATAATTCAATTAATAGGAGTATTCAATTAACAGGGATTGTGTCTCTTTCCTGTATAATATAGATCAACTTAACATTTATTCTATTATATCTTGTTTGACAGAGCTATAACCTATATTCAATTAACAGGTCAAATTTGAACTGGAGGTATGGTAAATGGTTTTGTGTTGGAAACTTATATTCAATTAACTGGGATTTGCAATTAAGGGATAACCATTTAAGTGGGCTCCACAGTATTAACTATTCAAAAATATGTCCATTGAGTATCCATTTTAAGCCGTAATTTTTTGGCATATCACAGAGCAAGGTGAATTTCTGCAAGCAAATTGGCCCATTTTTAAACTGCATTCTTCTGCTATGCCATAGTGGATCACAGATAGCATGGATAATTGAATAAAAAATGAATGGATGTTTGAACCAAATAAAGAAATATATATTCTTTTATTCTTTTTCATACATTTTATTCAGCAGGAATCATTATTTAAGTGAAGGTGGAAGTCAATAGGTGATGTGCTTAAATCACCTATTTTTGCTTCAGCACTCGTAAAGTGACCTCGCAGCTAAATTGAAATGAATAAACCAGTAAAAAACATGCGGATATAAGTGAACTATTTAAAATAAAAGACTTGTTTATTAACCCTTTACCTAATATGAAAAGCAGATGACACTTGCAAAATAAATTCTTGAATAACTAATTTTTTAAATTTTTTGTCTCCAAAACATAAGTTATGACCCCTCATTGGAACGAGCTCAAAGGAGCTCGTTCCAACGAGGGGTCCTAACCTATGTTTTTGAGACAAAAAATGAAAATTAATTGGTGATTTTTGAGAATAGCACTGGCCTGTTTTGGCCATTACGTTGGGTAAAGAGTTAAATATAATGTACTTGTATGCATATTTTTCGTTTCATTCGTTGTGATCAGAGCTTCGAAGGCCTATGAGGAGGCCAGGAACTACACTGAATTTACCGGATTTCCCAGACATTCTGGGAGAGTTAACATGTCTGGATTTATGGGATCAAGAAACCGGAGTACACAGCGAGAACCACTGAGTAACTGTCAGATTCTCCAACTTACTAACTCGTCACAAGCAAAGTTATTAGCTTATTCATCAGATAGTTGCATCTAAGCACTTAATTCTACGAACTGCACCTCAGAAGAAATCAGTGACAGTACTTTCAAATTTCTCGGATGCCATAGAATTAAGAAAGGACGCTGGTTTTGTTTACATTGGAATGGAGGGGGTTCGAACCCACGCTGAGAGAGTTTCCTTCGGCACCAACCGCCTAGCGAAACTATATTGAACCACGCACACCACTCGGCCACCGACAGACTGGGTCTGTCGGTGGCCGAGTGGTGTGCGTGGTTCAATATAGTTTCGCTAGGCGGTTGGTGCCGAAGGAAACTCTCGCGGCATGGGTTCGAACCCCCGCCATGCCAAAGTTATTAGCTGTTGAAGGAAAGTACATCGTCAATGTGCAGTATGTCTTAGAACACAGTGTCACAATACCCATCACATGAACAATTGGAATTAACTCATTGCATGCTACTGGCAAATATTCCTGCCCAGGACAGAATTTCTCTTGCCACTGAAAAATGTATAATTTGGGCACATTTAATCACAGTTATCCCCTGTAAATCGAATGGAATTTTTCACCAATGATTTCTTGAGTTAAATTTAGATGAATGTTTCATCAAATCTAGTCATGGCTGCTGTTCAGGGGCAATAACTCTGCAATGACCCACGTGAGTGAAATGGAATTGAAACCTGATCTGTAACCACCCACCAGGAAGCTACATACAAAAAGTCAGTTCAATATTTTCATCCATAGCTGAAAAAAGTGCAGAAAACCTGTTTTAACTGTTGAATTTCCAAGTTTAAGGGCAATAACTCTGTAATAAGCCAACTGAGTGAAATGGAATTGATACTAGATCTGTAACTACCCATTAGGAAGATACATACAAAAAATCATTTCAATGTCAATCCATAGCTGAAAAAATTGCAATTTTAGTGAAGAAAAGTGTGGAAAGTCTGTTAAAATTGTCAAATTTCTAAGTTCAAGGTCAATAACTCTGTAATGAAACATACAAGTAGAATGCAGTTGAAACTTGATCTGTTACTTCTCATTGGTAAGCTACATACAAAAATCATTTCAATATTTCCATCCACAGCTGGAAAAAAAGAACAGAAAACCTGTTATAATTGTCAAATTTCCTAGTTCAAGGACTCTGTAATACACCAACTGAGTGAAATGGAAATGGAACATGATCTGTATCTACCCATCAGGAAGCAACATACAAAAAACTCATTTCAACATTTCCACTGTAGCTGAAAAAAGTGTGGAAAACTTGTTTTAACTGTCAAATTCCTAAGTTCAAGAGCAATAACTCAGTAATAAACCAACTGAGCGGAATAGAATTTAAACTTGATTTGTACATACCCATAAGGAAGCCATAAGGAAGCTACATAGTACTGATAGCTGAAAAAAGTGCTGAAAACATGGGACGGATGGCTGGCTGGCTGGCTGGATGAACAAATGGATGGACAGGCTGATCACTGAAAGGTACCTGCTGTATCTTTTTGCCTTTCTCCCCATGTTAGCAATGTGAGAACATCCGTGATGCTATTTTTGTTTTGTTTTTTCATGATTTGGTCTTTGTTTGATAATATTTATGAAATCTCTACTCGCTAGCATATAGAGAATTAGACTGAGGGTCTGAAAACCTGATAGGATGGGTGGCACATCACCAGTCTTTGAACTCAAATGATTTCACATTGACATTTGGGTGGGAGAAAAATATCCATAATGGGTTTTCAGTGTGGGATGGGGTTATCCCACTCTTGGGATAAGATACTTCCCTCAGACACTCAACAGAACTTGTGTCTGATACAAATATCTTGCCCATTGGGGAGGTTTTGCTATCCCTAACACACACCCATCTCGGATAATAATAGTCTCACAGTGGCAAAAGAAAAGTTGTCAAGAGAAAATTATGTTTTACCATCAGAGTGCTAGGAGTCCAAGTATAACTGGGTTAACCCTTTGAACCCCGGTGGTATCTTTCATGTCAGTTCAATACCAGCATTTGGAAGATCCATTTCATTATTTGGGGGTAGACAATCAATATTTTCAAAGTGCCGCCGCAAGTCTGCAGGTTGAAAATATTGATTGTCTACCCTACACATTCACTTAGCAGCAAACATACTGTGGTGAATTTATGGGCTGAACTACATGGTGCAGACCGGCTGGGAATTACTCTCCTGTCAATGGAACATAGCCAATTCTACTCAAAAAAGTCTGGGCTGTTGACAGTGATTGGAGTCTCCATTGATAAAGACAGTTTGTTGACATCTCCAGAGAGATATTTATTATCATAGATACTTGGATGGTGAGTCCATAATAATGTTATGTATTATATAGATCGTATTACGCCCCAAGATATATAATAATACTTAATGAAACTATGACGTATCATATTCCTGGTCTGGAAAATCGGCATCTCGTTTTCAAATAATAAGGAATATAACTATAGCGCACTGTCATAGTGCCGAAGCTGCGATGATTCGTGCAATGCCAATGATGTTATAATTGGTAGAGTACTGGAAGCTCATATTTGGGCTTTATTCCAAACTGCAGATACCACTGCTACAAAGCAGCAAACTCTGTGAGTGTGCTTCATATTATCTTTGGTGTGAACTAATTCAGCCTACATTTCTTTGCACTGGTATAATTTATAGGAGAGTGCTAGAGGCACTCTCCCATAAATTATAACAAGGCAAAAATATGTGGACCAATTTTGATGACCAAAAATAATTTAGCACTCCACCAGTCAAAACTCGTTGATGACAAATTGTTGGTGACAAAAAAACTTGTTGGTGACAAGTCCATAAATGTGCCAGAAATTATCTGAATGACATGCACTATTGAGAGGGTGTAGACATATGAAGATACACTTGCATACCAAGTATGGTGTCATTCCATCAAGTATTTTAGGAGTTTTGGTGTTTTTTAAACTCATTGGTGACAGACCGACCGACAGACAGACAGACCGACATTGCCACATATAGAGCTGCTCGTCGCAGCTAAAAAAACAACAGGATAACCAAGGTGTCAAGTCATCTAAAACCACTTTTCATAATATAAATATTCATTAAACCTTATTAATCTGTCTGGTAAGTAATTGGATGCAATATCAGCCTGAATTCCCATATTTATAACCAACTGGTCGGAGTTTTCATATATAATGAACGACATCATAAAATGAGTGCGAAGTGAAACTATCCTTGTAATTTACAGGCATTTATGGCAAGAAATACCAACATTCTGTGAAAAATACTCCTGGGAAATGTTGTGAAGAATACAATATCAACAAATCAAAGAGAAAATAGTTAATTTTATCCCATAAATGGACATTTATTTGAATAATAAAGTCTTGGATAAATTTTTGCTTTATTCTCCTAGTAGAGGTTGCTAGTAGGGTGATAAATTTTCCCCGTAGGTTTAACACTGAAAGAATTTATTCCTATAGTAGAGACAGACTTGTTGACCTCAAAACCCAACTGCATTTGTGTTGTCATGACCCGTTTTCCGTATGTGGGAGACAAAATAAACCGACGTTTATCAAATGTTGACCGTTGCTAAAATGTTTAGTTTTAGAATATATGACACATTTCTGCTCTGTCTAACAATAAAATAAACAACAATTAACAAAGAAAACACAAAATAAATCAATCGAAACCAAGCGTTGAAAAGCATACAAGTTCGATTGTGAAAGGCAGGGGCATGATGAGTGATGTTTCATTTTCCAAATTAGGAAAGTGTAAATAAACGTGTTGTTTGTTTTGTTTATAAAACTCAAGTTGAATCGATGAGAAAAAGAATAAACAGCTGCGCCATGAGCACATGATACACCCTTTATTATTAACAACAGGAAAGCACACAATATGAGTATACATGTATTGCCTATATTTTGACGAATAAAGTCCCATAACTCTGGAATGACTAATCAAACAGCGACATCAACTGAAAGGGAGCTTCCTTCCATCAACATAAACCACCTATCAAAAAATTGTGAAAATCTCTCGAAGCTTTCTTGAGTTATCGTACGACGTGTAAAAAAGTAACAATTTTCTAAGTAATAAAGTCCCATAACTCTGGAATGACTAATTGAACAGCGACACTAAAAGAAAGGGAGCTTCCCTCCATCGATATACACCACCTACCCAAAAATCACGAAAATCTCTCAAAGCATTTGCGAGTTATCGTACGACGTGTAAAAAAATCAACAATTTTCTAACTAATAAAGTCCCATAACTCTGGAATGACTAATCAAATGGCGACACTAAACGAAAGGGAGCTTCCCTCCCTCGATATACACCACCTACCCAAAAATCATGAAAATCTCTCGAAGCGTTCTTGAGTTATCGTATGACGTGTGACCGGATGGACAGACGGACGGACAGACAGATGGACAGCGGTATACCATAATACGACCCGTTTTTTCAAAACAGGCTTATAAAAATAAACAACGAAAATAAGAAAGATAAACATTGTTCATTTAATAAAGTATTTTTGCAACTTTTGCTCAAGTTTGTAGGAGAATTATTTTTAGACAGAAATGTATCACTGCACCATGTTTATTTTTTACATATTTGCTTGTCGATCAAATTGGACCAATGTGCTCCTCACTTCTCGCATTGTTTTGGAGCGAGTAACAGTACGAGTTTGCCGCTACTGCCCTGTAAATGATTTATGGGATAAAGAAAATCAAAATTAACGTATAGTGTTTTCAAGTAAAAAAATTATTCTACTCATGGGATTAAGAATGATATATCGACTCGTTTCATTTTTAATCATACTCATAGAATAAATATTTTACTTGAAGACACTACACATTTATTCTATATGTATCTTGGGAAAAATATAAATGTTTTGGTTTGGGTTACATGCAATAAAAAATGGTTTGGAAAATGGTTCGTTGGTCAATTGGAATTTTTTTTACCCTACCTCTGACAAATTTGTTGATATATTCTGAAATTTTATTAGCTAAGAATGTCACATGCATACCGGTGGTAAATCCCATACATGGTGGGTGTCACTTATATACACGGTGACCTAGAGTTATCTTTCTTGGGTGAGTAGCCGCCATTACTATTTTTATGCATTTCCACCTGGTTTCGAATTTTCAAAATTTGAATTAAAACAATATGCGATAATTTAAGTACCAAAAAATATTTTCAAGGTACCATATTTATTTATTTAAAAATTAAATATTTTAAAAAATGGACAGAAAATATTATTGTTGTCCCAAAAGTTCTTCACACATTTAAAAGTGCTTTGTTAACCCTTTTTGGGTGATAATGATAGGAAATGTATGTAAAATTGTTGGTTTTTATTCAACTTTTCATTAACCTTATTCCTGAAGGTCATTTATTCAACTTTTCATTAACCTTATTCCTGAAGGTCATTGGTGGGGTAAATTCATAATATAGTCAGCAAGTGACTGCATAAGGGATGGTACCTGGTCTGTAGGTTTTATACCAGGCTCAGCTTTGCCTCAACTGGTATAAAATCTACAGACAGGTGCCATCACTTACCTGGTCACTTGCTGACTATATAACTAATAATATTCTTTTTCTTTTCTCAATTTTTTTTTATTCGAAAAACAATGGCATAATAATGTCAGCCTGTATATCATACATATTGTATCCCATGTAATAATCACATGGTGCATGACTGCACAAATATCATCAGATTTTTTACACTATATTGTGAAATTTACCTTCAATGGTGCGATCATACTTTAAACCTAATGAACCTAGCGATCCACACCCCTCACTGGACCAAGCTCATTCTAATGAGGGGGTCTCATAATATGGTTTTGTTGACATTTTGTGAAAAAAAATATAAAAATTACAAAAAGAAATATTGATATTTGGTGCATTAACCCTTTACCTAACAAATTGGCCGCAACCACCTGCGTAAAATATAAAAATTAAGCAGTTGAAAAAAAAAAGATTTCTCAGAAAATTTCAACAAAACCATTTCATGTGACCCCTCATTGGAATGGCTCGTCGAGCTCATTCCAGTGAGGGGTCACATGATATGGTTTTGTTGAATTGTTTTGAAAAATTTGAAAAAACAAAAATTAAAATAATAAATTTTTATATTGTCTGTGTTGGGTAAAGGGTTAAACTTGAAATGCAAAATTTTTTTTGTCAAGCACTCATAAAAACATTAGGGTCTGGAGTAGAAACAAGGATCAGTGGGAAACCTGAACCATTCCTTTTTTCAATCCAAGTATTTCATCCAAATCAAGACTTGTACAAATCGTTTCATTTGCCTATCACTTGCCTCAAAAGAATTAGTTGATCACATATTAAACCATTACCCAATGAATCAGCCAGGAAATTTACAAAATGAGACATTGGAAAACACTTATTTTTCAAAAAATTTCAACAAGACCATATCACGTTCCCCCTAAAGTTTTTGCTGCCTTCCTGTCAACAATGGCTCAATACAAGTCTCACATAACATTGAGTCCCAAAAATTAAGTCACACTACAACTGCCTCAGTTTCACTCTGAGAGCACTGAGTTTTATGAAATTTTGTTGGGAAGGAGGCATAGTCCGAACTAGGAACCTGTAGTCATTACCTCTCCTCTTTCTTCCCTTCAGGGAAGTGGGAAGAGGGCTAATGACTCAGGGTCCAAGTTAGGACAATGGGAGTGCCCACACACAACAGCCTTTCAGAATATCATGCCCGCACCACATCCCAAACTAGCTGGGGAACCCCATGATTGTACAATCCTGGCTACATGACCACACACTATTGGAAGGGCTTCAAAGCTCTTCCCAACAGTGTCTTATATAACCACATGATGCTGTTCTCACAGTTTACTCAGTGATAATCACAAAATATCACTCAGTGATAATCACAAATATATGAATTTATCTTCACTCTCTGGACCACATCATATGCACCTTGACCTTGTGCAAGATACTTCATCTTGAGCCAATGTTAAATCTGCTGATGCCATATTAATAAAAGAGTTTGGGAGTTACTCACTTGGTAATTCTCTCTGGGTACTCTTGCTTCTTCCAACAATAAAACTGTCAGAAACAAGAGCTGGACTGCCGTCCGGTGCATACCCCCACGTGGTGTACCGCCTAGTGTGGGCATACCTATGACCAACAAATATTATAGAAAATAATTAAAGTTCTGAATATTCATGGACTCACACACGGATGGATGCACGGACGGACGCACAGATGGACGCATGTAATCCAGTATACCCCCCCCCCCCCCTCCAGTTTCTTCGAAAGTTTTCAAAAATTTCTAAGTCAAAAGGTATGGTAAATTGTTTGGTGTTTGGAAGTTTTATGCAATGAGGCAGAAGCCTTAGTCATAGGCAAACTGCATGCCATATTTCATTGAAATCCGATAACCCATACCTGAGATACAGGCTGAACAGACAAATAATGTCTATTTCCTACAATTTCTAAATAAAAAAAGGGGGATAACTCTAAAAAAGGAGAATGTGAGAAATATCATTGAATCCTTTTTTTAAAGCCTATACCATAAGCAGTGTTCACACCAAATTTCATTGCAATAGAGCATTCAATACCCGAGATACAGGTTGAACAGACAAAATTTATCTCGGACGGACACAATTTCTAAGTGAACAAGTAAAAAAACAAGTAATAAAAAAAAAAATAACTAATGTGGGCATACCTATGACCAACAAATATTATAGAAAACTAGAGGTACTGTGATCAAGCTCACAATGTGATACCCCACGTGCCTGAAATGTATAAGTTAGATTATCTCCCCTTGGAAATGTCAGAACGGAATTATATTGCTTCATGCACATCTGCATATGGAGTTCTTCCAAAGTGTAAAGTTTCAGGAAAATTCTTCAAACGGTTTAGGAGGAGTTGCGCTTACAAGGATGGACAGATGGACAGACGGACAGGGTGATTCCTATATACCCCCCAAACTTTGTTTGCCGGGGGCATAATAATTTACTTAAGTTATGAAAGTTATGAATATTCTCGGACGGACTCACACACGGATGCACAGACGCACAGATGGACGCATGTAATCCAGTATACCCCCATTTCCTTTGAAAGTGGGGGTATAAATATAAGCCCTTGGCTGTTAAAAGTGTTGTTGAACCCCCAACAAACAGTTTCACGCTACTTAAAATTTAGCGTCACCTTCATTATAATGGCTTTCCCCTGTAGGAACCCTGGGAAGAGAAGCAGTGCATGTTTACTGTGGTAAACAAGCTCTTTTTCACTGATAAAATAGGACCCAGTCACTAATGCTTGGTGTGCAAGTAGTCCTCTAAAATAGGCAACATGGGGTATAAACGACTGACTGACCTTGACGTTATCTCAACGTTGTATTTATGATAAGCCATAGTGCAAAAGTATCTGACCTTAAACACCAATAAATAAATATAATGGCTTTATAATGACACTTCTATTTAAATTGTCTTAAATACTATTTATTTATTTATTTATTTATTGGTGTTTAAGGTCTCATATTTCTGCACAATGGCAAATCATGACTGCAACTTGGAGATAAAGTCAAGTTTTGTCAATCATTTATATCCTTGTTGCCCATTTTAGAGATCTTCCACTCCAAGCACGGGAGAATGGGTCCTATTTTACCAGTAAAACAGAGCTTGCTTACCACAATAAACAAGCATTGTTTCAATTCCCATGGGAGGCTTATATAATGATAGATGACAGAGTGACAGACCAGTGGATGACAAAATTTTGAATAGTATCTGCATTATGCTACATTTTTTTAACCCTTTGAACCCTAGTGGTATCTTCCATGTCAGTTCCATGGTAGCAATAGGCAGAGGCCATATTTATTATTTGGGGGTAGACCAATTAATATTTTCAATGTGCAGCCTTATCCTGCACATTGAAAATATTGATTAGTCTACACCACACATTTACCTTGCTGTCATCCCCATTAATGACATTTTGACGTAGCTTGTGACCCAGCCGGAAAAACGGCCTCTGGAGTTCAAAGGGTTAATATATTACTACATTATTTATTCATTTGGGTTTAATGTCACTTTTGATAACCAGAGTCACCTTGTGTCGCAGTTATATGGGTGAGGGAAGACGGATTACCTGGAAAGAACCACCGAGCAGCGGTGAGCAACTCTCAGACTCCCTAACATTCTAACTCCACACAAGCAGGGTTAGCATTGGTTGAAGACAGGTGCACTTTTGACATGCAGTACACCTTAGTACACAGTGCCACTTTGCCCTCACATAGGCAATCAGGATTAAGTGCGTTGCCCAAGGACACAATGCAGTTACCCTTGGTGGGGATCAAACCATAGATCATTCGGTTTGAAGTGTCCAATGCTGTAACCACTGAGCCACCGCGCATATTACTAGATAAAATGTAGAATCATTTATTGTAAAGTAATGTAATATTACTAGATTATAAATTGAGTTCCTTGTTTTTATAATTTAACTTAACTTCTCATGCTGTTGGTGGATAGTACTGTCCAGAATCCAGAATACAAAATCCCTTGCCACTGAAATAAGTAAACATTTGGGCACATTTAACCAAATTTCTCCTCTGTAAATGGGAATGAACTTTTCAACCAATGATTTATTGTGATAAATGTAGATGTATTTATCATCAAATTTAGTCATGGCTGCTTCACAGCAGCCATGACTAGATTTCATGAAAAATATTTTGAAAATATTGAGCAGTTTTAATGATGGATTTGACTTGTGGAATCCATATAACCTAACTGCAAGTTGACATCAGTTGTGAAATTTTGTGTCTAGTGTGACAAGTTTGGCAGTGAAACTGTTATTCAATACAGAGAAGGTGAAGGAAAATAATCATTATCATTACAAAGGGTACAGAAAGTCTTTACACCTGTGTGTTTCACATCAAGTAAATCAATCATTCTATTATTAATTAGATATGTAAAAAGTAGTGCACTAATTATATAACTGCACCTGAATCCTTTCAACAAGAAAAAAATTATCATTTCCATTTCATGTTTTTCCCATTTAATGAGTTTGTATCCAAATGAGAAAAGCCATGTTGGCAAGAAACATTTGACCCAAGCCCACTGGCAAGCCCCTCCCCCCAACATTTTTGCTGCCCTGTCCCACCAAAAAACACTGGCCACAATACAAGTTTTACACTACATAGAGTCCCAAAATGGTTTAAGAAAAGCCATGGTGGCAAGAAACATTTGCCCCAGTCCAATGGCATAGCTGGAGATGGGCATTTTTGCCCCCCCCCCCCCCCCCCCCCCATCAATTATATGAGACAGAGTAAAGTATGCAAATTACGTGCTGACATACTTATTCACTTGCATGATCATTATCCTGTATCAGTAACTGGAAATGGTCATTCTTTACTCAGTGCAGGTAGCAGACGATACTTGCAAACTAAATTCTTGAATTACTAAAAAATTTTAATTTTTGTCTCAAAAACATTGCTTATGACTCCTCATTGGAATGAGCTCAACAAGCTTGTTCCAATGAGGGGTCATAAGCTTTGTTTTTGAGACAAAAATTGAAAACATAATAAAATTTGGATTGAGATTTTTGTACACAGCACTGGCTGGTTTTGTCAGTTACGTTGAGTAAAGGGCTAATGTTGTAAATCAATGGTATGGCAATTTTTCAGCTATCTGTTATAACAAAGGATTAATCAGTTAACCAGGGTTAATGTTATAGCCCCCATATTATATCGAGACTGATATAATAGTTAGTTGATAATTCTACACAGTTGATATTTTTCTGAAGGCATGTTTTGTTTTTACAATAAATCAGATTCTAACTGGTGTTACTCATTTGCACTAAGTGACCTTTAAGTGCATGTTTATAGCTTTGTTACACATAATCTATTTTTAGATCATTGTAAATATAGCTGTTGATTGTTTAACTGTTTAAGTAGGTCATCCTTGTTTTACATCAATTAAGACAGAATCACCTAGAAACTGACAGAAAACAGGACTTTGGGGAAACTTCATCTACTGTGACATTCTATCTGAGAACTACTTAAACCCTTGTCAACAGAATTCAAGAATTCATTCATTTCCCAAAACACTCATTTTAGAAAGACCCATTTCAGAAAAACTCTTTTCAAATAAACTCATTTCGGAGAGACATTGGAGATTATTATTGTTGCAGAACAGTGCATTTATTATAGAAGCAGTGCTTCTTTGTGAATTTGGAAAAGTGATTCCAAAAGGGAATTTTGAAGTGAATTTATTCATCTTGTAAAAGAGAATTTATACTTTCTGTGAAACAGAATATACGTTTTGTGAAAAGCCAGGATTCTACTGGATTATTTGGAAATTACCGGTGGCACCAATACTTATTGGATTTTTATTCCATTTGAATTTTGCTGAGCATTTTATTATATTTTATTGGAGACTGCTGAAATCTCTAAGTGAACATTTTATTACAAATCTACAGGATACTGTTTCTGAAGAGACATTCCTGGATTTAATACTACCAGCTGGAAAATTTCTTCACAAGACTCTTCACCACTGGATTACTGGATTCTGTCAAACTGTACTTTGGACTAATTCAATAATTGATAAGTACCACCGTTTTTATTTTCTGTAAACCAATTAGTGTAAAAGATCTTTGTATCATTTTTTTATATATTTTTTTTCTAATTAAATTTCAAAATAAACCAATTCATAGTTATTGTTGCAGATTCTCAGATTTCTTTCTGTTACCAATATCACTAATATTTCCATACCGTAACATTAATCCATGTGATTAATCGATCAAGAAAATCCTTTAACCATTTTAGCTCTAGAAATATTAGATATTTTTGTGATGATACCATCACTTAGACATCACAAATTATCCTAGACCAATGTGTTTTTGAGTTAGAGGCAGGAGACTGTTTTCAAGCTGAAGCACCCTGTATTTATTTATTGTTTATTGGTGTTTAAGGTTACATACTTCTGTACAATGGCTAATCGTGACCATGACAGTTTTACGGGTGGAGAAAGCTAAAGTATCTCGAGAGAGCCACCAAGCACCGACGAGCAACTGTCAGCTCCTCAACATTCTAACTCTGCTCAAGCAGGGTTGTAGCGTCGAAGACATGTGCACCATCAATGTGCAGTATGCCTTAGAACACGGCATCATCGTGCCCCCATGTAGGCAACCGGGATAAAGTGCCTTCCGGACAGAAATCGAACTCAGGACCTCTAGCATAGAAGTCCAACAGTCTACCACTGCTTCCTGGAGTACCCTCTAAATGTGATCTTGGATCATTTGACCTCCAAACTGAGAGGGTTCATTCTTATTTCCTAAGTAGTATACCTGCAAAGTTTCATAATCTTGGGCCAGAGTATTGTCAAGTTAGATTCTGGAAACTGTTTTTGGGTTAGAGCACCCTGTGACCTTGACATCTGACCTCTAAATCGATAGGGTTTCTCTTGTCCCATAGGAAGTGCACATGCGTAGCTCATGATCATTCATGGCTAGAGCATTGTCAAGTTAGATTCTGGTTATCATTCTTCAGTTAGAGCACTCTGTAACCTGCGACTTTTATCTCTGACCTTTTGATCTCCCAAATGGATAGAGGTTTATCCATTCTCCTTGGCAGCGTATCTGTGTATCTGTGAAGTTTCATGATCCTAGGCCAATGCACTGTCACGTTGGAGTCAGGAAACCAAATGGATGGATAGATATATGGATATATGGATGTGCATATGGACAGAGCAGTCACTACAGAGATCACAAGAAAAGGCCAATTTAAGGTTTTTATAAACTTATTAATTTTGCAAACCCTCATCCATCATATTTGCCAAATCCCCAAAGTTGACATTTAAATTATGTTTTTATTCTATTTGTTTTTTCCAAACTGACACTTATGGCGTCTCATCAGGGATGACCTTGTCCTAGTGAGAAGTCATAAGGCCTAACAAAGTAAAAAATCTGTTGCTCAGGCCCTCCCACATTGTCCTTTTGGCTGCCGCATGCTCTCTTTTTATAACCAATGCAGACTTGAAAAAATAAAATTTAAATCGTTTATGTTTAATATTTTACCCAAGTTAATAAAACTGATAAAATTTTCCCTTGAGTGCAACAAGGCAATGGAGTGCTAAAGCATTGCAAAGCCTTGTTGTACTCAAGGGACGAAATACACCACCATCTATGCTATTCTGTAGATTATGGATCCTAAACATAAAACAAACCAGTTAAGAACATGAACTTTTGATGCCAAAGAAATAATTACAAAAATATAAAATAAAACAAAAAAACGCATACCTGTTTGCAATTTTACAACAACAAAAAAGGCCTGAGGAACAGAAGATCTACTTTGTGGAGCCTAAGCTATGGTTTCAAATAGAAAAATATTTTTTTTTAGAAATTTGAGGGAAACTGGATTAAAAACTTGTGTAAGGTACAGGGTAAAATGAATAAAGGCTACCATATGCTGGGAAAAGGCTCAAATTCTTACAGCCAAAATATCAATCATTACTAACAGATCAAATAATATTTTTTAAACATGGGGAAACACAGGGAAAACACTCCTTTGCAATCAAAATGTAAGGATTTAACATCAGTTTAAAAAAGGAATGTTATAGGAAAGGAAATGAAGGCCTGTTTATGGGACAACAACCAGATTTGTTTTTTTTCGTAAAATGCCTGAAACAAAGTTGGCATCAATGAATGTACTGACAAACTTCATATAAAACAAGATGGAGCTGATGATATCTACTTGGAACTGCCATCAATTTTCAGCTCTGTGTATTCGCAAAAAACTTAAATCCCTAAAGAATACTCAATACAATGAACATAGAACACAATTCTTTCCAATGGACCACTCAGCTTTTTATTTTCGATTATTTTCCACAATCCATTACCAATATATTACAGATAGCACAGTTTTTAAAAGCAACAAAGAATGATGAGAGACTCTTTTAATTCCCTGAAGAATAATGGTTTTAAAGGCCAAACATGTAATAATAACAACATCATCATAGATAAATAATTCACTAGAACAAGGTTTCAATATTTGTTTTCCTCTCAATTCTCCTGTATCTAGTAACATGAGACAAATAAATGATCTAGACATATATATGAAACATTCATTTTGTTTTTGTCAGTGTGAGACAGATGTTACAATGAGTGGAGAGTGCATTATTACTAAATCACCTGCAGAGTGGAGATTCCATCCAAGCAATAATAGCAAATTTGTTGCAAAGCATAACAATCACAAGCAAAGTTCCAGCCAATGGCAATGGACCTCCGGGTTATACCCGGAGGTCCACTGACTGAAACATTGCTTGTGTTTTTTTGTGTACATGTACAGAATTTGAAAATGATACTTTGGGTGATAACTCCACTCCCCTGGTGATTTACTTACAACCCACTCTCCACATACTGTATATCCAAAACAAATGTAGGTGGGTACAAACTGGGATAACATTCATTTCATTCCCTACTGTTCACCTTAAAATGCAAGAGCAATGTCATGCCCATGATGGTGAACCCCTGCCATATAGGTCCAAAAAGGTCATTGACTCACAAAGAAATACTGGTATAGTGCTATTTCTTAATCTCCTTCATGATATTATCACTAAAAAAAACTATATATTAATTTTTTTAAAAATCTTGAACAGATTTGTATGAAATGTGATTACAAAAAATGGTATTGTGATTATAAGAAACTCCAAGTCCAACAAGGGCAATAACTATCAAAGAAATACTTGAACATGGCTGCTGATTCACAATCCTATTCATGAAATTATCACCAAATAGCTACATATTATATTTGGGAGCAAATTCTGATCAGTTTTCTTAAAAATGTGAGGACAAGAAATGAGGACGAATGGATGGAGGGAAAGAACGGATGGAATTCTGGGCAGAACCCATTCCTATAGCCCCCTCCCACTATGTGATGGGGATAAATATAGGGTGACTGATTTATCATTCTCCTCCATTACTAGATCTTTGACAAATATCTTTACTCAAATTGGTATTGTAAAAAGGCTATACCCAGATAACACAAGAGAAAATACAGCAACACACTGAGTTATGTTGAAAGGCAAACTAAAGTGCCTTGAGTATTAATTCTTCTATCATTACCAACAGAAAGTCAGAAAGAAATGCTAGTCCACTTGAATATTCATATCAGACTTGCCTTAGCAATAACCCGTGTATACACACACATCACTATCATTTTGCCATTCTCTTGCTTAGAAAATCTGAAAAGTGTTACCAGAAAAAAATGGGTTACTTTAAAAAATTAAGGTAACCACTTTATGATCGCCTGAAGGTGCTATATTAGTAATGGAAAATTTAGCTTGAAAATAAATGTTATTTTGGAAGCTGTCAAAAAGCTAAAAAATGGTGATATCGAAAATAACCTGTCACCTAATTTCAAGCTATCTTTACATCACCTTAATTTCTAATTTGTGCAAGCCTGCACAGTACGTGTACACTACATTTAAAACCCTATTTCATCACATCTGTTGAACACATTGTCTTCAAGGGTTGAGAACCCCTGTTCCGTGGCTAATTATATTATTGAACGCCAGAAAAACCAGACATTAAAAGCAGCTGGTTTCATGACTATGCTGATATTCTTGCACCTACGAAAAATTTCTGCAGTTGTTTGCAATTAAAAACCTATTTCACTGCTAATACGATAGGATGGAGTATACACCCATTCCATTATTCTCTCCTACTTTAATTCAGCTTTTTGCATTAAAAAGAAAGCAACAAAAATCACAATAAACAAGTTTGCTTTGATTGCATATAAATCTGCTGGACAATGCATGCCATCTTCTCAATTTTCATACAGCTATAAGCCAAAAGATACTAAAACAGGAAATGTTGGTATGATATCCGATTGCATTCCTAATCTTAAAAAGTGAAGGTTTGGAAATCTGTTAATTACTGAAGCATATTTAGGACACGTGTAGATATTTAGATTGAGGAGGGTGGATTACAATTAAATCACGGTGGGGGTGATTTCCCACATGACAAATATTTACATATTTTTCAACCTGTTGTACATGAGCTGAATGTTTGCTTTGACGTTAAAACTTTAAATAATAGTCGGGTAAGAAATCTACCCCATCATGATTTAGTTGTAATCCACCCTCCACGTACTCATCTTTATTCTACTGTATGGTTGGTGCCCTGCATCTGTTTGATAGTTGCATTAATTTGATTTCGCAAATAAGCCTCATTTTTTGAACTCAGGGGAAAGAAAAGAATCCAAACAGAACACTGGCGAAAGAATGGTTTTCGCGCGACAAAGGCGCGTAGGGACGCTGAGGGGCAGGCAAGCCCCTTTCGACCCTCAGTGACTGTATAATATTTGGTGGCTGTATGTCATGGCTTGTTAAAGGAGGAAAAGGGTTCTCGTACTCGGCAGGTGTCCAAGGATGGATGATCAGTGGTGTTGGGATGGCTCTGTGTAGGTCGTTGGCTGAACCCTTGGGTGAGGACCAGAGCGAGAGGGGGTCCTCTCACAAAGGTGCTACCTCTCCCCGAGGGTGCTGTAGTGTTTTCTGGGCAAGTATAGTCTGTCACTTCGAAGTTGATTAGTGGAGCGATGGTGGTGGGCCATCATTGGCAAGTAAAATCTGCATCAGGCTGAACGATGGTTTGGGAGAAGCTCATTTTGTAGATGTATTTTATATTCTATATATAATATAACATAATAGTATTGTAAATTAGTAGATGTATGTATTTTTTATCATTCATTCAGTGATTACGGTGATTACTAAACGAAGGCTTTGTTGCACTAAAGTAGATTCCTTATTAAATACAAGGCAATCAACTTTGCACGTGCAGAAAACCAAGATATTTCTGGAGTCTCTGATAAAACAATGACAATAATTAAGTTGCTGTCTCAGACATCTCCTTTGTTCACCTTTATCACATAATTAATCCATTCGTTGATGGCCTTTGAGGTTGTATCAACATGGAGAGTGGTTTGCCGGTGTTGATAAATATTTAATAGGCCTACTACATCCACATATTTATAATTTATCATTTCTCTGAATAAAACCTAATTTTTACCTATGGCTGCTAATTGGAATATCAATTTTTAGACACCCTGTTATGCAATTACTCAGTACAGCGGTGAGCTTAATCTTAAATGACTGTACATGTAATGAAATGAGAAGTGGGTATTTAAATACAAAGCTCTCCTTCAATATAGATCATATATGTTCATCACACATCATTCACATCTCCGACTTCAGGTGCGAACTGCCAATTAGACATGGATTTCCTGCCTGAAAAAATCAAGAACACCTTGCTGGTTCTGGATGCCAGCTCACTTCTCAACTGGAATGTCCAGGTTGAGAGTGACTGAGTCCAGCTTACCGTTAAGTACGAGACAAAGCCCACCTCTGGGAGTGGTAGCACCTTTCACGGCCAACCCGCACTGGTCCACCCGAGAAAGGGAAAGGAGACTACCACTGAGACACCCGTGGAAGCAAAGAAGAAGCCAAAGACGAAGAAGAAGTCACCAGCCACCAAATGCAGGAATGCCAGATGAATGGAGGCGTGGATCAAGCGGAAAAGGGTTGCTACCGAGAAACAGGAGATGGAGAGGGTAACGAATGTCGGCTCACCTCCTAAACCTGCATCACCAATCCCAAACCGTACCTCTACACCAAAGAGGCCGGTGGGAGAGGGAAGCAGGAGATGGAGGAGGAGGTGATGGAAGTTATCCAAACTGTACCTGGATCTCCAACCAACCCCATGCAACCAGACCACAATTCCAGTTTGACCTCGGACACCGAGTACAAAACTGTGAAGGCAGCAGACATGTCCCTAGGAATGTATATTGAAAGCCTGGATGAACGAGCCATTGAGGGCTTCGGCGACCTCAAGTTAGATTTTGACGGCACCATGGATGACTTCTGAAAATACCTAAGAACTTAGGAAGGATGGGCGGATGGAGTTTATGACTTCCTCATAAACAAACCCGAGCACTTGGAAGCAGCCAAGGTGTGCAATCCCTACTTCCACAAATGGCTGAGATTTAAAAAAGCAAGATCAGCAAAATCAACAACTGCAACGCCTTCTCCTACACAGCCACCACCAGCTAAGAAAAAGAAACAGAAGCGGAACAAGTGCAACTGAGTACCTGAACCCTCTCCTCCCTTGCCACGCTCAGACATACAAGAAATCTAACATACTGTTACCGAGGGTCGAAAGGGGCTTGCCCCAAACTATCCCTGCGCACCTTCGGCACGCAAAAAACATTTCGTTCGTTCATTCGAATATAGATCAGGTGAGGAGGGTACATCTCTCCTTGTAAATCCTGGTTGGGCAAGCAGTGATGACAGGTTGATCTTCACATTGGTCTGTAAACTACTGGTACCATTTTCTTTTGTGTTACTGTTCTCACTACATACTTATTATTCATTATAGTGTAATTATTTTCTAACTTTACTAAATTGTTTTATTTTATAAAATACAAAGCTCTTTTACACTACACACAATGTAATTGCCAGAACATACCCAAAGATGCAGATATGGTAATAGCCCTTTGAACCCGAGAGGCCGCTTTTCTGGCTCAGGAACATAATACTTCATAATTTCATTAAGTAGGATGGCTGATAAGTGAATGTGAGGAGAGACCAATCAATAGTTTCAATGCTGCACATTGAAAATATTAATTAGTCTACCCCCATATAATGAATATGGACTGTACCAATTACTGCCTCTGAACTGACATGGAAAATACCACCAGGGTTCAAAGGGTTAAGCACCAAAAAATAAATACCACCAATAAATAAATAAAAAATAAAAAAATATGGGCAAGCAGTTCTAATATTAATCCTAAAAGCAGGAAAGTGGTAGTAACTCCATCAATAAACTCAGTGCACTTTTGCTGTAAACAAAAGTACAAAACAAGACTGCACAATTTCTGCAATACTTACACCTCAAACTGTAAAAGTATACCAAATTTCAGGGCAATCTATCAAATAATGGTGGAGTTTATTTAAAAAATAAAGTTCAAATTTGACACTTTTTGACAAACTGCTTAACAATTTAAGTTAGTAGGCAACATCATTTTGCATTAAGACCATCTGGCATATGATGAGAAAAATGCAAACCAAATTTCATGATAGTCCATCACATAATGGTAGAGTTATTACAATTACAAGGCTAAATTTTGATATTTCTTTGATCAACAAAGAAGCACAATTCTTCGACTAATTAAACAATTTGTCCTTTTATACCTGCTCACTGTGTGCAATAACAAATTCTACAATCATACAAAGTTTCAGGACAATCAATTACATAATGATCAAGTTATTACAAATATAGCAAACAGAAGTCCACAGGATATTTTAGATAAACTATATTTGAAGCAATGGTATTTTGCACTGAGACTATTTTAGCATGATTATGATGAAGGTCCACACCAAATTTCATGTCAATCCATCAAATAATGGTTGATGTAAATACAAATACAAGTCAAAACATATTTCCACTAAGGTCCAATAAGGGGCACAACTCTGACTAGATCTGCAAGAAAGGTGGGTTGCATTGATACTATGTCATGTGATGAGAAATAAGTGCTCCAACTGTCATCCACTATTGGCAAAGTCACTGTTTTTTATACATGGATAAGTGCAATGCTGAGTACACAGATTAACACTTGTAATCCAGTATATCCAAGATTTTTTGAGCATGGGGAAACAATTTATTTATTGGTGTTTAAGGTCACATACCTCTGCACAATGGCTAATCATGACCACAACATGGAGATAAAGTCAAGGTCTGTCAATCATTTATACCTCATGTTGCCTATTTTAGAAGACTCGCACCCCAAGCATTAGTGACTGGGTCCTATTTTACCAGTGAAACAGAACTTGTTTACCACAGTAAACAAGCACTGCTTCACTTCCCGAGGTTCCCACGAGGGAAGCATGAGGGATACAAAAAAAATCAAAATACCATCTGCATAACCATATACAGATGTCATTTGAAGGACACTTATAATGCTTAACCCTTTACCAAATTCGAATATTATGATACACTTTAAAGAACCCCCCCCCCCCCTCCCTCTGGCAACGGGGTGAATGGGGCGTGGTGGCTCAGTTGGTAGAGATTCAGGCTGCAAGCCGAGAGGTCCTCGGTTCGAATCCCACCTGCGGCAACTGCGTTGTGTCCTTGGGAAAGACACTTCCCCCCCATTGCCCACGTGGGGGCATAGTAACGTTGTGTACTAAGGCGTACTGCAAGTCGATGGTGCACCTGTATTGAACCAATGCTAACCTTGCTTGTGTGGAGTTGGTATGTTGGGGAGCTGACAGTTGCTTGCCGTTGCTCGGTGGTTCTCTCTGGGTACTCCGGCTTGTCACAGTCATGGTTAGCCATTGTGCAGAAATATGTGACCTTAAACACCAATAAATAAATAAATAAATAAATAAAGGGGTGGATACATAGTGTTCCCATCATCACATTTTCTCCCTTACTGACTCATCCACTGGACGAGTCAATAAGGGAGAAAATGAGACAATGATAACACAACATAGATTAGATGAACTTCATTCATTTGTTACCCAAATTTATGTTTTTTTCGTATTCAACAGACTAAGCACATGATCCCTTAGAACCTCTATGAATCATTAAAAGGAAGTTAAACTGACCCCAATGGAGATTCTTATATTTATTTAGTGGGGTTTAACAACACTTTTGACAGCCAACATACTAACTCCACACAAGCAGTGTTAGCAGTGGTTGAAGACAAGTGCACCATCAACGTGTAGTACATGTGGGATTCCAACCAAGGACCTCTCAGCTTGCAGCCTGCACCTCTACCAACTGAGCCAGTGTGCCCACCGGGCCAGAGATACTTATAGACAGGGCTTTTTGTGGTGAGTGGGGTCATATAAACTATTGCAGGTTTGAAGTGTTATTTACTACATGTTCTCACACACACAGAAAAACTGAAGTGAAATCAAGGTTTTTTCCAGAAAACAGAAATCGAATCTGTAAAATCAAAACCTTCCAGCCCTACTGAAAACAAAAAATGTAAAGCATCGAACTGCAAGCTGCAGTGGCTCCTTGATTATCATGTCTGACTTGTGATCCAGATATCAGAGTTGGGATCACACAAATGTCCTGCAAAGCTTTGACGTTGATTTGATTTGAATAACAAAGGTGGATTTGTTTTGATCCAATTCATGCAGCTTCAACTTTTTTAGAATCTTTGGGTTGGTGTATACAGTACGTGGAGAGTGTATTATCACTAAATCACCCGCAGAGTGGAGATTCCACCCAGGCAATAATGGCAAATTTGTTGCAAAACATAACCAGCACCAGCAAAGTTTCAGCCAATGGACCTCCGGGTTAAACCCGGAGGTCCATTGGCTTAAACATTGCTTGTGTTTTTTGTCGATATATACAAAATTTGAAAGTTATAGCTTGGGTGATAACGCCACTCGGTGGGTGATTTAGTTACAATCCACTCTCCACGTACTGTACCTGTCCTCCACAACTTCCAATCTGTGATTATATGTTTTCTTGACTTTTTTTTCTTAATCAGTGAGGAAAGTATGCTACTGTAAAACAAGCTGCAGTGCAGGTAAATCACTTCACTGATGCATGGTGTTAGCTAGCACTGAGGTGTGCAGTGATATGCTTAATTAGACTGTAAAACAAACATTTTTACTAAACTTGTTCGAGACTGACGTGAAAACTGAAAAACACAAAATCCCTCATTATAATTTTGTGGCAACAAATCTCTCCTAAACAGGTATGGAATTGAATTGAAGTGTATTTCATGGATGGCAAGACATTCCCTAAGTTTGAAAACAAATGATTTTATCGAGCTGAAAACATAAAATCAAAAATTATGCTGAAATCCAACCTAAGTGCAGATAGATCACTGGCAATACCTCTGAAATCAGCTCACAACTGACATAAATCTTATGGGGTCGGAACATGGTATTGACATATCTTTCGTAGTTCTTGACAGGGAGTGAGCCTAGAGGGAGAGAGTAACAGAAAGCTGAATGCTTTTGTCATTGCTTTTTCCAAAGGCGGTGAACAAAGAAAACATGATATACGAATTATGTTACCACTAAACCAACTGAAAACAACAGAGAGTGAATGAAATGGGTCAAGACAAGTGTCTATTTATTGAGCAGGTGTTTATTAACAGCAAAGAATTCTTAGATCATTTGGAACAACGGCCACAACAGCACAGAATCAATACCATGTCATCAATAGAGATGACACAAGAAAATCAATAAACCTATTTATTTTTCCTGTTTCTTTTCTATTATAGACAGATAACAAAGAGACTTATTAAGCTCATCAAGGTTTGGTCTTTCAAAACACACACATTCTCATATTATTAGCCCACTAAATATTTGTTGACGAAATTGACATTTCTTATTGTCTAAGTCTTTTGAAATTAATGACAATATTCAAGATTGACTCTATGAATAAAATCTCTTCAGCCTTCATTATACTTTTGCCCCAAGCATTTACAAAAAACTGATATCTCTCACTGACTCCCTCTCAAATTCCCCAGCAAGCATGCCAACCTCCTCCTTCATGCTCCTGCCCGCCATTATATGGCTAACCTTCAACTTTCCATTTCGTTTCTTCATTTAAGTGGTTGTGTGCCAGAAGTCACTATCATGGCTCTTGAAAAGTGGTGAGATATTTTTTGGGGCCTTCCTTGACATGCAGCAGTTTGCATTTGCTCAGCAGGAGCAAATAAAATGTTCAGATAAAATTGCTTTGTAACAAGAGGCACCATTCACCATTCATTATTTTTTGTATTTATTGGGGTTTAATGACACTTTCAACAGCCAGGGTCACCTTGTGTCAGACAGTTTCACAGTCGGAAGTACCTAGAGAGAACCACTGAGCAATGGTGAGCAACTGTCAGACTCCCCAACATACTAACTCCACACAAGCAGGGTTAGCATTGGTTGAAGACAAGAGCACCACTGACATGCAGTATACAGTGCCACTGTACCCCCCATGGAAAATCAGGATTAAGTGACTTGCCCAAGGACACAGTTACTCCTGGGGGCGGGGGGGGGGGGGGGGGGAACTGAACCATGGACCTTTTGATTTGAAGTTCAATGCCACAGTCACTGAGCCACTGTGCTCCCTACTATTTGCCATTAACCCTTTACCTAACGTAACGTCCAAAAACGACCAGCGCTATTCTCAAAACTCACCAATTAACTTTTATTATTTTTTCATTTCTTGTCTCTAAAACATAGGTTATGACCCCTCATTGGAATGAGCTCAAAAACCTATTGTTTTTACACCAAAAATGAAAATAATAGTTATTCAAGAATTGTTTTTGCAAGTGACGTCTGCTTTTCATGTTAGGTAAAGGGTTAAATTGTAACAGCAATTTTTTATGAACAAAATCTTGCTAAAACTGTGTTGCCTATTGCTTATAGCATGGTATCTTCAAAAATAAACTTCTCATGTTTCAAATCACTTTTGAAAAATAATTTAGCACTCTATCAGCAGGGGTCAGCCTGGCAGCTGATTTTAGGGAGAAGTGACTTCTCCCTCCAGAGACTTTAGGGAAAAGTCAGGGGCCAGGAGAGAAAAGTCAGTGGACAAACATAAAACATATATGACATTGTGTCAAAATAAATGTACATAGAGGACACAACAATAGCTAACATGACGAATTGCAGAGAAAAATATCCCCCCCCCCCCCCCCCCCTCCCAGAAAAGCTGTGTCTTACATGGTTTCTGAATGCCATAACTCTTTCCCCTACCAATGATGGTTACCATGCAGTTGATTTTGTATTTGCCTCAATGCTGTGGATTTGGAATTTAGGATTACCCATTGTTAGAGTGTTCTTCTCTTTTAGAGAAGGTATCTTCTTTTAACAAAAATATTTAAAGTATTTAAAATAAATTTCATGTTCACATAAGAAGCTGGGTCATTCATTGTTTCTGAATGTCCTAATTGAATTGAAAAGCATAGTTAAAAAGGTTTTTGATAATCTTCGTTATTTAAGCATGATAACAATTTGACTTAATTTATTTTTAAGGTAAATGACAAAATGTTACAGTTGTCTCCCTTCCCTTCTGTCACTGTGCAGAAAAATGACAATTTCTGCTGACCATTTTACATTGACACGTGCGATTGGTGGAATGAAGGCCTGCCATTTTTATCCATCCTTATATGTGTGATTTATATCATAGCCTTATTACATTTAACCACCTTGGAACACAACTTTTCAAAGAAAAACTTTCAATGCAAATTGCAGTGCGAATTTCAATGGAAAAGAATGTACTGTGACAGTAAGCAATTTCAACTTTATATGTATGAACTGTCTCCACATTTTTTTTTATTTTGAAACAGTGGTTAATTTTACTAAATTCTAACAGACACAATGCATGTCTTAAGCAATTAGTTGTTTTTGCTGGCACTAAGTTTTTAAACAACCCAGTTGGGGGAGAATTGTGCAAACGACAATGCAGAAGCGTTTGTTCTTTTAATAAAACACAAGAAAATGCATAAAACTTCCATGTCTCCCAAGGAATTCTGGAGGGCGACTTGAATTTCACCCCCAATGGAAGCCAAGGGGACATGACGAATGACAAGGCGACTTTTTCGCCCTAGTCGCCCACTCAGCTGACCTCTGTCTATCAGTTAAGCCTTAACTCACTCAGTATATTCAAGACATATTTCATTAAATCTAGTCCTCACTACTGTGAACCAGCCATGACTTTATTTGATACAAATTCACTTAATCTTAACTCAAGAAATTATTGGACAAAAAGAAAATTCAGTTTATAGAAAGGAAATTTGGTTAAATGTGCCCAAATTATACTTATTACAGTGGCAGGCAGGGAGTGCGGTGGCTCAGAGGTTACGGCATTGAACTTCACACCAAAAGGTCCATGGTTCGATCCCCACCAGGGGGAACTGTGTTGTGTCCTTTGGCAAGGCACTCAATCCCAACTGTCCATGTGGGGGCACATTGGCACTATGTACTACGACATACTGCACATCAGTGGTGCACTTGTCTTCAACCAATGTGGGGAGTTACTACGTTGGGGAGTCAGACAGTTGATTGCCACTGCTTGATGGTTGTCTATGGGTATACCGGTTTCCTCAACCCATAAAACTGTCCAACATGACTGTCAAGAGTGCTGAATAAACAAATAAATTTCAGTAATGAGAGACTTTGTGTTCTGGGCAGGAATATTTGCCAGCAGCATGTAAGGAGTTAAATGCCAAAGAATTGTGTAAGCAAGAGTTGTAAAGATAGAGTAAAACAAACTAAATTGCAGTCACTTTGTCAGTGAAAAATACTAAATTAACAGGAGTTATTAATTTAACCCTTTACCTAAAGAATCGCCCTCATCCACCTGCATAATTTGCCAACTGGGCAGTTGAAAACAAGAGCTGGACTTTCGTTCGGTGCATACCCCCATGTGGTCTACTGCCTAGTGTGGGCATACCTATGACCAACAAATATTATTTATGAGTATTCTCGTATGGACTGACGGACGGATGTGAGAAATATCGTTCAATCCTTTTTTTTAAAGCCTATACTATAAGCAGTGTTCATGGTAAATTTCATTGGAACAGAACATTCGATACCCAAGATACAGGCTGAACAGACAAAATTTGGCTCGGATGGACACAATTTCTAAGTGAACAAGTAATAACATCCCCCAGGTAACAACACCATTTCAGGCTGCTTCTTATGATTGCCGAAAATTGACGGCAGGATAAGGGATCTGTAATTGGTCATAAAGCGTCTAAAATAAGCAAATGCAAAATTTTTTTTTCTGCTTCATGTAACAAGATTGTTAGATAAATGTATTATCATGACCAAATGCATGTCCTGTAATTTGTATCAGATTCTCGGTCGTGTGTACAAATGGATCGCAACTCGCTGTGAAAGGCTCATTGTGATCAGATTGTAAACATGCCCTCGAATCTGATACAAATTCCAGGACATGCACATGGTCATGATAATGTATATAGAACAATTGTATAGCTTCTTAGTATGGGGATTATTGAAATCTTGTGCGTAAAAAATGCTAGAAACAAATAATCAAGAGTTTCCCAGTTATATTTCTTGGAAAGTAAAGTCATTCCCCCCAACAGATGCTTACCAAATGTCAAGGGTGGCTATACTCCTGCCCCCAACTACCAAGCATGAATTTCTAGTCATTTGTCTTTGTTGATATTGAATTAATAAATATCTTATCTTATCTCCATTAAACCATACAGTAGGCCACCAAATGTGTCCATGGGACACTAATGCCATCGTTTCATGAAAAACTATATTTTAATGGTTCACATGATCCAAAAAGGGGCCATAATTCAGAGATAAATTATCGCACCACTCTCAAAATCAAACACGACAGATATATTGTCTACAGTAAGCTGTATTCCAAGTTTGATTGAAATCGGACACCTATAACTCAAGTTATCATCTGGAAACCAATATAAACATGTTTCTAAGTCAGAAAAGGGCCATAACTCTGCCAGGAAATATCAGGATAAGCCCACTATCAATCTTAACCTGTATTATGTGGTTATAAACCTATGTATAAAATTTTGTTTCATTTCATTCACTCAAACTAAAGTTATTGTCTGGAAACCAATATCAACATGTTTTCTAATGTTGAAAAAGGGCCATAACTCTGCCAAAAAGTAGCAAACTAAGCCCACTATTAACCTCAACCTGTATTATGTGGTTATAAAACTATGTATAAAATTTTGTTTTATTTTGTTCACTCAAACTAAAGTTATCGTCCTGAAACCAATATCAACATGTTTTTTAAGTCGAAAAAGGGCCATAACTCTGCCAAAAAATATCGAATGGAGCCCATTATCAGTCCTATTCTGTACTACGTGGTTATAAACCTATATATAAAATTTTTATTTCATTTCGTTTACTTAAACTAAAGTTATCGTCCGGAAACCAATATGAACATGTCTAAGTTGCAAAAGGGCAATAATTCTGCTAAAAAAAAGTCCACTATCAATCCCAATCTGTATTATGTGGTTATAAACCCATGCATAAAATTTTGTTTCATTTTATTCAATCAAACTAAAGTTATCGTGCGGAAACCATTTGTCTCATACAGACGGACAGGGCGGCACCTATATGCTCACCCGAAGTTTTTCGGGGAATATAAAAAAGGGCACATGATGTCCCCCTTGTCTCAGGGCAGGGGACAGCTGCTTCCCTGTCCAACCCCCTTTCTGGAACTCTTAGCCACATTATGTTTCTACATATTCAGTTTCACAAAAAATGAAAATAAAACTGAGCTGGTTTCCCAATTATTTATTTTTTGGTTTTTATGATCACATATATCTACACACAAAGGCTATTCGTGACCCTAACATGTCTATAAAGTCAAGTTTAGCCAATCGTTTATACCTATGATGCCTATTTTAGAGGACTTCCATCCAAAGTATTGGTTACTGGGTCCTATTTTATCAGTAAAAAGAGCTTTTTTCCCACAGTAAACAAGCACTGCCTCATTTCCTGGGGAAGCCTATTACCAAACAGATGTCATAAAAAAAAAATTGGGAATGATAAGGTTAAAATATTATCTTGGAGGAATTCGCAACAAATTTTAGAAAAGAAATAACCATATCCCTTTTGAATGGATTGAACATGAACAGTAAAAAACACATAAACAGCAGAAAAGAATATCAGGGGAGGCTACTCTATTCATTTTTTAATTTCTATTGCAGAAGTATTTATTTCAGATCGACAAGGATTGACTGCAATAAAGCGGCCCCCACTTAAATCAATATCTCTTTGTTGAATAAGCCTGTTAACTGAATATAACTTCCAAACACAAAACCATTTACCATATGCTCACTGCAGATTTGACCTGTTAATTGCACATAGGTTATAAGAGCTAACTCCTTTTAAGGTTCTATGTATTTATTTATTGGTGTTTAAGGTCACTTACTTATGCACAATGGCTAATCG
The DNA here is from genome assembly GCA_031216915.1 of Pictodentalium vernedei. Classification (NCBI taxonomy): domain Eukaryota; kingdom Metazoa; phylum Mollusca; class Scaphopoda; order Dentaliida; family Dentaliidae; genus Pictodentalium; species Pictodentalium vernedei. The sequence continues at coordinate 412,192,072 of CM062294.1, read as the reverse complement.
TGACTGTGACAGTTTTATGGGTGGAGGAAGCTGGAGTACCCAGAGAGAACCATCGAGCATCAAGGAGCAACTGTCAGCTCCACAACATTCTAACTCTGTTCAGGCTCTGCTCAAGCAGGGTCACAGCTGTTGAAGACATGTGCAAGTGCCTTGCCCAAGGACACAACGTATGTTGTCCCGGATGGGGATCAAATTCGGGACCTCTAGCATAGAAGTCTAACAGTCTTTCACTGAGCCACTGCGCACCCAAGGTTCTATGTAAGTAAAGAAAATTATTTTACTTTGAAATTAGCAAGTCTGATATTCCATGAACAAACATTAAATATACACAAATTATGCATTATCAAAATGACAGCTATGATGTATAGAACACAAAAAAATATATGCAATCAACTCACAGACTTGACAGTAGGCAATGATGGTTCCTGGAAGTCTGCTACCGTATTCGTACCAGAACTGATAATAAAATAATATTTCAGAACAACTCGTGACCAAATTGAATAATTTTCATTGGCAAAGAAGCTATTCAATTAAAATGACCTAGACTTGTTAAATGCTAGGCAGGCTTTTAAATTCCCCCAAATAGCAATGGAAAATGTTGTGCCCAAATAATTCAATTCTACCCGAATCATACAGTGTTTAAAAAAATGTTATTAACTATTACAAAATACGTCCGTTGTGTATCGATTTTAAGCCGTAATTTTTCGGCATATCACGGAAGCAAGGTGAATTTTTCAGAGCAAACTGACCCATTTTATACTGTATTCTTCTACTTTGCCGAAGTGGATCACAAATCTAGTGGATAAATGAATTAAAAATGAGTGGATGTTTGAACCAAATAAAGAAATATGAATTCTTTAAGTCTTTTGCGTACATTTTATTCACCAGGAATGATTAATTAGAAGAATGTGGATGTCAATAGGTGATGTACTTAAGTCATCTATTTTCGCTTCGGCACTCGTAAATTGACCACACAGCAAAATTGAAATGAATAAAACAGAAAAAAAACATGGATATAAGTGAAATATTTATAATAAAGGGCTCTTTTATTAAATATAATTCACTTGTATGTATATATTTTTGTTTAATTAGTCATGATCAGAGCTTTGAAGGCATATTATTTGACATGGAACATCTGGTAATTGAACAATTTTCAACTGCACAATTTTCCGGGATTTTTGTCCAAAACTGATTCACTTCTGGGAGTCCGGGAACTTCACTAAATTTACGTGATTTTCCCGAGCATTCCGGGAGAGTTAACATGTCTGAACCAGAATAAAAGAGTGGCTAACCCTGTGCATTACACAGAGTTAGTTAGTAAGCCAACATACACTGGCTGACCGTAGGCATTGTACAGGATTAGTTGATAGGCTGTCATATCACACACTGCATGCAAATATACACCAAGGCTGTAAAAATGCATGGGGTTAGATGGCTACATGTTACATAGAGCACAGGATTCAGGACACTAATGGAAATACTTACAGTACGTGGAGAGTGGATTGTAACAAAATCACCTGTGGAGTGGAGTTATCACCCAAAGTATCATTTTCAATTCTGTACATACGGACCAAAAACACAAGCAATGTTTTCAACCCGGAGGTCTATTGGATGGAACTTTACTTGTGCTTGTTATGCTTTGTAGCAAATTTGAATTTATTGCTTGGGTGGAATCTCCACTCTGTGGGTGATTTAGTGATAATACACTCAACACATACTGTATACTGGATTGTGGAAATATTTTTAAAGTGAATTCCAATAATGAAAACATATTCTCTTTTGATTTAATTGCCTGTTTGATGCTTTTCTTTCCCATTGGGCCACAATATGGTGCATCCATACTGCTGTTGTACCCAAACGAGACTAATCTAAAGACCTGATGCTAGGGCCATATTTGGGCTCAGCAGAAAGCACCTATCTTGTGTATATTGCTACTGAGAGGCTTCATATGAGGTAATATGCTTACATATAGTTGGGAGCAATATAATTTGTTCACAAGTAGTTGTTCATTTACAAAGTTTCTTGCTCACAAGCACTCTCCAATAAACTGATGCAAAACAACTTCACTTGTATACACTGACAATCAAAATTATTCCAATTAATTTCTAGCATTCTGGCTTTGTCTAAAAATTCTCATTCATGGTTCAATTTGAGTGGATCTGCATCACAGTTTGTGGCACATAATCGGCTGTTTGCAAAGCTTGGCACATAATCAGCTGTTTGCAAATCTATATAGAAAACTGAATAGAAAACTTCTATGTGACATATGATGTTGTTTCACATTATTTTGCTGAAAATGTGATATTAACCCTTTGAACTCTGGTGGTTTCTTCCATGTCAGTTCAATGGCAGGAATTGGACAAGTCCATATTCATTATTTGGGGAGAGACCAATTAATATTTTCAACATGCAGCCTTGGGGCTGCACGTTGAAAATATTGATTGGTCTACCACACACATTCACTTAGCAGCAGCATACATAATGAAATTATGATATATCATATCCCTAGGCTGGAAAAACGGCTTCTAGAGTTCAAAGGAGTAATGATACTTTCACTAACAAGAGCTACGCTAATGCGTGTGCTGAATAACTAAGCACTGGGCCGCAGAAAAATAATGAACTAAAAAAAAATTGGGCAGCACTTTGCCATATAGGCTTATGGTACAATTTACCAAACAACAAAACAGGGGCCATAACTCTACCAAACATGAATGGATGAAACGCTAGGTATGAGGGCATCCGTTCCCCCAAGCTGCCCTATCACCATACCAAAGAACATTAAAATCCGACAACTGATGCTTGAGTTATAATACAAAATGTTCGTATGCACGGATGGATGGACGGATGGATGGATGGACGGACAGATGGATGGACAGACAGACGTACAGACAGAGACCTCGACTATATACCCCCTCGAAAATTTTTCGGGGCATAATAATGAACAAGGTAATAATCAATGAATTCTATTCTGCATATAATTTAACATGGGGTGATTTATTTATTTATTATTTATTGGTGTCAAAGGTCACATACTTATGCACAATGGCTAATAGTGACCATGACAGTTTTATGGGTGGAGGAAGCCAGAGTACCCAGAAAGAACCACCGAGTATCGACTGGGATCTGTCAGCTCCTCAACATTCTAACTCTGTTCAAGCTCCGCTCAAGCAGGGTTACAGCAGTTGAAAATATGTGGACCATTGACGTGCAGTATGCCTTAGAACGTGGTGTCATCATGCTCCCATATAGGCAACCGGGATAAAGTGCCTTGCCCAAGGACACAGCGCAGGTTGTCCCGGATGGGGATCGAACTCGGGACCTCTACCATAGAAGTCCAACAGTCTACCACCGCGCTCCCAACAGGTGGTGATTAATGAGCATGCATTTCTTTTCATTCATGTTTTTGATTGGATGAAATTGTCTTTGCACTATTATATTTAGCTCCCTGCACACTGATGCCATTAAATACGAAATTTCAAACAGCCAATTTTTTCCCATAATCTGGAATTTAACTCTTAACCCACTGAGTATTTTTCAAGATATTTGTCATCAAATCAAGTCACGCCTGCTTTGAAGCAGCCAAGACTAGATATGAAGAAAAATTCATCTAAATTTAACTCCAGAAATCTTAGTGAAAAAACACATTCAATTTACAGGGGGGAAATTGATTAAATCTTTACCTAACATGAAAAGCAGACAAAACTTGCAAGCAAAATCCTTGAATAACTGATGTTTCTCATTTTTTGTTTCAAAAACATAGGGTATGACCCCTCATTGGAACGAGCTCGACAAGCTCGTTCCAAAGAGGGGTCATAACCTATGTTTTTGAGACAAAAAATGAAATTATAATGAAAATTAATTGGCGATTTTTTGGAATAACGCTGGCTGGTTTTGGCCGTTACATTGGGTAAAGGGTTAAATGTGCCTCATTCAAACTTATTTTAGTGGAAAGAGAATTCCTGTCCAGGGCAGGAATATTCAGCAGCAGCATGTAGGGAGTTAAGCATTTCATTCTTGTTTGACAAAGGTCAATGAGCAAAATATTCGATGCTTGAAATTTCATTTTTCGACATCACTGTTCAGGGGGTTGAATGCAATGACATTTGTAACATTACTTTTTTTTAATTCAAGGAAGTTTTCTTTGGAGAAAATATGGGAATACACATGCTAAATGGTTTTTGAGAATTCCCTCTTGGTGAGCAAAAAATACATGTACCATGCAAAGTCAGGTTTTTCTAGTTACTCGCAAACAGTTGGAAGAAACATGGAACGAAAAAATTAAATTTCCAGTGTAGTTTCTCATGCTGATTACCTTTGTTTCTGCATTCATTTGATATGTATCCGAGACATAATATGACATGAGATGTCACGATATGTAAAGTAATGGACTGCTATTGATTAATGCGTGTTTCAACAAATATTTTTTTATCAACATTTGAGAAATCTTCAACAAAGCTGCTTTGACAACAGCACTACATAATTCACCACATGCACTGGAGTATGTGGCTTTAAGACCGCATGCACAGAGCTATGTGGCTTCAGGATCGTTTAGCAAAATTTTCAGAACAAATTGAACCCTGCTGATTAATGGTAGCACATACTTATTTATTTATTTACTGGCATTTAAGGTCAAATATTTCTGCACAATGGCTAGCTGTGACCAAACATGAAGATAACGTCAAGTACATCCAATCATTTATATCCATGTTGCCCATTTTAGAGGACTTCCACCCCAGGCATTGGTTACCAGGTCCTATTTTCCCAGTAAAACATAGCTTGTTTACCACAGTAAACAGGCATTGCTTCACTTCCTGAGGCTCAAATGGGGAAGCACATCGTATATGTACAACGTAATAATATTCAAACCAATCATAACTTAACAAAACTCACTGAGCTCGGTCAAAAAAGCAGAAATCCTGAGCTACACAATTGGCTAACTTTTTTACTGAAAACTGTGGTTTGACACAACTACTTGATACTGAAAATCACTTTTGTTACAACAACCACTTTTGTTACAACAACCACTTTTGTTACAGATTGCAACATTTATGACACACTCAACATTTTTGGAACAACCATCAATCATCTTTGTTACAAAAAGCTCCCTGCTCACCACTTTTGTTACAGCAAGTTTGCATGTGGAATGAGAGAGAGAGAGAGAGAGAGAGAGAGAGTATATGGACCATTTTGGGTGCATCTGTTTCTGAGAAAGTTCATTCAAATGAAGAGAAGTTCCCATGTAAAGACGTCTTGACTCTTTGCCATATGTAAATAAAATTACTTTGATTGAAATGATCGTTTTCTCTTGATGCGATTGCCTTCTTGATTTCGTTGATGGTTGCAACAAAAGTGGTGCGCTCATTTTGTAAAAAAAGTGGTTGATTTTTAACAAAAATGGTGTGCTGTAACAAGTGGCAGGTGTTGTAACAAATGCGGTGAGCCATAACAAGAATGGTTGTTGTTAGAAAAGGTGGTTGCTACTCCCCCAGGTAACCAGTTCTGAAAATACCCCCCAGACAATTGTTTAGGTTTTTTGGGGGTTACTTCAATTGTAAATAACGTGCAATGCCACCAGTATCCCCCCACCAAGAAGAGGTTTACTAAAATGGGGTCAAAGTTGTCAGGGGTTGGTGCTCCATCAGCATACAAAAGATATATACACTGGTCCAAAGTGGCCGAATGGATGGACGTACAGATGGACAGATTTGGCAGAGGATAAATATGGAAACGAACTACAAGTTAACAAAATAATGCAAGCCAAAATTAAATTTCTAATACAGTGGAAGCCTGTTAATTGAATAGCCACTTTGCCAATGCAAATTATTCAATTAACAGGAGTATTCAATTAACAGGAATTCTGTCACCTTCCTGTATTCTAGAGATAAACTTAGCATTTATTCTATTATATCTTGTTTGACAGAGCTCCATGAGATCTGTCAAACAAGATATAATAGATTAAATGCCTGTATTAGATGTACTGGGGCCAAATCGGTCTTTTACCAAAGGAAAACTGGGGAGACTCAGGGTAATTTCTTGACATGTTACAAGATTTTTTATTCAATTAACAGGAGTTTACTCTATAACCTATATTCAATTAACAGGTCAAATTTGTACTGGAGGTATGGTAAATGGTTTTGTGTTGGAAAATTATATTCAATTAACAGGGATATACAATTAAGAGATATCCAATTAAGTGGGCTCCACTGTACTAACATTTTGCCAGTCAGACCAGAAAATTTTTTTGGGACTAACTTGACTCAAAGGTTGCACACTGCATCCACATATGAACAGAATGGCATGCCATTTACATCTCAACAGAATTTCAGCCAAAATAAATAACTACAACTAATGCACGATCTTGCCAAAGCAAGATCGCTCTTTAGTTGTTGCTACTGAACCCTTTACCGAATATAATGGCCAAAACCGCCCAGCACTATTCACAAAAATTACCATTCAATTTTCATCATTTTTTTCATTTTCTGTCTCAAAAACATAGCTTATGACCCCTCATTGGAATGATCCTGATAGACTCATTCCAATGAGGGGTCATAAGCTATGTTTTTGATGCAAAAACTGAAAAAAATAATTTATCAAGAATTTTGTTTGCAAGTGTTGTCTGCTTTTCGTGATAGGTAAAGGGTTAATTTAAGATGTAAACAGTATGACTAGCAAAATAAAAACAGAGAAGGAAGAAAAGCACCACAACACTTTTCCCCCACAGGTTACTACTATATTGTATAGTGTAAGCAGCTAATGAGTTACAATGTAAGCTCTTCAAGGGCTACGCAAAGTGTGGGCCACTGCCCCTGACCCATAGGCATATTGAAAGTAGCCTTAAAGGTATTGTGGCACAGAAATTTTTTTTCTACATCGAAAGAGTAAGAAAAGGGCCAGAACTCTAGGTAAAATTACTGGACAGAACCCATTCCATGAGCATATCCATTCCCCCATGCGGGTCCATCAGCACACCAAAGAAGATCCAAATCAGACTGATGGCTTGGAAATTACAACGTTTGTATGGACAGACGCACGGAGGGAGGTCTCCACCAGATACTCCCGAATCCTCCTTCGGAGGTTGGGGGCATAATTCCAGGCCTGGGTACCCTGTGAATGCCTGTAAATCAGTGCTATACTGAAATTGTTAACCCTTTACCTAACATGAAAAGCAGACAACACTTGCAAACAAAATTCTTGAATAACTAATTTTTTTCATTTTTTGTCTCAAAATCGGTCAAGCCCGACAAGCTCTTTCCAATGAGGGGTCATAACCTTATATTTTTGAGACAAAAAATGAAAAAATATTGAAAATTAATTGGCAATTTTTGAAATAGTGCTGGCCGGTTTTGGCCGTTACGTTGGGTAAAGGGTTCACATTGCCAGATGTCTAATTCTAGCTGACTGGGAAAAGCTATTGAATCAAACCGACATTTAACATCTCGCCACTTGCACCTTTCAGGAAGAAATCGGAATAATTCTGATCCATAATCTCTACCAGAACATCTTGTAAATATGTTTACAGTTATTCAATTTGTCATTTGTATCTATAATTGTCATTTCTCAACAGGGTTACATTTGACCCCTGGCCAATAGACGTTAAACATATTAGAAGTGTATTGGGACCTGCCGCAGAAATCCAATTTAGGACAGATGTCATTTATTACATGCCAATCACTCTGTTTTTAATTTGATTGGTTAAATATTTTCCACACTGTTTTGATCAATTATATCAGAATTATATTTGCTACCAATTCCAAGTGCTGATGAATGCGATTGCTGCAGAAATTATTATTTGCTTTCGTAAACAGAATGTCTCAGGCATATCAACAAAAATGTCAAATCTTTCAATCAAAGGCTTTGTTAGTTGAATACTCACTTCACATCAAAGTCCCATAAAAGATTTTTGTCAACACTTTGTCTTACATAACATAAGAATCATATCTGGTCAAACTCATCACAAAAAAAATACTATTTAACTGATTGAGTGCAGGAAGCCACCATCAGGACTTTAAAAAATGAGGGTACCAGTGCAAAAGCCAGCATATTACTTGTTTGTGTTCCATATTCAGTCAAATGCAAATAATATTTGTTTATACAAATTTGTTCAATTACAAATTATTGGCGAGTACCTGTGGGCACTCTCCAATAATTTCTAATAATGCAAATTTTGATGGGCAAATTCAGACCACCAAAAATAATGTAGGCCTCACCCAGTTAAACTTTAATTTTCTTCTCCAATTTTTTGCCTCAAAAACCCCAATTATGATCCTTCATTAGCTCATTCTAGTGAGGGGCCATAAGCTACATTCTGGAATCAAAAAATTTAATATTTAGTTTCTCAACAAAATTGTTGAAAATTCTCTTAATTCAAATTCGAGTTACAATTAAGAATTTTGTTAACCCTTTACTTTCATTAATGGATATCCGTTGAGCACTTCAAGTCTTGATATTTTTTCAATTTTTGCCTTCAAAACCCAGATTATGACACCTCATTGTAATGAGCTTGCTTAGAGCCATCCAATGAGGTCCCATAATCTAGGATTTGGAGAAGAAAAATAAAATATTTATTTATTCAAGGGAAGCAAACATCATCCTCTACAAGGATAAGGGGGTTAAAGGTGTGTAGTCAGGATTCAAATGGCATATACACCATTTGCTTTTACTGTATAGTAGAGGGCAGTTTGATTACAGAAGCAGACCTATGGAGCCATCCATTAACTTTCTACCTAACATGAAAGGCAGACAACACATGCAAACAAAATGTTTGAATAACTAATTTCTTTCATTTTTGCATAAAAAAGATAGCTAAGGACTCCCTCATTGGAATGAGCTCAGTGAGATCATTGTAATGAGTGGTCATAAACCATGTTTTTGAGATAAAAAATGAAAAACATGATGAAAAATGATTGGTGATTTTGGTGAAAAGCGCTGGCCGGTTATGTTGGGTAAACGGTTGACAAATTTAAACTTTTTTTTTTCTTTCTTATACTTTATCACAGAACTTGAGAGTTTTTTTTTGGTGGACCTACACTCTGTGGGTGTCTACATATTAAATCATTTCTCATTTACGGAATAAGAGAGAACAACTACAATACTGTCATTAGAAAAGAGGAAGAATTTTGGCAAGGTCATGACTGAATCAAAATCTGGTTGAAATTCTCTGTGCACTCTTCTGCCCACAACACTATTAAGGTTTAATCTCAGGAATGAAAATTCCTGGGTTCCCGGTTCTGAAAAGCTGGTCACTCTACCCAAAAAATCTATAGTACGGAACCAAGAATCATGCACATCACTGTTTGCATGTTGAACTGAAGTTTTTCTGTTTGTGGGTTTTTTTTTACAGAATTTGTGTGTTTTTTTTACAGAATTTAATGGGTTTTATCAGGGTGGAAACTTGCCTCTGTGGTGGTCTCTATTGCATTATCCCTTGTCTTTAAGGCTGAAACTAGGATGCATGCCATGACGTGGCATATAGATGAAAGTTTCTGACAGGATATTAACATGGCATGCTAGAGGTATAACATGAAGCAGTGTGCAAAATTTAAAAAATGACTCTAACCGACTGACCGTTCACGTGGTTTGGAGATGGCTAACTAAACTCTCGGCTACTTAAAAATTCTTGGGAAACTGCCTTTTTATCATTAACAAGTATTCATATATTGTGTGGAATTGAAATATATATAGCCTCTCAAGACAAAAGTCTAAAAATATATCGAGGTGCAAGAAAGGCTGGTTAACGGATAGAGTGCTAGAAGACCATATTTGGGCTTTATTCTGAACTGCAGGTACCTAAAGTTAAAGGCTTCATATTCTGTGGATGTCCTTCATTTTATCTTGGAAGTAAAATTACTTCATCTCCATTGATTTGCATTGTTACAATTTATGGGAGAGTGCCTATTAATTGTAACAAAACAAAAATGTGTGAACAAATCTCAAGGCATAGAAATTTTTTTTAGCACTCTACCAGTTAAGTTACGTAGACTTTACCATTCAAGATGCAACTTTTGGCTAACTGGTCATCCATTCACATAGATTTAAATTTGTGTAACCACCACATGAATGAAATGAGCATTCTCATCAAATTTTGCACACTGATGAAGTGTAAAAAACTGGACTGGGGTGGGAATGTCTTCTGCTGGTGAGAATCCAGAGGTGTCCCTGTGAAGATTTCATAGAAACCAGGCACAAACCTGCCAACTCTGATCACTGCCCTCCCTCCCTGCCTCCCTCCCTCCCCCACGCGACCCCCACAGAACAGATGCCAGCATGGCTGCTGCTCAGGGCTTGACCCTGCCCCAAATGACTCATGACAGGAGATTTGTAGTCACAGCAACAAACTCTAATCTGCACCTAATTATATCTACACACTGTAAAAGAAATGGATTCTCTAAAATCATTCAAGTCGGGTATTAACTCAGGTAGAGTGCTAAATTATTGTTCAAAAGTGATTTGTAACATGAGGATTTTTTTTCAACGATATCATGCCACCAGCAAGGAGTGCGTTAGTTTAGCAAACTATTCAGGCCAGTCATTCTAAGGAGGCTGACTGCCCTCACTCTCAAAGGTTCTCCTAAACTAAAATTGTGAGGGCAGTAAACGTTTTCCTTGCCACAAACAAGGAAAGCTACGAAACTGAAATTTGTTCAGTAGTGGTGATCAGTATTGCTCATCTCAATATGTGATCTTACACTTCGGAAAAGCTTACTGGTAGCTAGTCTCTGTGAGACTCCTACACCTGGCCGCTGGCTTGAGCAGGAGGCCAAGGGTAGGGGTGTCACAGAGACTAACTGATAGTCATTTTGCTTACTTATCGGATAATAACAATAACTGACTGACTAGATACATATTTGAGGTAGAAATCCTTGCATTTTTCAAACCTACATTAGATACTAAATGCAGAACCCAAACAATAAGATGGAAAAATATGTCACTTTCCAATAAACAGTAATAAGACAAATTTTATATGCAGAAAGTTCTTTCTACTGAGCAAACAATGAGCTAGTGCTAACAGTGTAAAGCCACTAAAATGGCATTCAGCATTTTTCAGTAGAGCCATGATGGTGGCTTCTAGCACTCAAACCTGTTAAAACATACCTTTTCCATAAGGCATTTTGCAATTTTGTACAGCTGGAGAACCATGCGTGGATTCAAGGCTACAAAATTATTATTTTTGACATTATAGACAACTTCTTCAGTCTTTTTGCAGAAAATATAAGGAATATTTGCCACTGAGTCAGCGTACAGTACAGTCACTGTGGACTGGTAGTAATTCACGCATGGGCAGTGATGTCCACGTATGCGTTTATCAAGCAATAAAAATCTTAATCAGCTAAATTTTAATTAATGAAGCACCTGAGCTAATACTATAAAACTTTTACAATTGTATTTTCTGGAATTGTATTTTCTACCTATTAATATAACTGACTAAAATGAATTATTAGCATTTTATAAAATATGGCAATTTGCCAACTGGCAAATTGCCACATCTTTGAAAATGCTAATGGTTTGTTTCCACCCATTTAATGACATAACTAGGAAATACAATTCCAGAAAATACAATTGTAAAAGTTACAATATAACTCAAACATCATTATCAATGTTGTTCTCCTCCTTAGGATTCGAGAGGTACCTAAAAGGGCCCTTCCTTGAATTTGACTTTCTCAAACTATTAATAGTCGTATCAAAACCTATCCTGGCCATCTAGCTGTTTGTCTTATTTTTGTAATTCACTTTGGAAATTTCCACAGTCCTGCTACAGTACCCACTGAAATATGTTCTTGGACAAATACAAGAGAATTTGTTACATTTTTGTCTTTGTAGAAAATTCCAAGCCTTGACATCATTTCTTGGAAAGCTCTCAGGCTTCAAGGTTTGGTATTATCAATTGGGAAGCTCTTGGAAGAGCTTCTCAACAAAATGATGTCAAACCATGTCAAACCTTGGAAAGCTCATGGATCAGGTTCCTTACAAAATGATGTCAAGGCCTGGAATTATTAACTGGAAAGCTCTTGGGGAGAGGTTCCCAACCAAATGATGTCAAGACTTCTAATTATCAATTGGGAAGCTCTTGGGAGAGGTGCTCATTAAAATGATGTCAAGACTTGTGATTATATATTTGGGAAGCTCTTGGGAGAGGTTCATTACAAAATGACAAAGCTTGCAATTATAGACTGGAAAGTTCTCAGGAGAGCTTCCTTACAAAATGATGTTAAGACTTGGAATTATCATTTGTGAGGCTCTCGGGAGTGGTTCTCAACAAAATGTTAAGGCTTGTAGTTATCAATTGGAAAGCTCTTGGGAGAGGTGCTCAACAAAATGATGTTATGATTTGGTATTATATATTTGGGAGCTCTTGAGAGAGGCTCCTTACAAAATGATGTCAAGGCTTGGAATTATTAATTGGAAAGCACTTGGGGAGTGGTTCCTTACAAAATGATGTGAAGGCTTGTAATTATCAATTGGGAAGCTCTCGGGAGAGGTGCTCAACAAAATGATGTCAAGACTTGGTATTATATATTGGGAAGCTCTTGGGAGAGGTTTCTTACAAAATTATCTCGAGGCTTGGAACTATTAACTTGAAAGTTCTCGGGAGAGTTTCCTTAAAAATGATGTTAAGACTAAGAATTATCAGTTGGGAAACTTTTGGGAATGGTTTCTTACAAAATGATGTCAAGTCTTAGAATTATTACTGGAAATCTTCTGGGAGAGATTCCTTACAAAATCATGTCAAGGCTTGGAATTATCAGCTGTGAAGCTCTCCCGAGCAGTTCCTAACAAATTGATGTTAAAGCTTGGAGTTATCAACTGGGAAGCTTTTGGGAGAGGTTCCCAACAATTGATGTCAAGATTTGGAATTATTAATTTGGAAGCTCTCCACAGCAGTTCCCAACAAAAAGTTCTCAAGATCTGGAATTATCAATTGTGAAGCTCTCTGGAGCAGTTCCCAACAGAATGATGTCAAGGATTGGAATTATCAATTGGGAAGCTCTCCAGAGTAGTTCCCAGCAACATTATGTCAAGGCTTGGAATTATCAATCAGGAAGCTTTCTGGAGCAGTCCAACAAAAATATTTCAAGATTTGGAATTATCAGTTGGGAAGCTCTCCGGAGCAGTTTCAAACAAATGATGTTAAGATTTGGAATTATCAACTGGGAAGCTCTCCAGAGCAGTGCCCAACAGGATGATGTCACGATTTGGAATTATCAACTGAGAAGCTCTCAGGAAAGGTTCCCAACAAAATGATGTCAATATTTGGAATTATTAATTGGGAAGCTCTTCAGGGCAGTTCCCAACAGAATGATGTCAAGATCTGGAATTATCAACTGGGAAGCTCTCCAGAGCAGTTCCCAACAGAATGATGTCACGATTTGGAATTATCAACTGGGAAGCTCTCAGGGAAAGGTTCCCAACAAAATGATGTCAAGATTTGGAATTATTAATTGGGAAGCTCTCTGGAAAGTTCGCAACAAAATGATGTCAAGGCATGGAATTATCAATTGGGAAGCTCAATTGTGAAGCTCTCCGGACCAGTTCCCAACAAAAAGATGTCAAGGCTTAGAATTATCAAATGGGAAGCTCTCCAGAGCAGTTCCCAATAAAAAGATATCAAGATTTGGAATTATCAAATGGGAAACTCTCCAGAGCAGTCCCCAACAAAAAGATGTTAAGATTTGGAATTATCAGTTGGGAAACTCTCCAGAGCAGTTCCCAACAAAAAGATGTCAAAGCTTGGAATTATCAATTGGGAAGCTCTCCGGGGCATTTCCCAAGAAACAGCTGCCAAGGCTTTGAATTATCAACTGCGAATGATGTAAAGATTTGGAATTATCAATTGGGAAGCTCTCCGGATCAGTTCCCAACAAAATAACATCAAGGCTTGGAATTATCAACTGGGAAGCTCTTGGGAGCAGTTCCCAACAAAATGATGTCAAGATTTGGAATTATCAATTGGGAAGCTCTCTGGAGCAGTTCCCAACAAAATGATGTTATGGCTGTGAATTATCAATTGGGAAGCTCTCTGGAACAGTTCCCAACAAAATGATGTTAAGGCTTGGGATTATCAATTGGAAGCTCTCGGGAGCAGTTCCCAACAAAATGATGTCAAGATTTGGAATTATCAATTGGGAAGCTCTCTGGAGCAGTTCCCAACAAAATGATGTTACAGCTATGAATTATCAAATGGGAAGCTCTCTGGAGCAGTTCCCAACAAAATGATGTTATGGCTGCTAATTATCAACTGGGAAGCTCCCCGGAGCAGTTCCCAACAAAATTATGTCAAGATTTGGAACTATCAATTGGGAAGCTCTTGGGAAAGGTTCCCAACATAATGATGTCAAGATTTGGAATTATCAATTGGGAAGCTCTTGGGAAGGGTTCCCAACAAAATGATGTCAAGATTTGGAATTATCAATTGGGAAGCTCTCCGGAGCAGTTGCCAACAAAATGATGTCAAGATTTGGAATTATCAATTGGGAAGCTCTCCGGAGCAGTTGCCAACAAAATGATGTCAAGATTTGAAATTATCAATTGGGAAGCTCTTGGGAAAGGTTCCCAACAAATGATGTCAAGATTTGGATTTATTTACTAGAACGTTCTCATGAGAGGTTCCTTCCAAAATGAAGTAATGAAATTGGAAAGCTCTCCGTCAAGTCAAGAAATGATGTCGGAGCTTCATATTATCAACAGGAAAATGGAATGAACATGTACCTATGGTATTCCAACAACTTATTTCAGTTGGTAATTTTCAAACAGGCAGGCTTATATGTGAGGTGGGTGATACTCCTCCCCCAGCTTCCTGTTGAATTTGGGGTATAGTAAGAACAACTAGTTTACAGTAGGATGCCAGTGTAGTCCTTGACCTGCTTCTAAACGATATGCAAGATAACTGCATCACTTGTAAAAATCCACAACTAAAATAATCATGTTCTCATTGCTTTCATTATTAGTTGGATCAGAAACCTTTAAAAAGTCACACACTGGCAAGAAATCACAAATGTTATTTAAATTCTTCAGGGCCTGTCAATACACTGCTATCAAGTGCAATTCTAAATGTCGTGATATTTTGCAATCAAAAATGTTCTACTGTCCCAGCTTCATAAATTAACCATGCAGTTCAAACCTGAGATGTAAGTTATAAGAAAATTGCAAAAATTGAGTTATTAATACAGTATTAATTCTTCGAGAACTGGATGAATTTATGTCACCAGAATCTGATCATCAGTAACTGTTTTGTTCCAATTTGTTGAAAGTGCCTAAATGTAATGGGTTTTATAGACCAGTGCATAAGTACCTGACAGTAAGTATGGGCAATTTACACTACAGATAACAGTGTATCGCCTGCATTAATCTTTCATATCTAGTAAGCAATAAATTTATTTAAAATACGGAGGATGTCTATGCGGTTTTAGTGTTCATCGGGAATTATCTCAGGAGTGTGGACCTAAAAGTTTTATTTTTCACGAGCACTTGCTCGAGTGAAAAATAATTCTTTCAGGTCCACACAAATGAGATAATTCCTGATATTATTAAAACAGTGTAGATTTTCTTTTTATTATATGCTATGTGACATTTTACTGCGCAATATTCAGCCCAATTCGACTGCAAACAGTTTCAAGACAATAACAAAAAGGTGCTGATCGTTCTTTCATGTCGACATTCAAGGCGAAGTCATGCACCGAAGCATAACGTCATTTAGGAAGCTACTGGAAAAATTCATAGTGTGGACCTGAAAACATTATTTTTCACTCGCGCAAGCGCTCGTGAAAAATAAAACTTTCAAGTCCATACTCATGAGATAATTCCAGATACTGTCGAAAATAGAGTAGATTTTCTTTTTTATTATACATAATTTGTACTCGACGAGACATTTTATTGCACAATATTCAGCCCAATTGAACCCCAAATGTGTCCATTTCAAAACAATAACAAAGATCAGCTGATCATTCCTTCAAGGCAAATGTAACGCGGCGTAACATGCCGTCAGCTTGGAAGCTACTGAGGGATATACCTTGATATCCATCGAGTCGATGGATATCAAGAAATATCTTTTAGATAATTTGCGATAATTCACAGGCTAGCATATAATAAATTTATTTATTTACCATCAAATAGCTAATTAGGGAAGAAATCTTTCTCGATACATCTAATACAGGAATAATGTCAGATGTCAATGTTGACATGGTAATGTTTTGAGTGAATTGGTTTCAAAAGTAAAACTTAATTAATCTTTCTTATTTTTCATTAACTATCTACCTAATGTGGGCGGGGGCGGGATGGCGTTTATGTGCAGCTGAATAGCATCTGCACATGAACCCCATCTTTGGCGTATTTTGCCGCCCATTAATTCAGTCTTGATAAACATAGTTATTTGTGGATCAATCCATAAAGTTCTTGATCCATTTCTTAAAGTGTTTTAGTGCAAAATATATTTTTGTAAACAAGTTTATTAGTGTTAAATATATTTTTGTTAACAAGTTTATTTATTGGCTATACTTTATCAAAAGTTTGTAAGACTGAGTTTATAAGATGACAATAAAGTATAGCCCATTATCAATCGAAATGAGACTGTGTTTTACTTCTTCTTGCCCAGGCAGCATAAATACAAATATCAGACATTTGCAGAAAACATTTCCTGAATAAGAAAATATTTTCATTTTTTGCCTTGAAAGCATACCATATGACTAGTCATTGGAATAACATAATGAGGAGTCATAAGCTGTTTTAGAGGCAAAAATTTGGAGCTGAAATGGTTAATCGGTTAATCAATGATCAACATCTTGATCGATCCAAAAAGTAATTGTTTGATTAACCATTACATTTGAACTAGTGTATTTTATGGGTCAACAAAGGAACAAACTTGCTCCAAAACAGGCAAACATTGTCACACTGTCTCACATCATTTAACTTACGGACGTACTTGTCTACATGCATGATCGTCATACTGTATTAGTAGCTGGAAATGGTCATCCTTAACCCTTTACCCAACAAATCGGCCGCATCCACCCGCGTGATATGCTAATTTAGCAGTTGAAAAAATATTATTTTTCAAAAAGTTTCAACAAAACCATATCATATGACCCCTCGTTGGAACGAGCTCATCGAGCTCGTTCCAACGAGGGGTCACATGATATGGTTTTGTTCAAATTTTTTGAAAAATTTTTAAAAATTATATTTAAAATAATAAATTTTGATATCGTCTGCGTTGGGTAAAGGGTTAACCCTTTACCCATTGCGGGTAGCAGACGATACTTGCAAAATAAATTCCTGAAA
The DNA here is from genome assembly GCA_031216915.1 of Pictodentalium vernedei. NCBI lineage: Eukaryota > Metazoa > Mollusca > Scaphopoda > Dentaliida > Dentaliidae > Pictodentalium > Pictodentalium vernedei. The sequence continues at coordinate 412,174,807 of CM062294.1, read as the reverse complement.
AAAATATAGCTTATGACCCCTCATTGGAACAAGCTCAATGAGCTTGTTCCAATGAGGGGTCATAAGCTGTGTTTTTGAGACAAAAATTTAAAACATAATAAATTTGAATGGAGATTTTTGTATATAGGCCTAGTCAATTTTGTTTGTTACGTTGGGTAAAGGTTCATGCTGTAAATCATCAACAGTATGGAAATTATTCAGATATCTATTTGGACAAGTGATTAATTGGTTAACCAAGGTTAATCCATCTGATTAATCAATCAAGAAAACCCCTTAACTGTTTCAGCTGTACAAAAATTTAAAAAAAATAATATATGGTTGGCGATCTTTTTGAACACAGCTGGCCAGGTTTAATCATTACATTAGCTAAAAGGTTAAATTACACATTATGTGATGATAAAAAGAATCTCAAATTCATCACAAGCTGATATGAAATTTCCAAACTTCATTCAGGCTGCTTTTCAAAGCCATCTTCACTTCCAAACACTTCAGGTCTGCATAATTACAGTAGAACCTGTCTTGAGAGACCGCCCTTTGGGCCACACAAAAGTGGTCTCTCAAGACAGGTGGTCTCTCATAACAGGTTTCAGGTTTTCTCACTTCAGTGAATAACCAACCACAAAATTCAACTAGACTTTATGATTCTGGAGAATCATGGCTTTTCCCGATGAGATTCCATGATTTGTCATGACCCCACAGTGTCTGATGAATTGTTTTTAACTGTCTCACTGAAGTTCCTTCATTGATGTTATGAGAAAGGTGAAGATAGTAGTCTCAAATGACACAGTTTGATAAAAAATTGTTTAGGTAAAAACCATCATTAACGGTGGAGTGGGTTAATGTCAATATCGTCCTCCAACAAGTCAATGACCGACAAAAGGAGTTATGTTTGTTTGACACATACTCACTGAGTGCTGTGTCAATTTAAAAATGGTCCATTTTATCTCAAATGTATCCAAAATATTGATGTCTGCCAGCTTGTAGAGGGTTAACAAGTGCCAACAGGAATATTTATTCATGCAACTTGTAATGTCACACCAAGAACTGTGAATGGCCATTTTTTTCTTTAAAATCTACAAGATGTTTTCAGAGAAATCCAGGGAGAACAGGAATTTTAAGCTTTTGATGGGTATCATTGTTTTTCCAGTCCAAAACGGGTTAAGTGTTGTTTTTGAAATACTCTTATTACTTCCAAAAATAATTCTCAGTGAATTCTACTTCCACTTATTTTGATCTCTCCTCCCAACTTCGGGTGCTGTGGGTACACAAACACAGCCTATTTTATCAACATTTTGATGTTTGAGAACCTGCATAGGGTTAACAAATGCTTACAGGAATATTTTGTACATGCACCTTGTAATGTCACACTAAGATATGAGAATGGCCATTTTCTCCTGAAAATCTACGGGATGTTTGTAAAGAAATCCTCAGATAACATGCATTTTTAACCTTTTGAGGGGTATCTCTCTTTAACCAGCTCTAAAGGGTTAATGCTTGGTTTTGTGAATATCTTCATCACTTACAAAAATGATCGACGGTGAATTCCACTTCCAATGAAGGAGGTTATGTTTATCTCGTAGGTACACATTTGGTGTTATGGTTGCCCAAGAACAGCCCATTTTCTCCAAATGTCAATGCTTGGCAGCCTCTGGGGGGTTAACAAATGCTTACCGAAACATTTTGTTCATGCAACTTGTAATGTCACTCGAAGACCTGCGAATGGTCAATTGCTCTTGAATTTTTTTTTTTTGAGAAATCGAGAAATCCACAGAAAACTGGAATTTTAAGCTTTTAAGGGGTATATCTCCTTAACCAGTAAAAATGGGTTAAGATCTCGATCTTTGAATACATTTACTACTTACAAAAATGTTTCTCTGTCAGTTTTGCGTCCGGGAAAAGAAGTTACGTTTCTCTGTTGTATTCCCATTTGATGTTGTTGTTGTTCAAAAACAGACTATTTTTTTCAAAATTTTGACATTTAGCAGCCCATGGAGGGTTAACAAATGCTTAGAGGAATAATTTATCCAATCAACTGTTAATGTGACACCATGACTTATCAATGGCCATTTTCTCTTGAAAACCCTACCAGATGTTTGTAAAGAAATCCAGGGAAAACATAAATTTTTAAGCCTTTGATCGGTATCACTATTAACAACCACAAAATGGGTTAACGCTTGGTTTTTTGAATACCCTTATTACTTACAAAAATGGTCTTCGGTGAATTCCACTTCCAACAAAGGAGATTATGTTTATTTCTCAGGTACACGTTGGGTGATGTGCGTGCCTGAAAACAGCCCATTTCAACAAAATTACTATGCTTGGCAGCCTCTAGAGGGCTAATAAATGCTCACCGGAATATTTTGTCCATGCAACTTGTAATATCACACAAAGACCTGCGAGTAGTCAATTTTTCTTGAAAACCTACAGGATGTTTTTAGAGAAATCCACAGAAAATGGGAATTTTAAGATTTTAAGGGGTCTCTCTCTGTAGCCAGTCCAAAATGGGTTAAGACTTTGACTTTTGAATACCCTTACTACTTACAAAAATGTTTGCGTATAGATTGTGCGCTCGATAAAAGAAGGCACGTTTCTTTGTGGCGTACCCATTGGGTGCTGTTGGCATCCAAAAACAGCCCATTTTATCACAATTTTGACATTTAGCAGCCCGTGGAGGGTTAACAAATGCTCACCGCAATATTTTGTCCATGCAACTTCTATTGTCACACTAAGGCCTGGGAGTGACAAACTTTTCTTGAAAATCTACAAGACTCGTTTAGAGAAATCCACGGAATACACAAATTTTTTAGCTTTTTGGGGGTATTGCTGTTTAACCAGCCCAAAGCGGGTTAACGCTTGGTTTTTTGAACACCCTTATTACTGACAAAAATGATCCTCGGTGAATTCCACTCCCAATAAAGGAAGTTATGTTTATCTCCCATGTATTGTTTGGGTGCGGTGGGGGGCCTGAAACCGGCCTATTTCATCAAAATTTCGATGTTTGGCAGCCTGTGGAGGGTTACCATATGCATCGCCTGATATGTCGTGTGTATCAAAGGGCGTGTCACAGACAGGTCTAGCTAGCAATTACGAAAGTATAAAAAAAATCTACAAGACCTGTTTCGAGAAAGTGCCGATAAACCCCAATTTTGGCAGTTTTTTGCCAGTTCTGACAAAATAAGGGTTAAATCGAAAATTCCGCTTCGGTACATTTTTAGAATTTGTGCCCCTCTATGCGTGTGCAAAATTTCGTGAAAATCGGTTCGAAAATGGCTTCTGAATCGTACGGACAAAATGTGTGGAAAAAAAAAAAAAAAAAAAAAAATAATAATCCGTAGAAAAACAATAGTCTTTTCCAGAGGGAAAAGCCTAAAAATGAAGAAGAATAGATTTTTGTAATTACTGTGTAGTTGTTCTTTTTTATCAAGTTTTTGTAACAAATTGAAATGGACTGTTATAAAAATTATAAAAATAAATTAGTGTTGAAAATCTTCATTGAAGATTTTCAACACTAATTAGGCTTTTCCCTCTGGAAAAGACTATTGTTTTTGTACGGATTATTATTTTTTTTTTTTTTTTTTTTGGGGTTTTTTTTTTTTTTTTTTTTTTCCACACATTTTTGTCCGTACGATTCAGAAGCCATTTTCGAACCGATTTTTACACAATTTGGCACACGCATAGAGGGGCAAAAAATCTAAAAATGTACCGAAGCGGAATTTTCGATTTAACCCTTATTTTGCCAGAATTGGCAAAAAACTGCCAAAATTGGGGTTTATCGGCACTTTCTCGAAACACGTCTTTAGGATTTTTTTTAAACATTCATCATTTCTAGACCTGCCCATGTCACGACCTTTGATACACACCACATATTAGGCGATGCATATGGTAACCCTCCACAGGCTGCCAAACATCGAAATTTTGATGAAATGGGCCGGTTTCAGGCCCCCAGAGCACCCAAACGATACAAGATAGATAAACATAACTTCCTTTATTTGAAGTGGAATTCACCGGAGATCATTTTTGTAAGTAATAATGGTGTTCAAAAAACCAAGCATTAACCCGTTTTGGGCTGGTTAAACAGCAATACCCCCAAAAAGCTAAAAAATTCAGGTTTTCCGTGGATTTCTCTAAACGAGTCTTGTAGATTTTCATGAAAAAATTGTCATTCCCAGGCCTTGATGTGACAATAGAAGTTGCATGGACAAAATACTTCGGTGAGCATTTGTTAACCCTCCACGGGCTGCTAAAAGTCAAAATTGTGATAAACTGGGCTGTTTTTGGACGCCAACGGCACCTAACGGGTACGCCACAAAGAAAAGTGATTTCTTTCATCGAGCGCACAATCTATAGGGAAACATTTTTGTAAGTAGTAAGGGTATTCAAAAAACGAAGTCTTAACCCATTTTGGGCAGGCTAAAGAGAGAGACCCCTTAAAATCTAAAAATTCCCATTTTCTGTGGATTTCTCTAAATACATTCCATAGGTTTTCAAGAAAAATTGACTACTTGCGGGTCTTTGTGTGACATTACAAGTGGCATGGACAAAATATTCCGCTGAGCGTTTATTAACCCTCTACAGAATGCCAAGCATCATAATTTTGTTGAAATGGGCTGTTTTCGGACACACACAGCATGCAATGTATGTCCGAGAGTTACACATAATCTCCTTTGTTGGAAGTGGAATTCACTGAGGACCATTTTTGTAAGTAATAAGGGTATTCAAAAACCCAAACGTTAACCCCTTTTGGGGTTGTTATTAGCGATACCCATCAAAAGCTAAAAAAAAATTATGTTTTCCGTGGATTTCGTTACAAACATCTTGTAAGTTTTCAAGAGAAAATGGCCATTGATAGGTCTTGGAGTCACATTACCGGTTGCATGGATAAAATATTCCAGTAAGCATTTGTTAACCCTCCATGGGCTGCTAAATGTCAACATTTTGAAAAAATAGTCTGTTTTTGGACACCAACAACAACAAATGGGAATGCCACAAAGATACATAACTTCTTTTACCGGATGCAAAACTGACAGAGAAAAATTTAGTAAGTAGTAAGGGTATTCAAAAAATCGAGGTCTTAACCCATTTTCGCCTGGTTAAGATGTACCCCTTAAAAGCTTAAAATTCCAGTTTTCTGTGGATTTCTCCAAAAAATCTAGTAAGTATTCAAGAAAAATTGACCATTTGCAGGTCTTGGAGTGACATTACAAGTTACATAGACAAAATATTCCGGTAAGCGTTTGTTAACTCTCCAGAGATGCAAAGCATAGAAATTTTGAGAAAATGGACTGTTCTTTGGCACCCATTGCACGCAATGTGTACCTGAGAGATAACCATAACCTCCTTCTTTGGAAGTGGAATTCATCAGACCAAGCATTAACCCGTTTTGGGCTGGTTAAACAGCGGCACCCATCAAAGACTTAAAATTTCATGTTTTCCCTGGATTTCTTTAAAAACATCTTGTAGATTTCAAGAAAAAATGGCCATTCACGGGTCTTCATGTGACATTACAAGTTACATGGAAAAAATATTCCGTTGAGCATTCGTTAACTCTCCACGAGCTGCTAAACATCAAAATGTTGATAAAATGGATTGTTTTCAGACACCAAGAGCACCCAATGGATATGTAACAGAGAAATATAACTTCTTTTACTCGCGTAGCATTCACAGAGGATCAGTTTTGTAACTAGTCAGGGTGTTTAAAAGAATGAAACTTAACCTATTTTAGACTGGATGAGGAGAGATACCCCTTAAAAGCTTAAAATTTACATTTTTTGTGGATTTCGCTAACTGCTTGTTGGCGATTTTCAAGAACAATTGGACATTGGCAGGTCTTACAAAGTGCATAGATAGAATATTCCGCTAGTCGTTTGTTAATCCCGCTACAGGCTGCTAAACGTCAAAATTTTGATAAAATCGGCTGTTTTCGGGCAGCAAATGGGTATGTAATAGGTAAACATAACCTCTTTTATCAGACTCAGAATTCATGAGGGATAATGTATGATAGTGTTAAGGGTATTCAAGGGAGCGTGGTGGCTCAGTGGTAGACTGTTGTACTTCTATGCTAGAGGTCCCGAGTCCGATCCCCGTCCAGGACGACTCACGTTGTGTCCTAGGGCAAGGCACTTTAGCCCGGTTGCCGACATGGGGGCACGATGACGCCGTGTACTAAGGCTTACTGCACGTCGATGGAACATATGTCTTCACCCTCTGTAACCCTGCTTGAGCGGAGCTTGAACAGAGTTAGAATGTTGAGGAGCTGACAGTTGCTCGTCGTTGCTTGGTGGTTCTCTCCGTGTACTCCGGCTTCCTCCACCTATAAAACTGTCACGGTCACGATTAGCCATTTTGCATAAGTATGTGACCTTAAACACCAATAAATAAATAAATAAAAAAATAAATAAATAAATAAATAAATAAATAAATAAATAAATAAATAAATAAATAAGGGTATTCAAAAAGCCAAGCCTTAACCCTGTTTATAGGATTAAAGACAGACAGCCCATGCGGTGTACGCTGCCTACATTACTTGTAAAATCGACACCCCCACTAAATCTACTTCGAGGTGCGGTGTCGGACCCGACCACCTGACGGTTCTGACCTCATTAGATAACACTCCTTCGTTGTATTTAGCAGCATGGATTTCCCCAAGAAGCAAAGACAAAAATACGTCTGCGGAAAATAATGGCAAATATTTTATTTAGTCTGTATTTTGTCCGTATAGAAAATGTCTCGCCCACATATACCTAAACATGATTCAATGATACAATACAGCGTCAGTCTTTGATCTCGTTTGGGACGATCAGTGATTAACACCTTTTCGACAAGAGCCATCGAAATTGAAAATAAAAAAAACCCCAAAATTTCACAAAAACCTTTTGCAGAATCGTGTTTTTCAGAAAACTCTTTCGCGATTGCATGTGTCGTTTTCAAAATTCCGATCAGTAATCACGAAATTATAAATATGTTGTTGTCAATAACAAAATTGAAAGCATGTCCGTCAAACTTGCATGACGTCAGAACTCGACTCGGATGAAATACTGCAGTGATGCAGTGAAAGTTCGAGAGTAATAAACGCTGATATCGCAGTAGGCTTTAAACTGTCCATGGAGTGGTCCTAAAATCATGTTTATATTTGCAGCTTTACTGCAAATAGGTTTCCCGTTGTTTCTTGTTGAAGTGTTGTTTCCGTCAAGGCCAAGTACCATAGAAAATTTGGAACACCGAGCAGTGGGCCTGCCCCATGAACACCTGCCTGTTATTAAAATTAATTAGCGGGGACATCTGCCCCCCCCCCCCCCCCCCCCACTTCCTGCTGGTTTTTTTTTTTGCCTAGGACACCTGCCCCCTATTGTTTCTTTTACCTAGGCCACGTGGCCCCCCCCCCCCTGCTGTTTTTCACCAACTACACCTGCCCCCGTTTGTTTGCTAACGGGCCCCTCCCCATTGACCTTTCTATCTTTAGAAGCACCCGGGCCGACGGGGAGAGGGCGTGGTTGTGAGCATGGCTAGATTTCGCTGAAGGAAGGTACCCTCAAATCTGGGTCGAAAGTGGCGAAAATGACAAAAGGCTACTTCAACGTATGGTAACGGTATAAACTTCAGACGATCTGGGCGATGTACAGACGAAAGATCATACCTTGGAGCCGGTTAGGTAATTTGGCACACAAAAAAACTCCGATTTTATGCTCAATCGCTGCTCTACAGTAGTCTACAATAGTGCCCAATTCCATTCCAAACTGATAGACTCGGGACGAATAGTACTCTCACTTTCCACGCGATGCGTGGTGTTCTCCACGCGGTCTTGACACTTGCAACAGATGCCAAAATGTCGGCCAGGGTGCGTAGAACAAGTTCTGAAAATTAGAAGTCGCTGCCGTCGGCGGTCTGGACACGGTTCGTGTTTGTGAGAAGTGCAATTTTAATGTCAAATTGGCAAATTTTCGTTAATCGTTTACTGCCAAAACACCTACTCACCGCCGATTTCTTTTCACTGCAACTTCTTCCGATTATCTAAGGTTTAAAGATAGTGTCAGGATACACCCCCCCCCCCCCCCCCCCCGCCCCGCACCGAAACCTTGGACTTTAAGCTCAATCGCAGCTCCACAGTCGTCTACAACACTGCCCATTTCCATTCTGAACTGATAGAGTCAGGACGAATAGTACTCTCTCCTTCCAAGCGATGCGTGGTGTTTTCCAGGCGGCTCGGACGCTCCAAACAGATCCCAAAATGTCGGCCAGGGTTCGTAGAACAAGTTCTGAAAATTTCAAGTCGCTGCCTCCAGCGGTCTGGACACGGTTCGTGTTTGTCAGAAGTGCTATTTTAATGTCCAATATGCAAATCTTCGTCAATCTTTTCCTGCCTGCCAGAAACCCAATCACCGCTAAGTTCTTTTCATTTTAAACTTCTGACGATTCTCTTAGGTTTAAAGGTTGTGTTGGGATCCCTGGGTGGCGGTCTTAAAGAAGCAACTTCCATTTACAGAGAGGGGGGGGGGGGGCTCTAATGGAGCCTGCGTCCATTCACGGCGTCTTTTTTTCGAACTGGCTTGAAAAGGAAGGACCAAATTCAAACAGTTACCTCCTCTCTTCAAAACGCTATATCCCAACCAATTCTAGGCAGATTTCCATGAACTTTTCACTCTTTGTTCATGGATAGTTGCGGCATCACTTTCCATGAAGAGCGGTACGAATTTCGCATTTCGTCACGTCGAATTCGAAAAGAGCGCATGCGCATGGATTTCTCTGAAAACATCTTATAGATTTTAAGTAAAAATGGTCATTCGCACTTTTTGGTTTGAAATTGCAAGTTGCATGAATAAATATGCCTGCTAGCACATGTTAACCCTCTACAATTGGCCAGACATCAATATTTTGGATACATTTGAGATAAAATTGACCATTTTCAAATAGACAGAGCACTCAAAGGGTATGTGTCAAACAAACATAACTCCTTTTGTCGGTCATTAACTTGTGGGACGACGATATTGATATTAACCCACTCTACCATTAATGATGGTTTTTACCTAAACAATTTTTTATAAAACTGAGTCATTTGAGACTACTGTAACCACCTTTCTCATAACATCAATGAAAGAACTTCAGTGAGACAGTTAAAAACAATTCATCAGACAGTGTGAGGGCATCAAAAATCAAGGAATCTCATCGGGAAAAGCCATGATTCTCCAGAATCATAAAGTCTAGTTTATTTTTATAATTTTTATAACAGTCCATTTCAATTTGTCACCAACAGATTTTCAACACAAATTTATTTTTATTCCTATCTGTCACATTTCTGATATGTATGAAATTGTTTATTCAGCAATAATCCTAATCTTTTCACAGGGGTCTTATAAAAACATCTCCATCTTTAATGAGTTAGCAATTGAATCCCAATTAAGAGCTTTTAATACTTTTAATTATGTAATTAACCGCGACAAATCAGCGGCTGGCCAAAGTGTTATTAAGTATAACCACAATGGCTTTTCCAATTCCAGAACATGTTTAACCCGGAGGTCCATTGGCTGAAACTTTGCTTATGCTTGTTATGCTTTGCAACAAATTTGCAATTATTGCTTGGGTGGAATCTCCACTCTGTGGCTGATTTAGTGATAATACACTCTCCACGTACTGTATATAAAAACAGACCTGCTTGCTGTGTGTGACCTTGACTTTGAATCATCTCAAGCCGTAAAGTCACATGTTTGCAGCAAATTGTGTGTTGAGTGGTCATTTGCATCTGCTAAAGCAGACGGAATAGAATATATTCTTATTGCTCTGTTTTACATGTCTGCTAGCAGATACCTTAATTTAGATGGTATGTTTCAGCAGATGTGCCGAGACAAATGTGAAAAAACATTCGGTGCAAATTGGCTTTAATTCATAAATTTGCTGAAAAATGATTACACATGTGGCATAACATGAAAAGAGAATGTAAGCAATTTCAAAAGTGTAACAATATATTACATCCCGTGATCTCCAAAAATTTATCAATTTTTTAATTTTGTTCACAATCAATGGAGTCAACCACGATTGGCCTACTGATCTCTATACAACTGGATTGCTGGATCACTCAGTGGTCACATACAGGAAAGTGTCTTCACCACTGCAGTCTTGGGGGGGGGGAGTACTTGCTATAAATAAACAATGCTCAACAAAAACTCAACAACACCACATTTTCGAAGGTTTTCAAGTTCCTGACGCATTGTATAAGCCTTTTTCGAAACTGCCATCTTGACTTTTAATCTATGCAAGGTCACAGGTTTCAAGGTGTAAACATTTCAAGAAAACACGTTGTGGGAGAAGAGTGAAGGTGAAGTGTTTCGGACCCCATTACGTTCATTGGTGCTAATTTAAAAAAAACATTTAGCCAAGGTTACCATTTGTTTAAGGCAATGTCAATATTGTTTGAGAACATTCATTATTTTGAATTGAGTTCCTATTGACTTAAATGGTGTTTGAATGCTCTCTGTGTCATGACTCTGTGATCGTTAGCACTGTTTCGACAACTTTCGGGGATTTCCTAAGCTGGGATACTCCGTGCAACGAGTGTTTCCTTGTTGCAACTCAAAACAAGTCCCCTCCTTCGTAAAAAAAGTCTTTAAACCTTCGATATCCCATCATTTAAAGTCATCTAGAATTGCCCCTTCCTTAATTTTGAATGATGACATCAGTTCTATATGAACGTAAACTTTTTATTTCACAAAACTAGTTGACTTGGCTGTCACAGAACTCAATGCAAAGAACATGGAAATTGCTTTGTTTACCAAGCAACCTGTGACCTTGCATAGATTAAAATACAAGATGGCAGTTTCGAAAAAAGCCTTATTCTCCAATCGCTTTTTTAAATAATGTACTTTGATGTCTGCAAAAATGAATGCATTAATGATGTGAACATTTTTCGTGGCAAAGCATATTGAACATTTACAACATAGTTTAGTTATTATTGACAAAAAATGAATGCAGCGATAAGAAAGTTGATACAGCGTTATTAGTTTCCATACAAGGTAAACCCGATTATCTTTGATGAAATGAAAGCTGTTATGCTGTGGCATAACAACTTTCATATCATCAAACATCATCGACTGGGAGGAGTTACTGTGTTGATTGACTTGTAACAGGAGGAGAGATAAGTGTGGGAGCCGGAGTTCGAACCGTCGACCTCTAGCACAAAGTGACTGATTTACCACGAGACTAAAGAGATCCGGACCAACCAGGCTGGTTGGTAAATAGCCTTTATACCTTGACCGCTGTACTACTCTCCCCTTCTTTTGAGATTCACCATATGTGAATCTCACCCAGGTTCCTCCCTCAGAGCAGTCGAAACACCCGCAGTGCCACCTACTGCTGAGGATCGGACGAGCCCCCAAATGTAACAGGAGGAGAAATAAGTGCAGGAGCCGGGGTTCGAACCGTCAACCTCCAGCACACAAAGCGGCCGATTTACCAGGAGAGTAAGAGATCTGGACCAACTAGGCTGTTTGGTAAATGGCCTTTATACCTCAACCACTACAGACTAAAGGGAGGCAGCTTGAGTGCCAACGTTTTTTGCAGAAATTCCAGCAATCCAGTCATAAAGATCAGTGGACTGGCCTGATATATTTGTGTCTAACCTCCAACTTCCATCAAGCTTTAGCCTTTCTGCTGCTCCCTACCCGAGCTGATGAAAGGGCAGGAGAGCTGGGGTTGTAACCTAGAGCTTGGAGATTCAGAAGACATTGGACTAGCAACACAGTTTGCTCGCAAAAACAGAATAAAAGCGGCCAGTCATTTGCCGCTGACATTTGGGAGCGCCATAGAGATGCTCTGTCTGTTATCTATGTAATTTCATTCATTTTGCACAAAGTTTCAAGTATTTATTTATTTGTATTTGAGGTCACATATTTCTGCACAATCACTAATCGTGACCACAGCATGGTGATAAAGTAAAGTTTAGTCACTTGTTTATTCCCATGTTGCCCATTTCAGATGACTTCCACCCCAAGCATTGGTGAATGGGTCCTACTTTACCATTTTCTCAGTAAAACAGAGCTGGTTTACCTTTTGGTGAAAACATTCTGAATCTGGACTGCAAATATCACAGATATCTGGCATGTCCTTTGGTGTCTCCATTCTACTCTCTCTCTCTCGACCACATTTGACATGAGTAAGAGACTATCAAAGGGTTTGGCCCCATAACAGAATTCACCTCAGGGCCTAAAATTCTATTCATTCAGGCTACCACTGCCTTTATATACAAGAGGGATTTACCCATTTGTAGTAAAAATACAGTAATGTGGACAACAATGCCATATTAAGAGGGTTAACACAGTGAAAGGAGGACATGTCAATTCCTGAGTCTTGAAGATACACCATCTTGGAATTTACATGGAGCAACTGAAAAATTCATGCTGAACGAGTATGATAAAGTCACTTATTTTCCCCAAGAGACACACTGACAATGAATGCATACACTTCATAATACATTAGTTTTGTCATTACAACTGACTCCACAAACTTCAAAATTAAATCACCGGTAAAACGCCAAACTAATCAATAAAAACTGATGACATTTCAAAATTATTAATTGAAAACTGGATATAAACTAGAAATATAAACTAGCCTAAATATATGAACCAAAAATAAACTGCAAGAAAATTCTAAGACACAAAATCTTCACAGTATCAAAAATCTAATGAAGAGTGATTCTCACCACCCAAAAATTGTGTGGATGAGAACCCCCAAAAGTAAAAAAAGCACTACTTACATAAAAACAAACAGAGAGTGAAGAGCTGACTAAAATGAGTTGACAGTCACAACATTATCCAGGGTTCGTACACTTTTTTGAGAATCAAATTCCTTGACTTTTCCAAATTTTTTTACCCAATTTTCATGACCTTTCCCTCGTTACTATGGCCATCATACTCAATTTAGGGAAATTTTTAAGTGTGATTTGGGGAGAAATGGCGTAATGTATCGTTATCATGACACATTTCCGTGACTTTCCTAGACTCCAGCAAAAAAACACCCATTTTGCCAAAACTTCCAGTTCTGGAAAAAATATTTTTGTTTTCCATGACTTTTCCAGGATTCCATGAACCGTACAAACCCTGATTATCACACATGTTCACTATCAAGTAAGTTGAAAGTTAACACACAACTGCTTGTTTCTTGGGGTTTAATGACACCTTCAAATGCCAGGGTCACATATTTATTTATTTATTGCTGTTTAAGGTCACATATTTATGCACAATGGCTAATCATGACTGCGACAGTTTTACGGGTGGAGGAAGCCGGAGTACCCGGAGAGAACCACCGAGCAACGACAAGCAGCTGCCAGCTCCCCAACATCGTAACTCCACACTGCAGCACAGGCAGGGTCAGATTGGTTGAAGACATGCGCACCATCGACGTGCACTAAGCCTTAGTACACGGCGCCATCGTGCCCCCACGGCCAGGGTCACATCATGACAGACAAATTTTTGGGTGGATGAAGCAAGAGTACCTGGAGAGAATCACCAAGCAACTGATAAGATTCGCCAACTTACCAACTTTACACAAGCTGTGTTAGAAGTCAGGGATTCTTCTGCCGTCTTTGGGAAAGGGTCCGGGGGCCATGCAATTGGGAAAATTCATGTCGTGAAGGCTCCAATTGGGAATTTGTTTGGGAGAACAAACACACAAAGAATAAGAAATGTTACCTTCATATTGAGCTGAGAACATTTAATACAGAAGCTACTACATTTATAGTGCATGTAGTACATTTTATAACAACCAGTCACATGAAATAATGATCAGTCTCTGTAATTGCTATTAAATAAATTGTTCTTACACTATTAAATGATCAAGATATAGTCTACATTTTGTGGCTTCGCAGTTGTGTCTAGGCAAGTCTTGGCTGCCTATGTAGGCAGCCAAAACTTGCCTAGACACAACTAACAAGGTTCCTTCTTGCAAACATATCTAAAAACTTAAAGAAAAATTAAATTTTTATTTGAATGAGGACTGAGATTGGGAAATTTTTGGTTTGAATTGGGAAAAATCATGCCAAAATGCCATTGGGAAAGGGGCCCATATTCAGCCCCTGTAGACATCCAAAAGAATCCTTGGCAGTGGTTTAACTGGTTGAGTGCTAGAAGCCACTATCAGGGCTTCAAATAAATGTGGGTACTTGAGCAAAAGCCAATGTTTTCCTTTCTCATATTCAGTCGAAAGCAAATAATACTTTGTTTATATAAATTTGTTTCATCACAAATTATTGACGAGTGCCTAAGAGTGAACTTCTGGATTTGGCTCTGCCTGAATTTGGGAACAGCCAAGAACACTATAGTTACCAACCTAGCATTGGTCTTCCACCAAAATAAGTGCATCTCAATAAATCCTCCCTGAATTATCTTGAACAAACTTGAAGGATGTTATATACCAAACATCAAAAGATTCTGACTGGTAGTTCTGAAGAAGAAGATTTTTAAAGATTATTCCCCACACTTCCCCAATTAAAATTCGGGCTCCTGTATTGAGCCCAAATATGAACCAAATGGCTTAATTTTAACAAACTTGTATCTGGCCCCCTATGGAGGCTGTATACCAAATATCAAATGATTTCAATCAGTGGTTTTGGAGAAGACTTTTTTTTTTAATTTTTGCAAATGTGCTGCCTCAGCATTTTTTCAATGCCTCCCTACAGAACACCCTAACATAATTGATTGTAATTTTTTTCTACCATTCCATTCTACTGGTCCTAAGAATGCTTCCTACTAAATAACACTTCTCTGTTCCCCTTATGTTTGGGAAATAAGGGTGCTTGAAAATATTTCTATTTTCAGCTCCTGAGGTTCCCACAGGGACATGGGAAATTTTTTTTTACAGGAATCAAGTACTTATGACTCGATAATACCACATACCAAATCTAGTTCAAATTGGTCTATCTTGCCCCCTCCCATTACAAATGCAAATATTGCTCCACAAACTTTGTTTGAACAAGCTTGATTCTACCACTCAAAAGGAAGCTCCATAGCAAATATCAAGTCATTGTACCCACTGGTTCATGTGAAGAAGATTTTTTAAAACTTTTGGAGCATTTTCCTCCACCCCCTCCCTATGAGGCTGGTCAAGGTGATTTGAACAAAAACAAAATGCAACATCAGAACAAGTGATCGCCTCAAATTTAACTGAAATCGGTTTAGAGGTTCAGAAGGAGCAGGTGCAAACACCATGTTCACAAACGACGGATGGTGAGTGATCACAATAGCTCATCCTGACTTTCAGTCAGGTAAGCTAAAAAACACCAGCTCCAGTGCTTCAAAGATAAGACATATAAGCAAGAAATCTGTCATTCGCAGAATGAGGTTCCCAGAGGGTGAATTTGCTCATGCTATCCCATACAGTGAGTGAGAATCACCCAATTTATCCTCTGGGAACCTCTTCCTGTTTAGTCCTGAGACATTTATTCAGATTGAGGTTCACAGAGGGTAAATTTGGTAATGCTACCCTGCTGTACAGGGTAGCATCACCAAATTCACCCTCTGGGTACCTCATTCTGCAGACAGAGTGCTTATTTCGAGGCTTGCGTATAAGTCAAGACCTTAGGACTGGCCAGATGCATCTGATTTTCAGTTAACAAAATGAAATACAACATTTTAAATCTGCACATTTCAAGTTTCGAAAGGTGTGTTCGTACACATTCAAGTCGACATCACCTGTTATGAGTTAGCTAGCTGGTGTTCAGTATTAAAGTATCTCAAAAGGTCAAATCTCTTGTGTACTATATTTTACCTGTACTATCATGTGAAACAATTAAGAGATATCATATCATAATTGTTATATGTAACAGTTGTGAATATGACAATATTGCACTTAAGACTGACATAGCCATTTGTATTTTATCAAGAAAAATGACATCATTTGTTATCTACGATAAGTCAGGTTAACTGGTAGAGTGCTAAATTATTTTCACTGCCTTGTTTCCTTTGTAACAAGTCTGCATATTGATGGGCTTATTGTTTCTAAATATTAAATTGTTTCAGTTTACTGGAGAATGCCTTTTGGCATTCTCCACTAAACTGAAACAATTTAGTATTCAGGAACAAAGTCCATATAATAGTGATGAAAAATCTGTAAAATTATTACTGAAGGCAAAGACCAATATAGGGGCTTCCAGCACACAACCAGTTAATAGACAACAAAATCTCAAGGTCACTGATAATGTATTTGCCTGAAGAAGGTCAATAAATAATACACTTCATTCATTCCTTTACATTATCTAACAATACAGTTTACACACTGTGTGCATGATATGTGAGGATCCACCTCACTTCTTTTACCCCTTCACCTAATGAAACAGCAGTGCCCCTTTATAGATTTTCCAACCCATCATCGACAGTTCCATGATATTTCATGGAATTATGATGAAATTTGAGGGAAACTGATTATTCCATGCAGTTTAAAATAGTGTCATGGCAATCCATGGAAAGTATGATTTC
Organism: Pictodentalium vernedei; assembly: GCA_031216915.1. NCBI lineage: Eukaryota > Metazoa > Mollusca > Scaphopoda > Dentaliida > Dentaliidae > Pictodentalium > Pictodentalium vernedei. Next base: position 412,158,353 of record CM062294.1, on the reverse strand, counting down.
TTCCATGGAAACTTTGACTTGAGACAAAAAGAAGATGCAAGTTGTGTGGAATTTTAACTTGAAACTTTTTACAGCATGGAAACCGATGGAAAGTGAAATTAGAAGAGAATTTTCACATAACCTGCCCAGTGCTATACACAAAAATCATCATTACATTTTTTTTTAAATTTCCACCCAAAACACAGCATATGGCCCTTACTGGAATGAGCTCATCAAGATCATTCAAAAGCGCTGCGATGTTTCTGAGGCCAAAAATGAAAATGTTTAGTTATTCCGGAAATGTTGGATTTTTTTCTTTTAAATTGTCATCTCCAATTTGTATTTGGTAACCAGCTAATGAAATATTAGAGAAGATTAATTTAATTCTACGTCTTCGTCCGAAACCAACTCACTCACAATGTTTGCACCTCGACTTCTTGCATCATACCCATATTAGACATGTTGTGAATATTTTTGTTATGAGCTATTTGATGGTGATTATGTGATATTTATTTATTTATTTATTGGTGGCTACGGTCACATATTTCCGCAGAATGGCTAATTGTGTCTACAACATGGTAAGCATGTTTAGTAACTTTATTATACCCATGTTGGCCATTCTAGAGGACTTCCACCCCAAAGAGTGGTGACTGAGTTTTATTATCCAAGGCCAAAGAGTTAAGTTAAGAGTCCGGAAACCAAATTGAATGGACAAATGGACACACAGACACACATACAGAACAATTACAATAGGTCCCCTGCAACTGATGGGCACTAACTAGAATGACCAGGTTGACTCTCATATACTATTTCCAAATGAACCCCATGAAATAGACATACATGAAGAAAGATGTGTGTTAAAAACCTTTGGATTACTGAGCCTTCAGAATATCAGATCTCTGGAGTATTAGGCATTTGGACTATTGGGCCTTCAGGGTATTGGACCTTTTCTAAGTCAAAAGAGTGAAAACAGAACAGGGCTTATATTTCATCTAAATTTGTGAGAATCCATTTGGATTCTCGTGATAATGGTTGCGAGAATCCATACCTACTGTGAGTGTCCCAGGATCCCATGACGCCAACATGGTTCAACCACTGTTGTATACTGATAACACATCCTAACCTTTTACACAACACACCTTTTTAATTTTTAAAACTAACTTTGATAATTTTTAAACAATAAATAATAAATAAATGATAAAATAATTAAATGAACAATATTTACCAATAAAATCTTACAAATATGGCTGTCGTTGGAACCGGCTCAATGAGCCGGTTCCAATGACAGCCATATTTGTGCAATTTTATTGACAAAGTGTCAGGATATTTCAGGTCATGTTAACATTCTATTGGTTAATTTGTTTCAGCTGTGTTGGATAAAGGGTTAAATTGACTCAATTCTTTTCACGCGAATCCTAGCAGAGGTGCAGCGAGAATCTACATGGATTCTCGTCGGTTTTACTATGCGAATCTTTGTGCGAATCGATTCTCGGATTCTCGTCGAAATATAAGCCCTGCAGAAACAGTTTCCAAGTCCAAAAAGTGAAAAAGGGCCATAACTCTGGGAAAATTATTGGACAGAACCCAATCCTTATGCATACACATTTCCCCATGTGAGTCTATCCATATGCCAAAGCAGATCCAAATCCATCCAATGGTTTTGAAATTACAATGCCAAATGTTTGAACGGACAAATTTTCTAAGTCCAAGAAGTGAAAAAGGGCCATAACTATGGGAAAAATTAGTGGACAGAACCTGTTCCTTGATCACGTCCATTCCCTCATGCAGGTCTATCAGCATACCAAAGGAGATCCAAATCCGGCTGATGGCTTTGAAGTTACAATGCAAAACGTTTGTATGGATGGACAGACAGATGGACGAACGGACAGATGCTAAGATTGGAAAGTTCACATAATGTTCTTAGTTTTCAAGCAAAGTAAGTTTGATGAAGTGAAAGATGTTACTCTACTGTGTAACAGATTTCACGTCATCAAATGTCACACATTGGGAGAAATTATAGCACTGATTGACTTGATCTTAGGGGAAAGTTTGAGTGATAATGTTTCTTGCCAACATTATGATCCAGTTGTATAGAGATCAGTGAGTGACCCTCACTAAATTCCGCAGAAAAGTTTATGCTCACAATCTCCCCCAGTCTGCTCACACATCCTACAGCCGAAAGTGCAGAATCTTTCCCACTGCACTCAAAGTATCCAATTCCTACCATTCATACTTATGACATAGTAATTAAACTATCTAATTATGTACAGCAAGCCTTCAACTGATCTTTGGCAGGCTGTGTGCCTAATATTACATTTTTTTCATTAGGTAATAATTTGGCCTGTGACAGCAAGCAGGTTTGGGCCAATTATTCAAATTAAATAAATAGGACTCAAGATTTCAGCTGTGGCTAATTAAGTCAAAACAAACCAATATTTTCTAGATCTCATCTGCACATCCAATTACCATTTCACTCCTTCATTTATTCATCTATTCAGGCATTAAAACACATTCAATCATCCATTTTTCTTGTGCTTCCAATTATAATTGTAATTGATTGTTGTTCGTTTTACTGCCATCATTTGGGAAAATATGACTTATTTGTCATGTGCTATCAAAAAGTTCAAAATTCAAATTTCTTACCAAGTAATCAAGTTTTCTCTTCCAAACCATAATAGCTTATAAACTCTCAAGGAAACAAATTGAAGAGCTCTATCTGATAAAGGGTCAAACATTATCACTGGGAAGAAAATAGTGAAAAGAAGAAAATAGCAAAAAAGAAAAACATATAAAAATATATACGATTATTATACTTCATGAATAAAACTAGACAAAAGACGACGTCTGATTGGACAGATACAATTTGCTAATTTGCGTGATCATGCCTGTTGGCTCTGCCCATTCTTGACAACGTGTAATAGTCCATCACAACAGTTGTTATTGTTTGTAATAACACACGCTATGATGTGGTGATTTTGTAATATCACATGCTAAATCTGAAAATTGCCGAAAGGGAAAAAATAACACACGCTGTTTCCGAAGATTTCCGAAGTTTTTCTCTTGCCTCAAATCAGACGACAACAACAAACATGGCTTTCGCACATATTACCGATGAAAATATCGAGGCACTTTTAAGGTCAAAGGACAGTTCATCAACTAAGCGAAGTGTTGACAGAAGTGTAAAGTTGTTCAGGGAGTTTTGGGGCACAAAGGGGAAATCAACTGAATTTGAAACATTCGACGTATGTGAACTGAATCAGTGTCTTAGTCTGCCTATTTGTTATTGATTTATTTATAACTCTGAAAGAAACATTCCTTTCAAAGGTTATTCAGTATAATAAAAAACATAGTGACCATTGTTCAGTGTGTTATGTAGATTAACCCCCTCAGAAAAAAAATTAACGCCCTCGACTTCGTCTCAGACTTTAATTTTCTACCATAACACACTGAACAACGGTCACTATGTTTATAATAGTATTTCTCAAGTATAATACAGGACTAACTTATTATTAAAAGGGGTTAACATGGTCATAGCTTATTAAAAAGCCATATTTTGACCAACAACACTATTCCTTTACCTAAAGTAGTGAAAAAATCCAGCCAGTGTTATTCACAAAAATTACTATTCAAATTTATTATTTTACAAATGTTTGCCTCTAAAATTTATTCATGGTGTTTAACCCTTTACCCAATGCAGACGACATCAAAATTTATTATTTTAATTATTGGTTTTTTAAATTTTTCAAAAAATTTCCACAAAACCATATCATGTGATCCCTCACTGGAACGAGCTCGACACGCTTGTTCCAATGAGGGGTCACATATGTTTTTTTTATTTTTTGAAAAATATAAAAATAAAAATATAAAATTTTTTTCAATTGCTTAACCCTTTACCCAATGCAGAAGATTTCAAAATTTATTATTTTAAATATCATTTTTTAAATTTTTTCCAAAAATTTCAACAAAACCATATCATGTGACCCCTCTTTGGAACGAGCTCGTTCCAAAGAGGGGTCACATGATATGGTTTTGTTGAAATTTTTCGAAATATAATATTTTTTCAGCTGCTTAATTTGCATATTATGCAGGCGTATGTGGGCAATTCGTTGGGTAAAGTGTTAATTTGTAAATTACGAGTGCAGATGTGACCGATTCGTTAGGTAAAGGGTTGAGATAACATATTTCTGCACAATAGCTAAGTGTGACCGCAAAATAGATATAAAGTCAAGTCTAGCCAATCATTGATACCCCGTTTGCCCATTTTAGAGGACTTCCACTCCTGGCATTGGTAATTAGGTCCTATTTTACCAGTAAAACAGATCTTGTTTACCACAGTACACAGGCACTGCTTCACTTCATGGGGTTCTCATGGGGAGTTTTGCCTCCAAAACATAGCTTATGACACTTTCATAGAACAATGGAACCATAAGCTATGCTTTGAAGGCCAAAAGTGGAAATTTTTACCTGAAAAACATTTGCAAATGTCTAGTTTTGTTAAACCTTTACCCAATGCAACATCCAAAACTGGCCAGCGCTATTTACAAAAATCACCATGCAATTTTCATTATTTTTTGTCTCCAAAACATAGGTTATGACCCCTCTTTGGAACGAACTCATTCCAATGAGGGGTCATAACCTATGTTTTGGAGACAAAAAATGAAAAAAATTAGTGTTGTCTGCTTTTCATGTTAGGTAAAGGGTTAGGTAAAGGGACAATCTGGTTTGCTAACTTTAACTGATAGAGTGCTGAAAGCCCAGATTTGGGCTTTATTTTGAATGCAAGTACCTTAACTAACCGTCGCCGTATTTTGTGGATGTATTTCGTAGTATCTTTTAAGAGACATTATTTAGTTGTTACAGATTTGCCTTGTTACAATTTATGGGAGAGTGCCGAGTAACAAGACAAATACATGTGGTTACATTTTGACGACCCAAAATAATTAGCACTCTACCAGTTAATCTTTTTAATGCCTGTTTCAGGCCAACAATAAGACCTGGAAATGTGCTGATAAATACTTATTTTAGAATAATCATTACAGTACATTTAAACATCATGAGATGACAATCCCAGAGGAGAATTATTTCTATTCTTGAACATAATATAGTGATGTATAATCAACCTTACACCTTATATAATTATGACTCTGACCTCAACTGAGAGAGCTGGTCATCATTAACGGGCCATGGGTTGTCATTAAAAATCAAGGACATTCATGCCCTATGCTTAAATTTCAGTTACCTCTGGACATAATTGGAAACACATTTTTCAACCTCAAAAACTTCAAGGCTTTTTTAAAGACCATAATGAAGCCATAACAGTGTTAATTATTTCTTGCAGAATATGTTTATAGTGGTCCAGAGGGGGAAGTTCTCATCTTGATATTATACAGAGGCATCCTACCAAGTTACAATGAAATCCCTTCATAAATACGACCTGTAGACTGTGCTAAAGGTTTTCGGGTTTTGGGCTCGGGCAGCCATCGCGGTTGACCAATCATGACCAAAAGGGGATGTTCTCATCTAGACATGACCCCAAACCTGCAAATGAAATTTTGTGACAATCGGACAAGACCTACTGTGTGTAGCCTGTGCTAAAGGAAAATGAAAATGTGAACAGACTTACAGACTCACAGACGAACAAACTTCTGCACGTGTGATGGCAATAGCTTATCTTGACTTTGTCAAGTTAAGCTAAAAATAAATTAATTTTCACATTTTTTTAAAACAAATTTCACAATTTTTCAATAAAACCATACAAATATGGATATTATTAGAGCCAGCTCAACGAGCTGGTTCTAATGATATCCATATTTGTATGATTTTATTGAGAAACTTGGAGATATTTTAGGCTGTAGTAGGCTTATTCTGGTTAACTTTCCGGCCTGTTTTGGCCACTATGTTTGGTAAAGGCTTAAAGAATATATTTTGCTGGCTGCTGCTGCATATATGTTGATGATATGCACATTTTTAACAGCAATGCAAATTGAATATTTACAACACATTTTGGTTATTATTGACAAATTAGAAAATATCAGCAGAGCTGATGAATGTTCCACAAGTATGAGCCAAAAGGATAAGGTATGACAGTGATATGAAGCGAAAAAAGTTAGAATGGATGAATGGTCTGTGACCTTGACCTTTGAGAAATAACCTTGAGTCAAGGTCATGACACACCCTTGAATCGTATGCAATCATTGTGTTAAGTATGAACATGATTGGTCCATTGAATCAATTTTTGTAGACTAAAGAATGCACTAAATGGTCTATGACCTTAACCTTGGAGTTGTGACCTTTGGACAAGATCATAACAGTCTTGAGTCATTTGCAATCATTGTGAGCAATATGAACTAGATCAGTCCATTGAATCAATTTTTATGGACCGGACACAGTAAGAACAGACGAATGGATGAATGGATGCCAAGACAGATGTATGGACAACAAAACAGACAGATGGACAAAGCAGTTACTATGCACCCCCGAAAACTTTTTTGGGAAGCATGTAAAACAAGTGCTGATTTTAGAAAGATGAAATCGTTACTAGTTTTCATGACTGTACGCTGTGACTGCAGTCACAATAGAAATGCTTTCACATCATCAAATGTCACCATTTTGAGGAGTCACACACACTGATTGACTTTACATCATCTCGAGGGAGGCAGATTCAGCTGCAATATTTTTTGCTGATGATGATCCAGCAATCCAGTTGTATAGAGATCAGTGCCTCTCTCTCCAATGGTTAGCAAGAAATATCATTGACAGGAATTCAGTGATAAAGGAAAGAACTCCAACACAAAATCCCCTATTGCTATAGCTTTTCCTGAGCCCACTGAAAAAAAAACACAAATTTTTCAAACCTTTCCATTCCTGGAAAAGAAAATTGCAGGTTTTCATATATTTTCAGGAGTTTCCATTATCTGCAGGATCTCTGTAATGAAGCATCTTCTTTGCATTGTTCTTCTCAGCCCGAGTTCTGCCTTTATACAGATTAGAGTACATTTTACAAATATACACCATTGGTATATGCTATACTTTTTCTCACCCTCGCGGAATATGTAATCAAATTTAATTAACGGCTAACTTGCCTTTGGGTAGATCGGGTGGCACATGATTTGACTTTGAACAAAATGATGAAATATTGGGACATGGGTGAGAGGAACATTTGGGTGCAGGATCTATTAATGTTTAACTGGTTGAGCATTAGAAGCCACTATCAGGGCTTTAAAAAAATAAGGGTACCAGAGCAAAAGCCAACATTTTCCTTTCTCAGGTTTCATATTCAGTCAAACGCAAATCAAATTTTGTTTATATAAATTTGTTTATTACAGATTATTGGAGAGTGCCTGTGGGCACTCTCCAATAATTTGTGATAAAACAAATTTTGTATAACAAATTCAGATCACCCAAAATAATCTAGCCCTCAACCAGTTATGGTCACATAGTTCTGCACAGTGACTAATCATGACTGCAACGGAGTGACTTGCAAAGTGCTTCATTTTTATAGATTTTTCACATGTGCAGCAGACAATATTCTGAATTAAGTGTGGTTAAAATTTGTAAATCAGTTTATAATTTGAACTAAAATGGAGTCCAGTGAAGATGTGGGATACACGGGAGGTTTGTTAACTAAACTTGTTATCATTAAAAGTTGCCTTGTTCATTTCATGATGTGGGTTTTGGGCTATGGGTAGGGTCTTATTGGAACATATACGTTATTGTGCTGAATTAACGGTAACATGGTCTGAGGTTTGCGGCTCAGAGCTTATGTTCAACCTCGATGCTCTGCATTACTTATAATGTAGGCTTATTGTACAATCTGGGCAATTTTAGGGAATTACTGGACTATCAACACTGTGTCCCAGTGTCAGTAGTCCAGTAATGCCTTGAAATTACCCAGATCACTTCTCTGCTCACAATGTTTTACACGCTTTTCTGTAAGAGAGTTTCAGTACCCTGGCATACATTTCAGCCCCAACCCTACACCTGTACTTTTCAAGCCACTCTGGCGCCCCTGTTTTATCATATAATGTAATGTCAATAAACATAAAAAGAAAATCCTTAATTTACATAATTACAAACAATTACAACAAATGCATGCACAGAAAGAAGGTCCTACCTATCATGTACTTCTGTCCATCCAATTTAACAATACATCTACGACTCGACATTGCATGACAACCTAAACTGTGCTGACGTGTCAGCGAAAATTCATCAATCTCATCTTCCTCATCTGAATCTGCAGGTATCATTACAGCAGGAATTTGTTCACCTTTAAACTTATCCATGATTTAAAAAAAAATTGTTGAATTAAATAAATCCAATTTTCCTATCAAACAGCAAGATAAACAGCCAGCAAACTATCTTCACTCCATGTAATCCTCTAGTATTTGCTAATTTAATTCCATTACTTTATCACACATCCATGTCACACTTGTTATTTAGAAATAAAGGTCTTTGGTTAGCACTGCTAAAAAATATCATTCACACATCGGGTATAGCTAAATGATCAGAAATGGAATCTCCTATTGGTAAACATCACACAGAGATTAGACTGCTCGTTATAAACACTGTGCTGAAATGCAATATTCAGATGGAAAATTCAGTTAATTTTTTTTCCTCTCCTGAAACAAGAAACCTGCACATTTATTAAGAGTCGTACATCAAACACTGTCTGTACCGGTTCTATCCAGTGCTGTCAATTCAAGCTGTGGTTATCAAGTGTCCATGCTGCTTCTAATCTGTGGAAGATATACAAGTTTCAGGAATGGTGTAAAAAACTCATTATGTCACCCTAATCACATCCACCCATAGCCCTCTCAGAATCTCCAAACAATTTGAAATTTAACCCATCTCTTGATTTTCAACCTTTAACCCTCTACTTAACTGATATTTCGAAGGCGAGCCCACAAAAATTGTCTTTTCAATTTTTCTTTCCTCTTCCTTTTCCCAAACCACAGCTTAACCCTTCACCTAATGGGCTATATACACAAAAGTAATTATTCAAATTTAATTTTTCAATTGTTGCTTTTGAAAACAAGCTCATGACCTCTTATTGGAAAATGCTTGTTCACCTAATGGATCAATTATTATGTTTTGGAACTAAAAATAGAAACTGTTTATTATAATTTATTAGTCTTTAACTGGTTGAGTGCTGGAAACCACTACCAGCACTGTGAAAAAATCTAAGGGTACCTTGCAAAAGTCAACATTTTCTCAGCTGATGTTTTATAGCAAGTGAAAAGTAAATAATATTTTGTTTACATAGCTTGTGCTTTATTAAAAATGAATGGAGAGTGCCTTTTGGCACTCTCCAATAATTTATAATAAAACAAAATTTAAGGAACAAATGCCGGTCAATAAAAGTAATCTAGCCTTCAACCAGTTAACCTTCAGCTACTTATGTCAAAATACAAAAAATTTCAAGTTTGCAATTTTTTCCCAAATACCTCTAGCTATTCAACCAATCTAATCTTGTTTGACAGAGCTAGGTCACTGAGCTCTGTCAAACAAGAGTGAATTGGTTAAATTTTGATTTGCATTATGGGAAAAAATTGCAGCTTGAAATATTGATATTTTGACATCAGGGTGAAGAGGTTTAATGTCACTTTTTACATGTATTGTATATCATCAGCACATCACAACAAAAGTACAAAGTCAAATTTAGCTTAACATTTATACCATTCTGTGCACATTAACTCTTAACTGGTAGAGTGCTGGAAGCCCATATTTGGGCTTTATTCTGAAGGGCTGGTACAGCAATTTAAAGGCTTCATATTCTGTGGGTGTGCTTCATATTATCTTTGAAGTGATATTATTTTATCAGTTAGGATTTGCCTTGTTACAATTTATGGGGAGTGCCCACTGGCACTCTCCCATAAATTGTTACAAGACAAAGATGCACAAAAAAAATTTAAGGACAAAAAATAATTTAGCACTCTACCAGTTAACCCACTGAGTATTTTAAAAATATCTTTACTGTGTAGTAGCCGTGACTAGATTTAAAGAAAAATTCATGGAAATTTGACTTCAGTAATTACTGTCCAAAAGGTTGACACAATTTTCAGGGGAAATTTTTCATTAAATGTTCTCAAATTTTACTTTATTTCATGGTAAGAGATTTCCATTCAGAGGCAGGAATATCCACCACCAGCATGCAATAAGTTAAAGGGCTTCCATCGCAGTTGTTGATGAATGTGTCCTTTTTTATTGGCGTTTAATGACACTTTCAACAGTCAGAATCACCTTGTGTCAGACAGTTTTATGGGTGGAGGAAGCTGGAGTACTGAGAGAGAATCACTGAGCAGTGGTGAGCAACTGTCAGACTCCCCAAAGTACTAACTTCGCACAAGCAGGTTTAGCATTGGTTGAAGACAAGTGCATCATCGAGGGGCAGTATGCCTTAGTACATAGCACCACCGTGTCCCCATATGGGCAATCAGGATTAAGTGCCTTGCCCAAGGGCACAATGCAGTTACCCCAGATGGGGATTGAACTGTCGACCTTTCGATTAGAAATCCAATGCCATAACCACAGAGCCGCCGTGCACACATTTGTTAAGTTATTTGGGGAAAATTATTAGAAGTGTTGACTTCTACATGTGTTCGTTGAAGGGTTAAGTGTCAGGGCAAAGCCAGCCTAAATATAGGGGCAAGGGGCCTCATATTTAAAGATATTGTAAGTTCAAAATATATTCCGCATCAAGGCGAAAAACCTACATGAATTTCACTTCTCTGTAAAGCTGGAAAAAAACACACGTGGTGTATATCCAGCTTTAGCGCAGGGACCCAGGGGAGAAACGGTATGTTAGATAAGGTCTAATCTCGTTTAGTTTCTACAGTAGTCGGAGTCTTACGAGACATAATCGGTTGGTGTCAAGATATCGTCACGGTCAATTAAGAAACGAGATTCTAAAACGATAGAAATGTCTATCGTATCGTCACCTTACAATCATGGCAAGAACGAATCGGTTTTCTCGACAAGTGAAGTCAGCGTTAAGTCACGCGTGAGATGACTTGTATTGATTCTGCCTCGATATACGTCATCTCCCACCGTTTTGACAGGTGGACAGATGAGCGTCGGTCCACCTGACAGTTTAGGGTAAAAAGTATATATACCTGGAAGAGCAGAGCATTAGACACACACTTGGGGTCACACACGCGTTGGTGAAGTCCAGGACAGGCGGACTCTGTTTCCTGGCATAAGGGTACCTTCGATCACAGGACCCTGAAACGGCTGGAATCGCCAGAGAGGGCATTCCATGATTGATTTAGCTTAGCGTTGATAGGCGGCTACGGGGCCGAATTCGTGAGAAGGAACACCCCAGGTGGAACGTTAAAGTTTAGATTGTCGAGTAGCAGGTATCGGCCTGCGATAGTCAGAAGTGTAGGTTAATTGTATTGTGCGTATTAACCCTTTGAAGCGTCAGATTGATTGCGTTCTGAGTAGTTTGTTTTGCTGTCGAAGCATCGTAATACCGACTGGAGATCGGTGTGAGTGACAATTTCGCCCTAGCACAAAAAGGGCATTTGTGAATCGTGAATTCAACCAGGAACGGTGAATATTTCAATAGGACTTTCACGGAGGACTTTCAAAAGGCACATAAGGTATGAGTAGACAATATCTGACCCAAATCAGAAGTACGGTGTCTTTATAGATGACGAACATTGCTGGTCGGAACCCTCCGACAGCCAGAGGTACAGTTACGCGCAGATGTTGACATTTGAGCCTAAGCGGGTGAAGCTATTATGGCGAGCTCACAGTAATAACATTTCAGATTTGTGAAGCTCTTATGGCGAGCTCACGGTAGTAACATTTCCAGTGTGTAGACTATAGTGCCAGTACAGGGCTATAGAATGACTATATGATTGTTTAGAATTATTTAACCGTAGCGACCCATTTTCTGTGAAAAGAATCGAATTGTTGATTGTTGAAATATTGAAACGGATTTATTTTTATGTGTAAATAAAAGAATCGTTGTTACTTTAAGTCATTCTTTCCATTATACAGCCTGAAGTGAATCACACCTAACGGAAATCGAACCTATTTCAGGCCAATTTGGCAGAGAAGGAATCACGGCGTCGGTCTAACTCAGCTCTCTGCGCCGAGTTCGCGACACTTGGATTCCGACCCTCCACGTTGGTCTAATTTTCCCGCAACTTCATCAGCGGGACTAAATAACCCCACGTCAGCCCAGGCCTTACGGGGCCTTAGGTGTCCCTGACATTAAGATACCCCATTGAAGCAGGTTTAATTATACTCATTACAATATTTATTTTTATGAAGCATTAAAAGCTATTTCTGGTCAGCAAAAATGATCATTTTTAATTTTACAGGAGAAAATATAACACAAAAATTCATCAGTTTCAAAAATAACCATACTGCAGTATCCATGGTCAAGGAGATTAGAGAATGCCACTTTTAAGAAAATATGTTCCATTTAATTATTATTTATTAGTTATTTATTTATTTACCAGACCCTATTTTACCAGTAAAACCACAGGAAACAAGCACTACTCCACTTCCCATGATCCCAAAGGGAAATAGGTATGTACTACTTAAAATCCTGCAAAGGTAAATCAAAACTTGCTGACCCAAAAAACAAATTTGCACTTCTCAAGTTTTTAAGAAGGAAGCAAGTAAGAACATTGATGGATGTAACCTCCCGCTGGGTTACCAAATTAATCTGAATGTAATGTACTGTAAATATTTATTTACTGGCATTCAAGGTCAGCTTCATCATCATTGGCAGATCCAGAAGTCTGTGCTTCCTGGGGAGGGGGGGGGGGGGGGGGGTTAGGGGGAGGGTGGTGCCACATTTGAATCATGGGTTATGGTCTGATGCATGCCACAGCATATGTAGCGGTGAGTTGAATGAGCATTAGAGGGAGGCGTGTGTCTCACTCTTGCTGGCGGGGATCTCCAGGGGAAAGAGTTTGGAATGAAAGTGTCAGTGACACTGCAGCTTAACTTGACTCTGTGAGTGTAGTGTTTGAGGAAATGTGTCTCAAAGTGAAGGTAGTTGTTTGTTTGTATTTTTATCAGGATTTAATAACACCTTCAACAGCCTAGGTTACATCATGTTGCGCTGGTGGAGTAACCTGGAGAAAACCACTTAACCCTTTACCTAACATGAAAAGCAGACAAAAAATGAAAAAATAATTTGCAATTTTTGTGAATAGGTCTGGTCGGTTTTGACCGTTACATTGGGTAAAGGGTTAACAGTGACGAGCAACTGTCAGATTCTCCATTTTATAACTCAGTCTGTCAGGAAATAAAAGTAATACATTGTTTGTAGGGGATGTTTGATCGCTTTGATGCAATTGCTTTTAACTGACAGTCACTTGCTGCTGCCTGGTGGTTCTCTTTGGGTAATTTATCCATACAACTGTCTTATACAATGTGACTATGGTTGTTGAAAGTATGTCGTTCAACCCCAATAAACAAACAATCCTTATCAAATTAATTTGAAAAATCCAGCCAGTACAAGAAAAAAATTAATCAAATCTCGAGTTTTTTCCCCCTCATTTTTGCTTCCAAAACTGTTTTGATTTTGACTTCGGCCTTGATTGAACTCATCAAGCATGTCATCTGCAAAATGAGGTCCTCAGAGGGTGAATTTGGTGATGCTACCCTGCACAGCAGGGTAGCATCACAAAATTTACCCTCTGTGAACCTCAGTCTGAATCAAGGTCTCAAGCCAAAACAGAAAGATGTACCTAGAGGATAAATTGGCCCACTGTATGGGACAGCATCAGCAAATTCACCCTCTTGGGACCCTATTTTGCAAATGAGAGGTTGCTTATATTCAGGCTTGGTTATGTTATTGAAGCAAAAAAGTGATAATTTTCAGTTGTCCAGAGAGTCAATTTGATCAAATTATAATCGATGACTGACAGCTACAACATGGACACTGGTTTAACCCTTTAGATAACCTAATGGTTATATCTGGCCAGCACGTTTACTAAAACTGCTAGTCATATTTTATTACATTTTCAATTTTCGCCTCCAAAACATAACTTAGGGTCCCTCATTAGAATGAGCATAGGGAAATCATTAGTGAAGGGACATCAGCTATGTTTTGGAGAAAAAAAGTACAGCAGCAAAATTTTGCGAGAATCAGAATTCTCATAAGGCCTAAAAATATGTTTTGATTCTCAGGTTTTCCCTCTTTGAAATTGAACCCTGTCATTGAACATTTTTATTATTTCCTTGCAGTGGGAGCATGGAAAGGGTCACAGTTTGATCATGACAGTGGTAACTGCATTGTGTCCCTGGGCAAGGTTCAAGGAGGAAAGGGAACTTGGTGGGGAGGGGGAGTACAGCAGTGCCATGTACTAAGGAGAAATCAGTTAATCTATTTTGTGTACCCTAATGATTGTCGCAAATTTATTTCTTAGCTAAGTAGAATAGAATATTCAAGCATTGTGTCATTTTGATTTTCACAAATTTTAAACAAAATCTGCCCCCATAGTTATTCTAGAAATATCTTTAAAAGTGCTGTCTATCAGTCATGTTAGATAAACTGTTAATTGCTGTCTTTGATCAACAACAAAGATCACATTAGGCTACACAAAGTAGATCTTCTGTTTCTCAGGCCATTATTTGTAAAATTGCATGCGGGCGGGCGAGCGTTTTTTTGTTTTATTTTTTATTTCAGTAATTACTTCTTTGCCATCAAAAGTTCATGTTCTTGGTTCAAGTTTTAGGCCTCATAATCTACAGAATAGCAAGGGTGGTGGTGTATTTCATCCCTTGAGTGCAAGAAGGCTTTGCAATGCAAAGCCTTCTTGCACACAAGGGTCAAATTCATCAAATTTTTTAATTTGGGTAAAATATCAGACATAAACCATTTAATTTTTATTTTTTTTAAGTTTAAATTGGTTATAAAAAGAGAGCATGCGGCAGCCAAAAGGACCATGCGGGAGGGCCTGAGAAACAGGTTTTTTATTTTTTTAGGCCTTACAGAGATTACATAGAGAGTGTGGTGGCTCAGTGGTTACGTCATTGAAAGGTTCAGGGTTCGATCCTAGGGGTAACTGCATTGTGTCCTTGGGCAAGGCATTTCATCCCAATTGTCCACGTGGGGGCATGGTGGCACTGTGTACTAAGGTGTATTATACATCGATGGTGCACTTGTCTTCAACCAATGCTAATCCTGGTTGAGCGGACTCAGAACGTTGGGAAGTCTGACACTGCTTGCCATTGCTCGGTGGTTCTCTCCGGGTACTCTAGCTTCCTTTACCCATAAAACTGTCCTACACAAGGTGACCCTGACTGTCAAAAGTGTTGTTAAACCCTAATAAATAATATAGATTACAGTGCAATATTTGCAAACAGCAACAAAAACTTGTTAATCATTATAAGCTTGCAAGCACTGCACATATGGTATTTACTGTACTGTTTACAGCCTTGCCAAAAAATTTTCTTGTTTAGTAGTGGTTTCTAGTCAAGTCTTGGCTACCTATGAAGGCAGCTAAGACTTGACTAGACACCTCAGCAAAGCAATTCTACTTTTGATGTGATAAAGCACTGATTAAAGACATAGAAAAAATAACCTATGTCTGTGTTGGAGGTTCGTGGGTTGATCATCGCTTGCACTATCACACATTTAAATAGCATTACAGCAGGGTCATCTATTAGCCATTCAAGGAATCCCAAGGTCATTGGAAAAGGACAGCATTATTTCCGCGTATTCATACAGAAATACTCTCTGTCTACAATCAATATTTCACAGACTACAGCAGAATGCCATGTTTGGTATGCCTGTTTGACTGTTCATAAAACTAGTTCTACATTCAAGTGATAGTTCGGCATGATATTCACAAAAATTGCTCTATTTCTTCACATAAATATTCAGCTTGATGCTCTAAAGTTGATTTTGATTTTTTACATCCCAGTTCAGCATGATCTTCCCATAAGTGACTCTGTATTCAAGTAACAATTTCTCAAAGTTTATTCTATATCCTAACAGCTCAGAAAGATGTTGAGCTGGGAAGGTTTGATTTTTCAGTTTCGGGTTTTGGTTAGGTTTTGGTGAGTTAAGAACATATAGTAAATAACCCTTCAGGCTTTTTAGCTTGGAAAAAATCTGCAAGTTTGTATGACACCACAAAAAGTCCTGTCTGTAAGTATCTCCATTGGGTTCAGCCTAATTTCCCTTTGATCAATCTTTGGGGATCAGTTACTAGGGCTGCACGGTATATTGATAAACCGATATTTACCGGTATGCAAACCAATATCGATAGAATACCGGGGTAATAACAAAAATATCGGTTTATCGTCCCACAATTTAATTTTCAAGATGTTTTGAGCTATATAACTGTAGCCCCAAATGAGTAATATTATCCATTTATTCGAGGAATCGTCTGCTTGTGCCCTCGTAAATATACAAATTCAGCAGTTGAACAAACAATTTTCAAAAATTTCAACAAAACTATATCATGTGACCCCTCATTGGAACGAGCTCGTTGAGCTCGTTCCAATGAGGGGTCACATGATATAGTTCTGTTGAAATTTTTGAAAATTTCTGCATTGGGTAAAGGTTTCTCGAACCGAATGATCAAGGCATGGTAATTCGTTCCGATGTGATGCCTCAAGTCTCGATTGTGGTACTTGTGTTCATATATCTGAACAGTTTTCGATATACCGGTATACCGCGGTATTTTTTTGAATACCGATACCGGTATTCTGTTTTGAATATCGTGCAGCCCTATCAGTTACTAAGCCTACTGAGTCGGAAAAAAATTAGGTTAACAAATGAATAACATTCATCTGAAGTATGTTGTGTTCTCATTGTCACATTTTCTCCCTTATTACCCCTTTACATAACATGAAAAGCAGACGACAGTTGCAAAACAAAATTCTTTAACTATTATTTTCATTTTTTGTCTCAAAAACATAGGTTATGACCCCTCATTGGAACGAGCTCGATGAGCTCGTTCCAATGAGGGGTCATAACCTATGTTTTAGAGACAAAAAAATGAAAAAAATAATGAAAATTAATTGGCAATTTTTTAGAATAGCGCTGGCCAGTTTCGGATGTTACATTAGTAAAAGGGTTAACTCATCTGGCTGATGAGTCACTAGAAGGGAAACAATGAGAACATGACGTATTCACCCCTTTGTCAGATTGACTAATTGACGAGAATCCATGGGGGCCACAAGTCCAGTTCTCTCCCAGTAATATAATTTGATCAGTTTATGCGGGGAGCGTGGTGGCTCAGTAGGTAGAGGTGCAGGCTGCAAGCCGAGAGGTCCTCGGTTCGAATCCCACCTGCGGCAACCACGTTGTGTCCTTGGGCAAGACACTTCATCCCCATTGCCCGCATGGGGGCACCATGACGCCGTGTACTAAGGCGTACTGCACGTCGATGGTGCGCATGTCTTCAACCAATATAACCCTGCCTGTGCTGCAGTGCAGAGTTACGATGTTGGGGAGCTGGCAGCTGCTCGTCGTTGCTCGTTGGTTCTCTCTGGGTACTCCGGCTTCCTCCACCCGTAAAACTGTCACGGTCATGATTAGCCATTGTGCATAAATCTGTGACCTTAAACATCAATAAATAAATAAATATCAGTTTATGCAAGGCAAAATTGTTCGGGCAGTTTTTGCTGGGTATTACAGTTCAGTTTTCTGGTTTGTTGCTAAAACTGGAACTGAACCAGAAAACCAAAACACCTACCAGCTTTAGCAAGAATTTCCCAACAAGTCCTATATATTGCAGTATACTGGAGCAAAAGAAGTTCTACATTCAGGTAACAATTCAGTATGCTCCTCCTAAGATTACCTCTGCATCTGCAGAAAAATTCACAATGATGTTCCTAAAATTCTAGATAACAATTACACATGTTATCAAAAATAGTACTGCATTTAAGAGAACAGAGCTTAAAATTCATGCGCAAATTCAAACCGATTTACGCAAATAATTCCCGCAAGAGAAACAATGAGAATCAACTTTGATTCGCACAAAATGTTCATTTGATTCTTGTCGTAGATTCTAAAAGTGGCTTTAAAAAGCCAAGAGAATGCTCTGTCTTTGCCCCCTCATAATAAGGTAACAAAACTTCACTTAGCAGTGGTGTCTCATGAAGTCTTGGCTGCCTTTATAGGCAGCCAAGACTTCACTAGACACCACTGCCACGATACTGTAATTTTCATCAGCCAGACCACCAAAAGCCTGTATGTTGGAACATGAGTTCTACATACACATGTGAGAGTTTAAAAAATGTATGTTGGAACATGAGTTCTACATACACATGTGAGAGTTTTAAAAAAACTATGACGTTTGAATTTTACTATGGCATATGTATGTGTTGCACTCACAGAGGAATAACAGTAATCTCAAATTCAAAATATTTAAGAAGTGAAAATTGATTCTTGTGAATCAAGACAAATTTGAAGGCCTGAAGAATGTTGTGCTAAAACCTTCTGCCAGTTTCCTGTAACAGCTTAACATGATGTTCCTAAAATTAGTTCTAAATTCAAATAACAGTTCAGCATGATGTTCTTAATATTAGTTCTACATTCAAGAAACAGTTCAGCATGATGTGCATAAAAATTAGTTGTACATTCAAGTGACACTTCAGCATGATGTTCTTTATTATTTATTTATTGATATTTTATGGTCACATATGTTTGCACAATGGCTAATCGTGACCACAACATGAGTATCAACTCAAGACCAGGGGTGAGTGTTAATAAGCTATGTTGTCCATTTTAGAGAGGGTTTTTGCACCTCTGAAGCATTGGTGACTGGGTCCTATTTTACCAGTAAAAAAGATGTTCTTTAAATTAGTTGTACATTCAAGTGACAATTAAGCATGATATTCTGAAAATAAGTTCTATAATCAAGTAATATTTTAGCATAATGTTCTTTAATTAGTTGTATATTCAAGTGACAGTATAGTATGTTCTTAAAATTAGTTCTATATTCAAGTAACAGTTCAGCATGATGTTCTTAAAATAAGTTCTACATTCAAGTGACAGTTTAGTGTGATGTTCTTCAAATTTACTCTGCATTCAAGTGACAATTCAGCATGGTGTACAGAAAATTATATGTACATTCAGGTAAAAGTTTAGCATGATGTTCTTAAAATTAGTTCTATATTCAGGTAACAGTTTAGCATGATTTTCTTAAAATAAGTTCTACATTCAAGAGACAGTTTAGCATGATGTTCTTAAAATTAACTCGTAAAATTCAAGCGACAATTCAGCATGATGTTCAGAAAATTAGTTCTACATTCAGGTAACAGATTAGCATGATGTTCTTAAAATTAGTTCCACATTCAAGTGACAGTCCAGCATGATGCTCTGAAAACTAGTTTCAGCTAACAGTTTAGCATGATGGTATTAAAATTAGTTCTATATTCAAGGTAACAGTCCATCATGATGTTCTTGAAATGAGTTCTATATTCATTCAAGTAACAGTTCAGAATAATGTTCTTAAAATTGGTTCTACATTCAAGTGACAGTTCAGTATGATATTCTGAAAATTTGTTCTATATTCATTAAAGTAACGGTTCAGCATTATGTTCTTAAAATTAGTTCTATATTCATTCAAGTAACAGTTCAGCATGATGTTCTTAAAATTAGTTTTACATTCAAATAACAATTCAGTATGATGTTCTGAAAATTAGTTCTATATTCATTCAAGTAACAGTTCAGCATGATGTTCTTAAAATTAGTTTTACATTCAAATAACAATTCAGTATGATGTTCTGAAAATTAGTTCTATATTCATTCAAGTAACAGTTCAGCGTGATGTTCTTAAAATTTGTTCTATATTCATTCAAGTAACAGTTCAGCATGTTGTTCTTAAAATGAGTTCTATATTCATTCAAGTAACAGTTCAGCGTGATGTTCTTAAACTTAGTTTTACATTCAAATAACAATTCAGTATGATGTTCTTAAAATTTGTTCTATATTCATTCAAGTAACAGTTCAGCATGTTGTTCTTAAAATGAGTTCTATATTCATTCAAGTAACAGTTCAGCATGATGTTCTTAAAATTAGTTCTATATTCAAGTGATAATCAGCATGATGTTCTTAAAATTTGTTCTATATTAATTCAAGTAACAGTTCAGTGTGATGTTCTTAAAATTTGTTCTATATTCAAGGTAACAGTTCAGCATGATGTTCTTAAAATAAGTTCTATATTCATTCAAGTAACAGTTCAGCATGATGTTCTTAAAATTTGTTCTATATTCATTCAAGTAACAGTTCAGCATGTTGTTCTTAAAAGTAGTTCTATATTCATTCAAGTAACAGTTCAGCATGATATTCTTAAAATTAGTTCTACATTCCAGTGAAAATTCAGTATGATGTTCTTAAACTTTCAAGGTAACAGTTCAACATGATGCTTTTAAAGTTTCAAGGTAACAGTTCAACATGATGTTCTTAAAATGAGTTCTTTATTCATTCAAGTAACAGTTCAGCATGATGTTCTTAAAATTAGTTCTACATTCAAATGACAATTCAGTATGATGTTCTGAAAATTAGTTCTATATTAATTCAAATAACAGTTCAGCGTGATGTTCTTAAAATTTGTTCTATATTCAAGGTAGCAGTTCAGCATGATGTTCTTAAAATAAGTTCTATATTCATTCAAGTAACAGTTCAGCATGTTTTTCTTAAAATGAGTTCTATATTCATTCAAGTAACAGTTCAGCATGATATTCTTAAAATTTGTTCTATATTCAAGTGATAATCAGCATGATGTTCTTAAAATTTGTTCTATATTCAAGGTAACAGTTCAAAATGATGTTTTTAAAATGAGTTCTATATTCATTCAAGTAACAGTTCAGCATGCTGTTCTTAAAATGAGTTCTATATTCATTCAAGTAACAGTTCAGCATGATATTCTTAAAATTAGTTCTACATTCCAGTGAAAATTCAGTATGATGTTCTTAAACTTTCAAGATAACAGTTCAACATGATGCTCTTAAAGTTTCAAGGTAACAGTTCAACATGATGTTCTTAAAATGAGTTCTATATTCATTCAAGTAACAGTTCAGCATGATATTCTTAAAATTAGTTCTACATTCCAGTGAAAATTCAGTATGATGTTCTTAAACTTTCAAGATAACAGTTCAACATGATGCTCTTAAAGTTTCAAGGTAACAGTTCAACATGATGTTCTTAAAATGAGTTCTATATTCATTCAAGTAACAGTTCAGCATGATATTCTTAAAATTAGTTCTACATTCCAGTGAAAATTCAGTATGATGTTCTTAAACTTTCAAGATAACAGTTCAACATGATGCTCTTAAAGTTTCAAGGTAACAGTTCAACATGATGTTCTTAAAATGAGTTCTATATTCATTCAAGTAACAGTTCAGCATGATATTCTTAAAATTAGTTCTACATTCCAGTGAAAATTCAGTATGATGTTCTTAAACTTTCAAGATAACAGTTCAACATGATGCTCTTAAAGTTTCAAGGTAACAGTTCAACATGATGTTCTTAAAATGAGTTCTATATTCATTCAAGTAACAGTTCAGCATGATATTCTTAAAATTAGTTCTACATTCCAGTGAAAATTCAGTATGATGTTCTTAAACTTTCAAGATAACAGTTCAACATGATGCTCTTAAAGTTTCAAGGTAACAGTTCAACATGATGTTCTTAAAATGAGTTCTATATTCATTCAAGTAACAGTTCAGCATGATATTCTTAAACTTAGTTCTATATTCAAGTGATAATTCCGCATAATGTTCTTAAAATTTGTTCTATATTCAAGTAACAGTTCCGCATGGCTTTCACAATTGTTTTTTCATTACTGAAGTAACAATTCAACATGGTGTTCCCAAAAATAGTTTCACATTAAATTTGTTCCCAAAAGTAGTTTCATATTAAATTTGTTCCCCAAAATTGATTAATATTAAATTGATGTTCCTTAAAGTTTTTCAATATTGAAATACCAAATCAATGTGAGGTACCCAAAAGTACATGTAGTTTCAAATTAAAGTAACAATTCAGCATTATGCACACATCTAAGGCAGGCAAGCATGGAAATAAGTAGACTATCATCTGTAGAATGAGGTCCCCAGAGGGCGAATTTGGTGATGCTATCCTGCACAGAAGGGTAGCATCACTAAATATACCCTCTGTGAATCTCAATCTGAATCGCAGTCTCACATCTAAAGAGAAAGCAATACCTAAAGGATAAACTGGCCCACTGTATGGGATAGCATCAGCAAATTCACCCTCTGGGGACCTCATTCTGCAAATGATAGATTGCTTATTTCCAGACTTGATGACAGGTGTTGTCCCAAGTTGTGGAAGGTACAAGATTGATGACATTTTCACAGCCAGCATCATATCTCATCAGACAGTGATGATAGTTACAGACACACTTTCCATCTCATTACCCAGACACAAGTGGGGCTTCAACCAAATCACATTAAATAACTCCCCGCACTCGAGGGTTGAAATGATTATTCAACTATTCGCTGTCAGTGCTGATATAGCCCAACATCTACTCTGGATTTCCATGTTGACTAGTCAGCCCATGTAGTATTTTCTACAAAAATATTACAATGTAACAAAATTCTGATGCAAGGTCTACACAGAAGACTTAAAACGATTGTCAGTTGATTTGTTCAGAGTGAAATCAACAATACTAATAATGAGATAACTGATGTAGACTTTGATATCAAAATAGTCATGAAAGTTAACTGTGTTGCATCAGCTCCTTTGAACTCTTTGACAGTGGTCACACCGCACATGCCTTAATATTGTTAACTGTGTAGTTATTTGAACTTGTCTCCATACAGTAAAATTTATATTGTAGAGAGATGCCACCATGCCAATGTTTATCACCCATGAACTGGCACCAGTAAAGTACACAAGTGGAGAAAAATATTCAACTGCAGAGGTGTCACTATGTAAATCTTGGTGGCAGAAAGTGGGGTGCCGACGAGTCGACTTTAACTCAACATTTGAATGTCGACTAATCGACTCCAGAATCAACATCCAAATGTCAAGTCATCGACTAATCGACTCCAGAATCCCAGAGTCGTTTCAACACTACCCCAATCTCTTGTCCAAAAACAGTTCACAGCAACAAAATATTTCAACAATTCTGGAATTTAATCAATATTATTGTTGTTTGACAGAGCTCTATGAGCTCTGTCAAACAACATATAACTGGTTAAACAGTTGACATAACACATGCAAAATATTGCCATAGAAGAGAATGCTTTAAAGTCATCAGCATATAAGGTGTTAAGGTCTTATGTACCATCAGTTTTTTTTTCCAATTTTTGTCTCAAGTAAGTTGATTGATCAATGAAACATAACATCATTAATTGGGTTTTAATCCTTGTGTCAAGTACCACTTATTTTGGGATGAAAGGTAGAGTTGGGTGGTATACCATATTTACTGTGGTGTATATGGATCATGCCAGTACCAATTTACCATACCAAGTGAATCTCAAAATATCTAGATTCCGGTATTGAAAGACATTTCCGAGGTCAGAGCAGTACACAAAAATAGTTCAGACACCAGAACATTAACACCAAATAACTCACAAGAAGGGACAAATTTTTTCCAGAGGTACATGTCGCCACTCATTTTATGTAAAAAAATGTTGAGAGATCAAGCCTGAAAATAAGCAATCTGTCATTTGCAGAATGAGGTCCCCAGAGGGTGAATTTGCTGATGCTATCCAAAACAGTGGGCCAATTTATCTTCTGGGTACCTCTTTCTGTTTAGATATGAGACCTTGATTCAGATTGAGGTTCACAGAGGGTACATTTAGTGATGCTACCCTGCTGTGCAGGGGAGCATCACCAAATTCACCCTCTGGGGACCTTATTTTGCAGATGACAGTCTGCTTATTTTCTGGCTTGTGAGAGATAATACCCAAAGGATATTTCCTCTCACATTTTTTTTTGGCATCAAATGCTTGGTGGCAAGTACCTGTACTGTTTTCAATGTTTTGATAAATAGTACATTTATTATTCGTTAAATTTGCCATGTCTTTTCATCATGAGTTGATAGTTCAAAATGAGCACCTAAGGGTCTCAGTGGTTACAGCACTGGATTTCAAACCAAAAGGTACATGCTTTGATCCATGCCAGGGATAACTGTGTTGTGTCTTTGGGCAAGGCACTTAATCCTGACTGCCCACATGGGGGCATGGTGGCACTGTGTACTAAGGCATACTGCACGTCGATGATGTACCTGTCTTTAACCAATGCTAACCCTAAATGTGTGGAGTTAGTACATCGGGGAGTCTTACAGTTGCTCGCCGCTGCTCGGTATTCTCTCTGGCTTTCTCCACCAGTAAAACTGTCCTACATGAGTTGACCCTTGCTGTCCAAAGTGTCAGTAAACCCCAATAAATAAATAAATACCCTGAGTATCTGACTATCACAGAACAGTAACCTACAACTGGGCAGGATATCGAAAATGCCAAATATTGTACTGATGCCGAGGTAACTCACCTCCAGAATACCGACTCCAATCCCAAAACTACGGCGCAGCTCTAATGACAGGCACCAAAACAATTAACTGCACGCTCGTGATTTATACAACACAGAATCAAAGTCCAAAAGCAATCAAATGAGTGACTGTACCCTTGGCATTTCTGGTATTCTTCATAAATATCTCCCAATGACATGAAAAGCAAAATCTGTTCTCAATATGTCAAGGGCAGAAATGAGAATTGTGGTTTTACAATGATGTCTTCATTACCCACCCTTAAAAAGTTTTCGATTTAAATCCACTGAATCAACTGGTGATGTGTGAAAACCAAATAACACACGGACAGCTTCCGACATGAATGTTTCAACCACAATATTTTTAAATCTAATTTGATGGGGAGTAATATGGCGAGAATTTTGTTTCAGATGTTTCTGTGCTGAAACACATTATTGCGATCATTGATTTCTCTGCATTATGGGCAATTTCCTTTTCACAGTTTCTACATGCAATCAAAAAGAAAATCATAATTGAAACTAGTTATGTTATCCTTCATGTATGTTCTTGTTAAAATCTTTGTGGAATTTCTACTGAATAGTTCAGGCACTACAGGAGAATATCATGTTCCGCAACAGGGATAAATGCACTGTGACAAGAGCAAAACAGAATTCAAACTACTGATGCCAATCAACCCACTGCAAAAATTTTGCAGCCTGTCATAGTGATGGGTACCAACAGTTTTGTGACTGTCATCCTGTACTAAGCACTTGACACAAGGATTGCAGTCCAATAGTATGGTGTACGATAACTCAGAGAAACCTGTGTGTATTTTTGTCTATAGAGAACTATATACCAGTGGCGTAGCCAGGGGGGGGGGGGGGGACAGGAGGGGGGGCAGGGAGGGATGCCCCCCTAAAATTTACAGTGGCCCACTCAAAATGGGAAAATTAAAGCACCCAAGGGCCCCAGATACAAGATTCACTCTCAGGGCAATGAATTTTATTGGGGGAGCCCCCTTTGAACCCCCACCATTGGGAGGTTGACACCATAAGCCTGAGGTGGGGGCCTGTATTGACTCTCCCATTGATGGGGAGCCCCCCAAACCCCCACCAATGGGAGGGTCATACCCACCCCCACCTCAGGAATACAGCCTTTGGATATGCCTGTGGCATATATCGACCTGGCCCCCTCCCCCCAAGGAATGGTGCCCCCTGATAGGAAATCCTAGCTACGCCCCTGCTATATACTCATAGAAACAGGTGCATGTTAATTATACATAATGCATATGTTAACTGCATATGTAGATCTGATCAAAATCTTGTCTTCTTATCATTTATTGGAAGGCTCTCTTTTAGAGTTTCGTGAAGCCTGCTTCAATTATATAAACTTACATCAAATTTCAAGAAATTGTACTAGTCATTATTACAGGGATAAGTGAATTGAGCCTGTCAAACAAGCAAATTGTGACTGTAATTGACTATGACAGGCTGCTTATTTGCAGGCTTGATGCCAAATTAAGTAACTTCATATAGCAAAGTTCAAAATTTTCCAAATGAAGAGTTTTGGGGAAAAGTGAAAACCAAACCATCTGTATAAGACTGCAGAGAGAAACTTCAAATCAATGTAGGACTTGAAAGATGTAACAAATACGAAGTGACCATGTACCAGTACATACTGTCTTAAATTTTTTCCTGGAATTTATGCTCTTCATTAATTTGAAAAAAAAAAATTTTCCCTCAATTTTTGCAAATAGTGTGAATGAGAGACAATAAAATTTAACCTTGTGTGTATTTAAACACAGCGAATACCATTTAAAAATTTGTTAATGATGTACACTAAAGTCAAGGATTCTTTTGGGTATCGACAGGGACCGTTTATGGAGACCCTTTCCCAATGGCATTTGGGCATGATTTTTCCCAATTCTTTAACCTAGATTTCTCACTCTCAGTTCCCACTCAAAGAAAAGTTTAATGCACAACTAATGACCTGAACTGGGTAGTCACAAGGTCTCAGAAAACCAATGGTTTATAAGAGTAACTTTCTAAAAGGAGACAACATGACAAATTTCTTTAAAATGCTAATAAAAAACAAGAGCAATGCAAGGTGTGGCATATGTGTCATAAAAGGGAAGGTAAGTCTCTCGGAGGTATAACCAAAATCAAAAGGAATCTTCCTCCAGACACCAATAATCCATAACCAAACAAGAGCAATGCCTAGCGGGGCATTATACGACTGTTTGGATTTTTTTGAGAGGAGGTGTATTTTTGTGAAGTTATTATCAATCGAAATGGAATATACCACTGTATATTTAGGGTTAAAAGGGCTAGTACTGGAAAACAAAACCTTGGAATAAGTTCCTGGACTGTATAATTCGACCAATTTCTAAGTACGAAAAGGCAAATAACTCCCACAAAAATGGACAAACATGATCCAAAATTGCACATGTGCGAGATACCATGCTCATATTAAATTTCAAAAGAATCTGATTAAGTTCACAGACTGTAGAGCACGTAAAGCATAATTTGCCCGATTTCTAAGTATTAAAGGGCAATAACTCCTATGGAAATCGACAAACATGACCCGAATTTGCACTTGTGCGAGATACCATGCTCACGAAGTTGCATATTAAATTTCAAAAGAATCCGATTAAGTTCACGGACTGTAGAGCACAGAAAGCATAATTTGACTGATTTCTAAGTATGAAAAGGGCAATAACTCCTAAGAAAACAACCGAACACGACCCAAATATGAACTTGCGTGAGATATTATGGCCATGAAGCTGCATATTAAATTTGAAAAGAATCTGATTAAGCTGACGGTCTGTAGAGCATGGAAAGCATAATTTTCTCGATTTCTAAGTATTAAAGGGGGAATAACTACTAGGAAAACTGTCGAACATGACCCAAATTCGAATTTGCTCGAGATCTTATTCTGGTTGTGCAGTATATCAATATTTTTTAAATCCGATTGAAATCACGCTCTGTAGAGCATGGAATGCAACTTCCCCGGACGGATAGACGGACAGTGCCATAACATAATACGTCCGTTTTTCAAACGGGCGTATAAAAATGAAATTGATTTGAGTCAGTATTCATCACTTATTGGGCAGAAACCAAATTCAAGATGGCCACCATAATGAATTGGCCACTGGTGGCCATCTTGGTTCAGCTGACTGGTCTCAAATCGAAGGGAAGCTTACTCTAGACACCAACAATGCATAATTAAAAAATAAAAATGATTCGAGTCGGCATTCATTAGTTATTGGATGGCAACGAAACTCAATATGGCTGCCATGTCGGCCATATTGAATTGGCTAGCTGGACCAAAATCGAAAGGAAGGATTGTCTGGTCATCCACAAGTAACCCCTAAAATAATGATTTGATCAAATAAGCAGTTCTTTAGTTATTTGACGGAAATCAAAAGTTAATGGACTGATGACGGACGATGGACGGACATGGTGAAAACATAATTCTCCTGAGAGAATCTCTCGGGGCACAAAAATTGGGATGGGTTGAAAAAATAGGGGTGGGCGGGGATGAAAATCTAGGAATTTTGTTATTGCGGCCTAACATATAGCATAGCCATACTCCCACTTGGACAATTGATATTAACTTATTTAGTTATTGGTGTTTAACCCTTTGATACTTTTGTACGTCTTATGACGTACGGAATTAAACAGCGCGTTGATACTTTTGTACATCTTATGATGTACAAAATCAATCAGTGTGTTGATACATTGTGGTCATTTGTTTTGTTATTATTTTTCGAGTTTTAACCTCAAATCCTATTTTCTCCCGAATAGTGCTCAGTGACAACCGTCGAGCCAAATGTTATCGAAGCTTAAAATACTAATATATCCTGCTGTCAAGACTTCTTAACTGGTTGAGTGCAAGAAGCCACTATAGGGCTTTCAAAAATGAGGATACCAGAGCAAAAGCCAACACTTTCCTTGCTTAAATTTCTTATTCAGTCAAACACAAATAATATTTTGTTTATATAAATTTGTTTTACTACAAATTATTGGAGAGTGCCTGTGGGCACTCTCCAATAATTTGTAATAAAACAAGTTTTGAATAACAAATTCAGACCACCAAAAAATAATCTAGCCCTCAACCAGTTCATCACTAATGTGGAAAATATCTTGTTATTTGTACTTTCCGACGTTCAACGTCGCATTTTGAAAAACATTGAAGAAACTGAATTCCCAGTGACGTTTGAACGTCAGGATAATTAAAGTCTCAAAGGGTTAAGGTCATATTCAGCATCTACGGCCATATCATGACCACAACACAAGTATGAAGTCAAATTTAGTTAATCATTTATACCTTTAGATATCATGTATATGCACATTTTAGAGGACTTCCACACCAGGCAATGGGTGCCAGGTCCTCTGTTACCAGTAAATCAAAACCTTTCTACCACAGTAAACAAGCACTGCTCCATGGGGAGGAATAACAAATTTGTTTACCTTCAGTGAGTCTGAGACTTTAAGCTTAACAGATACTATAGTCATTATAGAACAAGCTTGTCAAGCTCGTTCCAACAAGGGGTCACATGATATGGTTTTGTTGAAATATTTTGAAAAACTTGAAAAAATGTGATTTAAAATAATAAATTTTGATATCGTCTGCATTGGGTAAAGGGTTAAAATCACAAATTTTGATATTGTGTGCATTGGGTAAAAGGTTAGCACTCAATCAATCCACCAAAAACATATCAGATAACAATTTAGTTAACCCTTTACCTAACATGAAAAGCAGACGACACTTGCAAAAAAAATTCTTGAATAACTATTTTTTTTCATTTTTTGTCTCAAAAACATAGGTTATGACCCCTCATTGGAACAAGCTCGACAAGCTCGTTCCAATGAGGGGTCATAACCTATGTCTTTGAGACAAAAAATGAAAAAATAATTAAAATTAATAGGCGATTTTTTAGAATAGCGCTGGCCGGTTTTGGCCGTTACATTGGGTAAAGGGTTAAAAGATATTTACAGAACTTTATTGCCCTTCTGTGGTTTATTTCTAAACTGCATTAAGGCCATAAAACCAAGATTTTTCAGAGTTTAAAGCAAAACAGTGTTGAGTGCATGCATGTAACAGAACATTAAAACAGTACTGACATCACAATATATTGCCTCATAATTATCTCAATAATGTGATGTGAGGTAAAAATGCAATGATCAGATCCAATATCACCTGAAGATCAAACATCAAATATATCTACTTTAATGGTTGCTAATTCCAGAAACACATTATGGCCCACTCAAAGACTGGTAAAAAAAATGATTCTAAGTGATGGTAACAGCTGTGACCCTTTCAGAACATTAAAAATACTATCAAATTCTTCTTTGCACATAACATAAAGCAATGTTAGATTTTATTTCCAAAGCATAGGTGTGAGGCCAACATTAAGAAAAAATTGCGAGATCAAGACTAAGTTGTGATGGATGGTAAAAATGAAACCAATTTCCATAAAGGGAAATTACAATGACTCCTCAGTAGTTCTCGCCGGGTACTGCAGCTTCCTCCACCCATAAAAATATCTGACATGAGGTGACCTTGGCTGTCAAAAGAGTCATTAAACCTCAATAAATAAATATTCCAACTCACTAACCCAGCACAAGCGGAGTTAGGAGTATAAGGAAAGGGCACTATCAACATTCAGTATGCCTTAGTACAAGGTGCTACTGTGCCCCCTTGTGGGCAATCAGGATATAAAAGTATCTTGCCTGAGAATACAATGCAGATGGCAACAGAATAGTGCAGAGGCCTAGGTTGAACCCCCTTCACCCTTGTTATGAATAAAGTACTGCATAAAGCAGTGTTTCTGCTAGGTCAAGAATGATGAGGTCATTTCAGAGATGAAAATGCATGAGCATCTCCATTACCATGGCTCGCAAAAGGGAGTACTATTATGGAATGTGCCCAGCATAACTCAATTAACTCACACAATGCACATTTTTAAACTGTGTTACAACAGATGGCCTCATCATTCTTGAAAGCTTGTATCATGTATCAGTTAGCTGCCCTCACAGAGTAAAATCATCTCTCAGTGTACTTCCTTGGATACCATTTCAGCAAATCTTGAGCTTTCTCTTGGAGAACCACTAGGTATTAATATGTGTTCTCGCAGGCAATGTTTTGCAACAGAAAACATTACCATCAGGAAGATGTATTAACTGGTAGAGTGCTGGAAGCCCATATTTGGGCTTTATTCTGAAGTGCCAGTACCACAGATTGAAGGCTCACATTCAGTGGATGTGCTTTGTATCATCTTTGAAGTGATATTCTTTAGTCTGTGAGGGTTTGCCTTGTTACAATTTATGGGAGAGTGCCCATAGGCACTCTCCCATAAATTGTAACAAGGCAAAGACCTGTGTTGAAGTTGTGATGGCCAAACATAACTTAGCACTCTACCAGTTAATACTTCTGCAATTTCCCTTTGCGTCCCCAGAAAACAATAGCCACTACTAAATTAAAAACCAGTCTGTTATAGGCGGTAGCTACATAATAGGGAAAAAGTTGGTTTAGGCAATAGGGCTGCTAAGTGAACCTTCTGCCTCCTAGTGGAAACCCTGCAAGGCAAAAAGGAAAAAGATGACTGTCCACAAGCAGGCAACAAAATAAACATGAAATTAGTAGGAGAATTAGTAATAATTTAATCCTACTAGGGCTTAAAATTTATCGGGAATCAACTTTGATTCTCATAAAATGTTCATTTGCTTCTCGTCATAGAATCTAAAAGCATCCTTAAAGGCCTGGAAAATTGTACTTATGTTTTGCTACATCAAAATAAGGTAACACTTTGACTTAGCAGTGGGGTCTAGCGATGTTTTGGCTTCCTGAACAAGCAGCCAAAATTTCAACAGAAGCTACTGAAACTTCCACTAGCAAGACCACCAATAGCCTGTATGTTGGAGCACATGTTCTACATGCACATATAAGAAAGGAAATTCACAAAAATTTGAACCTTCCCCTAAAATTAACTGGTGGAGTGCTCGAAGCACATTTTTGGGCTTTATTCTGGAGTGCACTTACCACAACTTAAAGGCTTCATATTCTGTGGATGTGCTTCTTATTATCTTTCAAGTGACATTATTTCGACTGCAATTATTCGCCTTGCTGCAATTTATGGGAGAGTGCCCACCCTGGCAAAGACAAGTGAACAAATTTTGAAGACCAAAAATAATTTAGCACTCTACCAATTAACCACTAGTAAGTATATAAATATGTATTTTGTTTTTTAATATCGTATATTTATTTATTTATTTATTTATTTATTGGGGTTTAATGATACTTTCAACAGTCAGGGTCACCTCGTGTCAGACAGTTTTACAGGTGAAGGAAGCTGGAGTACCTGGAGAGAACTACTAAGCAATGGCAAGCAACTGTCAGGCTCCCAACATACTAACTCCACACAAGAGGGGTAAGCATTGGTTGAAGACAGTGCACCATCGACGTGCAGTATGCCTTAGTACACAATGCCAAAGTGTCCCTCGTAGACAATGGGGTGAAGTGTCTTGCCCAAGGACACAACATGGTTGCTGCAGGTGGGATTTGAACTCAGAACCTCTCGGCTTGCAGTCTGCACCTCTACCTACTGAGCCACCGCGCCCCCTTTTAAGATGGTATATGGACCGGTTGCACTCACAAGGAAAATTCTATTAAGAGTACACTCAAATTCTAAGTAAAGAAATGAAAATTGATTCTCACAGCTGATAGGGATTATTCTGCCCTCTTTGGAAAAGGGTCTGGGGTCCATGTCATTGGGAAAATTTGCCTCATGGGGGCTCCAATTGGGAATTTGTTTTGTAGAGGAAAAATACATACAAAGACTAAGAAATTTTACAATCGAATTGAACAGAGAACACTAAGTCTGATGCCTGAGCAACTGCATGTATACTACAATTAAGTTTTATAACAAACAGTCACATGCAATCATGTTCATACAGTCTCTCAGTCTGTAGTCTCTATTAGTGTCCTGAACTTGGTGGTCATAAGGCCTCAGAAAACCAATGGTTTTCTGAGACCTTATGGCTACCCACATCAGGGCACCAATTGTGCATTAAATTTTTGTTTGAGTGAGATTGGGAAATTCAGGGATAAGAATTGGGAAAAATTATGCCTAAATGTCATTGGGAAAGGGGCCCATAAACCCCAAATTATCCCTGGCAAGAAGTTCATGAAAATCAAAATTTCTTCTCATGAACGACAACAAATTTTAAGCATGCCTATGCCCCATAGAGCTGTAGGATTTAAATTATTACTGGACCTCACTTTAAATAGACAATAGTAGTGTATACAATGATACCGTTCATGGCATTAAGGTTAAAGGGGTTAACCCTTTACCCAACGTAACGGCCAAAACCGGCCAGTGCTATTCTCAAAAATCGCCAATTAATTTTCATTATTTTTTTCATTTTTTGTCTCAAAAACATAGGTTATGACCCCTCGTTGGAACGAGCTCGTTCCAACGAGGGATCATAACCTATGTTTTTGAGACAAAAAATGAAAAAAATTAGTTATTCAAGAATTTTTTTTGCAAGTGTCGTCTGCTTTTCATGTTAGGTAAATGGTTAATAAAAGTCACTTACCAACCAGCCCAGTTGGTCTGGAGCTTTTAGCCTCATGGTAAATGAGTCCTTTAGTATTAATTGACATACCTAATGATATGAATGGACAGTAGTTAAGATGAACTCTCAAACATACAATCTCTTGACAATTTCATGAAGAGGTAATGAAGATTGCTGGTTTCATTTTTACACTGCTCAGGGTGCTTACTCAACGGTAAGCCTCCCCAACTCCAAAAAATAAAACAATTGAAGTGTGAATGTGTGTCTGTACAGACCAATTATTCATACTAGTAGCAGCAGGAAAATAATTGCTTCCCCAATTTTTTCTCTTCTACAAAACTCTTACAAATGACACAGAAATTCCATTATCCACTTCACGACACCTAGATATTTTCAGGAAGTTAACAAGAACCTAAAGGCTTGACCCCTATGATTGCTGGTACTGAATTTCCATAACCCACGCCATCCTGACAAAAATATCTGAAGATAAAAGCACAAAACAAACTATTAATTGAAAATAGAATATGTTTTTCATTTTTGGAATTCACTTTGAAAATAATCTGGTAGAAGTATTTCCATTAGTTGCTTGAACCCTGCACCCTATTTAACATGTTACCAACTAACCCTGTGCATTTTTAGAGTCTTAACCAGTGTATATTTTCATGGGGTTTGTGATACGGCAGCTTGTTGACTAATCCTGTTCAATGCCTTGACTAACCCAGTGCACTGAAGAGCCTTAGTGAGTGTACAATTTCATGTAGCGTGTGATATGGCAGTTACCAATTTTTTATAACTAGAAAGTGTGACTAACCCTGTGCATTGCACAGAGTTAGGCACACCTTCTGGTTATAAATTATTTTCATTATTAACTTTGAGAGTGGGGTATAATAACAGCACAGTAAATAACAGTACAACTGCAACATGTTTTGGATTTTTGGGGGGTATTTTTTTCTCAGTTCCATCATAATTTATCTCAAGATATTCCAATTGTTATTTATTTATTTGTTGGGGTTTAATGACACTTTCAACAGCCAGGGTCACCTAGTGTCAGATAGTTTTATAAGTGGAGGAAGTGGAGTGCCCATAGAGAACAACTGAGCAATGGCAAGTAACTGTCTGACTCCTCAATGTACTAACTCTGCACAAGCAGGGTTAGCATTGGTTGAAGACAAGAGCAGCAACAATGTGCAGTATGCCTTAGTACACAGCACCACCGTGCCCTCACATGGGCGATCAGGATTAAGTGCCTTACCCCTGATGAGGTTCAAACCGTGGACCTCTTGGTATGAAGTCCAATTCCATCACCACTGAGCCATGGCATTCCCAATTGCTATCTAAGACTTCACACAGATTTCAAAATATAAAAATTTCAAGCTGGAAAATCATCCCCAAAATAATGTTAATAAGAATTAGTGCGAAGAGGGTTAACTTTGACATTTTGTTTACTGCAAAAATATTCATTTAATCGTTTATTCATTCTATTCCAAATATTTATAGACCTATCTGCCAACTGCTTCCAATAAATGCATTTTATCTACATTATCTTCTTGTTTTGAGCTTCAGAGCTCCATGGGCTCTGTGAACAAGATATAATAGAATAAGCGTACAGTTTATCACCAGAGTACAGGAAGATGATCAAATTCCTGTTAACTGAATATTTTTCACTGGCCAAGTGGCTATTCTGGGTATAATTATTATTTATTTATTGGTGTTTAAGGTCACAAATTTTTGCACAATGGCTAATCATGACCACAACATGAGTATCAACTCAAGAACAGGAGTGAGCATTAATAAGCCATGTTGCCCATTTTAGAGAGGGTTTGCACCTCCCAAGCATTGGTGACTAGGTTCTATTTTACCAGTAAAACAGAGCGTGTTTACAGCAGTGAACAGGCACTGCTTCACTTCCCGGGGTTCCCATGGGGAGGCTATTCTGGGTAAGTGGCTTTTCTGGGTCCCACTGTGCAAGTCTAGAAAATATAAAGACTGCATTTATTTATTTATTGGTCTTCATGGGGGAGCGGTTGCTCAGTGGTAGACTGTTGGACTTCTATGCTAGAGGTCACGAGTTCGATCCTCGTCCGGGACAACCCGCATTGCGTCCTTGGGCAAGGCACTTTATCCCAGTGTCTACATGTGGGCACGATGACGCCGTGTACTAAGGCGTACTGCATGTCAATGGTGGACATGTCTTCAACCACTGCAACCTGCTTGAGTGGAGCTTGAACAGAGATAGAATGTTGAGGAGCTGACAGTTGCTCAGCGATGCTCGGTGGTTCTCTCCGGGTACTCTGGCTTCCTCCACCTGTAAAACTGTCATGGTCACGATTAGCCATTGTGCCTAAGTATGTGACCTTAAACACCAATAAATAAATAAATAATTGGTCTTCAAGGTTACATATTTCTGCACAATGACTAATTGTGACCGCAACATGAATATAAAGTCAAGGACTCATTTTGCCTGTTTTAGAGGACTTCCACACTAGGCATTGGTTACCAGGTTTAACTTACCATAGTAAACAACCACTGCTTCATTTCCTGGGGTTCCCACAGGGAAAAACAAGAGATTCACTCGGAAGTGACTATGCCCCCCTATGTGGCAATGACCTTGATCTGTGACCTTGACCTCCATCAAACAAACAAAATTGTAAAAAGTTTAATATTTGTACTTTGGTTCGTTTCTGAGTTATGGCTGAGACACGGATATTGATGATTTTCAGTGTCACCTTGACCTTATGGACCTGGCTGTGATGTGTGACACATCCACCCATTTTCCTTTACAATTGAGCGAAGTTAGATGATTGTAGCCCTAACAGTTTTGGAGTTATGCTTGAGACATGATTTGTGACCCTGAACATATGAAGGTCAATTGTGACCTTCACCTTGCAGATTCGGCGGAAACTATTATACGCGACACACCTTCTGACTGTCCTTAACATTTGTAAAAAGTTTAACAGTTGCACTATGATTTGTTCTCTGAGTTATGGCTGAGACACGACTATTGACCGATTTTTAGTGTGACCTTGAAATGTGTCCTTAATCTTGAAGGTATGAACCCGGCTATGGGGTGTGACACATCCTCCCATGGTCCTTTATAATTGTGTGAAGTTTGATGACTGTGGCCCTAACAGTTTTCGAGTTATTGGCTCGGACACACACGGACACACACACATACAGCAGACACACGCACACTTCAATCACTATATGCCACCCGACTTAAGTCGGGGGGCATAAAAAATGCATTATTATTATTATTTCTTATTGTTTAAGGTCACTTTCAGCACCTATGGCAAAACCATGACTGCAACCAGAGCATAAAGTCTAGTCATGGCAATTGTTTATTCCTCTGTTGCCAACTTTAGATGTTTCCACCTCAGACATTGGTTACTAGGTCTTATTTCACCAGTGAAACACGAGCTGTTTCCAGTAAACAAGCACTGTTCCACTTGCTGGTGTACCCATGAAGGATAAAGCCTTCAAGATGGGTTAACCCTTTACACAATGCAAGCAATATCAATTTTTTTTTCTTTTTATTTCATTCAAATTTTTCACAAAATTTCAACAGAACCATATCATGTGACCATCAAATAAGGTTTTGTTGAAATTCTGTTTAACTGATTGAGTGCTAAAAGCCACTTTCAGGGCTTTCAAAAAAAGAGGGTACCAGAGCAAAAGCCAAGAGTTTTCTTGCTCATGTTTCATATTCCATCAAACCCATATATTGTTTTCATATAAATTTGTTTTATCACAAATTATGGAAGAGTGCCTGTGGGCACTCTTCAATAATGTGTAATAAAACAAATTTTTATGACCAAATTATTTTATTTATTTATTTATTTATTTATTTATTTATTTATTTATTTATTTATTTATTTATTTAGTGGTGTTTAAGGTCACATGTTTCTGCACAATGGCTAATCATGACCAGGACAGTTTTACAGGTGGGGGAAGCCGGAGTATCCAGAGAGAACCACTGAGCAATGGCAAGCAACTGTCTGGCTCCCCAACATACTAACTCCACACAAGCAGGGTTAGCATTGGTTGAAGACAGGTGCACCATCGACATGCAGTACACTTTAGTACATGTCACCGTGCTCCCAATGGGGGTGAAGTGTCTTGCCCAAGGACACAACGTTGTTGCCACAGGTGGGATTCGAACCGAGTACCTCTTGGCTTGCAGCCTGCACCTCTATCTACTGAGCCATCAAACCCTATGAACAAATTTAGACCACCAAAAATAATGTCGCCCTCAACCAGTTGAAATAATATTTTTTCAACTGCACAATTTAGAAAATGACTGGTCGAGTGCTAGAAGCCACTATGAGGGCTGTACTGAAGTGCTGAAAGCCATGTTAGTGGCTTTACACTGTATGTATTAGCTTGTCATTTATGCAGCAGTAGATAAAGAAATGTTCCTATAAAATTGTTTTGTTATTATTTATTGGAGAGTGCTAAGTAATTAAACAATTATTGATGAACAAAATCTTGTTAACCCTTTATCCAACGTAACAGCCAAAACTGGCCAGCACTATTAACAAAAATCGCCAATTAATTTTCATTTTTGACGAGCTCGTTCCAATGAGGGGGTCATAACCTATGTTTTTGAGACAAAAAATGAAAAAATTAGTTATTCAAGAATTTTGTTTGCAAGTGTCGTCTGCTTTTCAGGTTAGGTAAAGAGTTAAACTAAGGCTTCCCTTACTGGCAGCATTGTATCTGAAAAAAACAGTCATGTTACAAATCACCTTTGAAAAATACTTTAGAACTCTACCAGTTAACTGGCTGGATGTGTCCAATTCATTCAGTAAAGGGTTAATGATCAAATAAACTGCAATTTGAATGGTTAAATGCTACAAACAAGAATGCACACTGTGTTTCAATTGGTAGTGCCTCACTGTTACTGTATGTGGAGTAGAAGTCAAGCATGTGTCAATCAACTTCATTGATTTACCGGTACTGTGATTTGCTGTGTGGTTTATTTGGAAATATCATAACATAATACTGTTTTAAAGTACAAAAAGGTTGAGTACTTGAGGCAAATCACCAAGTAGAGGAAAATAACTTGACTTTCCACCTCATCCTCTGTGAAGATGGATTTTTGTCAATTATTTATATATGGTAATGAATGCTTGCTATAAACTATGTTTTGAAAGCCAAATGTTTAAGTTATTTATGAGAGCTCAAAAAATGAAAGATTTAACATCATCTGAATGCCCCTAAAGAGTTCCACAGAATGGCTGACACAATCAATTATGGAAATGGGAATAATTCTGAATCTTGGCATTTCTTGACATTTCTCAAACACAGTAACATAAATGTGATCCATTTCCTATCAAGGTAAAATTTAAAATACCACAAGTGCACTTGGATGTTTTGACTCAGATCACTGTTGTTGACACCTACGGATCAAAAGTAGTTTCAGTCAACAGATCTCTGGACAGAACACAGTTGTCCTTTTGCTGAGGCACCTGCTTGTAATTCTCATGAATTAAGGCCGTATAAAATCAGGGTTTAATCCAAGCTCTCACTGAGGCAGAATTTCCATCCCATTCCGAATGCAAAATAGGACCTCGTGAGGCTTCAAACTTCTTCTAATCGTCATCATCCTGTTTATTATTAGATTCGATTCCCACTAATTCAGAAATTCTGAATTAAAATGATGATTCGAGAATTGCTGATTCAGAAATATGAATTGTTGAGATATTCTCAAAATGTTACCAAGAGACCAGATGATGATAGAACACAGGGATTCTTTTGGGTGTCTACAGGGCCAAATATGGAACCGTTTCCAAGTGGCATTTGGGCATGGTTTTTCTCAATTCACAACTCAAATTTCCCAATCTCAGTCCCTACTCCAATACAAAATTAATTCACAACTAGCTTTTTGAAATTGGTGATCATAAGCCCTCAGAAAAACAATAATTTTCAATCTAATGAAGTGTCTGAATTTTTCTTCCAATAGTATCAGAACAGTTTCAAAGAGATTACAGAGACTGTATTTAATATTATTTCATCCTTTGAGTACAATAAGGTGCCATCTGCAATGCCAAATCATTGCAGATTGCACCTGGTTCTACTCAAGAGATGATTTCAAGTTATTGTTTGTCATAAAACTTACATGTAGTAGATTCTGTAAGAGCTGAAATGGTTAACCGATTAATCGACTAACCAATGATCAACGTATTGATTGATCAAAAAAGTAATTGATCGATTAACCGTTACTTTTGAACTATTGTAATATATGGGTTAACAAAGGAACAAACTTGCTCCAAAACAGGCAAACATTGCCACATTGATTCACATCAATTATATGGGACAGAGTAAAGCATGCAAGTTACATGCTGATATACTTGTTCACTTGCATGATCATTATACTGTATCAGTAGCTGGAACTTGTCATTTTAACCGTTTACCCAATGAATGTAGCAGATGATACTTCTTGAATTACTTAAAAATTTCCAATTTTTGTCTCAAAAACATAGCTTATGACCCCTCATTGGAATGAGCTCGAGCTCGTTCCAATGAGGAGTCAATAGCTAATTAGCTATGTTTTTGAGACAAAAATTGAAAACATAATAAAATTTGAATAGAGATTTTTGCATAAAAGGCTGGCTGGTTCTGTACATGACGTTGGGTAAAGGGTTAATGCTGTAACTCAATCCCTGAAAAAAGGCCTCTTTACAATTTCCTTGGATTAACAGGTAGAGTGCTAGAAGCCATTATCATGGCTCTACAGAAAAGTGCCGAGTGCCACATTAGTGGATTTACACTGGATGCATTAGCTTGTTGTTTTCTCAGTAGAAAAAAAAAATTGTTTATGCAGAATAGCTGTAAATGATGCTTTGTCACAATTTATCGAAGAGTGCTCCAATAAAGGAATAAACTTACAAAATAATGGCTTCTATGGCTGGTAGCAGCAACGGTACCTTTGCAAAAAAAATACTTGTGTTACAAATCACCTTTAAATAATAATTTAGCGCTCTACCAGTTAAAAACCATAAAATAACTTACAAATTTCTCAACTGGGTTTTGAAATCAGAAGGCCTCACTGACAAGTTCTGCCCAGAGCAGCATACAGAACTTCACTTGCAAGACGTGTTCTCACAACCAAGCCTGAAAATAAGCAATCTGTCATTTGCAGAATGAGGTTCCAGAGGGTGAATGTGCTGCTGCTTTCCCATACAGTGGGTCAATGTATTCTCTGGGTACATCTTTCTGTTTAGGTTTGAGACCTTGATTCAGATTGAGGTTCACAGAGAGTAAATTTAGTCATGCTACGCTACTGTGCAGGGTAGCATCACCAAATTCACCCTCTGGGGACCTCATTTTGAAGATGACAGTCTGCTTATTTTCTGGCTTGCTCACACCTATGCAGCACCTTCTCAGTAAGTTAGATACACCATTTTTCACACACCTGAAATATCAGCAGTTAGACATATATCTGATACTTTCTATGACTCACCACAGGCCTACCTGGGCTCAGATAGGTAGGCCTGGGGTGAGGCATAGAAATTATTATGTACATGTTCTACTGCCCAGACTGGCTTGACATAAGATTTATTGTTACAAAGACAATTTTTAAAGTCTATGTGAAGTGTTGCTGCTGAGTAAACTAGAGCAATGTTATATTCACCTACATCAACTTCAAGATAAGGCCTAATTGGGTGAAAACTTGTGTTATGGAAGGGGGGGGGGGGGTAGTGGGGGTCGAGGAGTTTATTTTCATCACTGTTTATTGGAAGAGTTACTTACACAAATGCTATTAGCATTAAACAAAGAGAGTACATGTATAAAATACATACGCTGAACATCACGGTATGTGAAAGCGTTCAACAATACTGAATGAGTGCCAGCATGATAGGATAGAATGAGAGGAACACTGTGGTGTTCTGTGTTCTGTGTGAGAATCCATTACTTAAAAAATTTCAAACTTTAACTCTTAACCAGTTGAGTATTTTTAAGATATTTTTCATCAAATCTAGTCATGGCTCCTGTGAAGCAGCCCTGAAGCAGCCCTGACTAGATTTGATGAAAAATTCATCTAATTTAATTCAAGAAATCATTGGGAAAATAATCAGTGCAATTTTCTTTTTTTTTGACAAGAGAAATCATGTCCTGTGCAGGAATATCTGCCAGCAGCATGCAAGGAGTTAAAACTCTTTGTTATTTATTGATCATCTGCTTGAAATAACTAGAACTATCAATTAAGGTGATTAATACCCCCACCTCCAGCTTACTAGAATGCACCTCTGAATGTTGAGCTTGGAAAACAATAATAAATCCAAGTTCACGGGAGACAACTTTGTTAAAATTGTCAAAGATCAAAAGTTTTGGAATATGTGTATGCCCACTTGTTAGTCATAATGTTTAAGAAGTTTGATCAAAATTGGCTCATTAATGAAGGAGGTGTTCCACACACAAAAATCTCATGTACAAATCTATATTAAATCTTCTACGTTGAAGGGGAGATAAGCTTGTAAAAGTCACCAGAGATGGAAAAAATTTGAAAATATGTGCATGTTCACTCATAAGTGGCCATGGTTAAGAAGATTCATCAAAATCAGTTTAATAATGTAGAAGTCATGGACACAAGAATCACATTTGAAAATCCATAATAAATCTAAGTTCAGGGGAGATAACCTGGTTAAAATATAAATATAAATGAAAATTGTGTGCAAATAGGTTATCTATTCATATTTTTAAGAAATTAGCTGCCATTAATTGAGAGATACTTACTTCAAAGTCAGAACTTGAGTGTTATAAAATCACTCCCCATTTAGAGAATAAGCTTAATTTTCATTAATTTTAATGGATTTGAACAAAAAAATTATCCAGTTGACATTCGATTTATTGACCGTCACCGCAGCTTCTGAATTGATGGGAGTCAAAATGCCATGTTTCAATTGGCCAATTACGAAAATGGGCCATATTTAGCTCTTCTGATGGATATATGACGTCAAGTGGAAAAATAATCAGTCAACAGAAATCTGCATGGAACACGCATTCCATAAGGATTTCTAAATAGGGAACTGAATGAAAAGTAATAGGCATGTAATAAATTCTAATGAAGGAGATTAAGTATCCTTTCTAAAATCATTAGCCTTGAATACCCAAGTGACAAGTCTGAATTCCCAAACAGTGCACAACAGCAATTTTAGGTACATTGCTTTTGACAGAGTGTGGGGCATAGTTGTCAGGGACTGCTATGATGATTTGTCCTCTGTGTTTTCTATTGGTGGGAAATTGGTGGACTCCCTACTGAATCTTTGGGAGAAATTGGGTATAAATAGTCCTGTCTGGAGATATCGTGGGTACCTTTTTGTATTAATTTTGCCATGCACTTTGGAAATTTCTTACATAGTCAAGCAAGCAATACTACCTGCTGAAATAAATTCTTGGATAACCCGGGATAAGCATAAGAGAATTTTGTTACATTTATTTCAGAAATTT
Organism: Pictodentalium vernedei; assembly: GCA_031216915.1. Taxonomy (NCBI): domain Eukaryota; kingdom Metazoa; phylum Mollusca; class Scaphopoda; order Dentaliida; family Dentaliidae; genus Pictodentalium; species Pictodentalium vernedei. The sequence goes on along the minus strand of CM062294.1, from coordinate 412,115,929 downwards.
CTTGTGTTTTCGCACTACAGTACAGAAATAAGTTGTGAAATGACCACAAGAAAATACCGGTCACAATTTTTCTTTGTTGATAATTCTAACCTTTGACTTCATTACTTTGGAAGCTCTCCCAGAGAGTAATGATGTCAGGGTTTGGAATTATTGACTGAAACAATCCAGAGGAAACTTTCTCTGGGTACTACTCCATATCTCTTTTGCAGGAACTGTATGTATTTCCATTTTTTCGCTGATGGAAGATTTATAAAGGGTGGGGGGATTGGTGTTCCCCACCCCACCCCCCACAAACAAACTTTAGACATGAAGCAAGTATTTTGCTTATGAGCCTGTCCTCTTTACAACCTTGATAATTTAAAGCTAAACGAAGCAATTTAAAATTTCCCAAGCACTGAAAAAGTTAACTTTCAACTTTTTATAATTGATCTTTCATGACTGTATTACATAACCCTTTACCTAACGTAGAAAGCAGACGACACTTGCAGAAATAATTCTTGAATAACTAATTTTTTTCATTTTTTGTCTCAAAAACATAGGTTATGACCCCTCATTGGAACGAGCTCGACGAGCTCGTTCCAACGAGGTGTCATAACCTATGTTTTTGAGACAAAAAATGAAAAAAATAATGAAAATTAATTGGCGATTTTTGAGAATAGCGCTGGCCGGTTTTGGCCGTTACGTTGGGTAAAGGGTTAAAATCTATCTAATGGCAGGCAACCCTTTTAAATAAATTGCATTTAACTTTTGTCCAACCAATCTAAGCTTTCAGAGTGCAAAAAAAATGATTTTTCTCAATTTGACCTTTTTTCATTACAAGTTCAGGTTATACTTTCTATCTAAAGTTATCGAGATGTATCATGTAAATTGAGAAACCACTTTTGTCAACTAAGATTTCACTTAATAGAAGTACTCAATTATCCTGATTCACTTAAACCATGAAACTCTTAGGTAGGGCTGCAACACATAATTGTGAAGCAATTTCAAACTCATGTAACCCTTTTAGTGCTCAACCATTTCTTGAAATTACAATGGAACCCTGTTAATTGAATAGCCATTTTGCAGTGAAGAATATTCAATGAAGATATTCAATTAACCCTTTACCCAACTTAATGGCCAAAACCGGCCAGCTCTATTCACAAAAATAGCCAATTAATTTTCATTACTTTGTCACTTTTTATCTCTAAAACATAGATTATGACCCCTCTTTGGAACGAGCTCGATGAGCTCGTTCCAATGACTGGTCATACCCTATGTTTTTGAGACAAATAATGAAAAAAATGAGTTATTCAAGAATTTTTTTTGCAAATGTCGTCTGCTTTCCAGGTTAGGTAAAGGGTTAACCCTCTATCTAACATGACAAGAACATAGCACTTACAAAACAAAAAAATTCCTTAATAGCTAAGAATTCCAGTTTTTGCCTTAAAAGCCTAACTGCTCATGATGCCTCAATGAAATGAGCTTGATGTGCGCCTTCCAATGGGAAATATAAGCTGTGCTTTGGAGACATAAATTTGAAAAATAAATAAAAATACAAGTGCAACACCATGAGATGGCCAATCCCCTACCACTTAAATCCATCAAGGGCAATAACTCAAAAAGAAATACTTGGACACAGCTGCTCACAATCCCCTTCATGGCATAATCATCAAAAATCATTAAAAGTCCAACAAGGCTAATAACTCTTGAAAAAAACTTATTCACAATCCTATTCATGGTATTATTAACAAAAAGCTTTATATTAAATTAGGAAAAAAACCTTCAACAGTTTTCTTTGAAATGTGGGGACAAGAAATGGTAATGAGATGACAACAAATAACTTTTGAAGAAAAACTTATACAAGGCTGGTTCACAATCCTATTCATGATATTATCATCAAAAAGCTATATATTAAATATGGGGGAAAACGCTTGAACAGTTTACTTTGAAATGTAATAAGAATATGAGATGACAAGAAAAAGTCCAACAAGGGCAATAACTCTTGAAGAAATACTTGGACAGCTGGTTCACAATCCCATTAATGATATCACTAAAAAGCTATATATTAAATTTGGGGAAAATAGTTTAAATGGTTTTATTTTAAATGTGACTGCAAGAGATAGGGAAGGATGGACAGACAGACAGATAGAAAGAAAGAATAACAAATGGACAGAAGGATAGACAGAACCCAATCCTATATCCCCTCCCACTACGTGGTGTTGGATAATAAAATCTGAATGGTCATTTTTGGGTATAGCACTGGCTGGATATTACAATTATATTAGTTAATATAGATTAACCAGAAAACTGAATAACTTAGAATTAACCCTCTTCACCCTGATGTCAAAATGGCAAAGTTTTAAGCAACAAATATTTCACATAATGCAGTTTGATATTTAGCCAAGTATACCTTGTTTGACAGAGCTCACTGAGCTCTGTCAAACAAGATATAATTGGTTAAATTCATAGTTACACAAGAAAAAAAAAAAGAGTAATTTGAGAAAATTCTGTTGCACTACCAGAGTGCTAGGGGTTGTGCCTTTCCCACATTTTAGTGATAAATTGAGTACAGTGGAGCCCACTTAATTGGATATCTCCTAATTGAATAACTCTGTTAATTGAATATAACTTCAAACACAAAAATCATTTACCTTACCTTCAGTACAAAATAGATGTGTTAATTGCATATAGCTTATGGAGTGAACTTCTGTTAATTGAATAAAATATCCTGTAATATGTTGAGTGAGAAATTACCCTGTCTTCGATGAGATCTGTCAAACAAGGTATAATAGAATAAATGCTCCGTTTATCCCTAGAACACAGGAAGGCGACCAAAGGGTTCCATTGAATTTATTTATTCCATTTAACTCTACACACTAATGTCAAAATAAGGAAATTTCAAGCAGAAAATTTTTCCCATAATGCTACAAGGAATTTAACCAATTTAATCTTCTTTGACAGAGTTCAATGAGCTCTTTCAAACAAGATTAAATTGCTTAAATTCAAAGTTGCAGTATGGGAAAACTTTTCCAGCATGAAAGTTTCCTATTTCGACATCCGTGAGCAGAATGTTAACACTTATCATAGACTGTAGCCTATAACAGATCAAATGCCCCTATTGGAGGACCAGAGGCCATACATGTTTTTACAATTTGAGTGTCTAAGGGTTCCCCACGGATGTCAGTATTTATTTATTTCTTTATTGGTTTTTAAGGTTACTTTCAGCAAGGCTTCTGCTATGCAGACATGGGATCCCATCAATGGCCCTATTCCCCTCGCTGGCTTTCCCCTACCCAAAAGGTACTCGTAACACGTTCATTAAAGACACTTGCATCAAAGGTAGAGAATTATAGGGAACAAGGAACAGCAAAAAATCAACCAGACTCAAAATTCTTTTTACCAAGTTGCAATAATGTTGACTATAGAACGACAGGATCTGGTGATGGGTTAGATGGCATACGCACACGATTTGGGTTGGGTTCCATTGATCCACATTGTTAAGTTTTGTGCACACTCTGAGGACAGCCATTTTAACATGCACAAGACATAGTTCCTCCACTTGGGCATTTCAGATGTGCATTTCAGACACATGAAATCTTGAGGCCAGTAATGGTGAACCCAAGTATCCGACAGGGCGACCATTTTAGCATATCATGCTATATCATAACCACAGCAACATAGGGATATGTCAAGCTCAGCTAATCATTTATATCTATGCTGCCCACTTTAGAGGACTTCCAACCTGGTTCCAGGTTCTATTTTACCAGAAAAACAGAACTTGTTTACCATAGTAAACAAGCACTGCTTCACTTCCCAGGGTTACCACAGGGAATGGATGTCAGTAAAAGATTTTTATTAATCACAATATTTTCATTCAATTAACACAAATTCACTCTATAAACCAATCGATTAAGAAATGTTATGAAATATCAATTTTTTTAATAGACTTCTTAATTTATCCACTTGTGGAGAAAACTGTTGATTTTTCATCACATCTTCACAATGCAGTGGATGAATTACTGTTTTACAATTTTTAACACAGCTTTCAAGGGGCAAATGTGCTTGAAAGAAACCCTTTCCAACTTAAGTCCTACTAGGAGAAACACACATATTTTGTTAGTCTTATGGTGAAAGGTCTGTGGAGTTTTCGATGTTAGAGATCTGTTATCTGTGTATCTTTTTTGATGGGCCACATTATATTTTACTTGAATTAACAGATATTTACTCAAAAACCTATGTGCAATTAACTCAATGAGTAATTTTAAAATATGTTCATCAATTGTAGTCATGGCTGTTTCACAGCAGCCATGACTAGATTTGCTGAAAACTTCATGAAGCTTTGTTTTGAGAAATCATTGGTCAAAAAATCTTTACAATTTACAGAGAAAAATTTGGTTAACCCTCTGCTCTGTGATGTCCAAATATATATATTTCAAGCAGCAAATTTTTCCCATAATGCAACTTGGAATTTAACCAATTCAATTTTGTTTGACAGAGCTCAAGGAGCTCTGTCAAACATGATTTAATTGGTCAAGTTTCAAGTTGCATTATGGGAAAAATTTGTTGCTTGAAATTTTGATATTTGATACCAGAGTACAAAGGGTTAAATATCCTCAAATGTTTACTGATTTTAAAGGCAAGAAATTTCCTGTCCTGGGCAGGAATATCCATTAGAAGCATACAAGGAGGTGAGTTGTACTAAAAGTACTACAATGCTCGTCGTTGCTCGGTGGTTCTCTCCGGGTACTCCGGCTTCCTCCACCCGTAAAACTGTCACGGTCATGATCAGCCATTGTGCATAAATATGTGACCTTAAATATCAATAAATAAATAAATAAATACTGCAAATGATCTGATGTTTGAAAGTTGCTTGACATTAACAGGTTACTCCATTATCCAACAAGATAGTCTAAACGACTTCCATATCCCCTGCCAACTTTTCTGACCATAAGCAGCATAAAGATGAGCATTAACACTGAAATTTTGTGTAACTTATTTTCCGTATAGAACAAAATATAATTGTTTTCATTTGATAACAAAATTTCTACATATGATGGATTAGGTGACAAATTCAGCTCCAGTTGCTAGATTTCAGCTCAATATTCCCAACATGTTTGAGTGAATACCAGTGCTGCGCTAGTCGAAGGGTTAATGGTTGAAGGATTAATGCAATGGCACATGTAAAACCACCCCATTGATGTTAACCCTGTAAAAAATGATCTCTCCCCCGTTATCTCAGAAAATGTAGGAGTTAAGCAAATAAACAAAGTTATAACAGACATTAAACAGTATGAAGGTGGAAGAGCGGTGGCTCAGTGGTAGACTGCTGGACTTCTATGCTAGAGGTCCCGAGTTCGATCCCCATTCAGGATGACCTGCATTACGTCCTTGGGCAAGGCGCTTTATCCCTATTTCCTACATGGGGGCACAATGATGCTGTGAAATAAGGCGTACTGCATGTCGATGGTGCACATGTCTTCAACCGCTGTAACCCTGCTTGAGCGGAGCTTGAACAGAGTTAGAACGTTGAGGAGCTGACAGTTGCTCGTCGATGCTCAGTGGTTCTCTCTGGGTACTCCACTTCCTCCACCCGTAAAACTGTCACGGTCCCGATTAGTCATTGTGCATAAGTATGTGACCTTAAACGCCAGTGAATAAATCAATAAACAGTATAAAGGGCCATAACGCAGAAAAAAAATGCATAATTAAAAATTCCTTTCCACATGCACATCTACACTTCGGAGTCGCACAACACACCAACTTTCGTAAAAATCCACCAGAATATGTAAGTGGTGTTCAGCCAGTAAACATTTGTGTTGGACATTCAGTGATAAAAAGATGTTAACTCTAAACTTTGGACTGCAAACCTTCTTTCCACATGAGCATCTCCACTTCATACTCATCCTTTTTAACAAATTTCATAAAAAATCCAACAAAAAATGAAAGAGAAGTTAAACAGACAAACATTTGTGACAGACATTTAATGATAAAAAGAGGCATAACTCTTCAAAAACATCTAAATAAAAAATTCCTTTTTCCACATATGCATCGTCACTTCAATTCTTCACACCAAATTTCATAAAAATCTGATAAGAAATGCTGGAGTCAAACAGACAAACATCTGTGACAGATTTTAACAATCAAAATTCGGAAAAACTTGCAGAAATGAATATTCCTTTCCACATGCACATCTACACTATATACTCATACTTCATACCAAATTTCATAAAAATCTGACATGAAATGTAGGAGGAGTTAAGCAAACATACATTTGTGACATTCAACAATAAAAAGGGCCATAACTCAGGAAACAAAAATCAAAAATCCTTTCCACATTCACATCTACACCTCATACTGATACTTCACATCAAATTTTGTGAAAATCACAAGAAAAATAGGAGTTAACAAGTATGTATGATGGATGGATTGACAGACTGATGCACAGATGGATGGACACCCTTTCAATATCTCCCTCCCAACTTTGTTGGCAGGGGATAACAAGAGATTGCGCTAGAGGTGCTGGCATACCCCTGCTGCTGCGAAATTGAAGAATGGTCACCATAATATGATACATGTCTGTAAGATCATGCTAGATATCGATATAAGATTTTATTATGATCTGATCACTATCATCTGAGTTATAGACTGGTGCGGACAAAATTGAACCTTTTCTATAAGTCCCATTTGGATGGTGCAGACTGCAACTTGATATGTACCTGAAGAGCATGACATGCTTGACATTTTTATTAGATTTTACAGCTGTAGGTTTTTAAATTTCTTGTTCGGTTTCGGTTTTGGTTTTTCAGGTGGAGAAAAACCTCGGTTCGGTTCGGTTTTCGGTTTGTTCATGAGGCCAAGTAAAATTCAATAAAACTCATTCTTATGTGCGGAGTCATGACTGAATGGTAGTAAAATTGAGTGAAACTCAATGAATGCCCGAAATAAGCTATAATACATGAAGAATCAGGAAGGCCAATATAATAATTACCTAAATATACAGAACTTTTATTGTGCTTGGCCATTTTTCGAGGTCTGATACCTACACGCAACTTGAGGAAAGCTGCAACACAACTAAACTGAAATGTCGGAAATTCACAGAATGTAGCCTTCCCAGAGTAGTGAGAGTACCCAGACACTGCCATTGGCAGTGTCTGGGTACTCTCACTACGCTGGGATGGCTACATTCTGTGAATTTCTGCAGCAAGAGAGTATTTAATAAAAAAGAAAAACCTTAGATTACGGGATGTCGACGGTTTCAGTTTCGGTTTTTTAAAAAAACTAAAAACCTCGGTTCGGTTTCGGTTAACCTACAGCTCTATTAGATTTCATTAACTGCTACATTTTTCTTGACCACAAATTTCATTTCATCATATATTGCTTGGTTACATTTGATTGGATAGTGGCAATAGGCACTATCCAATCAAATGTGACAGAGCAATGTGTCATCAACAATGTCTGCTTCTCACCGGGGTTAATATGAAACCTCCTGTAACAGAGTGTAGGTATTATAGTCACAACCTGTGGTATTTCATAAAGCCCAAATATGGGCTTCCTGCACATTACCAGTGCTACCAGGTCTAACCACTATAATCTGAGTTATGGACTTGTATGGACATACAGACAGTCGTATGGACAGACAGGTCCAGCTCAGACTACGACACTTTTTCAAAAAGTGGAGGAAAAATTAAGTTCCACCGTTTAAAAATTAATGTTACTTGAAACTCAGTTAATCTCAACTCACATTTACCATAGTAAACAAGAGATTGTCACTTGGAACTGACTATGGCCCCAATGTGGCAATGACCTTGATCTGTGACCTTGACCTCCATCGAACAAAAATAAATTTTGTGCAAGACACATCGTCTCCCCATAAACAACATGTAGGCCAAGTTTTAACAAAATTCAATGAAGCATCTCAAGAGTTAAGGAGCGGAAACGAAAATCTTCCTGATGGACAGCCACACAGACGGACAGACAGATGGAAATTTCAAAAACTATATGTCCCCGAAAAACTTTTTCGGGGGACATAAAAAACAGTACTCCATTTCCAGGAGTTTCCACAAAAATCAAATAGCCAGTTTGCCTGTGGAAATATTCAATTAATAGGAATATCCAGTTAATTTGAATTTTCCTGTATTCCAGTCATGGAGCTTTGTCAAACAAGATTTAATAGAGTAGTTGTCTATCTTGCATGTACTAAGGTCAAATGGGTCTATAAACTTAGGAAATTCCCTGGTTATCAGAGGAATTCAATAAATCATATAATTTTTTAATCAAGTAACAGAAATTCACTCTATAACCAAAAACAATTAATAGATCAAATTTGTACTGAAAGTATGGTAAAGGTTTTGGTATTTAGAACTATATGCAATTAACTGGCTTATTCGTTCAAGAGATATTTAGTAAAATAGGCTACACTCTAATCATCACATATTTATTTATTGATTGGTGTTTAAGGTGACTTTCAGCATCCTTGGTTATATTATGTCCACAACAAACAAATTAACTGGTTGAGAACTCAATTATTTTTCAATGGTGATTTGAAACATGGGTATTTTTTTTTTTCGAAGATACCAGCTACCAGCAAAAGTAGCCTTAGTTTAGTGAGATTTAGTTCATACATGGGTTTTTTGTAATTTATTGGAGAGTGCCAACAGGCACTCTCCAATAAATTATAACCAAACAATGCCATATAAACAAAATGTTTCTTCTACTGCTGAGCAATCAACAAGCTAATAAATCCAGCATTTTTCAATAAGGCCATGACAGTGGCTTCTGGCACTCGACCAGTTAAGTCAAGTTTGACCAATCGTTTATACCTGTGCTGTCCACTTTAAGAGGACTTCCATCCAAGCATAGGTTACTGGGTCCTATTTTACAAGTAAAGTAGGACTTGTTTACCACATGAATATAACACGTACCTCTTGGTATGTATATATGAAAATCATACAGGATTATGGTATTGTTGGAGTATTCAGGTAATTCTGATATTAAGAAAATATTTATGCTCAATTTCATCACTGTTGAAATGACCTTTGGGTTTTGTGTAGAAAATAGTATCATTTATTTAAATTCCTGTATGACCTACTGCTTTTATTATTATTTATTATTTTAGTTTCTCAGTAAGTTGCAATTTTCCTCATTCTAGAAGGCACAGTTTCAACAACACTGATTGCTTAATTTAACTGGTAAAGTCAGCTGGTAGAGCGCATAATCAATATTAATCCTCAGAATTTGTTCACAGGGGTTTTGCCTTTTGACAATTTATTGTACAGTGCTATAGGCACTACCCAATAAATTTTATCAAGACACAACCAGATAGACAATATACTTTTCTTTCCAAGGGAATATTTTTTATTTATTGGGGTTTAATGATAGTTTCAACCACCAGAGTCATATCATGTCAGACAATTTTATGGATGGAGGAAGCAAGAGTACCTGAAGAGAACCACAGAGCTGCTTGAGTGACTTGTTGTTATTTATTATTTATTTATTGCTGCATAACCCTTTGAACTCTAGTGGTATCTTCCATGCCAGTTCAATGACAGCAGTTAGAAGAGTCCATGTTCCCTATTTGGGGTAGACCAATCAATATTTTCAACGTGCAGCCTTGGTCTACCCCACACATTTACCAGCCATTTGAACAGCCATCCTATTTAATGATGTTATGACGTATCATTTCCTGGCCGGAAAAGCGGCCGCTAGGGTTCAAAGGGTTAATGCCACACCAGTAGACAAGGCTATATCAAGATGAGAAAATGGTAGAAAGTAATCATGTCAGTTATGAAGTAAAAAAGACTAATAAAAATATGAAATAAGTACAATAGAAATGTCAAAAACAGGAGTGGTTTGAATAGAAATGAGTGATGATACAAGAAAGGTGAATACATAACAAATCAACCTGATGAATTTGATACTTTAAGAGTCTAGTTTAAAAGAAGAAAAACAATTTTAAAATTTATTAAAAAGGTTGATTATTTAAAAGAAATGAGAAAATTTTGTGCAGGCTCGTTTGATAAAATAGATTTCTTAAAGATCCCACAGTGAAATCCTGGCCTCTGGCATGATTAAAATCCCTGCAATGCAAAAGAATGTGCTCCATTGTCAATACCTGTTGACAAGGAACACACTCTGATCACATAGTTGTTGGGTACACAGGCAGGGTTAGCAGTGGTTGATGATATGAGTACCACTGAAGTGCAGTATTCCTTAGCACACTGTGTCACCAGGCTCCCACTTGTGCAATTGGGATTAACTCTCTACTCATTACGTGTACGCTCCCTGTAAAACACTGGTAATCGACTCCCCACTAACTGCTCTATGAGGTGGGGTATCAAAACCCAACCACGTGACTTCAATAAGACGTACTATCAGTTATAATTAGCACGAAGTGTTTCCCAGTGTTGTGACAAGGTTATGCTTCCAACCCAAAATAGGACCTCCAAACATCATTTCTCTGCAAAACGGCTGTTGATAATTAGGGAAAAAAGTGCATTGCTCCCAAACTACACAAATAAAAATAAAATTGTTAAAATTTATTTCGAAATATCGTACAAAATGACTTTTGAGGGCAGTTTCGATCTTGCATGAATATTTGTGAAGACCTTCTTGTTACTTTTTGTCGATGTCGGTGTTTCTTTGATCCCGTAATTTTTGGATACCAATTAGCACATTTTTCCAACCAGTCGGGCAAATATTATTTTTAATATCATAGGGAAATTTTAAAAAAGCATTTCGTTTCGAATATATTGAGTAACAAGAGGCCCCAAGGGGCCTGAGGGCGCTCACCTGACATGGTGGCCTAAATATCAACCCAGAGAATTGATTTCAACAAGTTGCATCTGCTCCTCCTAAGAAAAGCTAAAACCAAATATCCAAAGATTCTGACCAGTGGATCTAAAAAAAAAAGAAGATTTTTAAAGAATATTCCTCATATTGAACTAAGTTATAATTCGGGCTCCCACAGGGAGCCCATATATGAAACCAGGGACTTGGCTTTAACAAACTTGAATCTCACCCCTCTAAGGATGCTGCACATCAAATATCAAAACATTCTGACTGCTGGATCTGAAGAAGAAGATTTTTAAAGAAAATTCCTCATTTTGAACTAAGTTACAATTCAAGCTCCCACAGTGAGTCCAAATATGGACCTATGGACATGGTTTGAACAACTCGAATCTCACCCCCCTAAGGATGCTGCATACCAAATATCAAAACATTCCAACTGCTGGATCTGAAGAAGATTTTTAAAGAAAATTCCTCAGTTTGAACTAAGTTATCATTCGGGCTCCCACAGTGAGTCCAAATATGGACCTAGGGACATGGCTTGAACAAACTTGAATCTCTCCCCCCTAAGGATGCTGCATACCAAATATCCAAACATTCCGACTGCTGGATCTGAAAAAGATTTTTAAAGAAAATTCCTCATTTTGAACTAAGTTATAATTTGGGCTACCACAGTGAGCCCAAATATGAACCCAGGGACTTGACTTGAACAAATTTGAATCTCACCCCCTCTAAGCATGGTGCATACCCAATGTCAAAAGATTCTGCCTGCTGGATCTTGAGAAGAAGATTTTCAGAGACATTTGCCTGAAATGCACTAAGTTCGAATTCGAGCTTCTATAGTGAGCCCAAATATAAATCTAGGGAGCCGATTTGAACAAACTTGAATCAGATCTACCCCACAATGTTGCATACCAAATATCAAAAGATTCTGCCTGCAGGATCTGGAGAAGAAGGTTTTTTAAGAAATTTGCCTGAAATGCACTAAGTTTGAATTCGGGCTTCTATAGTGAGCCCAAATATGAATCCAGGGGGCCGATTTGAACAAACCTGAATCAGATCCACCCCACAATGTTGCATACCAAATATCAAAAGATTCTGCCTGCTGGATCTGGAGAAAAAGATTTTTGAAGAAATTTACCTGAAATGCACTAAGTTCGAATTCGAGTTTCTATAGTGAGCCTAAATATGAATCCAGGGGGCCGATTTAAACAAACTTGAATCAGATCCACCCCATAATGTTGCATACCAAATATCAAAAGATTCTGCCTGCTGGATCTGGAGAAGAAGATTTTTGAAGAAATTTGCCTGAAATGCACCAAGTTTGAATTCGAGCTTCTATACTGAGCCCAAATATAAACCCAGGGGGCCGATTTGAACAAACCTGAATCAGATCCACCCCACAATGTGGCAAACCAAATATCAAAAGATTCTGCCTGCTGGATCTGGAGAAGAAGATTTTTTAAGAAATTTGCCTGAAATGCACTAAGTTTGGAATTCAGGCTTCTATAGTGAGCCCAAATATGAATCCAGGGGGCCAATTTGAACAAACTTGAATCAGATCTACCCCACAATGTTGCATACGAAATATCAAAAGATTCTGCCTGCTGGATCTGGAGAAGATTTTTGAAGAAATTTGCCTGAAATGCACTAAGTTCGAATTCGGGCTTCTATAGTGAGCCCAAATATGAATCTAGGGAGCCGATTTGAACAAACTTGAATCAGATCCACCCCACAATGTTGCATACCAAATATCAAAGGATTCTGCCTGCAGGATCTGGAGAAGAAGATTTTTGAAGAAATTTGCCTGAAATGCACTAAGTTCGAAATCGGGCTCCTATACTGAGCCCAAATATGAACCCAGGGGGCCGATTTGAACAAACTTGAATCAGATCCACCCTACAATGTTGCATACTGAATATCAAAAGATTCTGCCTGCTAGATCTGGAGAAGAAGATTTTTTAATCTTTTTCCCATTGCCTACAGTGTTAAAAAGTGCTGGCTCAGCACTTTTTCCAAGTCCTGAAAAAAGTACCTTGTGATCAAACCGATAGGGATTTTTTTTAACCACTCTATTCTACTGGATAAAAGTAAGCTTTATACAAAATAAGAATTCTCTGTGCCGTGTAGTTTTGGAGATATGGCAGTTTTAAGGTTTTTCCTATTTTTAGCTCCCGAGGTTCCCACAGGGTAATGAGAAAATTTTTTTTTGCATCAATCAACTACTTATAACCCATTATCATCTCATATCAAATTTGGTTCAAATCGACCTCACGGTTCTGAAAATAGAAATTTTAGGCGTGGCCAAATTTTTTGCCCCTCCCATAACGAAGGCAAATAATGCCTGACAAACTTCTCTTGAACAACCTTGATTCTAAACCTCAAAAGGACTCTGTATACCACATATCAAGTCACTGCTACTGGTGGTTCATTAGAAGAAGATTTTAAAAAGAATTTGGCCATTTTTTCCCCACACCTCTGCTCAATATGAGCTGAAACCTAGTTTGGATAAAAATCAAAATGCCCTTATATAACCCCTACTCACATGAAATTTCATTAATATGCGGCCAGTGGTTTGAGAGAAAAAGGCCCAAACACCACCTTCACGACAGACGACAGACAACAGACGACTGACGACGGACAAAAAGTGATCAGATAAGCTCACCCTGACTTTCAGTCATGTGAGCTAAAAATCAGTGCGATTTTGTCCTTGAATTTTTACAATCCGACTATTATTAGCAAAGTTACGCCAAAAATGGAAATAATAAAAAAAATCTCATTTGCAACAGGTTGAAGAACCTTTCAAAAAGAGTCATTCAAATACACACCGTTTTTATTCTGCAGTGGTAGACATATTCCGGGCAATGAAAAAGAACTTTACACAATTTGGTTGCGTTTCCAGGTATTCGCATGAAGGACAGCTGACGTCGACTTAACAGGTTGAGAACAACATAGTTTCGTTACCCACTATACGGGCCAAATTACCAGAGTTATTAGACCACAGACGTCTGGAAACCTGATCTAAATCACCCCTACCTCAAAATACCTCATTCTTATATGCACCCCCCCCCCCCCGAAAAATACAATACACAGATCTGTGTGTTATTTATTTTGGAAGTGTGTGGGGGGGGGGGGGGGGGCATATATAAGAGGGAGGTGTGACGTTGGGGGTGATGTGATATTAATCAGGTCTCCAGACATCTGTGGTTAGACTAGGCAGTGGGACCTGGGGGGCGGGATGCACAGAAGCTCCGAATGACAACATCCCCTTTAATCCGAGGATGATATACAAAATTTCTCAATAAAAAAATAAGCGTTCAACGGGTAATGTTGGATTTCAAGGTGTGCAGAGAACGAGCCGGTCCATTGCAAACTCGCCCCAGTGACGCGGCAAAGCATCTATGTTTTACAAGGCAATGTTCCCACTTAACTTGGCGGGGCAAAAATATAAAAAGAATACCCAAAAGATGGGTGCAGAATGTTAATCTGCCCCCCCCCCCCCACCCCCCCCAAAAAAAAGTAAAAGTTCTTGGTAAAAACAAATGCAGTGGAAGACCAGTCGGGTATAGATATCATCCGACTGGTTGGTTGGTTTGGGGGGGGGGCTAAGTACAAATTCAATGGAGGCAGAGAGCCAACTGTTATAGGCCTACCATCTTGCCATCAGAGGGTGCAGTTGTGTAGGCCAACCCCACAAACATTTAATGTCTGTGTTTCTGTCTCCTAATGTTCAGTGTTGCTGTAAGCTTACTATTTGTGGGCCTAGGCCTATTAAAAAAAATCCCAGTGAACTTGGGTGGGGTGGGAATCTTACACAGCATCAAGTGGGATATGCAAGTGTGATATAGGTATTGCTCCTCGCCGTATGGGGCGGAACAAAATTTCCTGACAGACCAAAATAATTTTCAGACTGATTTCAGATGTGGAACCAAATTTGATAAACAAACCGCGCGTGCACCTACATATCAGTTCCCGGATGTAAGATGGTGCTTTGCTGAAATCGTCTATTATGATTGAATAACACATGGGGTGAGAAATCTGAGTTAAATCCTCTCCAACACAGTTTCGTCCAGCATGCGGTTCGACCCATTGTTCAGGTGAACAGAATATTCTTTTACATTGAACCATGCAGGGCCTTTGAAACATTGTGGATGACCAAGACTGCAATTGTGAATATCCTGGAACCCATTAACGGTACATGGAGAGAAATTCTAAACAGAAACACTTACAGAGTGGAATTTTCACACATATATCGTCTTAACCCATGTGAAAGAAGCATTTCATTGAACTGAGTGTCCTTTGAACGACAACCTACTGTCCATCTGCAGAAATATGTTGTGTTCGGTGTACCTTTTCCGCAAAAGCTGAGAACATATTTTGTGAGTGAAAACCTCACTCCTTGAGTGTTTTAGCAGAGACCCTTCTTTATGTGGCAAGGTGGGACGCAATGTGTCTGAATGTATCTGAGATCAGTTAAAAATTATAAATTGGCAGAATTTGGGAGAGTTTTCAGTTTCCCGTCTGAAATCAGCAAAATTAGAAGAAACATGTACATATATTTTATATTTTGTTAAAAAGTGTTGCGTATAGCTTGAGGTTTGTTGCTTTGGATCACTGAGAAAAGTAGATCCAGGCTGTTGTAATATAACTGAATATAACACAACACTTAACATGATCAATTATTGAGTTCTCGCGGCAGCAATAAAATTTGGTAGCAATAACATTTCCTAATCCGAACTAATCCTTTAATTACCCTTCCAAAGATGTAAAACAAGAGCTGACAATAGCTACTGATTGTTTCTGAAACAGCCTCTGATCGCAATGAAAACATTGACTGGTGACAATAGATAAAGCTTCAGTTACTCCTATGAAGTTTATTCTTTTGAGATTTCCAACATCAGAAGATGGTTAAATTGAATTACAATTATGTATATCTATATACTTTTATATTTGCAGTGCGACTTGTAAAGAAAATTTTGTTTCTAACATTCGACCTACCATTTAACAATTTTATTAGCACTACGACAAATAGTGAAATTATTTTGAATCTATTTATAGGAAAAGACAGCGCTCGTGTGGTGTTTTCCAACAAATAGTTGCAACACAATGAGCAAAAATTCAATTTCTAACATTCGGCCTGTCACTTAAGTTAACCGTGCACATGTATATCAGCACAACAAAAAAGCCCTGGGCCGATTTAATCCGTGAACCGACTTAGGGGCATACCTCAGTTGCTGACTTTATTTTTGGCCGACTTCTCCCATGGGCAACTTCATTTGGGGACGACTTCCACCATTTAACTCTTTGTAGACTTTATACACCACAACAACAATTTTTTTTGCGACAATTTATTGGAAAACATCCAGCTGTGTTTTAAATAGATAGTTGCAAAAAATGAGAAAAAAAAACAATTTCTACAGCCCTGTGTCTTGCAGCACACTGAGAGACCATGTGTTCGAGTGTTGTTTTCTTAATACTGGATAGCTGTCTTTTCCACCTAAGATCGCCGTATGTACATGTGCCAAGTCGACGTCCAGTAAGAGCAGGCTTCGACACCCTTATAGTTTAAAGTCCCCCCCCCACCCCATAAATAACAGATGTACCTCCCACCCCACCACATGTCGGGGATCACATGTCACCTATTGCAGAGATAGGCCTACTGACACCACCTCTAGTTCCACAGAAAGTTAAAATTTATTTTTCAGCATAATTATGCCATTGCTGGAACGCAATTTAATTTGAGTGCATTCAAAAATGGAAACCGGACATTGCAAATAAAATCACTAAAATTATTTTCAACAGTATTAATATGGGCAGATCATAAGCAGTCATAACTGAAATAGAAGGCGATCAATTGCACCTCGATTTGTTGTCAGTCTTTTTTGTGTTGATGATGTAAATATGTGTTGAATATTTTTAGTCGATAACTCGAAATAAATCATAAAAATGAATTTATTTTCTTTATACATTATTACATTAACCCATCGGAACATCCTGAGGCTGAAGAGTGCCAGACCCGGTGAGGACGAAAAGCACGGGGTTGAAAAGCGCAAAACTTAAAGCGCGGACCAAATCGGCCAAAAAGCGTTGATCCGGGCAGTACTTTTTACATGATTCTGTTTCAAAATATAGTTTATGACTCCTAACGGAAACTAGCTCAGACCCTCAGACTAGTTGCAAAGGAGGGAGCATAAGCTATATTTCAGAAGCAAAGGTGTAGGCTTTTGTGCAATAATCTGGACAGTACTGCTGAACTGTTGGGTAAAGGGTTGACAGATAAACCATTTATCTAACCTTAGTTAAAGTAGAAGACAGCAGTTGTCAAAATATTTTTTGCTTCCAAAACACAGCTTATGACCCCTGACTGAAATGGACGCTACACGCTCATTTCAATCAGAAGTCATAAGATATGCTTTGGAAGCAAAAAATTAAGCTAAAATCCTAAAAAAAAAATGGGAATGACGAATTTCGTGTATAGCGCTGGCCGATTTTTACAGCTATGTCAGGTGAAGTGCTAAATGCAAAAATGAATATTACCCAGTAATTAGACTTGAATATTTCTCCATTTGAACTTTATATGCCAAGATTATTTTAATGTGTTTTTTTGTTTTTGTTACAAATTACAATTAATTGAAAAAATTGATATAGATGCATTCCCAATAAATTGTAAAAATACAGATTAAATTTCAAAAAGATATTTAATAACATTTGATAAATAAAAGTTGTCAGAAAGGTTATAAACAACAAGCGAATTGGATGGTTTCGCGCGCCGAAGGCGTGCAGGGACGGTTTGGGGAGCAAGCCCCTTTTGACCCTCTCTGACAGTTTAGCGTCGTTTATGCCGTTGTTTCTTCTTTTTGGGTGGAGGTGGCTGGGAAGGAGAGACTGTAGTGGTTGTTAGTGTAGTTGGGCTGTTGATGATGGAGGACTGACTATGGTGGAATGGTCGGGTCCTTGCTGCTTCAGGAGTGCTGTGGCTGGTGCTGTGGCTGTTGCGCTGTTCTAGGAGTGCCATCGTGGTCTTGGTGCGATCCTCTGACTCCTCCCGTGTTGTCCTGATTTCTTCCCTTAGGCTGCATAATTGCTGTAACAATATCTGTGCCTGTTCCTGATCCGGAAAGGGGGTTGAAATTGGAGAGGGAGACTTCTGAGAGCCAGTTTCCATTTCTGTCTCTGACTCGCTGGTGACATCGCCATCCTCCAGGTTGCCCCTCAAAGGAGAGGCATCTGGGGAGTGGATGGGAGTCACAGGAGTTGGAGGGGAGGAAATAGTAGTGGCCTCCTCCGTCTTCTCTTCCGCCTTCTCTTCCTTCTTCCTTTTCAGGAACGTTTCCAGCCGCCGGGCATTCCAGCGCCTGGTGGATGGGCTCTTTTTCTTCTTACTCTTCTTCTTTTCAGGGCCAGGTCCAGGCTTCTTCGGGTGAGGACCAGTGTGAAAGGGGTTCCTCTCACAAACACCTCTCCCCGAAGAAGGTGTGGTGGTGTTGTTCTCTTCAATGATAAACTCCAAGCTCAGATGGACTCTCTTGCCTGTCTCCTGGACAGTCCAGGTGACAGAGCAAGAGACACCCAGAGCTGAGATGGTTTTAATGAGTCTTGCTGGTAAATCCAGTGTGTCCATGATTACTATTCAAGGTGGCAAGGTGTTCACACTCTGAAGTCAGAAGTGTGAATGAATGGAAATGTAAGTGTGGAAGATAAACAACATCTCAAAAGTGTTATGCTTTATCAGACCACTGCTGGAAAACCCCATTAATTAGCTCTGCCCACTCATAAAACATTCCTCTTTTAACCCTTTACCCAACGTAACGGCCAAAACCGGCCAGCGCTACTCTAAAAAATCGCCAATTAATTTTCATTATTTTTTCATTTTTTGTCTCCAAAACATAGGTTATGACCCCTTGTTGGAACGAGCTCGTCGAGCTCGTTCCAACGAGGGGTCATAACCTATGTTTTTGAGACAAAAAATGAAAAAAAATAGTTATTCAAGAATTTTTTTTCCAAGTGTCGTCTGCTTTTCATGTTAGGTAAAGGGTTAATAGACACAGAGATCTTAATTGAACCGGATTAACAGTGACTGCATTATGTAATCATATGTAACAACTGGGGTAATTTGGAAGACTACTTTTACAGGGACTGTACACGTAATGTTAACAAATCTGTTGCATCTGCCCATATTAATTTCCACCTCAATCTATTGTGATTTCTGCAATTCATCTATAATATGGATGAGGAGTGTGTGATTCCATGACTCAGTGATTCAGTCCAGCTTAAAATTGATATGCAATGCAACTAGAAATTTTCTGCCACATGTGTGGGGTTAACCATTCTGGGATGGGTCAGCTGCTAGTATTTAATTATATGGCCTGTAGTTGAATAACACCAGACTGAATGTTATCAGTTAAAACTTATGTAAGACACATGAAACTAATCTGATAAATGTTATCTCCCCGGTTTGTTTATCTGATTTATCAGATTTGTTTATTTTATGATATGCATTATTCAAAACTTTGAAACCTTTCTTAGTATTCTTTGATAAATAGTATTTGAGAAAAAACAACTGATGCAAGGCCTTTATCAGTTTGTTTTTTTATTTTGAGAATAAAAGTAATAATGCATACACATATGTTCACGCCTGGCATTTTCAGGAGAGCGATTTATTCGCTCGCCTACTGCTCGCCTTAAAGAAATTGAGGAGGGCGAAAAATAGCTGTCCTAGCCTTAGAAAGTAATGATTACCACAACAGCCTATTCCTAAAACACACAGGTTTTCAGATCTCTGCCATGTTAGTGGTTTCTGCAATATGGCCACACTGCCCCTCCCACACCTCTGAGCCTTACCAAGGCCCAGAGGTGTGGGAGGGGCAGTGTAGCCATCTCACAGAGACTACCTGGTTAGCAGCACCAAATAAAATGTACAAAGCCCACTTGGCAGAATTCATCAACAGTACAACTTCATTTTGCCACTTTTAGCTTTTGTAAGCTTGAGGAAAGCTAATTGCTCCCCTATTGTGAGTAGAGTGATTTTTAGCCCTCCTGCATTTTTAAGAATGCCAGGTCAGTATGTTGTAGAGCAATATAATCTTGACAGAAAGGTGTTTCAGCATACCCAATATAACCTGGACAGCACAGTATTTCGCTATATCCCAAATTATACAAGGATGCAAACCGTATTGCAGCTTATGGTTGGGCAATTCAGCATTTAATGTATATACTGACCTAACTGAAGCTTAACTGACCAGTCCATAAGCTGCTATATGGCTCACAACCTCAAGTAATATTAATTAAATATGGCCTCCTTATCACCAGTTTTGGAATTGGGAATCTACCTGTTTGTGAAGTGTGAATGATGTGTAGAATGAGGGATACTAATGCCTCTCATCCAACATAGAACAAAAAACCTTGAAACAAAGCGTTGCACATGGATGATAATTTCCGCATTACTTGCCTAAAAAAAGTCAAAAAGTAAACTTCGTCATTTTTCAGTAATGGTAAGTGAAACTGTGAAAATTGGTTGCAGAGTGAATTCTTGATAATACAAAAACAAATTAATGATATTTGTGGACAATTCCCCAAAAACCTTAATAAATAAATACAGTGGAACCCATTTAATTGTTAATTTAATATAACTTCCAAACACAAAACCATTTACCATACTTTATACCATTTATACCATATATTATAATATATATTCAATTAATAGAGTTTTTCAGTTAAGAAATATCCAGTTAAGTGGGCACAACTGTATTTCAGTCTTGCATACAGCAGTATCTCTTCTCATGAGAATTGTTTGAAGTTTTACTAACTCCTCTACCCACGTATGGGCTGATTGAGCTAAACGTTCTGCTTGGAATCCTGGGGTAGAGGGGTTTGTTAAAATGTACACAGGTTCAACAGTTTTATTGCATTTATTGGCTTTAATGCATTCCATGGAGAACACATACTGTTACTAGGCATTTAGAATATGTTTCTGAAGCAAAACAATGAAAAATAATTCAGGAGAACAGTTTGCTCACCTACTGTACTAACCTGAGAATAAGCCCATGGGGTGTGTGAGGGCAAAAGTATTTTTTTATTTTTGAGAGGTCAAGCCTGCAGGAGATTTGGGGCACAAAGCTGAAACAAAAGTTATGTGACTTGGTCTATCCTATTACGTGACGAATTAGCTACATACACCTCCATAATTTACAAACTGAACTTTTGAAAAAAAAAAAAAATTATTTTATGTTATCTCCTCCAACAAGTATGGTATATGGATATTTAATACCTGAATGATGTTCCTTTTAATTTACGCAATTTGTTGGTCAATAAAATTTTTAATGACACAAGAACATGCTTCAGTGAGATATATCCTTATTTCAAACAGAATTTTAGAAAACTATGCCGCTTTTATTCAGTTATCACTAGGAACCATAATGCGACCTGGTTTTTATTTTAACTCGATTCGCAAAGTAGAGTGTTTAAATTTATTGACTCTCAAGTTTAATTATAAGGAATGATCATTTGTTTCTGTCTATTTCTTGAGTTATGAACCCCCAAAAACAAAAGGCCAAACATAGTGTAAATGGGCAAATAATAAACTTTGATATCATGTGCATGGGTAACAGGTTCTTTTTCATTGTAACAACTTACCAGCATGGTTGTCCTCGATATTATCATTCCAAAGCCAGTGTCTGAGCTTATTTACAAGAAGGGGACTCGGAAACTGAGCTAGGCTGGCTTATTTTTTATTATTGACTTAATCACAGGTCAGTATGGTAAGTAGCTCCCAGGGCAGTGATTTTTTGTCACACTGGATTTAAAAAAAAAAGAAGCAAGCCTGTTTTGATATCAAAGCAAATAGACTCGGTGCTTTAGTTTATTTTTTCCACATCATTGCACTTGAAGGTTCATTTTCAATTTTGTTACTTGAATATAGCCTTAATATCAGACAGCATCTTCATTATATATGGTGGGTATTAAAATGGGTCTGTCGAACTTCATCAATCTTATCTCAGTTGTGATTGATAGTCAGTATGAGTTACTGTTCTTTGAATAATGATGTCATTGATTTTGGCACAAAAACTTGTAAACTACGCAAAAGACATACTCATGTCTGATTGAATGCAATCTAGGATTTCATGGCAGATAATCTATTTTATGTGAAAGGAATTAACTTTTTCATTCTGCATAAAAACTGTAGGAATTGAGTTTGGGTATGTATAATTTGATTTTGTCTATTTTCTTTCCTTGTCTTGACATTTGGATCATCTGACTGTGTAACCAAGCCATTTTTTACATTACTTTACAAAGAAGTTACATTATAATAAACTTATTATCCGGCTGTTACACGTTTCAGGTCAATTAACTAGTTTGATGAGAATTCTATATTTGGGCTTTATTGGAAAGTGTTGCAAGCACATATTTTAGATTTAAGAAATCATTTAAAAAAAAACCTTTTTGTAATTATGTGATTTTGGTAGTGGATGCCTATTCATCAAATATCCACTTAGTCAGTGAAAAATATTCAATTAACAGGAGTATTCAATTAACCAAAATTGTATCATTGTTCCTACTTGATGGTGATAAATTAAGTCCAGTGAAACCCTGTTAATCAATTTCTGTATTGAGGTTTAATGACACTTTTGACAGCCTGGGTGGAGGAAGTCGGAGTACACAGAGAGAACTGCTGTGCAGTGGCGAGCAACTATCATACCTCCCAATGTATGAACTCCACACAAACAGGGTTAGCATTGGTTGAAGACAAGTGCATCATCGACATGCAGTATACTCTTGGTACACTCTGCCACCATGTCCCCACATGGGCAATCAGGATTAAGTGCCTTGCCCAAGGACGCAACACAGTTACTGCTGCATAGGATTGAACCATGATACTTTGCAAGTGAAAATAATTCAGTTAACTCCTAGCACTCTGGTAGTACAGTAGAACCAGAGTCTTGAAAGACCACCCTTTTTGCCATGCAAAACTGGTCTCGCAAAACAGGTGGTCTCTCATGACAGGTTCATTACAGAGTAAAACAACCAAATGGTACAAGGTCATAGCGGTCTCCCACGACAGGTGGTTTCTCATGACAGTGGTCTCAAAATAGGTTTTTGCTGTATTTCAAATTTTTCGTCATGGACTTCATATTGCCCATGCCATATGAAAAACTTAACAAATTGTATCTTGTTTAACAGAGCTCAATGAGCTCTGTTAAAGAAGGTATAATTTTTTAAATTCTCATTTGCATTATAGGAAAAATCTGCTGCTGAAAATTCTGTTATTTTGACATTAGAGTGAAGAGGGTTAACAGTGTATTCAGTTAACAAGGATTTGGTCACCGTCCTGTATTCTAAAAGTTAAACTGAGCATTTATTCTCTTATATATTGTTTGACAGAGCTCATGGAGCTGTGTCAAACAAGATATAATAGATTAAATGTCAATATTGGATGCACTGGGGCCAAGGAGATCTATAAATGGAGGAATTTGGTGATTGTCAGGAAAATTTCTTGACATATTACAAGATTTTTTATTCAATTAACAGGAATTTACTCTATAACCTATATTCAATAAGCAGGTCAAATTTGTTTTGAAAAGTATGGTAAATGGTTTTGTGTTTGGAAGTTATATTAAATTAACAGGGTTATTCAATTAAATGGGTTCCACTGTATTTATTTATTAAGGTTTTTGGGGAATTGTCCACAAATATCATTAATTTGTTTATTAAATATATATTTTTAATGTATTATACATATATATGTATTTCCCAACACAAAACCATTTACCATACCCCAGTACAAAATTGACCTGTTAAATGAATATAGATTAAAGAGTAAACTCCTGTAATTGAATAAAAAATCCTGTAACCTGTTGAGAAATTACCCTAACAATCACTAAATCAACCTGGTATATTGTCCAAGTTAGCCTCACTACATCCAAAACAGGCATTTAATCTACGATATCTTGCTTGACAGAGTTCACAGAGCTCTGTCAAACAAGATATAGTAGAATAAATGCTAGGTTTATCTCTAGAATACAAGGAAAAGTGACATTATCCCTGTTAACTGAATACTCCCATTAACTGAATAATTTTGATTGGCAATGTGGCTATTCAATTAACAGAGTTCCACTGTCCCAATTTTGTTGCAGACATGCATTTCTTCAGGTTTTGTGCTGCAAAACCTTTATTTTGATGTGCAATATCCCTGTGCTATTCAAAGAGTAATCAGAATTCAAAATCAAGACATTTTGTCTAAAAATGTTATTGCAACTTGGATACAGTCTAAGCACTGGTGAGGGAGTGCACAGGTTCATTGGTTATAGGAAAATAGACTTTAAATCAAAAGGCTGAGAGGTTAAATCCTGACCCACACCATCTGTGCCATGTCCTTGGTTATGACCTTTAATCCTGACTGAGCACATAAGGATATGGTGGTGCTGTATACTAAGGCTTACTCCATGTCAATGGTGCACTTACCCTCAAACACTGCTAACTCCACTTTTGCAGGTTGGTTAAGTTGGAGAGTTTGACAGTTGGAGAGTCTTGGCAGTTGCTTGCCACTTTTCAGTGATTCCCTCCAGGAAATCTGGCTTCTTCCGTCTGCAAAACTTTCTGACACGATATCACCCTGGCTGTTGAATGTGTCATTAAACCCCAATAAACAAACAAACACTAGTGAGTGATATCGCAAAAATAAAATTAGTGATATTGAAAAGAAGAGGACTACTACAGATCCAGAGATTCTTTTAGGTGTCTACAAAGGCTGAATATTGGTGGGATCCTTTTCAAATGGCAATTAGGCATAATTTTTTGCAATTTCCAACACAAAATTTCCCAGTCTCAATCCCCACTCAAACAAAATTTAATGCACAATTGGTGCCCTGAACTGGGTAGTCATAAGGCCTTAGAAAACCGCTGGTTTTCTGAGGCCTTATGGCCACCCAGTTCAGGACACCAAATGTGCTTTAAATTTAAATCACTTACCTAACAAAGTTTATCTGGAAAGTGTCTAAAGTCTGAATTCAAAAGCAAATGACAAGTTCTTCTTTAATAGACTGTTATAGTACAAGTACAGTTTAAAAGAGACTACAGAGAATGGAGTGAACATGACTGTTTGTTATAAAAAAAAATACCTGTGGTATGTATGCAGTTGCTGAGGTATCAGTCTTTATGTTCTCTGTTCAATTTAAATGTAAAATGTCTTAATCTTTGTATGTTTCTTTCCCTCATAAACAAATTCCCAATTGGAGCCTCCACAACACAAATTTTCCTAGTGGCAAGGACCCTGGACCCTTTCCAAAGTGGGCAGAAGAGGTTTATAGCAGGTTGAAGTAATCAGTTCAGTTCCCCGACCTTTAGCACTGGGACAGTTTCAGAAACTGTATATACAATGTAGAAACATTTTATTTGATTTGACGATATGGCCTTAGTGTCAAAGGGCAAGTCTCCATCGAAAGCACTGATAAAACACATGAAAAGATCACATTCATCTTAAATTGCATGGCATTGTAAGAATATATTGATTCCAATGGAATAACAGGAAGACAAACATGTTTGGGAATCAAGAATTAAGGGAAGATCCCGCAAGTTGAATTGGAGGAAATACTGTTGGGATGTTCACACTGGCCTCCAATTACATACCTAGATAATATAAGGGGTGGGGGAAACACTCAATGATCTGGTATTATTATATTTATTTATTTATTGGTGTTTAAGGTCACATATTTCTGCACAATGGCTAATCATGGCCGCGACACTTTTACGGGTGGAGGAAGCCAGAGTACCCGGAGAGAACCACCGAGCAATGGCGAGCAACTGTCAGCTCCCCAACATACGAACTCCACACAAGCAGGGTTAGAACTGGTTGAAGACAGGTGCACCATTGACGTGCAGTACGCCTTAGTACACAACGCCACCGTGCACCCACGTAGGCAATGGGGGTGAAGTGTAATGATCTGGTACCTCACACATCTGAAAAAATGTTGGCCAAATCGACAAAACAGATGTTCTTGTTTATTATTCAACAGATTTTTAAAAAATATTATTAGAAAATATAATTTTTCAGAATACTTTAACCCTTCACCCAACGAATCGGCCACATCCGCCCGCATAATATGCAAATTCAGCAGCTGAAAAAATATTATTTTTCAAAAAATTTCAACAAAGCCATATCCTGTGACCCCTCTTTGGAATGAGCTCATTGAGCTCATTCCAATGAGGGGTCACATAATATGGTTGTGATGAAATTGTTTGAAAAATTAAAAAAATGATATTTAAAATAATAAATTTTGATATCGTCTGCGTTGCGTAAAGGGTTAAAGTGGAAATTAAATGCTTACAAGCCAACACATGGCTCAATTTAATAGTTTATTTTGAAAATATGCAATAATCAGGTAAAGTATTCCATCCAATATTCAGATTAGTGCTAAATGAAATTAAAAAAAAAAATACTGCAGTGTTTTCAAAAAAATAATTGCAGTTTTCCACTTTATCACAGTTTTTCCTTACAGTCACATCGATATTTCTAGGATACAGGGTTATCAGTGTTTCCGCTAAAGATAAAACGTTGGGTCCCTTTTTAAGGAGCTTTGGGGGAAAAGTACTGCTGAAATAGCTGACCGGATATCCAGTTACAAACCAGTTACTAACACAGCCAGTTTAAAAAGCTGCCAGGATAACTCAAACGTTATTTTTTATTTATACCATGCCCACCTATGTTACTACTTGTGAAAAGCTTGTATGTTAAATTTTAGCTTTTAACCCCACTAACTCCACTATTGGTGTAAAGCTTCTACTGCAACTAAAATGTTTTCAATGGGAATTCCATAACAAAAATGCGGGCTATCAGGATACAGTGCCTTGCCCAAGGACACAACGCAGTTACCACTGGCGGGGATTGAACCATGGACGTTTTGGTTTGAAATCCAATGCCGTAGCTGCTGAGTTAACGGACACAGTTGTGGAATGCACCCCCAAAGATACCTGCAGGATGAGAATGTCCCAACACAGAAACAGGATTGCTGGAGTGGAGGCAGGGACGAAAGTGGTGACAGGTAATCGTCTTGAAAAATGACTGAATTTTTTTATTTTTGACTACAAATATCTGCAGGTGAAGATTGAAGCGAATCGAGAGACAAAGATGCGAGTTAGCGTGCCTACTAAATATAGAACACCTGTTGCAGCCAGTCATTATTCCTGAAAGTGGACTGTTCCCATACTGGCTTGGAATCTTCTGTTGACCGTAATGATGCAGTAGGCAATGTTATTTACAGCATAAACCCCATTCAAATCAACTCTGCTGACCTGAGTTTAAATCAAAGAAGATATAATAAATAAATGTTCAGTTTATAACTTGACTAAATACCTGTTACAGTGGAACCCTGTTAATTGAATAGCCGCCACTTTGCCAATGAAAACAAGAGCTGGACTGTCGTCCAGTGCATTCCCCCACGTGGTGTACCGCCTAGTGTGGGCATACCTATGACCAACAAATATTATAGAAAATAATAATTTACTTAAGTTATGAATATTCTTGGACGGACTCACACACGGACGGATGCACAGACGCACACACGGACGTACGCATGTAATCCAGTATAACCCCATTTTCTTCGAAAGTGGGGGTATAATTGTCTAATAAAATAAAAATGAAAGTGTCAATGACACTGTAGCTCAACTTGTCAAGACAAAGACATGTACATGTATAGTATGTGACAAAGCAATGACAAACATCTATGTAATGACCTGATAACAAAGGTACATATAAAGTATTGTAACGGTCTGTACATAAATACTGACCGTTGCCTGTAACAAATGTATAGGTAAAGTATTGTAAAGGTGGATGACAGTCAGATGCTAAACTAGAAAAAAATCTTTGAGTCCCAGAGTGGGTCTGACTGAACCCCAAAATATTTGTTCTCATAGTACAGTGATAACAAAGGCACCCCAAAACACACTCATTCCTGTCCCAAGGGGAAAACAAAGGTACCCAAGAAGTTTCGTGAAGATCAGTTCACAAATATGAGCTGTGTAGAAGTTGTGACAAAAAACTGATTGGACCTAATTTTGGTACAAAATGGCCACTGGCAGCCATCTTGAATCTTGGACCGCACCCAGAAACACTTGTTCTCGTCCCAAGGTGATAACAAAGGTACCCAAAAAGTTTCATAAAGATTGGTTCATAAATACGGCCTCTAGCCTGAGCCGTATAGAAGTTGTGTACAAAAACTGATTAGACCTAATTTCGGTTCAAGATGGCCACTGGCAGCCATCTTGAATTTTGGACCACACCCAGAAACACTCGTTCTCGTCCCAAGGTGATAACAAAGGTACCCAAGACGTTTTGTGAAGATCGGTTCATAAATGCAGACTCTAGCCCAAGCCGTATTGACATGTGTACTTACTGTGTGTAAGTAGCACTGAAAAAATCAAAGTTCATCTAATTTGCATAATTTCTGCACGAGAAAAAAACCCGTATTATACGTGATGTATCCCATGGTACTAAACATTCACACAGAAAATTATTCAAATCAGCGCTTTCATATGGAAGTTCTGTGCAAAAATCTGATTGCACCATATTTTGTACAAAATGGCTGCCATCGGCCATCTTGAATTTCGGACCGGACCCAAAAAACACTCGTTCTCGTCCCACAGTGATAACAAAGGTACCCAAGGAGTTTCGTAAAGATCGGTTCATAAATACGGCCTCTAGCCCGAGCCGTACTGGCATTTGCACTTAAAGTGCTGAAAGTAAGCCCAAAAAACATCAAAGTTAGTCTAATTTGCATAATTTACGCACGAGAGAAAAACCCGTATTATATGTGATGTATCCCATGGTACTAAACATTCATACAAAAAATTATTCAAATCAGAGCTTTCATATGGAAGTTCTGTACAAAAAACAGATTTCTGCATCGTCGGTACAAAATGGTGGCTGGCAGCCATCTTGAATTGCGGACCGCACCCAAAAACACTCGTTCTCGTCCCACGGTCATAACAAAGGTACCCAAGAAGTTTCTTAAAGATCGGTTCATAAATACGGCCTCTAGCCCGAGCCGTATCCAATTGTTGACGGACAGATGGACGATGGGCCATGCCATAAGCTCAAATTTGGCTTCGCCAAAGTTGAGCTAAAAATTATCTGACAACACCGAAATTCATTTTAGTCTTGGGCAATGTTACAATTTAATTGCATACTAAGTTTCATTTAATTCCATAATGATTTACTTAAGTTATGAATATTCTCGTACGGATGG
Source organism: Pictodentalium vernedei (assembly GCA_031216915.1). NCBI lineage: Eukaryota > Metazoa > Mollusca > Scaphopoda > Dentaliida > Dentaliidae > Pictodentalium > Pictodentalium vernedei. Next base: position 412,086,929 of record CM062294.1, on the reverse strand, counting down.
ACGGACGCAATTCAGTACAGCCCCCTCCCCCATTTTCTTTGAAAGTTTTCAACAATTTCCAACAATTTCTAAGTCAAAAGGTATGGTAAATTGTTTGGTGTTTGGAAGTTTTATGCAATGAGGCAGAAGCCTTTGTCATAGGCAAACCGCATGCCATATTTCACAGAAAGGCAATAACCCCAATCCAGTATACCCCCCCACCCTCTAATTTTCTTCGAAAGTTTTCAACAATTTCCTACAATTTCTAAGTCAAAAGGTATGGTAAGTTGTTTGGTGTTTGGAAGTTTTATGCAATGAGGCAGAAGCCTTTGTCATAGGCAAACTGCATACCAAATTTCAGTGAAATCCGATAACCCATACCTGAGATACAGGCTGAATAGACAAATAATGTCTATTTCCTACAATTTCTAAGTCAAAAAAGGGGGGATAACTCTAAAAAGAAAAATGTGAGAAATATCGTTGAATCCTTTTTTTAAAGCCTATACCATAAGCAGTGTTCATGGCAAATTTCATTGCAATAGAACATTCGATACCCGAGATACGGGCTGAACAGACAAAATTTGGCTCAGACGGACACAATTTCTAAGTGAAAAGCAATAAAAAAAAAAATAAAAAAATAACTAGTGTGGGCATACCTATGACCAACAAATAATATTATAGAAAATAATAATTTACTCAAGTTATGAAAGTTATGAATATTCTCAGAAGGACTCACACACGGACGCATGTAATCCAGTATACCCCCATTCTCTTCGAAAGTGGGGGTATTAATTATTCAATTAAGAGGAGTATTCAATTAACATGGATTGTGTCACTTTCATGTATTCTAGAGATAAACTTAGCACTTATTCTATTATATCTTGTTTGACAGAGCTCCATGAGCTCAGTCAAACAAGATATAATAGATTAAATGCCTGTATTGAATGTACTGGGGCCAAATAGGTCTATAAACAGAGGAAAACTAGGGAGAGTCAGTGTAATTTCTTGACAGGTTACAAGATTTTTTATTCAATTAACCAGAGTTTACTCTATAACCTAGATTCAATTAACAGGTCAAATTTGTACTTGAGGTATGGTAAATGGTTTTGTGTTGGGAAATTATATTCAATTAACAGGGTTATTCAGTTAAGGGATATCCAATTAAGTGGTTCTACTTTATTTGAACACTCCTGCTAATCAAATATAATTTTCTACTGGAAAAAGTTGCTATTCAATTAACAGGGTTCCTCTGTTCCAGTAAAATAAAACCTTTCTACCACACTTGAAGTAAACACTTCTTCACTTCCAAGGGCTCCCATAATCATTTTTGATTGGTTATACCCCTTCACACTGATGTCAAAATATCAGAATTTCAAGGAGCAAACGTTTCCTACAATGCAACTTGGAATTTAACCCCTTCTATCTTGTTTGCCAGAGATCAAAGGACCCCATCGTAATGGATTGAATTGATTAAATTCCTTGTTGCATTATGGGAAACATTTGTTACCTGAAATTTTGGTATTTTGACATCCGTGTGTAAAGCGTGAAAGTAGATGTCCAAATAGGTTTTAGAATAACCACAAGAAGACTTCTGTCATGTTTATCTTTCAAAAATTTATTTATTTGGTGTTTAACCTTTTGAACCCAAGAGGCCACTTTTCTGGCTCAGGAATTTGATTTGTGATAATTTCATTAAGTAGGATGGCTGTTAACTGAATGTGAATATTAGACCAATCAACATTTTCAGCATTGAGCCCCAAGATTGCATGTTGAAAATATTAATTGGTCAACCCCAAAATAATGAATATGGACTCTTCCAATTGTGTTCAACATCTTTGGCTTTATGATGACTACAACATTGGTGTGAAGTCCAGTTTAGCCAATCATTCATGCATATCCTGCCCACCCAAGGCATTGGTTCTAGGTCTTATTTTACCTGTAAAGTATAACTTGTTTACTGCAGTCAATACATACTGCTCCACTTCCCAGAGTTCCCACAGGGTGCCTTAAATATAGAATAAACGTATTGTGTTTTCAAGTAAAAAATTTATTCTACGAGTAGGATTAAGAATGAAACCGACGAGCCTCTGGTGAGTCGTCGGTTTCATTCTTAATTCTATGAGTAGAATAAGTTTTTAATTGAAAACACCACACGTTTATTTTGTTTATTCCCTAAATCTTTTACAGGGAAGTCGTGGCAAAATCGTGCTGTTACTCGCTACAAAACACAGCGAGAAGTGAGGAACACATTGGTCCAATTCAATCGACCAGCAAAATTGGCAAAATAAACAAGGCGCAGTAATACATTTCTGTCTAAAAATAATTCCCCTTCAAACTAGAGCTAAACTTGCAAAAATTCTTTATTAAATGAACAGTGTGTGGTGTGTTATCTACTGGCATTGTGTAATACTTTCAAAAAGGTTTAAAAACAACAACTGGACTATTAATTATGCTACACAAATGTTGTAGAGGTCAGAGGTCAACAAGTCTGTCTCCTCTGCAGAAATAAATTCTTTCAGTTTTTAACCTGCAGGGAAAATTTATCACCCTTCTAGGGGAATAAAGCAAAAATTTATCCAAGGCTTTTATTGTTCAAATAAATGGCCATTTATGGGATAAAGGCTAGAAACAGCCTGACAAGATATCTTTTAAAGAGGTCTCAGTCAGCTGTTAGACCTGTCTGAAATATTTTTTGTAAAATCTGTTAACAAATTCTGGTTCTATTTTCTGCGGAAGGTTTCTGGACCAGTATCAGTTTTGAAGCCTCGAAGAAAGTGCTGTTTGTTTCATAAGTCTGCGGATATGCTTCATATTATTTTTGAAAATTGACTCTGCGGATTGCCTTATTACAATTTATGGAAGAGTGCCTATGGGCACTCTCCCATAAATTATAACAAGGCAAAAAAAATGTGAACACATTTTGACAACCCAAAATAATTTAGCTCTCTACCAGTTAAAAACACCAACCAAATTGCCTTAGAAGAGTTTCTGTTAGCTAAATTAGCATGCAGACAATGATCAGAGATAAATATTGTTCTGGTATTGTGAGACTAAATCATTAGGCATGATGACTGATTACGAAAATGATGAATATCATCAAGGGATTTTATATTTTCATTTTGCTTCATTTTTTTATGACTAACAGTATTACAGGGTGACATGATGTAAAACCATAACAAAAATGTTTTTGAGTTCCAAGTTTACAGATCACAGCAGAACACGCAATGTTACATAAATAACATGGTTTTCTTTTCTCCCAGGTATTATAGATCTTACATAATTCTACTTCTGATGAAAACATAATGGCTTTTTAATTCAGTAACAGAAAATTTTGTAGTTTGAATTTGTTTGATATCTTCCTCAACAAACCAGTCAGTATTCTGGAGAAAATTTCTGTGCCAATTAATTCTAATTAAGTAAATTTAATTGCAGAAGGCTAGATTATTTTTGGTGGTCTGCATTTGTTATTTAAAATTTGTTTTATTATAAATTATTGGTGAGTGCACACAGACACTCTTTAATAATCTGTAATAAACAAATTCATATAAACAAAATATCATTTGCGTTTGGCCGAATATGAAACATGAGCAAGAAAAATGGTGGCTTTTGCTTTGGTACCCTCATTTTTTGAAAGCCCTGATAGTGGCTTCTGGCACTCAACCAGTTAACCCTTTAAAAACGTAATGGCCAAAACCAGCCAGCACTATTCATAAAAATCGCCAATTAATTTTCATTATTTTTTTCATTTTTTTGTCTCAAAAACATAGGTTATCACCCATCTTTGAAATGAGCTTGTCGAGCTCGTTCCAATGAGGGGTCATAACCTATGTTTTTGAGACAAAAAATGAAAATGAAAGTGTCAATGACACTGTAGCTCAACTTGACAAACTTGAACTTGGTAAGTTATAAATAAAATGGCAAAATTGAAGATCATTGGTACCAATGTTATTTTTTTTGCCAGTGGCAACATTTTTTGACAGAAACCCGAAGAAAATCGATAGCTCCCATCCAGATCTCAGGCCTCCCCAAACAAGCATGCCATGTTTCAAAACAATCCGATCATAAATGTGCCCTGTAGGGTGTACAAAAGGGAAATATTGTGGTCTGACTAGACTAAGTTCTAAGAACGTTGGCCGTGGTAACATTTTTTGACGGAAATGGAAGAAAATCGATAGCTCCCATCTAGAGGTCACCATAAATAAGCATACCAGGTTTCAAAGCAATCAAATCATAAATGTGCCCTGTAAGGTGTGCCAAAGGGAAATATTGTGGTCTAACTAAACCGAGTTCTAAAAATGTTGGCCGCGGCAACATTTTTTGACGGAAATTGAAGAAAATCGATAGCTCCCATCTAGAGGTCACCCTAAACAAGCATGCCAGGTTTCAAAGCAATCCGATCATAAATGTACCCTGTAGGGTGTGCCAAAGGGAAATATTGAGTCTTCTGACTAAACTAAGTTCTAAGAACGTTGGCCGCGGCAACATTTTTTTACAGAAATTGAAGAAAATCGATAGCTTCCATCTAGACGTCTCCCCAAACAAGCATACCAGGTTTCAAAGCAATCTGATCATAAATGTGTCCTGTAGGGTGTGCCAAAGGGAAATATTGAGGTCTGACTAAACTAAGTTCTACGAACATTGGCCGCGGCAACATTTTTTGCTGGAAATTGAAGAAAATCGATAGCTCCCATCTAGAGGTGACCCTAAATAAGTGTACCAGGTTTCAAAGCAATCAAGTCATAAATGTGCCCTGTAGGGTGTGCCAAAGGGAAATATTGTGGTTTGACTAAACTAAGTTTTAAGAACGTTGGCCACAGCAACGTTTTTTAATGGAAATTGAAGAAAATCGATAGCTCCCATCTGGAGGTCACCCCAAACAAGCGTACCAAGTTTCAAAGTAATCTGATCATAAATGCGACCTGTGAGGTGTGCCAAAGGAAATTGTGGACGTACGTACTAATGTACGTACGTACGCCGACGGACGAGAAGTGATGGCAATAGCTCAGCTTGACTTTGTCAAGTTGAGCTAAAAATTGGTTGTTCAAGAATTTTGTTTGCAAGTGTCATCTGCTTTTCATGTCAGGTAAAGGGTTAAAGAGGTTCTTCTGTCACTTTCCAACAGATTATTTATTGGAATAGTGAGTGGCATTTCATCCTAAACTGTCAAATTTAAATATATGTTTGTGTTTGCTTGCATTATACATTGCCAGAAGTAGGGGGCAGCTTCCCCCCATGCCTGGACACTATGGAGTGGGATTGGAGGGTGCATTACCTTTTTTGCCAGAAATGCACTGGTGGAAAAGACTTCACTTTCCAAGAACCGTAACTGAGAAACTCTTGAGTATTCGTTTGTAACATCCTTTATGTGTGCCAATGCCAGTGAGTGGTATCAAAAAAAATTACTGAGGCTGGTTGATAATCATCCAACAAAGAAGCTATACAATCAGCAGGGGAGTTTCAATGCTTAATATATGTTAATAAAATATATATAATCCTTTGAGCGGAAAAAGGTGCCATTTGCAATGCTATAGCATTGCATATGGCACCTTGTTCCACTCAAGGCAGATGGCACCTAGTTCTACTCAAAGGGTGATATATAATGTTTATATTACTGAGTGACACATTATGATTCTATGTTAAAAACTCCTGGTCTTAACTCGTACCCAGAGTCAAGTGCCCTTTTTGATGCCCTCCCCCCATTACCCTTGGATGCTTCAGGTGCCCTGGTGCATTTGGGGTATTTTTTGCCTCTAGAGATAATTTTGTCTTGGAAGTAACATGCCTGGATGTGTTTCGTTCACCCTGATTACACTTTTGGGAGGTTTTTCAATCAACATTAATGAGACAAATGTAGACTGTTAACCCTCTACTAACATATTAATAAATGAAAGTGTCAATGACACTGTAGCTCAACTTGACAAACTTGAACTTGGTAAGTTATAAGTGAAATGGCAAAATTGAAGATCATTGGTACCAATGTTATTTGGTGAAATTTCAACATAACAGCATTGTGTGTGCACAACGTCAGAGTAATCCATGCATTTTTAAATTTAAACTGTAAGACTGGTTAAAGGAAGAATGTTGATACACAAATGCAGTATGTTCAGAGGTTATTGTAAATGGCAACTTTTTTCACAGAAATGAATGCTAATCAATAGCTCTTATCTAAAGGTCTCGCCCAATGAGCACACCAAGTTCAAAAACAATCCTATGATAAATGTGGCCTGTGGGCCATGTCAAAGAAGAATGTTGATGCACAAATGCAATAAATTCAAAGATTGTTGCTAACAGCAACAGTTTTTGATGGAAATGAAAAGAAAATCAATAGCTCCTATCTTTGTCACCCTGCATAAGCATACAAAGTTTCAAAACAACCTGATAATGAATGCATCCCCCGAGACATGCGAAAGGAAGATGTTAATGTACAAATGCCCTAAGTTTGAAGGTCATTGCTTGTGGCAATGTTTTTTTCTCTCTTTTTATGGAAATTCATAAATATACCCTGCAGAGAGTGAAAATGGGATAAGTTGCTACACAAATGCAGTAAGGTCAAAGACTGGTGATAACAACAATAATTTTTTAAAGGAAATGAAAAAAAATCAATAGCTCACATCTGGAGGTCACGCCAAACACACAAACAAAATTTCAAAGTGATCTGATCATAAATGTGCCCTGAAGGGTGAGCCAAAGGGAAATATTGAAGCCTGACTAAACTAAGTTCAAAGGTTGTTGCCAGCAGCAACATTTTTTGACAGAAATGGAAGAAAATCAATAACTCCCATATAGATATCACCCCACACAAGCACACCAAGTTTCCATGTGATCCAATTATAAATGTGCCCTGCAGGGTGTGTCAAAGGGAAATATTGATGCATAACTGTACTAAGTTTTTACTAAGTTCATCATAGGTCATTGCCAATGGCAATTATTTTTGACGGAAATGGAAGAAAATCGATAGCTCCCATCTAGAGGTCACCCCAAACAAGCATACCAAGTTTCAAAGTGATCTGGTCAAAAATGTGCACTGCAGGGTGAGCCAAATGGAAATATTGATGCATAACTGTACTAAGTTCATCGAAGGTCATTGCCAGCGACAACATTTTTTGATGGAAATGGAAGAAAATCAAGAGCTCTCATCTAGAGGTCACTCCAAACAAGCATGCCAGATTTCAAAGCAATCCGATCGTAAATGTGCCCTGTAGGGTGTGCCAAAGGGAAATATTGAGGTCTGACTAAACTAAGTTCTAAGAACGTTGCCAGCGGCAACATTTTTTGACAGAAATGGAAGAAAATTGATAGCTCCCATCTAAAGGTCACCCCAAACAAGTATACCAAGTTTCAAAGCGATCTGATAATAAATGTGCCCTGCAGGGTGTGCCAAAGGAATATATTGATGCCTGACTAAACTAAGTTCAAAGGTCGTTGCCAGCGGCAACATTTCTTAGTGGAAATCAACGAAAATCGATAGCTCCCATCTAGAGGTCAACCCAAACAAGCATACCAAGTTTCAAACCGATCTGATCAAAAATGGGCCCTGTACGGCATGCCAAAGGAATATATTGATGCCTGACTAAACTAAGTTCAAAGGTCATTTCCAGCGGCAACATTTTTTGACGGAAATGGAAGAAAATCGATAGCTCCCATCTAGAGGTCAAGCCAAATGAGTATGCCAGGTTTCAAAGCAATCCGATCATAAATGTGCCCTGTAGGGTATGCCAAAGGGAAATATTGAGGTCTGACTAAACTAAGTTCCAAGAACGTTGCCAGCAACAACATTTTTTGACAGAAATTAAAGAAAATCGATAGCTCCAATCTAGAGATCAACTCAAACAAGCATACCAAGTTTCAAAGTGATCTGATCATAAATGCGACCTGTGAGGTGTGCCAAAGGAAATTGCGGACGTACGTATGTACATACGCCGATGGACGAGAAGTGATGTCAATCGCTCAGTTTGACTTTGTCAAGTTGAGCTAAAAATGGTCTGCACTATTCACAAATATCATCATTCAAATTTTATTACTTTTTAAATTTTTGCCTCACATGCAGATCTTATGACCCCCTCAAATGTTAAGAATGTTTTTTAAATTGCAGCTGAAGAGTTGTAGATCTCTCAAAACATGCAATGTAAGATAAACCTTTTCTTTTCTCCCAAAGATATGGATCCTGCACAATTCTGCATAATTCTTCTGCAGATGAGAACACACCAATTTTTTAATTCAGTAACAGAAAATTACGAAGATAACATAGCTATATGACATTTTCCCTGACAAACCCATCTCTGGGAATACAAGACAGCAATATTTTGGAGAGCTGGAATTTTTCTCTGCCGATTAATTCTATTAAAGTCATATATTTATTAACCCTCTCCACAATGAATTTAAAATATCAAAATTTGAAGGTGCAAATTTTCCCCATCCTTCAACTATGGATTTCACCATTTCAGTATTGCTGAACATCATTCGATGAGCTCTGCCCCCAAAAAACTGAATTTGTTAAATTTCTGGTTGCATTATTGTAAAAACATAGCAGAGAGAAATTTTGATCTTTCAACGTCAGTGTGCATACAGTACATGGAGAGTGTATTATCTTTAAATCACCTACAGAGTGGAGATTCCACCCAAGCAATAATTGCAAATTTGTTGCAAAGCATAACAAGCAGAAGCAAAGTTCCAGCCAATGGACCTCCAGGTTATACCTGGATGTCCATTGGCTGCAACATTGTTTGTGTTTTAGCCCACATGTGCAAAATTTGAAAGTGATACTTCAGGTGATAACTCCACTCCCTGGGTGATTTAGATACAATCCACTCTCCATTTACTGTATGGTTAAAGAGGAGCTTCCACTTTTTTCCTGCTGATAATTTACTAGAATGAAAGGAAACTTTGTTTTTTCTATAGCATTTCATATAAAGATATGAAAGTTTATATCCCTCCCTATCTGCCATTGTTTCAGAAAATACAAATTTTTTGCAGGTCTAAAACTCTTGCTCCTCACCGGCTTTCCTGGCCTAGAAGCATGATACATCATATTTCATAAAGTATGTTAGCTGCTGAGTGAATGTGTGAGGTAGACCAAGTAATATTTTCAACGTGCAGCCCCATGGCTACATGTTGAAAATAGTAATTGGTCCACCCCCAAATAATGAATGTGGACTCTTCCAATTTCTGCCATTGAACTGAAATGGAAGATACCACCAGGATTCAAAGGGTTAAGGGTTAAACATATTATAGTGTACACCTCAACAGGAAGCTGAATACCACATATCAACTTATTCTATCCATCAAATCATAGATCTTTAATTTAGGAAAAGGCAGCACATTGAATGAAAAATTATTTTTTATGTCCAGTTCAAAGAGTATCTTCTTTTTTTTTCGATGAAAAATTTGAAGAAAAAAAAAATTCAAATAACAAATTTTGATTGGATTGGGTAAAAGGGGAAAATCAACAAGTAAATCCTGACCAAAGGGTTAAAAAGGGTTGAACATTTCTACTTGGAAATAAGAATGCACTTTTAGAACACTGCTCCACCAGAAAATTAGCATATTGTTTATATAAACGGAAGCAATTTCACTCTCAAATCCTAATCTTAGTAGGCGGTAAAGTAGTTATTTCAATGAATTGAATGTTACTTGAAAATTTAAATGATTAATTCATGAATTGGGTGTTTATTAAATGTGAAAGAAGAAATGCGTCACTGTCATTGATCGCATGTTTCAATTTTCTGCCTGAAAAATAAGCTCGTGTTGTTCAGTTTAAACAAACATTCACCATACAATTGTAAAATTGATTCATTGAAATCAGAAATTGCCATTCAGCACTTTTTTTCCTCCTCTTCAAGCTACATTTTTATGGAATGAGCCCATCCATCTCATTTCAATTTAGTTATCACAGGCATGAGGATAGAACTAAATGAACCTGAGAAGAGGTTCTGTGTATCTTATATCAGGGAATCCTATGGAAACTTTTTTATGGCATTATTCAAATATAGGAAGCTATTTTTTATTTTGCTACTACATTTTTTATTCTTCTGTTTCAAACTTGAGAAGCCCAAAAGAAGTTCCTGACATTTTTTTATTGGGGTTTAACGATACTTTTGACAGCCAGGATCACCTCATGTCAGACAGTTTTATGGGTGGAGGATGCCAAAGTACCCAGAGAACCACCGAGCAGCAGTAAGCAACTGTCCGACTCCCCAACGTACTAACTCTACACAAGCAGGGTTATCATTGATTATAGCCAAGGGCACCATCACTGTGCAGTACCTCTTAGTACACAGTGCCATCGGGAGCAATCAGGATTAACCCTTTACCTGATGAATCATCCACAACAGCACGCGTAATTAAAACAAGAGGCCCCAGGGGGCCTTAGGGCGCTCACCTGACATGGTAGACTAAATATCAAACCAGGGACTTGACTTGAATAAGCTCACAGCTCGTCGAATACGCACTTGCCTTCAACCACAGCTAACCGTGTTTGTGGCGGTTTCAGAGGGGGCAGAGCCAAAGGCCTGAAGGGACATGTGCCCCTCCACTTTTTTCCACAGATGTGGTTCGCAGTTACAGAATAAGTTAAAATGGGCGCATGCAAACATGTCAAAATACAGGCATTCCTGTAACTTTATTTGGTTCATGAGAAGAAGATTTTTTAAGATTTAGGCTCACTTTTTTGTCAACTTGATTTGAACAAATTTGAATTGACATGTGATAGGGAACATGCACACCAGGTTTGGTTCAATTCGGTTGGGTAGTTTGTGAGAAGAAGTCGATAATGTAAAGTTAACGCCGGACGGACGATGGCCGACAGACGATGGACGGAAAGTGATTAGTAAAGCTCCCCTTGAGCTGTGCTCAGGTGGGCTAAAAAAATAAGCAGTTTAAAAAATTAAAAATTTCAAAGAAATTCAACAAAACCCTATCAAGTGACCTCTCATTGGAATGAGCTCATTGAGCTCATTCCAATGCGGGGTCACATGATAAGGTTTTGTTGATTTTTTTTTTAAATTTGAAAAAACAAAAATTAAAATAATAAATTTTGATATCGTCTGCATTGGGTAAAGGGTTAAGTGCTTTGCCCAAAGACATGCAAAAAAACAAACCAAAAAAAATATATTTCTGTTCGGTTGAATTCTGATGAATTAGATCAGAAATATTTTCTCTGCGTTGCTTTACGGTTGATTGCAACTGTACTGAGTAGAGGGAGTTGGCATTGTTTGGCCAATGTGATATGCTTGATTGATATGGTCATTCAGCACGATAACGTTGATCGCTGTGGACGCACGGGTAAACTTTTTTATTTTTGTCATTGATCAGTGGAGAAAGTTTTATGTAAATTCACATAGGTAGTTATTACTTGGGTTCCTGTTAGCTGAAACACTTGTTATTTTCAACATTCTTTGTATACAAACATGCAAATAAAGTGTCAGCCATGGCACTGTCGTGTGTATGTCACATGATGTGTTGTTTTTATGTTGATATTGCGATCGAGGGGAGAAGGAGAGAAATAGTTTTAATCAAATCACCAGTATTTGATTTCTTTGTGAGATCTTGTACCTGGAAAATTAATTTTCTCTTCTGGTAGGTCATGTTGGGGATTGCGACAAACTTCATTTCACTGTGCTTCCGTGTCAGAACATGACATTTGAGACCATGGGATTGTGAAAGAAAATTAATCATGTGGCCAAAAGCGGAGACATAAACAAATGCCAATGAAGTGTAATGATGAAGTCAGAAAAGGATAGGGGAAATAAACACACTTCTCAAAATGAGTTCTGGTACTCAATTCACCTTCCATTGTGTTAGTGGAACCAGGGTGCTGCTGAGCTCAAGATAAAAATGTTTTGTATAAGTCACAGATGTCAAATGATTATTTTAACCAAATAAATCTAAGTCTGATTGTATCGGCAGTCGAATTACATCTGCAAATTGTGACCAGCCTGTGTCCAAAGGCAAACCAGAAGCTGATTACTTCTGAAAAATGTGAGCTGATATGTCTGCAGGCAAACCAATGGCATATTGCGTTCATAAACCATTAGCCTGTTGTGTCCTGTGGACACAATCCATTGATTTCCATACAACTGGACTGTTGGAATGTCAGCAAAAACATTGCAAATCAGTATTCTCCACATCCACAGTAAAATGTTTACACCACAACAGAAATGTTCTTCCATGAACACTGTATTGTCAGTAATGTTATTTTCTCATGAACACTAGTTGATCATGTGATTTATTCTATGAATACCAGTTGATCATGTGATTTATTCCATGAATACCAGTTGATCATTGATTTATTCCATGAATACCAGTTGATCATGTGATTTATTCCATGAATATCAGTTGATTATGTGATTTATTCCATGAATACCAGTTGATCATGTGATTTATTCCATGAATACCAGTTGATCATGTGATTTATTCCATGAATACCAGTTGATCATGTGATTTATTCCATGAATATCAGTTGATCATGTGATTTATTCCATGAATATAAGTTGATCATGTGATTTATTCCATGAATACTAGTTGATCATGTGATTTATTCCATGAATACCAGTTGATCATGTGATTTATTCCATGAATACCAGTTGATCATGTGACATTTGAACATCGTGCATTGATATTATGCATAACATGCCAGTATTTACATTCTGTAATTTCTGTTTACGTTCTATAAATAGATGGTTTCCTCAACTCGAGGGTGAGTTGTATTTTAGGCACAATATTGACAGTCTAACCCTTTACCCAATGAATCGCCCGCATCCAGACATGTTAACCTCCAGAATACTTTTTCAGGGAACCTGAGGGTGATTTTCAGGGAAATGGGATGGATTTCAGGGAAAAGTTCGCGCGGGGGCAAAATAAAAGAAAAAACTTGTGAATTTTCAGCTCACGGACCACTATTAACACCAGGTTATATCCAGAACTAGTTCTCAACTATGCTGATGCATTTATGCTATGTTAAAAAATTTAAAAAATCATAAAATAACTGTTGATCTGACCCCCCCCCCCCCCGATCCTCTTCTTCATGAGCCCCCCTCTCCCCACCCACCCACCCACCCACCCACACTGTCCCACAGAGCACATCCACCTGTGGTTTGCTCTTATCAAAGTCTATTTAGCTAATAATTTCCCAAGTCTGGAAATGTTAAAAGGAAAAGATGTCCTGATGTTCAGTTACTTCAAGAACATTAGTACTCAGAAAGTATCTTTATCAAACTTCATGCATGTGGGATGCTTGTGCCCTACACAAAACTTTTCGTTTCATCATTGAAGCACTTTTGTTTAATTTCATTCAAAGTTTTCTGGTTACAGATGGCCAACAGTTAACAGTTCTGTAGTCAGTACAACAGAATAAATGTGGTGTTAGAAAAAAAGTCCATTGTGTTTAAATATGCTGCTATAATTTTTCGGCATCCTAAGCGACATTAACCTACTTTTAAGCTGTGCTGAATAGTTGTTGTTTACGTTTTGATTTTGGAAAAGGGATGAGAATTAAAGCTATTCTATGAAGGAATAAATAAATATATATTATTTAATTCCTTTTCATATATTTTAATTTCCAAAAACTGCATTTAAATGAAGGTGGAGTTTTGAATTTTTTTAAAGTAAGTCACCTATTTTCACTTCGACACTCGCACATTGATCACGAATCTCCGAAGAAAAACCCCAGAAATAAACATGAACACAGTTGAAATATATATCATAAAATAGCCTTTTCTTAAATAAATTTAACTTAAATCCATATTTTACTGCTTCGTGAGTTTTTACCAGAGTTTGAAATGCATGTGATTTGAATCCGAACGTTTTTCATAAGTTACAACGGGAACGAAATATTTGACTGTTGTTTTCCGGGATTTTTGGTCCAAAACTGATTCCCGACCGGGAGGCCGGGAACTACACCGAAATTCCGGGATTTTCCCGGGCATTCCGGGAGAGTTAACATGTCTGCCCGCATCCGCCCACGTAATATGCAAATTCAGCAGCTGAAAAAATATTTTTCGAAAAATTTCAACAAAACCATATCATGTGACCCCTCTTTGGAACGAGCTCGTCGAGCTAGTTCCAAAGAGGGGGGCCACATGATATGGTTTTGTTGAAATTTTTTGAAAAAATTTAAATGAAAGTGTCAATGACACTGTAGCTCAACTTGTCAAGACATGTACGTGAATAGTATGTGACACAGCAATGACAAACATTTAGGTAATGACCTGATAACAAAGGTACATATAAAGTATTGTAACGGTCTGTACATAAATACTGACCGTAGCCTGTAACAAATGTATAGGTAAAGTATTGTAAAGGTGGGTGACAGTCTGATGCTAAACTAGAAAAGAAATCTTTGAGTCCCAGAGTGGGTCTGACTGAACCCCAAAATATTTGTTCTCATAGCAGTGATAACAACGGCACCCCAAAACACACTCATTCCTGTCCCAACGTGAAAACAAAGGTACCCAAGAAGTTTCGTGAAGATCAGTTCATAAATACGAGCTGTATAGAAGTTGTGACAAAAAACTGATTATTTCGGTACAAAATGGCCACTGGCAGCCATCTTGAATGTTGGACCGCACCCAGAAACACTCGTTCTCGTCCCAAGGTGATAACAAAGGTTCCCAAGAAGTTTCGTGAAAATCGGTTGATAAATACAGCCTCTAGCCCGAGCCGTATTGACATGTGTACTTACAGTGTATAAGTAGCCCTGAATAAATCAAAGTTCATCTAATTTGCATAATGTCTGCACAAGAAAAAAACCCGTACTATATGTGATGTATTCCATGTTACTAAACATTCATACAAAAATTTATTCAAATCAGTTCTGTACAAAAGACTGGTGCACTAATTTTGGTACAAAATGGCTGCTGGTGGCTATCTTGAATTTTGGACCACATCCCATAACACTCGTTCTCATCCCACGGTGATAACAAAGGTACCCAAGAAGTTTCGTAAAGATCGGTTCATAAATACGGCCTCTAGCCTGAGCCGTATAGAAGTTGTGTACAAAAAACTGATTAGACCTAATTTCGGTACAAAATGGCCACTGGCAGGCATCTTGAATTTTGGACCGCACCCAGATACACTCGTTCTCATCCCAAGGTGATAAGAAAGGTACCCAAGACGTTTCGTGAAGATCGGTTCATAAATACAGATCTAGCCCAAGCCGTATTGACATGTGTACTTACTGTGTGTAAATAGCACTGAAAAAATCAAAGTTCATCTAATTTGCATAATTTCTGCCTGAGAAAAAACCCCGTATTATATGTGATGTATCCCATGGTACTAAACATTCACACAAAAAATTATTCAAATCAGCGCTTTCATATGGAAGTTCTGTGCAAAAATCTGATTGCACCTAATTTTGTACAAAATGGCTACCATCGGCCATCTTGAATTTCGGACTGGAACCCAAAACACTCGTTCTCGTCCCAAGGTGAGACCAAAGGTACCCAAGAAGTTTCGTAAAAATCGGTTCATAAATACGGTCTCTAGCCGAGTCGTATTGGCATTTGCACTTACAGTGCTGAAAGTAACAGTAAATACATCAAAGTTAGTCTAATTTGCATAATTTACGCACGAGAAAAAAACCTGTATTATATGTGATGTATCCCATGGTTCTAAACATTCATACAAAAAATTATTCAAATCAACGCTTTCATATGGAATTGATGATGTGTACTTTTTGTGTGGTAATATAAATTGAATGTTTCCAGCATATTTTTGTTATTATTAACTGGTTGAGCGCTAGAAGCCACTATCATGGCTCTCTTGAAAAATGCTGAAAGTCAGTTCTTTAGTGGCTTGCATTGTACAGAGTAGCTTTTTGTTTCCTCGGCAGGATCGCGGTGGCTCAGTGGTAGCCTGTTGGACTTCTATGCTAGAGGTCCCGAGTTCAAT
Source organism: Pictodentalium vernedei (assembly GCA_031216915.1). NCBI lineage: Eukaryota > Metazoa > Mollusca > Scaphopoda > Dentaliida > Dentaliidae > Pictodentalium > Pictodentalium vernedei. Next base: position 412,071,065 of record CM062294.1, on the reverse strand, counting down.
CCCCATCCGAGATGACCTGCATCATGTCCTTGGGCATGCAAGGCACTTTATCCCAGTTGCCTACATGGGGCCATGATGACGCTGTGTACTGCATGTCGGCACAAATGCCCATTTTAGGGGACTTCTACCCCGGGCACTGGTGACCAGGTCCTATTTTACCCGTAAAACTGAACTTGTTTACCACAGCGAACAAGCACTGCTTCACTTCCGAGGTTTCCACAGGAGTCCTTTTTAGGTTACCAAGGCTGTTGGTCATTGAAAGCAACAAAAAATTAAAAAGTACATTATAATTTGAACACGATGCACACTCAATTCAGTAGCTCTGTCGAGAAAAGCTTGTCGATAATTCATGTGTTAGAAAGTTTTTCACACCTCCTTTACTTTTGAATGGTTATGATTACAGTACCGTGACAATCGTACAACTATCTAGTTATTGGGACTTGACAATCGTACAACTATCTAGTTATTGGGACTGTTTCAAAACCGTCCCAATATCCAGATATTGGTTCTGTTTTACTGAGCTGTTCTCATCAAAACCGTACTTGGTGTGATTTTATAGGGCTTGTTTTCATGACAGAGAACAAAAGAAATATTAGGTAGCTGTGGATTAATCCATGATTTTTGTGATAGACTTCAAGAATTTTCATACATGTTTTGAGAATGAATTCATAATTTCTAAGGACAACTGATGTGAAAATCAATATATTCAACTCTGATAGTCACATGTGCCCAACATAACAAACTGCATAGAACAGCAACAAAATTTTCTTGCACTTCCAAGGATGTTTTGGATTTACAAGAACCTTTAAGAAATTGCAGTTGTTCATCCTATAATTCTTTACCTTACACAAACAAAGAATACACAGCCAATATTTTTCCTGACCATTTACCTGAGGCAATGGCTATGACTGGCAAGGACAACTCACAAAAATCACCATTCAAATTTGACAAGTTTTCCAATTCATGCCTCAAAAACTGTGTCGATGAAACCCTTAAAAATGCTCATTCACCAGGGATGAATGCAAAGTTGACTGGATGCATAAGTTTTGGGGGTTAATTTATTATTCATTTTTTTTTAATTGCTACCACAATATACTAACCAGTCAGTTTTTTGCAATTTTAGTCATTGCTATTTTTCTGCCAGCCATTTAACCCTTTACCCAACGAATTTCCCGCATCCGCCCGCGTAATATGCAAATTGAGCAATTGAAAAAATTAAATTTTTAAAAATATTTCAACAAAATCATAACATGTGACCCCTCATTGGAACAAACTCATTGAGCTTGTTCCAATGTGGGGTCATATGATATGGTTTTGTTGAAATTTTTTTGAAATTTTTAAAAAATGATATTTAGAATAATATATTTTGATATCGTCTGCGTTGGGTAAAGGGTTAAAAATGATTTTTGCAACTGCCATTTATTTATTTATTTATTGGTGTTTAAGGTCACATATTTCTGCACAATGGCTAATCATGACCACGACAGTTTTATGGGTGGAGGAAGCCGGAGTACCCGGAGAGAACCACCGAGCAAAGGCGAGCAACTGTCAGCTCCCCAACATACTAACTCCACACAAGCAGGGTTAGCATTGATTGAAGACAGGTGCACCATCGACGTGCAGTACGCCTTAGTACACAGCGTCACCGGGGCCCCACGTGGGCAATGGGGGTGAAGTGTCTTGCCCAAGGACATAACGCGGTTGCCGCAGGTGGGATTCGAACCGAGGACCTCTCGGCTTGTAGCCTGCACCTCTACCCACTGAGCCACCGTGCCCCCCACAACTGCCATTTTCATTGCTGTCATTTCCTTGGGGTACCTTATTTTCTGAATACTATGCCAGCAACAATTTCCACATCTACCTTTAAAGACAATAACTGAACAATTTCATCAATTCCACAAAGCAGAAATGGTGAAGTACACCTCATTTAATGACTAATAATAAGAAAAATAGCTGTGAGCAACTTTGTCTGTTCTCATATTTCATATACATTTACCATGTCTCCAGACTGCCTGAAGATATGACAGATTGCTATTTCAATTGCATTTTGTTTTTGAGTCAACATTTTGATGGCATATTCTTGTAATTAACTCAGTGGTTGGGTAATCAAGTAGAAGCAAAAGGCCAATACATTGTGTTATGATCAATGATATGAAAATGAATTTGAATATTTAGTTTCCTCCAAGACAAACCCATTGTATCCCAAACTGATGGTTATGGTATACATTAGAACCCTGTTGATTGAATAGTCCCCCCCAACACCCTCCCACTCATCCATGAAAAAGATTCAATTAACTTAACCCTTTACCTAACATGAAAAGCAGACGACACTTGCCAAAAAAATTCTTGAATAACTATAATTTTCATATTTTGTCTCAAAAACATAGGTTATGACCCCTCATTGGAATGACCTCAATGAGCTCGTTCCAATGAGGGGTCATAACCTATGTTTTAGAGACAAAAAATGAAAAAATAATGAATATTAATTTGCGAGTTTTGGGAATAGCACTGGCCGTTTTTAGCCGTTACATTAGGTAAAGGGTTAAGTAGATGGAGCTCTGTCAAACAAGATATAATAGATTAAATGCTTATATTAGAAGCAAGGGGGTCAAATAGATCTATAATAAAATGGGATGTGCAGTGACAGTCAAAGTATTGGATAGATTACAAGATTTCTTTTTCAAGTAAGAGGAGTTTACTCAACTTATGTTCAATTGATAGGTCAAATCTGTACTTATGGCATGGTAAATGGTTTGGTGTTTGGAATTGAAGCCATTAATAGGGTTATTCAATTGAGATATACCAATTAAGTGGCCTCCCCTAAAATGAACTGGTAGTTGCAGTTTAACCCTTTACCTAACATGAAAAGCAGACGACACTTGCAAAAATATTTCTTGAATAACTAATTTTTTTTGAAATTTTTGTCTCAAAAACATAGGTTATGACCCCTCGTTGGAACGAGCTCATTCCAACAAGGGGTCATAACCTATGTTTTTGAGACAAAAAATAAAAATATATTGAAAATTAATTGGTGATTTTTTAGAATAGCGCTGGCTGGTTTTGGCCGTTACGTTGGGTAAAGGGTTAATAGTAGAGAAGAGACACAGAGGTTATTATTATTTATTGGTTTTTAAGATTTTTTTCAGCATCTATAGCTATCTCATGACGGCAACATAAGTTTAGCCAATCATTTAAACCTTTGCTGCCCCCACTTCAGAGGATTTTGACTAGACCTTGGTTAGCTGGCATATTTAATGAGTAAAACAGAACTTGCTTATCACATTAATGAAGCAAAGCTTTACTTCCTGTGTGTTTGGCTGCAGGTGGACACAGTAGATTTAAAACTCATCTACAAATGTTATGCTAATCCCCCATATAATCCCATTAAACATTTCACAATGTTCCACCTGCAGTGAATAATGCTGGTCAATAATTTTTGCATTATTACTCCTTTCAGCCGAAAAATCCAAACAACGCCAGTGGAGACACCCGAAGTATTCTTGTACGCACCCTTGATGACATAGTTTCTGTAACAAATGACTTCCGCGTTGTGAAATAATGTAAACATGCAAAATTTCTACCAGAAGATTTGCTGATATTTGTCAGTCTGAAATAGAGTTGTGCGTATACCTGAATTCTATTCAAAATGATTCACTATAAAGACTTTCAATTGAAAAGCTAATTTACTTTGTGTGTTTTGAAAAGTTAAAAAGTGTTTCGGCATTTACTTCTTTCCCTTTTAAAAGTTAGGAACTTTGATTCCTCTTCTATATATGACTCTGAGACAATAACCCATAAATAATTGTTGCAAGACAGAATCTTCATTCGGTATAATAAAAAAAATAATGACAGAGCTTGAGAGTAACAATGTGGCTTGTCTCCCTTTGGGACGATAATGGTACCTCGGGGAGACAATCCACTTTGTTACCCTCAAGCATGGATATTATTTTTATAAGGCCACACAAAGTAGACCTTCTGTTTCTCAGGCCATTATTTGTAAAATTACATGTAGGCGAGCGTTTTTTTATTTTATTTTTTATTTCAGTAATTACTTCTTTGCCATCAAAAGTTCATGTTCTTGGTTCAAGTTTTAGGCCTCATAATCTACAGAATAGCATGGGTGGTGGTGTATTTCATCCCTTGAGTGCAAGAAGGCTTTGCAATGCTGAAGCATTGCAAAGCCTTCTTGCACTCAAGGGACAAATTCATCAATTTTTTTAACTCGGGTAAAATATCAGACATAAACCATTTAATTTTAATTTTTTTTTATGTTTAAATTGGTTATAAAAAGAGAGCATGCGGCAGGCAAAAGGACCATGCATGAGCGCCTGAGAAACAGATTTTTTATTTTTTTAGGCCTAATGACTTCTGGCAGTATCTTTTCCAATAATCTGCATCATTGAGGACTATTGTTTAGGGATGAAGCCCCTTTATAACTTTCACACACTGATCTCTACACAACTGGATTGCTGAAATATCAGTGAAAAACATTGCAACTCAATCTGCCACCCCACCACCCCCAACCCCCAGCCAAGATGGCATCAAGTCAATGATCTTGATCTTGACGTTGCATAACTTTGGTGATCTGACGAGGACCTTTTACCGCAATGCCACCGCGTCCCCATTTCACTTCATTAAATGTCATTGTGTTCACCTAGCATGAAAACTAGTAGTACTGTTAATAACTAAAATATATTTTTAAATACCCAGTTTGTATTACCGCAAAAATGTGCAATCATATTCAAATATTTATTTCAACCGAAATCAGGATACATTCTTTAAAAAGTGATCACCACTTGTAAGGCATCAGAAATTTGAAAACCTTCAAGAAATTTTGGCCTGCTGAGCATTGTTTATTTATAGCAACATCTGCCTACCCCCTCATGATGGCAGTAGTTGAATCCAGTTATAAATACACAGAACGACATGCACGTGTGGATGGGTTAATCGATATGGTACAAGTGACATATCGATCAACCCATTCACACACACATATCGTTCTGTGTTTATTACAAGCCTCCAAGTCTATAAAAACAAATTAGAAGGCGACTCATTTTATCTCCAACCAAATTTGCGTCCTCATACTCTTCTTCTTCTGGACTTTCATTATCCCCTTCATATATTGACTCTATTTCTTCTTTGCTATTTTTATGCACATTAAACTTGCTATATCCTTCAATTTTAGAAATTTTATTTAGTTATTGCACAATAGAGCTGGGAGGTTAACCGAAAAACAACGTTATGAAAAAATAACCGACAACCGAGACCGATGACAAACTGAAAAACCGACTTTCTCGGTCATTTGAATGTCACGTGAGAATTACGTTTTGACGTGTTTTTTTCTGAAACAATGGCGCAATTACGGTTGAGAAGAGCCCTATATGAGCTGAAATTAGCTCAACTATTAACCCAATTTCCGCTAGTGACTCATTGTGTTAGCTACAAATTATTTTTAATTAACTTCGAGTCTTCGGCAGAGAGAGCGAGAGTTCGTCCTTAAAGTTCATTTATATTATTTCCAAGTGTCAACGACTCGACAAAGTTTTTACACACTCAGGGAGAGTTTATTCAATCATTATTTAGTTCATACAACTTAATTTTTTCTGTTTTTTTGGTTTAGAATCTGTGTAATAAAAAAACCGAAACCGTAACCTGACTCTTTTATTAAAAACCGAGTTGTAACCGAAACCAACCCAAAATTCAATAACCTCCCAGCTCTATTGCACAATTGGTTCAGTTTCGAGTGATCAGTCGTCTGCTCAATGATTTACGTTCGACGCGTGTGCGGAATGGATTTTCATTTTCTGCATGGTTTAGTGTTGATGTAGAGGAGGATTTCATAAAACAGGTGTGTAATCAGATGATGTTACATGCCACGTAGGGGAGCAACTAGTGTCCAACCCATTACCAAAAATGGCCACTGACCAAGCAGTGGTTATTTGAGCTCACAATCGGCCGATTCCGATGCCGATTCTGATTGTAATACTGTGCACTACTAGATAAGTCGAGGCGCTCAAATTTAACATATTTTATAGTGTTTACCCATTCTGTACTAGATAAGTCAAGGCTCGAAAGAACTACATTAAACTGAACACATTTCACGGTGTTAGACTCCGTTCACTCAGGTCCAGTAAAATTAGAAGTCGCGCACACTTGGGCGGTAAACATGTCTCTAAGAGCCACGTTTACCACCCTAGTGCATGCAACTGGTAATTAATACCGCGACCTGAGTCAATGGAGTGCAACAGATATTGGATAATGTTTTTATCGGAAATCTATGGAGTGCAACCATCACTTTTTCTGGTATGAACTAGCTGGTGATTGCTGCAAGTACACTCAATTGTAAGCTTTACATGCCATTTAACTTGTATATCTCATAAAGGGGTGTCTGGAGAGATTAAGAATACACATTGTGGTGGTATTTCAACTTTATTGAATGGTATCATTGACATCATTTTACATTAACAATTGAACAACTGCAGAAGATAATAAAATGTGTTTTATGAATCATCACAAAATGCTTGACAACAATCAGTTGAACCGATGTTCCAAGAGGCGTTGCCGTTGTCATCTGATTGCCCACAATCGGCCAATTGTGGTGGCCAGTTCCGATCTTTGGTTGAATACAAGGAACAACCACAACTAATACTTAAAAATTGCCTATAATAATGTGTACCAAACTGATATATTTACAATAGGGTGCATGTAACATGTACGTCAGAAAAAAATGAAATACTGAAATCCTTTATGCTGGCTCAATTTGAATGACAACTTGACTAATACAGGGGAACCCTGTTAATTGAATAGCCACTTTGCCAATGAAAAATATTCAATTAACAGGAGTATTCAGTTAATAGGGATTGTCACTTTCCTGTATTCCAGAGATAAACTTAGCATTTCCATGAGCTCTGTCAAACAAGATATAATAGATTAAAAGCCTGTACTGTATGTACTGAGGCCAATAGGTCTATAAACAAAGGAAAACTGGGGAGTGTCAGGGTAATTTCTCGACTGGTTACAAGATTTTTTATTCAATTAACAGGAGTTTACTCTATAACCTATATTCAGTTAACAGGTCAAATATGTACTGGAGGTATGGCAAATGGTTTTATGTTGGAAAATTATATTCAATTAACAGGGATATACAATTAAGAGATATCCAATTAAGTGGGCTCCACTGTAACATCAAATTTTATTACTATCTACTGTACTGTGATGTGGGCTATGGCGGATCAGCCAAGAGACACTTCAACCCAACTCAGTGAGATAGATCGACATGAGGAGTTCAATCAGTCGGTTTAATGTCAGGGGGAAAAACTTTGGGCTATCCTGTCTGATTATGCATACTCTAGAGGAACAGAAATTTTATCGTGTGTAATAGGATTAAGTCAGAATCAAGTCGGTTACATTTATTTATTTATTTATTTATTGATGTTTAAGGTCACATATTTATGCACAATGGCTAATCATGACCGTGACAGTTTTATGGGTGGAGGAAGCCGGAGTACCCGGAGAGAACCACCGAGCAATGACGAGCAGCTGCCAGCTCCCCAACATCGTAACTCGCGTTAGATTGGTTGGAGACATGCGCACCATCGACGTGCAGTACGCCTTAGTACATGGCGTCATCGTGCTCCCAGTCGGTTACAAAGGTCCTGAATTTGCCACAATGAAATAAACATGGTTGAGAATGGTGTTTATCTTCATAGCTGAATTTTTACAAATTATTTTTCTATACAATTTCAAAACATCTAGTGAATTATTTATTTATTATTTATTAGGGTTTAACGACACTTTAACAGCTAGGGTCATAAAATGTCGGTGACAGTTTTACGGGTGGAGGAAGCCGGCGTACCTGGAGAGACCACCGAGAACCACCGAGCAACAATGAGCAGCTGTCAGCTCTCCAATGTCGTAACTCTGAAATCTGCACCACGGCACAGGCAGGATTAGATTGGTTAAAGACATGCGCACCATCGTCGTTCAGTACGCCTTAGTACACAGCATCATCATGACCCCGTGTAGGCAATTGGGGTTAAGTGCCTTGCCCAGGAACAAAATGTGGGATCGCGAATCAGTCGCTGAAATGGTCACCCATCCAGCTACTAACCGCATTCGACGTTGCTTAACTTCGGTGATCTGACGAGAACCGGTTACCACGATGCCACCGCGTCCCCAAATATCTTGTGAAAAATAACACAAAGAAATGTGAATAGACAAAAATGATTGAATATATCATTGGCATCACTTTGAACAGCTTTAGTCATGAGATTTGTGCTAAAGGTAAAGAAAGCTATATTTAGACACTCTATTTCGGATATTTATCTTATATGGTGAACTTCATCAGTGATAGGCAGTGACTACTTCAGTGCGCAAGTTCTGATATCTCAAATTTGGGTACACCATTACAATGATGTAGGCATTGGTACAGATTTTTCTGGTGGTTTTTGTAACAATATGAAGAAAATGTTTTTATGGGGCACACGAAGATGCAGCCCAAATTATGCTCAATGGGAAACCCTACACTGATTGTTAGTTCATCGCCAAAGAAAGCTCAGTACAATTTATAGTCAAGGTTTCCCAGCAGATTCTGTTTGGCACTTCTATGTCCCAAACAAAGCACCACCAAGCCTGCCTAAATATGCCTGTTGGCCATTTTGAATTGTACCAACTTTAGTTGAGGTCAAATGTTCCAAACTGGAGTTATCGGTCAGAAACCAAAAATATTATCAAATGGCCGAATTCTAAGTTGAAAAAGCACCATAACTCATGTAAAAATAATTGGACGAAACCCATATTTGAATTTTTCAGCCTATTTCACACTGGAAATGGACCAGATATCTGACCCCAAAATAGACCTGGGATTAAACTCTGGTACTTAAGTTTTTACTGCTCTATAAGCTTTTGACCAGCCATCTGGTGCCTGGGAGCCCAATCACCCAATGTGTACTGTAAACTTCAGAAATGCTGAAGCAAAACTAAATTCAGTTTCCTATTACAAATGGCTCTCCCAGGATTCTTTTAGGAGTCTATAAAGACCAAGTATGGCAACCATTCCAAATGGCATTTGGTAGGATTTTTCCTAATTACCACACAAAATTTCCCAATTTCAGTCCCCACTCAAATAAAAATTTAATTCACAATTGCTGTCCTGAACTGAGCCATCACAAGCCCTCAACAAGAGCACCACTAGGCGTGGCTAAATATGCCTGTTAGTCATTTTGAATTGTCACAACTTCAGTTGAGATCAAATAATCCAAACTGGAGTTATCAGTCGGAAACCAAAAATGTTAATACATGGTCAAATTTTAAGTTGAAAAGGGGCCATAACTCATGTAAAAATAATTGGACAGAACGGATATTCAAACTTTGCCTGTATTACTAGCTGGGTTATACACATACCAACTTTGATTGAGATCAAATAATCCAAACTGGAGTTATCAGTCAGAAACCAAAAATTTTAATAGACGGTGGAATTCTAAGTTGAAAAAGGGCAGGAACTCAATTAAAAATACTTGGATGGAATCCATATTTGAACTTGGCCTGTATTACTAGCTGGGTAATACACATACCAACAAATAATCCAAACTGGAGTTATCGGTCGGTAACCAAAAATGTTAAATGGCAGCAGACAGATGTATGGGCAGACAGACTGATTACATAATACGACCATTTTTCAAATAGGCATATAAAAAGTCAGGCATGAGTGAATATAAAAAGTCAGGCATGAGTGAATTGAGCCCCAAGGTAGAATACCCATGGATATGTGTACCTTTATTCTATACATTTTCTCCCATTCTTATCACCACTTTCAATTTATACGTTTAATTAAGGTCTTGATTCTAAGCACATCCCTCTGACTGTTGGTAGAGAGCGTTTCATGGTTGGGTGATAGATGGGATGGTCAGAAGCAAGTTTCCTAATTGGGATATGGTGATGTCAGTGGTACGAGGATGTTGGTTCAGAGATCAAACTTTCCATCAGTCACATTGGTTAGTGGGGACATTATGTGATAATATTGATGAACTGCCTGCTTTGTCACCAATAGATCAATCTCCCAATGTATTATGGGTTCATACACCAAATTTGGTTGGAACTGGCCATTGCTAGGGAGTTGTGTTGGTTGCTATGGGAGTCATGTGACCTTGTCAGTGCGCTAATGTATTCTGAATCCATATATCAAACTTGACCAAAATAGCCCCAGTAGTTTGCCCATTGCTAAGAAATCATGCTGGTTGCTATGGATGTTACACGACATGATCAATGGCCCGATAGATTGAATTCCAAAGGCATTATGAGTCTATACACCAAATTTGGCCAGTTGTTTGCCCATTGCTAGGGAATCGCATTGGTTGCTACTGGAGTTTGTGACAAGGTCAAAGGCTCAATAGGTTCATTTCTCAATGTATTATGGTTACAAATACCAAAATCAGTTAAAATGGGTCAAATTCCTAATGCATTGTGGATCCATCTACCAAATTCAGTTAAAATTGGCCCAGTAGTTTGCCCTTTGCTCGGGTGTCCCATGATTGCAATGGAATTTTAGTGACATGGTCAGTGGCTTGAGAGGTCGGGTTTCAAATCAATTATGGGTGAATATGCCAAAGAAATGTGGTGTCCATCTTGTCAAATTTGGTGGCTACATCCTGCATGTGTTAGTGTCCAAAAGTTCCTGAAAATGATGATATTCTGTCTTCATTTTCTTCCAAAAGAAATCCGCGAGACAGTGTATGCAATCAGAAGTCACATAATATTTTACTCGAAAAATTGGGTTGGAACCTCCAAAATCCCTTTGATGGTACAGACAATTAGTAGCGCAGAAATTTAGTATTACGTCATCATATCTTCATACACATTACCATAATAGCAACCACAGATTGAGGTTGCTTATAAAGAAGTGCTTTTACTGGAGCTTAGATGAACTTCACAGATAAGTCAGTTCAGCATTTGTAGTGAGTCACACTCATTATGCATGCACAATGTTTGGAGCTGTGTTGCATGACAGAAAAATAAAACATTGAAACATCATTAATGACTCCAAGACTCAGACCCAAATTTCAAATAGTTTCTGATCCTTAAAAACACAATTTTCAATTTTTCCCAAATTGTAAGGAGCACAATGAACTATACCTGACCCCTTTCTAACAGTTTGACCCAAGATAGCTAATTGGCAGGTTTAACCCTTTGAACCCGTAAGATCGATTTTTGGGGCAAAGGCATAATTTCATTCCATTTTTGTCTTGTTATGAGAGGTCTATACATGGGGCATTGATGATATAATAATAACTGCAGTCTGCAGCCAGATGGCTGCCGATTGCAGTTATTATTTTATCCCCTCTGTATATTGATATTGGACTGACCCTTTTCACTGTAAGTGTACACAAAGGCAATACCATTCCAGGAAACGAGGTTGCAGCTAGATGGCTGCCGATTGCAGTTATTTTATCCTCTGTTTTTTGATATTGGACTGACCCTTTTCACTAAGTGTACACAAAGGCAATACCATTCCAGGAAACGAGGGTTCAAAGGGTTAAAAAAAAAAACGTGAAATGACTGAATGAATTTTGGGCCCTCTCAGAGCAGCCATGGTGCTGAAACGTTCACCAGACATGGGGCACATAATAACATTTCTTCATTTCATCAAACCTGAGCAGCAATATGAGTGAAAAATGTAATAACACCAATGGACTAATGATAATTGTTGGTTTTTACTATTGATCTATTGATTCCAAATGGCTGACTGTTAAGTGAATTGAATGTTTTATGAACTCTTATCCCTTAACCTGCTCAATACAGCATTTAATTTAACATGCAGAGCCATCACAACTTAATTAATAGCCATTTAACTCTCAACTTGCTGAATATTTTCCAAATAATTTTCATCAAATCTAGTCATGGTTGCCGTGATGCAGCTATGACTTGATTTGATGAAAAATTAATCAAAATTTAACTCTCAAAATCATTGGTTAAAACGTCAATTCAATTTTCAGGAAGAAAATTTGGTTAAATGTGTCCGGATTATACTTATTTTGTTGGCAGGATATTTCCTGTCCTGGGCTGTAATATCTGCCAGCAGCATGAAAACAGTTAATGGGAAGAGATTTATTTATTTCTTAAGGTTTAATGACACATTAACAGCCAAGGTCAGATCGTGTCAATGACAGTTTTATGGGTGGAGGAAGCCAGAGTATCCAGAGAGAACCACCAAGCAGCGATGAGCAGCTGCCAGCTCCCCAACATCGTAACTCCGCACTGCAGCACAGGCAGGGTTAGATTGGTTGAATACATGCACACCATCAACGTGCAGTACGCCTTAGTACATGGCGTCATCGTGTCCCCATCTGGACAATCAGGGTTAAGCGCCTTGCCCAAGGACACAACGCGGGAGTCCGAATCGATCGCTCAGATGGTCACCCATCCAAGGACTAACCGGGCCCGACGTTGCTTAACTTCGGTGATCTGATGAGAACTGGTTACCGCAATGCCACCACGCCCCCTGGATCTGAAGAATAAGATTTTTAAAGAAATTTCCTCAAATTGCACGAAGTTAAACTTTGGGCTCCAATAGAGAGCCCAAATACTCACTCAGGGACCCAATTTGTACAAACTTGAATCTGCCCCCCCCCCCCTCCCCCCCCCACAGATGTTGTATACCAAACATGAAAGGATTCTGACTGGTGGATCTAAAGAAGAAGATTTTTAAAGAAATTTCCTCAAGTTGCACCAAGTTAAACTTTTGGCACCAATAGAGAGCCCAAATCTTAACCCAGGGACACAATTTGAACAAACTTGAATCTGACCCCCCTCCCCTCCCCCCCCCCCCCCCCCCCCCCCCCCCCCCCAGAGATGTTGTATAATAAATATGAAAAGATTCTGACTGGTGAATCTGAAGAAGAAGATTTTTTTTAATTTTTGAAAATATTTATGGGTGCTATCAGAGTTATGCCCCTTCTGGTGCCCCCTGTGGGTGCGGCACATTTGTTTGTACAAACTTGAATTGACATATGATAAGGAACATGCACACAAAATTTGGTTCAATTTGGTCAAATAGTATGTGAGGAGAAGTGGATAATGTACAGTTCACGATGGACAACGACGACGGACGATGGACGAGGACGACAGATGGCAAGTGATAGGTTAAGCTCCCTTTGGTGAGCTAAAAAACTGATTGCACTAATTTCGGTACAAAATAGCTGCTGGTGGCCATCTTGAATTTTGGACTGCACCCCAAAACACTCGTTCTTGTCCCACGGTGATAACAAAGGTACCCAAGAAGTTTCATAAAGATCGGTTCATAAATACGGCCTCTAGCCTGAGCCGTATTGAATTGTTGATGGACAGACAGACAGACAGACAGACAGACGGACAATGGGTCATGACATAACCTCATATTTGACTATGTTAAAGTTGAGCTAAAAAGCACACTAAACAAGCACTGTTTCACTTCCCGGGTCCCATGGATAAATTGGTTAAATTCCTAATTGCACTATGGGAAAAATTTGCAGGGGGAATTTTTGATATTTCAACAACAGTTGTGCAGAAGATTAACAAAAGATCAACTTCATGAAAAGCTATCTCAATCAGTGAAATGGAAAATCTTTAGGTCACTATTAGAACTAGAAAGATTCACTGTACGTTTTGTAACAAAAAACGACTAGCTTTCAGCTGAGATCAGCAGTTGTTATTGCGGACCATCCACTGTAACTTAAAAATTCATTAAATTAGCCTGTCTCACCAATAAAATAGATCTGTGATACAAAACCAATCTCATGAGGTCACTGTCGGAAAAATGAGGATGAGGAGGTCCAGGAAAATTGATTGAAAATAATCATGATTAAAAGAGCAAATAGAATAAGTGCCATTTCTAATACTCTTTGAAGCAATAACTGATTGCATTTAATATTCATACAATATTAAGTGAACACTTATGAATAATTTTATATGTTAGTCTGGGACAATTCAATAATTCATTAACTTTTTTTAATATTATTTTTTGATGACAGAATCAATATCCATTCCTAATTAACCCTTCACCTTGCATAACGACCATAACCGGTCAGTACTATTCATAAAAATCTCAATTCAAATTTCATTAGTTTTTCAGTTTTTACCTCAACAACATAGCTTATGACTCCTTATTGGATGGAGCTTATCAAACTCAGTCCAATGAGGTGTCATTAGCTATTTGTTGGAGGCAAAAATGAAAATTTTTAGTTACTCAATAACTCAATAATTATATTGTATCTACTACATTGGATCGCACTGAATTGGATATCTCTTACACTTTCAACACAGAGTACAGTGGAACCATGTTAATTGAATAGCCACTTTGCCAATGAAAATTATTCAATTAACACAAGATTTCAATTAACAGGGATTGTGTCAGTTTCCTGTATTCTAGGGATAAACTTAGCATTTATTCTACTATATCGTGTTTGACAGAGCTCCCTGAGCTCTGTCAAACACGATATAGTAGAAACAGAGTCCAAGAATGAGTCTACATTCAGCAATCCATTTCCGTAGGATACACTGTCAAGCCTTGAGCCCCGCAGGAGTGACAAAAATAATCCGGGCATCATGCCTTTTCTTCAGTTGATCATAATGTAAATACTTCTTGCTACTGATATTTATTTATTGGGCTTTAATGACACTTTTGATATCTAGGGTCACCTCATGTCGGACTGTTTTATGGGTCAGACTCCCCAACATACTAACTCCACACAAGCAGGGTTAGCACTGGTTGAAGACAGGTGCACCATCGACAAGCAGTACGCCTTAGTACGCAATGCCACCGTGCCCCCATGTGGGCAATGGGGGTGAAATGTCTTGCCCAAGGACACAATGCGGTTGCCGGAGGTGGGATTGCCACAAGTCCAATGCCGTACCACTGAGCCACCATGCACCCACCACTGATATATAAGACTCTTAATTTAGTTTCATGTTTTTAGGAAAAAACTGCCACTTACACACAGGTTGGTACAGTATTTCTGATATTTAGGCAAGTGTACTTTTCTGCCCTTGTAAAATTAGAACTGTATGTGCAGATGAGTGTAATCACACTCAGACTGATCTCAACACAGGAGACAACCAATATTCTTTCGATCTGAAGTGAAATACACAAACCAATGAGCCACCACAATCTCCTTAACTCCTCAATAGTGATAGCAAAAAACCAAAATTTCTAGCGGCTCATTTTTCCAAAAAAGCAACTGGAAATTTAACTGGTAGAGTGCTGAATTATTTTTAGTCATCAGAATTTGTACACATATCTTTGCCTTGTTACAATTTATGGGAGAGTGCCATTAGGCACTCTCCCAAAAATTGTAACAAGTCAAATCTTAACAGACTACATAATTTCATTTCAAAGGTGATATGTTGAACATCCACTGAATATGAAGCCTTCAAGTTGTGGTACCAACACTTCAGAAAAAAGCCCAAATATGGGCTTCCAGCACTCTACCAGTTAACTAATTCAATCTTGTTTGACAGAGCTCAATGAGCTCTGTCAAACAAGGATAAATTGGTTAAAATTGTAGTTGCTTTATGGGAAAAATTTGCAGCTTGAAATTATGATATTTGGACATCTGTATACAGAGGATTAAAATAGGTACACAACTGTGAAATTTTGCGGATACACTCCAAATATTTAACATGTTATCCAGGTATTGGTACCAGCAGCGAAGAACTGACTGAAAATCATTATCCAGTAATGACTTACACAAATTATAAAATAGTAAAAATTCTGATAATCTCATAAGGATTACCAATACACAGAAAGTCATTTCTGTTCAGTACTAGGGGTTGAAGTGTTCTGAGAGTGAATATCCATTCAATTTCAGTTCTCTGACGTAATGGAAAAACTTGGCAACTTCTCCACGCCTAACAACCCAGTCACCTCCCCATGGGAAACTGGAAAGCCTGAACAATCAACATTACACTTTAGAGACCGGTCATCTACCCCCTATGTTAATAAAGATACCGGCCCCCACCCAAGAATAGCAGCTTATAAGGGCAAAACCCCCTCTAAATATAGACACTGTCCTCATAACAAGCCTTTACAATGCAGGCAAAGTTTTATGCTATGCCACAGAGATACTCAACAACCAATATCCATAGACTAAAGAAATTAGTCTCACGGACAGCAACGAATCTGAATAACAATGTTTAACCACAACCATTAACATTGTATATTACTAGTGTTTATTCATAGATTGCTTGTACAAAACACATATCTGACAATGCATTGCTTTTGAAATTTATCAGCTACCTTCACTTGTTACTTCCATCATGGATATCCAGCCCCTATTCTACAACTACTCTTGCCTACGTAACCTTCTCCTCCCCATCATACACCTACAACATAAACAACACCATGAGGATTTTAAACATTACTGGCAACCAACCCATAATTCCCCCCCTCCCCCTTTTTATGGGGACTGACCACCTAGGCAATGAACTTTCAGAACAAAATCCTGAACCTGCCAGGTATACACCCCACCACTCACTCACACATGCAGTTATGCAACCGCCATATCAATACAAGGTTAGGCACCTGCCAGTACTGCACCCATTAAACCTGGACCTGTTAAACCTGCACCCTTCAGGAGAACAGTATATATAGGCATTGCCATCGAGCACTTGTTTGCCTCTGATGAAGTTCACATCGAACCAAACTGGTCAGGCTAAAAAATTTAATAAGGGATAATTTGAGGTTCAAGCCCTCTCGTACTCCACTGAGTAGGTTTTCCCTCCACTACACATACGTATAACAACCATCATATACACTGCAAGATGGCCGTGTGCTGACGTACAGACCAGAAGTTTATTTATGAATACACAGAAATATGATTCATACATTACAAAACATTGCATATATGCTAACAATTGACGGAAACTCTTCCTAGATGGTTCAGCGGCCCAGGAAAACCAGAGATCAAACTTCGTTACTGAAGAATTGCTCTGGAAACCTGTGTCCGTAGCATGCAATCTCACCACCTCAGAGTTTAGGCGATGGATCCTCACCTTATACTTGCAATGAGAATAACAATAAAATGGTATTTCATGAATAATGAGCCTCCTTTGATCAATACAGCACAGAAAAATGTTAAAGCAAAGAATCATCTATATGTGTGAAAAGCGAAGACCAGAATGACATTTCCACTTGACCGTGTCTGCGTCAAACAACTCATCACGGATTATTACAAACAGGTCACTCTACCTCATTAACCTTACACCTTCTACGTACATTATTATGTGCCGCGAAGACATTATTTTTCCACTATATTCGCAAAACGCAGAAAAAAATAATTTGTAGGACAACCACAGACAAAATTTTCTGTCATTTTTCTTTCACTGATAATCATGGACATTGATTCTTTTAATGCCGTTTAAGGCTCCTACTGAAGAATCAATGCAAGGAGCAGATATTAAGAGAAAGGAAATGATTCTTTGGTTGTTCTTTGAGGCAGCTTCAAAAGGATCGTGTGATGCCATGAGGAGATGTTATCAGTGAAGGAAAAAGTGAAGGGAATCCACTTGTGAATATCTTGCAACTTCTTTCAACTTGTGTTACAGCTGTGAACAAGTAATCATCCACTAATCTTTTAAAAACTTGCAAGTTTAAAATAATCCACCATAAATTAACTGGTTGACGGCTAGATTATTTTTGGTGGTCTGAATTTGTTCATCCAAATTTGTTTAATTGCAAATTATTGGAGAGTGCCCAAAAGGCACTCTCCAATAATTTGTAATAAAACAAATTTAGATAAACAGAACGATATTCACATTTGACTGAATATGGAATGAGCAAGTAAAATGGTGGCTTTTGCTCTGGTACCCTCATTTTTTGAAAGCCCTAATAGTGGCTTCCAGCACTCAACCAGTTAACCCTTTACCTAACATGAAAAGCAGACGACACTTGCAAACAAAATTCTTGAATAACTAATTTTTTTTATTTTTTGTCTCAAAAAATAGGTTATGACCCCCTCATTGGAACGAGCCCAATGAGCTCGTTCCAAAGAGGGGTCATAACCTATGTTTTGAGACAAAAAATGAAGAAAATTAATTGGTGATTTTTGTTAATAGCGTGGCAGGTTTTGGCTGTTACATTGGGTAAAGGGTTAACTGGCCACCAGTTAACTGGTTGAGTGCTAGAAGTCCATATTTGGGCTTTGAGTGCCGGAAGCCCATATTTGGGCTTTATTCTGAAGTATAGGTACTGCATATTACATACTTCATATTCAATGGAATTGCTTCATATTATCTTTGAAGTAAAACTATTTAGTCTGTATGGATTTGCCTTGTTATAATTAAAAATAAGAATCATGCTGAACTGTTTTTTTTTTATGAAATAAAGACCTGTTCCAGTGACAACCCTTTCAAAAAAACATCTCCTATAAAGCAGAATCATGTTCATCGCTCTTGGTACTTATGAAGATTTACCTTTTATTTCTGCCACAAGACATGACTGTATCTTTTACTGAATCAGCAACATTTACACTGTAAAATAAATCAAGCAACTGAACCCATTTTGTTGCGACTTCCTCACACCCATACTCCTCTCCAGTTCTGATTTTTATTTTCATTTTTTTAACTTTGACTATTCTATAGCTTTTGATTTCTTATTGAGGAAGATATACTCTGCATATAAGCACACGCCAATGGTATATAAAAAGCTTGATTAACCCTCGGCAAACTGGGTGTGTTGAAATATCTAAATTTCATCCTGCTAATTTTTCTGAAACATGTAATGAAAATAGAAATTTAACCAGTTCCATCTTATTTGACAGAACTCATCAATATTTTAAGCATTTTTGTTTCGGTGTTTCAGGATCAAACCATGGACCTGTCAAATCCATACACAAAATAGAAACTTAACCAATTCTGTTTTGTTTCATAGCACTCAATGAGATCTATCAAACAAGAATGAATTGGTTAAATTCCTTCTTACATTATGGAAAAACTTTGTGGTTTGAATTTTCAGTATTCTGATATCAGTTTGCAGTGGGTTAGAAAAAAATAATGTTTTCACTATTTTAGTATTATCATTTCTTTTCCAGTGTTGACAAAACAGATTGGGAAATGCATGTTATCATCTCCAATTTGTAGTCAGTCGATATGGCAGAGAATTCGAACTACACAGAGTAGGATCTCATTCATTATTATCCATTCTCAAACATTTCCAGAATATTTCTTTGTGTGCCAAGCTCCAACAATTACTGGACTTTATAACAACCTATCTGAAGACAAAACCATCACAGTTTAATCAAACATTTTAGCCAAGTATAAAATCTGTTTAGTTTAACCCTTTACCTGTTATGGCCTCTTATTAAAATATCAGAATTGATATATCCTTAGTTAATAATTATAAAAAATTAATATTTTCTAAATTTATTTTTTTAATTAGAATAAGCAGACTCTGGCTTGTGTGATCGCTTATCTGTACTGAGTGCCCTTTGATTGTACCTATCAACATGTTTACAAATACTCTTAAACATGATCTATTTTTAGCTCACTAATTGTTTATTTGGGTCACACTTGTTGACTTGAAATTAGACAGAAACATCTAGAAACTTAATGACATGACTCAATTCAACCAATCATAAGTTAATGGAATAAGAGAACATTGAAAAAAATTGAATTCTGGACCTTTCTTTTTGAAGAGTATAGAAGTCTCTGTCAACAGACTTCTGACCTTCTTTCATCTCACACAGCACTGAGAAGAGACTGACTACAGTTTATACATTCAGCATTGGAGATTATTATTACAGGACAGTCAATTATTCTAGACAGCAGCTGAGTTTAAAAAATATTCTACGGAATATTAATTTGTGATCGGAGCATCTTTTGTAATGGAAAAGTGTTTCCAAAATTTTAAGAGAATTTATTCTTGTGTGAACCATGATTTATTTTTGTGAAAACCCGGGATTCAACTCGATAATTTTCAAATGACCCGAGGACCAAATACTTAGTGGATATTATTTCCATTTGAATTTCGCAGAGTGTTTTATTGAAATTAATTGAAGACTGCTGAGTTTTTGAGTGAACATTTCATTACAGTTTATTATATACTGTTTCTGCAGACACATTCTTGGACATCACAATATCAGCTGGAAAGTTTCTTCATCATCTCAATGAGCTCTGTCAAATAAGATTGAATTTGTTAAATTCTTAGATGCATTGTGGGAAAAAATTGCTATTTGTTTCGGAATTTTGATGTCAGTGCACAGAGGGTGGAATAATTTGTTAAACAAGAGGTCCCTCACCGGCCAAAGTGGTTCAAAGAAATATTTGGGGTCACATTCAGTTAGACATGGTTCATCAACACTACAAAGGAAGGAAGTCATGAGAGACAAATTTTATGGAACTAGGTACATAGCTTGAACAAACTTGAATCTTACCCCCTAAGGATGCTGCATACCAAATATCAAAAGCATTCATCTGCTGGATCTGAAGAAGAGGATTTCTAAAGAAAATTCCTCATTTCGAACTAAGTTACAATTCAAGCTCCCAATGTGAGCCCAAATATAGACCTAGGGACATGGCTTGAACAAACTTGAATCCCACCCCCCTAAGGATGCTGCATACCAAATATCAAAACATTCCGACTGCTGGATCTGAAGAAGAAGATTTTTAAAGAAAATTCCTCATTTTGAACTAAGTTATCATTTGGGCTCCACAGTGAGCCCAAATATGGACCTAGGGACATGGCTTCAACAAACTTGAATCTCATCCACCTAATGATGCTGCATACCAAATATCAAAACATTCCGACTGCTGGATCTGAAGAAGAAGATTTTTAAAGAAAATCCCTCATTTTGAACTAAGTTATAATTCGGGCTACCATAGTGAGCCCAAATATGAACCCAGGGACTTGGCTTGAACCAACTTGAATCTCACCCCCCTAAGTATGCTGCATACCCACTTATCAAAAGCTTTTGCCTGCTGGATCTTGAGAAGAAGATTTTTAAAGAAATTTGCCTGAAATAAACTAAGTTCAAATTTGGGCAATACAGAGCACAAATATGAACCCAGTGGGCCGAATTGAACAAACTTGAATCAGATCCACCCCACAATGTTGCGTACCAAATATCAAAAGATTCTGCCTGCTGGATCTGGAGAAGAAGATTTTTTAAGAAATTTGCCTGAACTGCACTAAGTTCGAATTCGAGCTTCTATGGTGAGGAGCCCAATATGAATCCAGGGGGGCCTTTTTGAACAAACTTGAATCAGATCCACTCCCACAATGTTGCATACCAAATATCAAAAGATTCTGCCTGCTGGATCTGTATAAGATTTTTTACGAAATTTGCCTGAAATGCACTAAGTTTGAATTTGGGCTTCTATACTGGGCCCAAATATGAATCCAGGGCGCCGATTTGAACAAACTTGAATCAGATCCACCCCACAATGTTGCATACCAAATATCAAAAGATTCTGCCTGCTGGATCTGGAGAAGAAGATTTTTTAAGAAATTTGCCTGAAATGCACTAAGTTAGAATTCGGGCTTCTATACTGAGCCCAAATGTGAATCCAGGAAGCCGATTTGAACAAACTTGAATCAGATCCACCTCCACAATGTTGCATACCAAATATCAAAAGATTCTGCCTGCTGGATCTGGAGAAGGAGATTTTTTAATAAATTTGCCTGAAATGCACTAAGTTCGAATTTGGGCTTCTATAGTGAGCCCAAATATGAATCCAGGGGGCCGATTTGAACAAACTTGAATCAGATCCACCCCATAATGCTGTATACCAAATATCAAATGATTCTGCCCACTTGTGCGGGAGAAGAAGATTTTTTAGTAATTTCTCTAATATACATAGGGTGCTATCAGAGTTATGCCCCTTATGGAGCCCCAAGTGGGCATGTCCATTTCATTTGAACAAACTTGAATTGACATATGGCAATGAACATCCATACCAAGTTTCGAGCAAATCGACCTAGCGGTTTCAGTGAAGAAGTCGTTTGAAAAATTTTTACGACGCCGGACGGCAAGTGCTAAGTTTAGTTCCCTTTCTTGAGCTAAAAAAAGTGGTTATCAACTGTTTAAGCAGCTTCTAGAAATGTTGAAATTTAAGTTACATTTTGTTATAAATTGCTAAAAAATTGTTAGAATGAATTGAAATTTACTATAAACAGTTTACAAAACTACTATAAATTGTTAGAGTGCATTACAATGTGTATTATAAAATACAGAACTCACTTTGATTTTGTGAAGCAGCTGTTCAGACAGTTGGATAATAACAAGAAAAAACGGTTTTATATGATACCTAGTGGTTTTTAATAAAGTGTTGTCTGCTTAATTAGGCAGACAGAATTTGATGAGAAACAACTAACAGACAATCTCTTAATTTTGAAGGTCAATAAATTCACAACTATTTTCCAGACTGCAAACAAATTACTTCACAAGAAATTCTAAAAATCAGCTGAGGAGCTATTCTAATAGGCTTAAGTACTAAATCAGCTCAAATAAGTTAGCAACTTTACATTTAAAGTATAAACTACAGTAGAAAAGCACTCCTTTATTTAACATAATTTTTTGAAAACTAGTCTTCTAACAATATTTTTAAGTGATACCGAAATTCTATTTTTTCTTTTTTTAACAAAGCTTTTCAATCCTCATTAAACTTAGCTCATTGAGCTCAATTATTCCAATTGAGAAACATACAGTTTTTGAAAAAATTAAGAAAAATGAATCCAAGTGTATGTTGTAGTAATTATCTGGTATTTTAACTTCTTGCATGCTGCAGGCCGATATTCCTGCCAAGACAGGATTTCATGTGTCACTGAAATGAGTATAATCTAGATACATTTAACTGATTGAGTGCCAGAAGCTACTATCTCGGCTCTACTGAAAGGTGCTGAAAGCCACTAAAGTGGCTTTACACTGTTTGCATTAATTTGTAGTTGGCTTAGGAGTAGAAAAAGAAATTGCAACAATCAATTGTTTATGAGCAATATCATGCTTAACTAAGGCTCCTTTTACTGGTAGTGTGATATCTTTGAAAAAAAATACACAAATTACTAATGACCATGGAAAAGTAATTTAGTACTCTACCAGTTAAACAAACCATAAATTGAACAAATTTTTTCACCAATGAATCAAAGTTCCTTAACCCTTTACCTAACATGAAGAGCAGATGACACTTGCAAAAGAAATTCTGGAATAACTAATTTTTTTTATTTTTTGTCTCAAAAACATAGGTTATGACCCCTCATTGGAATGAGCTCGACGAGCTCATTCCAATGAGGGGTCATAACCTATGTTTTTGAGACAAAAAATAAAAAAAATAATGAAAAATAATTGTCGATTTTTTAGAATAGCGCTAGCCGGTTTTGGCCGTTACGTTAGGTAAAGGGTTAAGTAAAATTTTGATGAATTTTTCATCATATTCTAATATGGCTTTAAAGAAAGCATGACTAGATTTAATGAAAAATATTTAGAAAACACTCAACGAGTTAAGAGTTTATTTTTTTTTCATTGGGGTTTAACATTACTTTTGGCAGCCAGGGTCACTTCATGTCAAATAGTTTTACATGTGGAGGAAGCCGGAGTATCAGGAGAGAACCACTGAGCAATGGAGTGCAACTGTCACTCCCCAACGAACTAACTCCACACAAGCAGGGTTAGCATTGGTTGAAGACAAGTGTGCTATCAAAGTGCAGCACATCTTAGTACACAGTGCTGCCGTGCCCCTCCTGGTACTTTGCCCAAAGACACAATGCAGTTGCCCCTGGCAGGGATCGAACCGTGGACCTTTCGGTTTGAAGTCAAATGCGTAACCACTGAGCCACCACTTTCCCTTGCATAGGCATATAATTATCACAGATGATATGTCTGATGATATGTGAGTTAGACCAATGCCAGTAATTAGGCACAACACAGTCAGCAATGCTGCGGAAGCAGCTAATTCATCATGCCATGTCTTTCATCATAAGATTGCCCACTGTCGCGGTTAATTTTGGTGATTGTAGACTGTTTGGCGATAGCTTGCCAAGAAATATCAGGTATGTGTACAATACATGTCGAGTGTATTATCACTAAATCACCTGCAGAGTGGCAATTCCACCCAAGCAATAATTGCAAATTTGTTGTAAAGCATAACAAGCACAAGCAAAGTTCCAGCCAATGGACCTCCAAGTGAATCCCACAAGTCCATTGGCTGAAATATTGCTTATGTTTTTGCCCATATGTATATGATTTGAAAGTGATACTTTGGGTGATAAGTCCACTCTGTGGGTGATTTTGTTACAATCCACTCTCCACATACTGTACATCAGAACCACTGACTGAGCAAGTCATGTCATGGTTAGGAAAATCTTGGTCAATCCCACCTAGTATGTGAAAATAGTTACAAGCCCAATAAGAAATTGCTCAAAAAATTAAATATAAAAAATGGTAACTAGTTGTTAGAATGACATTTTTGAGCTGCTTGAAAGATTATGGTTGGCCTGCAAAAATTACCAACTGAAGTATAATTGATAAAATAATAAAAAACTCACTTCAAAAATGAACACACATTTAGTGGCACAGAACAAAAGTGGAATCAAGCTCCATCAAAAGAAAAACTATCTTTATAATCCGCCTCCCTGGAAGACATTTCCCTAGATAATTAGATCGAGTGGACGTACACATGGAGAGAAAATTAACTCCTGACAAGAGAAAAAAATCAAATACACTGTACCAATATTATCCTTTCAGAAATTGATCAGAGAGTCTATACATGAACACAAAAGCCAGCTTATTGTGTATTCTAATACTTCCTGCTCTGGAGTGCTATAAAAGTTCTAATCAACATCTCCCAGTGTCCGTACTGTGTCACCAACTCTCAGATCCTTTGACTAATAACCAGAATTCTTTCAGAGTAAAAATAATATATTCTATTTCTAGACGAGGCTGGAATTAAAACGGAACCAAACTGGCATACCAATTGGAGAAGCAATATTGGAAGTGGAGTTCTGATTTTGTATATTATTGGAAATGTTTGTAAAGTGGTCGACTTGACTACTAAAGTCAGTAGTAACTTAATTAACCCTTAAGAAGCCCTAAATTATGAATAGAATACTCTATTTTAATGCATGTATAAGAATACGCTGTTTTATAAACAAGTACATAAATCTAATATTTCTTGTTTGTATATCATGGTTTATCCACACTTTCAACAATGTTTTCAAGAAGAAATAGGTGATTTTTTACTCAGATACACAATGAATAGACATCCATCCATGTTCTTTATTTCAGTCAATGAAAGTGGATTACCACTTAAAAAAAAACACTGTCAAGCTTAATTTTACACTGGACGAATATTTAACTGGTAGGGGGGGGGGGGGGGGGGGGGGTTATTATTATTTATCACAGGTGCAGTGACACAATTTATTGTTTTCTTCAAAGATATTGCCTGGAGGTGCTCATCAATAAACAAAACAATTTTATTTTAATTTTTTTTTTTTCTGCACTACCAAATAAACAGCAAGCTAATGCTGATGCTAACATTGTAAAGCCACTGAAATGGCTTTCATAACTTTTCAATAGAGCCATGATAGTGGCTTTTAGCCCTCAACTTCTAAAAATTTCTGAGAGAAAGCACAAGCAAACATCCAGCTCATGAACTACCAAGATGAACTTTATTCATGGCAATATGAAACTAGCACAAAGAAGCATTATGTGAAGTTAAAAGGGACATAACTTGGTTAAAATTATCACAGATTGAAAATTTCGATAAATGCACATGTTCATATTCACTGATAAGTGGTTATATTTCAGATGTGTTTCATCAAAATAGATTCATAAATATTGAAAGAGCTGTGCGCACAAGAATATCACATACGCCTGTGTGTTCTAAGTGTTTTAATTCGTAACCCGCTGAGTATTTTCAAGATATTTTTCATCAAATCTAGTCATGGCTGCTGTGAAGCAGCCATGACTAGATTTGATGAAAAAATCATTTATATTTAACAAAAAAAATAATTGAAAAACTCTGTGCAATTTACAGGGAGGAAATTTGATGAAATTTTATTAAATCTGCTCAAATTATACTTATTTTAGTTGTCAGAGAAATCCTGTCCTAGGCAGGAATATCTGCCAGCAGCATGCAAAAAGTTTAATCTTCTAAGTTCAAATTGGAGAGCAAACTTTATTACAATCATCACAGATTGAATATCTCGGAACATGTGCATGTTCCTTTGCATGTGGTAATGTTTGACAAGTTTAATCAAAGTCGATTCCTAAAGTTGCCCCACTGATCTCTATATAAATGGATTGCCTGAATGCTCAGTGGTCACATATAGAAAAGTGTCTCCACTGCCACCATCTTGGGGATGGGAGGTGGGGGGGGGGGGGGGGGGGGGTGGCAAAAATTACAATAAATAAACAATGATCAAAAAGAAAAATGAAAGTGTCAATGACACTGTAGCTCAACTTGTCAAGACAAAGACATGTACATGTATAGTATATGACACAGCAATGACAAACATCTAGGTAATGACCTGATAACAAAGGTACACATAAAGTATTGTAACGGTCTGTTCATAAATACTGACCGTTGCCTGTAACAAATGTATAGGTGAAGTATTGTAAAGGTGGGCTACAGTCAGATGCTAAACTGAAAAGAAATCTTTGAGTCCCAGAGTGGGTCTGACTCAACCCCAAAATATTTGTTCTCATAGCACAGTGATAACAAAGGCACCCCAAAACACACTCGTTCCTGTCCCAAGGTGAAAACAAAGGTACCCAAGAAGTTTTGTGAAGATCAGTTCATAAATACGAGCTGTATCGAACTTGTGACAAAAAACTGATTGGACCAAATTTTGGTACAAAATGGCCACTGGCAGCCATCTTGAATTTTGGACCGCAACCAGAAACACTCATTCTCGTCCCAAGGTGATAACAAAGGTACCCAAGAAGTTTTGTGAAGATCGGTTCATAAATACAGCCTCTACCCTGAGCCGTATTGACATGTGTGCTTACATTGTGTAAGTAGCACTGAATAAATCAAAGTTCATCTAATTTGCATAATTTCTGCACGAAAAAAAAAACCTTACAATATGTGATGTATTCCATGTTACTAAACATTCTTACAAAAATTTATGAAAATCAGAACTTTCATACAGAAGTTCTGTACAAAAGACTGATTGCACTAATTTTGGTACAAAATGGCTGCTGGTGGCCATCTTGAATTTCGGACCACACCCAAAAACACTCGCTCTCATCCCACGGTGATAACAAAGGTACCCAAGAAGTTTCGGAGGGGGTGGGAGGGATATAGCTTGAGTAAAGACATTTTTTCACCTACATTCCAGTAATCTTGTTGCATGGAGATCAGTAAGTACAGGTCTTTAAATTACTCCAAATACACACCATTTACAGGTGTGCCCAAATTGGAGAAGGTGTGAAGACATCAAGAAAAATATATAAATTCTCTGTGCCTCTTCTACATTTGAGAATAACATCCAACATAATATGGCCATAGAAACACAAAGAAAGGCACGGCAATAAAACGTAACAGGACAAGACTGTCATTTCTGCTTTTAATGTGCCCAAATTAGGGCAAAAAGGGGTGCCCAAAATAAAGGAATTTAAAGGCCTGAAGTAGCACAACACATAAGAATTTTAGGTAGAGGTGCAGGCTGCAAGCCGAGAGGTCCTCGATTCGAATCCCACCTGCGGCAACTGCGTTGTGTCCTTGGGCAAGACACTTCATCTCCATTGCCCGCGTGGGGGCACGATGACGCCGTGTACTAAGGCGTACTGCACGTCGATGGTACGCATGTCTTCAACCAATCTAACCCTGCCTGTGCCGCAGTGCAGAGTTACGATGTTGGGGAGCTGGCAGCTGCTCGTCGTTGCTCGGTGGTTCTCTCCGGGTACTCCGGCTTCCTCCACCCGTAAAACTGTCACGGTCATGATTAGCCATTGTGCATAAATATGTGACCTTAAACATCAATAAATAAATAAATAAATAAATAAGAATTTTGTACTGAGAGATGGACGAAGAGATGGATTATCAGGACAGATGGATGTACAGGGAAATGGCATTATAACACACACATCTTTGAAGTGGAGATATAAGGGGATTAAAACAATTCAAGGGAGCATATTGTACAGCTTAAGGCATTACATATCATGTTAATCACTATTCCATTAATTATTAACTCATTACATCCAGGATGTGATAGCAGTAATAGTCTTTGATAGCCTTAAGCATGCAGTAAATGTCTTGTTTTATAGCCACTTAATGTATCATTCCGTCTGAGAACAACATAAGATAT
Organism: Pictodentalium vernedei; assembly: GCA_031216915.1. NCBI lineage: Eukaryota > Metazoa > Mollusca > Scaphopoda > Dentaliida > Dentaliidae > Pictodentalium > Pictodentalium vernedei. The sequence goes on along the minus strand of CM062294.1, from coordinate 412,042,795 downwards.
GTGATCTACACACCAAATAGGGTGATCCAAAGACATCAATGTCCACAGACAGATGACTACCTCAATTATCAAAAAAGCCATAAAAGTTTTCAGAAACATACAATTCATTAGCAGGTCCAGTGATAGAATTCATATGTCACTGGGAGGAAATGAGTTTGGAGCATATACTCAGTCTTGACTTGAAGCCCTTCCCACGGGGTCCCTTTCAACCCCATCCCATAAATTTTTGTATGAAAGAAAATTTGTTGGCCAATAAACTGGTAGAGAGCTAAATTATATTTCAAAGGTGATTTGTAATATGAGTATTTTTTTTCAAAGATACCATGCCACCAGCATTTGAAGCCTTGGTTTAGTGAGATTTTGTTAAAAAAAATAATTGTTTTATTACAATTTATTGGAGGGTGTCTATTGGCACTCTCCAATAAATTGTAACAAAACAGTTATATATAATTTCTTGCTGTTTCTCAGCAAACAAAAAAGCTACTTCATAGGATGTAAAGCCACTAAAGTGGCTTTCAGCACTTTTCAAGAGAGCCATGATAGTGGCTTCTAGTACCCTACCAGTTAACAAACCATATGAAGGACAACCACCTGGGAAGATGGTCAGTACTAATTTAATCAAACAGCCCTGTGGAGCCAATGCATTAAATTATAACTGAGCCATCCCACATAATCAAAATGATTTGCCAAATGGTTAGAGCCAGTATTGTACGTATACAGAAGGACACAATCATGTTTTCAAAGAATTTGTAATGTTAATTTCTGATCCGCGGCCGAGAATCGAACCTTCGGCAACCCCTGCCTGGCATTCAGGAGTCCAACATATAAACCACTGGACCATTGCACACCCAGGCCTGAAAATAAGCAGTCTGACATTTGCAGAATGAGGTCCTCAGAGGGTGAATTTGATGATGCTATCCCATACAGTGGGCCAATTTATCCTCTGGATACCTCTTTCTATTTAGTTTTGAGACCCTGATTCAGATTGGGGTTCACGGAGGGTGAATTTAGTGATGCTACCCTGCTGTGCAGGCTAGCATCACTAAATTCACCCTCTGGGGACCTCATTTTACAGATGACAGTCTGCTTATTTTCTGGCGTGTGCACACCGTCAAAAACGATGGCTGGAATCAAGGTTTTTAGATGATGTTCTCATGAACACTTGGTTTACTTTCCTTACGGCAGCAACATGAACGTGTGAAATGCGCTGGCTATAGTACGAAAGTGCTGTGGTTGGTCTCAGACGAAGACTGGCACTGGCCTGTATGTGGTAGGTAATCCAATGCAGAAACTCAGTGTGGACAGGAGAATTGCATTTTAACATTACAGGTATTTTATTCTCCAATAAATTGCGAAAAATAGATTTGTGAGAAAATGAAATATGAAATCAAGGTAACCACTAATTTATTTATTTACTGGTGTTTAATGTCATTTTCAGTATCTATGGCTGTATTGTGACTTCAACAAGTATAAAGTCAAGTTTAACAAATTGTTTATACCTATGCAGCCCACTTGCGGTCCAGATGTTGAGTATAGATGTATTTTACCAGTAAAGCAACATGTTTACCACATTATAAGTTATTGTGGTGTATTGACAGTAACATGGTGTGATGTTTGCTGTCAGAAACTTATATGTTCAACATACAAGTTCCTGACAGCAAACATCACACCATGTTACCGACAATACACCACAATAATGTATATGTTCTGCCCCCACCCCCCAACCCCCCCCCCCCCCCCCATCCCACATTTGGTATTTGTGGATAATAAAATAAAGCAAGTGGAGTTATGAACAAATATAATTTATCACACCTATCATGGGCCTCAAGTTTTATCACATTTGCCTCTTCATGTTCAACGGTATATATTATTTGCAAATTGTGCATTTAAATTAGTGCAATGCGTATGTGTTTCGCGCACCCAACCTGTACACCCCCCCAAAAAACGACAGGCCACAGACACAATTTCATGCCAACGAAGAAAAATGAACGCCGTTCTTTATCGCTGTTACGTCACAAAAATCGATAACTGATCATGAATGCAGGTCAAGGTTTAACGCGAAATAAATTTCAGTTTCTTTTTATTGTGTCCAGTTATTTTAATTCAATAAGTGGTGATTGTGCATCTGTCAGCTTATCATCAACGCAATTACTTTTGACAGTGCAATGTTTCTGAAGCAAATTAAAAAGAAAAACTAGATTCTCAGCTGAAATGAATGTGATGCGATAGCGCGTTCAACCACAACTTTGTCAGCTGAATCGCTTGTGTAATGACGTCAACCTGCTAACATAAAGTTTATGTTGTACCGCAGCTGAAGGCTAACATAGAAAGTACACCGTGAGCGCGTAACCAATCAAACGTCAAGAATTCCGAACATATTTATTTATTGGTGTTTAACTTCTTGCATGCTGCTGGGGGATATTCCTGCCCACAATAGGATATTTCTGAAAGTATAATTTGGTGCCCATAAATTGAATTGATAATTTTTTCACCAATGATTTATTTAAACGGATTTTCCATCAAATCTAGTCATGGCTGCTTTACAGCAGCCATGACTAGATTTGGTGGAAAATATCTTGAAAATTCTCAGCAGGTTAAAAGTTAAGATCACATATTTCTGCCCAATTGCTAATTGTGACAACAACATGGACGTAATGTCAAATCCACCCAATCGTTTATACTTATGTTGCCCATTTTAGAGGACTTCCACCTCAGGCATTGGTTACCAGGTCCGATTTTACCAAAAAACCAAGCTTGTTTACCACAGTAAACAAACACTGGTTCACTTCCCAGGGAACCCACATGGAGCATTAGAATAAGCGGCACAGATTTTTTGTCTTTGGCATTGCATATGATAAGAATGTGCTGAACTCAACAACCATGATATTTTCTTCATGTTCTCGGTATGGAGTGAACAGCAGCATACATAGCTCCCATTAACCCTTAACACCAAGGTCAAAATATCAATATCCAAATCTGCTAATTTTTCTCATAATAAAAGTAGGAATTTAACCAATTCAATCTTCTTTGACAGAGACACAGCTCATTAAGCTCTGTCAAACAAGATTGAAATGGTTAAATTCTTAGCTGTATTATGGGAAAATTGTGCTGCTTAAAATTTTGTTATTTTGACATCAGGGTAGAGAGGCTTAAAGTCCATATAAACAGAAATACCAAAATTATTTTACCCTTCACTAAGGCCAGAGACCCATATTATCATGTTACTATCCATTGGATAAAATTACTTGCATAACCAACAAGAGCAATGTGAAGCATGGCATATGCTCTCGACGGTGTTATAAGGTCTTGGTGGCCACACTGAATTGGCTAGCTGGACCAAAATCAAAGGAAGCATTGTCTAGTCATCCACAAGTAACCCCTAAAATTATGATTTGATCAAATAAGCCGTTTTCAAATCCAACATGCAGTGAATGCAATACAGAGGTCAAGAAAATTTTTCTAAGTCAAAAATGTGAAAAAGTGACATAACTCTTGATAAAAATTATTGAACGGAACCTGTTCCTTGTGCATATACATTCCCCCCATGTGAGTCTATCGGCACACCAAAGAAGATCCAAATCCATCTGATGGCTTTGAAATTACAATTCAAAACATCTATACGGACAGATGAACGGGACAAAGGTCTCCACTGGATACCCCCTGAATCCTACTTCGGAGGTTGGGGGCATAAAAAGGCAACGAGAGAGAGAGATTTTGCAATTATGCTGCATATTTGATAAAACCTGAAAAACAAATTTTTCTACTGAACAGAAACCAATACAAAAGTATTCAAACAGCACAACTTTAACCCTTAGGGGCCTAATTCCAACTGTGATCACATTTTTTATAACAGAACAGGTGCTCCTACGGGCAGTCTTTGGATTAACTCACAAGTTACATTTAGTGAGATTTTGTTAAAAAAAATAATTGTTTTATTACAATTTACTGTCCATAATTATGATATTTCAAATAACAAATGTCATGCCAGGATACAAAATCTCTAATATAATATAACGATCAGATTTGTGAGTCTGCCAATGGGGATTTATACTTTGTACCCATATACAAGCATCTGATCAAATTTGCACTAAAGGTATGGTAAGTGGTTTGCTGTTGCAAAATTATTCCAGTAACCACTTCATATTTAAGTGAGCCACACTGTCCTAGTGAAATGACATTTGACTGGCATAGCAAACAAACACTACTCCAGGAGGTTCCCATGACTGGATGGACAGCATTGTGCCTTTATATTTTATATGCTACCTTTTCACAGGAGGTTGAACTGGAACCTGGGTCTGTTTATTTTTTCATGGTTTCATAACACTTTCAAAAGCCATGGTTTTAATAGTGTCAGTTTTACAGGTGGAGGATGAATTACCAGGACTGAATTCAAAAGCAAATGACAAGTTCTTCTTTAGTGGTTTAACCCTTTACCCAACGTGATGGCCAAAACCCGGCCAACGCTATTCTCAAAAATCGCCAATTAATTTTCATTATATTTGCATTTTTTGTTTCAAAAACATAGGTTATGACCCCTCTTTGGAATGAGCTCATCGAGGTCATAACCTATGTTTTTGAGACAAAAAATGAAAAAAATTAGTTATTCAATAATTTCTTTTGCAAGTGTCGTCTGCTTCTTCATGTTAGGAAAAGGGTTAAGAACAGTTTAATAATGACTACAGAGACTGAGAGTACACGAGTCCATGTGACTGCTTGTTACAAAACGTACTTGTAGTGTACATGTAATTGCTTTGGTATCGGTCTTGAACTGAACTGTCCAATCTGAATGTAAAATTTCTTAGTCTTTGTATGTGTTTTACCATCCAAAACAAATTCCCAATTGGAGCCACATGAAGCATCCTTTGGCATGGGTACCAGAGACTTTCCTAAAGAGGCAGATGAATCCCTGTTTGAGATGTAAGTTATCTTACAACCGGAAAGATATAGGGAGCTTGGCGGCTCATTGGATAGCACATTGGAATTCCAATCAAAATGCTGACTGTTCGATTCTGACCTCTGTCATCTTTATTGTGTCCTTGGGAAGAAATCTCAATCTTGATTGCCCAAATGGGATCATCTAGGTACTGGGTACTAAGGCGTACAGCCAGTAAACTGTACACTTGACTTTAATAATTGCTAGGCCTGCATGTGATGGGATGGTATTTTGAAGAGTCCACTTACCTCCCCTATTCGCTGACTCTCTGTGGACAATCGGGCTCTGTAAGAGCTTTCCAGAAATTGATGTCAGATTCTGGTGTTATCAACACAGAAGATGCAGAACACATAGTTTCTAATGGTTATGCAGCATATCTTGTACTGTAAATTGTAAGATTAGCAATAGCGTAGTGCAACCGACATGGTTTGATTATTTATTTATTGGTGTTTAAGGTCACATACTTATGCACAATGGCTAATCATGACTGTGACAGTTCTACGGGTGGAGGAAGCCGGAGTACCACAGAGCAACAATGAGCAGCTGCCAGCTCCCCAACATCATAACTCTGAACTGCAGCACAGGCAGGGTTAGATTGGTTGGAGACATGTACACCATCAATGTGCAGTATGCCTTAGTACTCAGTATCATCATGCTCCCATGTGGACAATCGGGGTTAAGTGCCTTGCCCAAATACACAATGCGGGAGTACGAATCGATCGCTCAGACGGACAGTCACCCATCCAATGATTAACCGGGCTTGACATTGCTTAACTTCAGTGATCAGACAATAACTGCTTACCACAACGCCACCATGCCCCACATGGTTTAATTACTTGTGTAACCTGGAAGTTTTGCAAATTCTGCCACCACAAGGCTTTCTGAAGAAGCCATCCTCAGCAGTATTTTTGCTGTGATTTTTTTTCCTTTCTTCAGCATTTTCCTTGGCACAGCTGATTGCCGAGGGTGAATTATCAGGGCTGTGAATTACGAGACTCCATTAGGCATGCAATTTAAATTTAATGTACAATTGGTGTCTTGAACTAGGTGGTTATAAATAAAACCTCAGAAAACCACTGGTTCTCTTGAGGCCTTATGACTACCCAGTTTAGGACATCAGATGTGTTTTAAATTTCTTGTTGCCTGGGAACTGAGATTGGGAAATTTGGGATCAAGAATTGGGAAATATCATGCCCAAATGTTATTGAAAAATGGTCTGATAAACGGCCCCTGTAGATACCCAAATGGATCCCTGTTAACCCTTTACCAAACGTAATGGCTAAAACTGGCCAATGCTATTCTAAAAAAATCTCCAATTAATTTTCATTTTTTGTCTCAAAAAACATAGGTTATGACCCCTCATTGGAACGAGCTCGTTCCAATGAGGGGTCATAACCTGTTTTTGAGACAAAAAATGAAAAAAATGAGTTATTCAAAAACATTTTTTGCAAGTGTCGTCTGCTTTTCATGTTAGGTAAAGGGTTAAATAAACAGGAATGCAAACACTTCCTACTATTCCCTAAAGCAACAGAAAAGACACTTAAGTGACAAACACAGCAGACTTAAACATAATGTATAGCAATATAAGAATTTATATTCAACCAATTTTACAAGGATATATTAGGTACTATGATCCAATGAATAAATTGGTAATTTGTAGAGAATAATGGGTGAGGGATATTTCCACATGATTTGCTTGCCTGAATAATGTTTTTGATGGATATTGTCATTGGAAAAAAAATTTTATGACCACTTCAGCTATAAGATCAACGAGAGTAGAAAAAAGAAATACTGACATTTCCCAACAATTTGCAACAGTTGATCCTGCTCAAATGGTTAGTGCCAATCAGATTAACCATAACTGCACATAACATTCAAACACCAAACAATTTACCACATCTTTAGAACAAACTATATAGATTATAGAGTAAAAAAAAAAAACCCTGTTAATCGGTAGGAAAATTTTGCAGTCTCTTCCAAAAAATTTTTTTTTTCTGGCAAGCCCAGATTATTATTTATTATTATTTATTGGTGTTTAAGGTCACATACTTATGCACAATGGCTATTCATGATCATGACACTTTTGCGGGTGGAGGAAGCTGGAGAACCCGGAGAGAACCACCGAGCATCGACGAGCAAATGTCAGCTCCTCAACATTCTAACTCTGTCCAAGCAGGATTACAGCGGTTGAAGACATGAGCACCATCGACATGCAGTACGCCTTAGTACACAGTGTCATCATGCCCCCATATAGGCAACTGGGATAAAGTGCCTTGTCCACGGACACAACGCGGGTTGTCCCAGATGGGGGTCGAACTCCAGACCTCTAGCACAGAAGTCCAACAGTCTACCACTGAGCCACCGTGCTCCCAGCAAGCTCAGATCACTTTGGCCTCTGTACTTCCAATAATCACTTGATCTACTATTATATCTTGTTGACTATATATCTCCATGAGCTCTGTCAAACAAGATATAGTAGAATATTTATTTATCAGGGGTGGCGGAAGCAGGGGTGCTGGGGGGGCTTCAGTCCCTCCACTTTTTTTGCCGGGCCATGTTTTTTTGTATGCATATATTTTAACACAACAAATGACTGGTGAAACAAGGGGTGGATCAAGAGCTTCCCCCCACATTTTCGCCAGCTATGTTTCTCTCGTACTGGTTCAGTTTCGATGGATTTCGAATCATTTTTTGCAGTAAGTGGCAGCAAACGCTAAAATGTATACAGTCTGTTAAAAAATCGGTTAACTGAAGTAGATCGTAATCTTACAGACATACAAGAACCAAATCCACCCCCAGACAAGATAATCCACAGACAGTATAATTGCTGTAAACATCTGGTAAAGCATACAGGTGAGGTCTATTTATCAGCTTTGGTCGTTCTGACCAAAGCTGATAAGTAGACCTCACCTGTATGCTTTACCAACATTTTTTAAAGTGTGAAATCTTTCAAATACATCTCCTGAAAAATCTCAAAATATCCACTCAGATGCATGGAAATGGGGGTTTTGGGACCCTGGAATTAAAAATTTTCATACCAACGACAATCCATCGCCGATCCAGCCCCCCCCCCCCCACTCCACTTTGAAAATCGTACCGCCGCCCCTGTATTTAGTGTGTTTAGTGGTCACTTTAAGCAGACCCATTATAAGCATTGGCAGTCTGCAGACACAAAAACTGACATGACATAGAAAATTACTTTGGTTGTTTTTTAGCAAGGCCAATTCTGCTAACAGCCTATATATGACTTGGAAATGTGCACTGAATCCATCAACATGGACCAGGAATAATATCATTGCAAGTTAGAAACAAATTTAAAACCATTTTCGTAAATTTCCAAACTGTTAATTTTGATTGGTAACAATGATGATGAAATAGCATGAATTCAATGAATGGATATGAACTCGCTCAATGCACCTGTTATGTTTCTGTTCCAACTATACTATTCAAATAAAGTAGGGGATATTTGATGAAAGTGAGATATATGAAGAAATATATTTATATTTAATGCTCAGGCATCAATTCACGCTGAAAAATTAAGTCATATTCCCCTGTCGGTCGGCAAAACGAAATATCAAAATGATATTTAGAAATCGATATTTCATCGTAGGTTCGGATGACGAATCACATGTACTTTAAACGAGTCAGCACATCAGTAATGAATTCCAGAGTCCCAAATACAAACAAATTCGAATAATTGATAGTGACAGTGACTAAATCAATTCATTAAATCAGCGGTTTCAAAGTTTGACTTTCTCATTCACCTTCCAGCGAAAAGCCGAAATCACTTTCAAATTTCTTCAGTTCAACTTCACACGTCTTCAGTGCATTGAGTTCAAAAAAAATAAAATGACGTGTCTTGTTATTGAAAATAAGAAAGTGGCGTTTTTTGTTATTGTTCTATTTCTTCGAAACACATTGCGATTATTTCAATTCGCCAGCCTTGGTAAATCGTAAAGTTAGGGGAGAAATAAGATGGGACTACTTTTTGTGCGGATATTCACACATTCCAATGGTTGGAGTTTGGTTGTTGTAATTTTTGTATGGACGCCAGTTCGGCACATAAATTTTGCGCCTTAATGGCAAATAAAGGCCACAAATTGGAGAGTTTGTAGTCATAGAGCATTAAATAAAAAGAAAATTCACGAAAATTTGATGAATACCGAAAATATCTCGTTCGTGGCTACAAGAAATATGAGGATCTTCACTCGCGACTGCGTCGCTCGTGAAGATCCTCATATTTCTTTGTAGCCACTCACGAGATATTTTCGGTATTCATCAAATTTTCGTGAATATCCTCTATATATTTTCATCAAAAAGACAGTTGAGGCATCTGGTGAATGATTTCAGTGATAGTTGGGTGTCTGACAAGCACACATTCCACGCATTGAGCTGTAGAAGACATGGACGGTCAGTCAGAGAATTGACCACATTTAGTCCAAGACCTCAATACCTTGTAAATCCTCCTCAATTCGCGAGACAAGCACGGATCCGACGTGGCATACTCCTAACCAAACGTCCAACATCAGCTTGGCTGAAGTTATTCCATTCTTTCTGCTCTGCAGCGGCAAGTTCCTGGACATTGGTAGAGGGCTGCTGGCATTGATGTAGGTGCCTGCCAAGCATATCCCAGGATGTGCTCAATTTTTGAAAGGTCTGGACCTAGTGCTGGCCAAGACAGTGTAGTAATGTTCTGCTCTAGGAGGAACTCTGTAGCGACACAGGCCCTGTGTGCTTTTTTCATTGTCATCTTGGAAAATGAATTGACGACTGTGACATTGCACAAATGGCACCACATGAGCTGCTAAAATGTTGTCGCGGTAGTGCTGCCCTGTGACAAGCCCTTGGATGACATGTAATGCTGTTATGCTTGTCATGGTTATGCCTCCCCACACCATAACCAATCCACCACCTAAACGATCGTGTTGCCTAACGGTAACGTCATGGTATCGTTTGTTCCGCTGCCACCACACTCTGTTTCGTCTGTCGTGGAAGTCTTGAGCCAACCTCGATTCATCGGAAAACATGACGTTGCACCACCGACAATTGTCCCAATGCTTTCGTGCTCCACACCAATTATGCCTTGCTGCAATGTGACATTCAGTCAAACGTGGAATTATTCGAGGTTGTCGAGCATACAAATTCCAGCTGTGTAGGCGATTTCTGATAGTCTGGTCACTGACTTGCACATCTGTCACTCGGTGTAGCTGCTGTCTAATTTCTGAGGCACTTTAATGGCGGTTATGTAATGCTGTGGTTTGATTGAAATGATCCTGGTTAGCAGTTGTCACCCTTGAACGACCTGACCGACATCTGTCATCAACATTGCCTGTCTGACGGTAGCGTGACCACAACCTGCTAATCACCGATTGAGTAACGTTGAGAATTTGAGCCACTGCAGTCTGTCTGTTGCCAGCTTCCAACATGCCAACAGCACATGAACGTTCGTAACATGTCAGTCTTCGCATACATCAAAAGTTACGTTTCAACCAGAAACTATTAATGAACGAGTTTATACCAAGAAAAGAACAATGAGACCTCTGAAAAAGCTCGTTCAGTACAAATGAAAATTTCAAAATGTACCCCAGGGACATTAACGTGGCGCTCGTGTGAAAACCCTGGACAAAGTTTTCATGGGCCAGTGACATTCATGATCCACACTAAACTTGGTAACATATTGATGTGTCCAATCATTCGTATCCAATATCACTTTCTGAAAATATCAACATCAGTTTGGATATCCATACTTTTTTTTAATAGTATAATAGTATAATATAAAACAACCATGCTAAATGAGTCGGTGTAAATTTTTGTTTATGTGTTCATAAGAAACGGTGTGAATTTCACTGGCCATCATTTTAGACAATGTAGCAAAGATGACAATTTTTTCTGATAGATTTAAAAAGTTTCCTTTCAAGAACGAATCCTAAGACACTAAAATTTTATCTTATGGGTAGAAAATGACACTCTAAACTCCTTATATGCTACTCGCATATATTCCAATCCAATTTCTCTCCTGTAAATGGAAAGGACTCTTTGACCAATAATTTCTTCAGTTAAATTTAGATGAATTTTCTATCAAATGTGGACATGACTGCTTCACAGCAGCCATGACCAGATTTGATAAAATAATATTTTTTAAAATACTTAGCAGGTTAAGAGTTAAAGTAGGCTCCTAGAGTACCTTTTATGGGGCCTACTGGTAGGCCAAACAACTTTTTTTAAATGCAAGGCCTGTCTCTCGTGCTCACCCCCATTCTGAGGGCACATTCCACCCATGACCTATAGCTTTTAGATGACACAAAAGGATGATTTACAATTCAAAATGACAGGGCTTTCTTTTTCTTTTGACACTTTACCTAATACAACTGGAATTGACACTTGCAAAAAAGTTTCTTGTATAGGACAAAAAAGCTATAAATTTGTTTCTCAGGCCATCCCACATGGTCCTTTTGGCTGCCGCATGCTCTCTCTTTATAATCAAACTTATAAAAATACAGTTGATATCCATTCTGGCATTGCATTTGGATAAAGTCTTAGCACATGCTTGTTGTGGTGACGAATCATGCACATTGAAAATTAATATGAACTTCTGATTAATTTATTTATTTGACTTTATTTTATTACTTTATTTATAAAGTATTGGCTAAATCTGACTTTATTTATTTAGTGATCTATTGGTGTTCAAAGTCACATATTTCTGCACAATGGCTAATCGTGACTGCAACATCAAGTCAAGTTCAACCAACTTCCACCCCCAGGCATTGGTAACCATGTCCTATTTTACCAGTAAAACAGAGCTTTTTTACCTGACTTCCTGGGGTTGCCACAGGGAATGAACATCTGTGTTGATAGTGATGACTTTATTTATATTTGCAACAAAAATAAAAAGGTTCAGGCATGCTGGTCCAAATATATTATAATTTGGTTCAATCGGGTTACTGGAAACATGCTGCTTTTTTTTTTGGCCTTATCACATCAGTATGGCAATGGAACGAGCTGCAGAAAAGGGTTGAAAAAAAGGACTCTTACGGTAGACCAATTCTTGGCTATTTGCAATAAAAAATAAAAAGGTTTAGGCTTGGTGGTCAAAATATATTATAATTGGGTTCAATTGGGTTACTGGAAACAACCATTTTTTTATCTGGCCTTGCCATAATAAAAACAAAGAGAGCGGTGGCCAACGAGAAATACCTCCCCCCCCCCCCCCCCTTCCCATTCAGCTATCTGAAGGCAATTCAATTAACCATTTATCCAATGAAATGGACAAAGCCAGCCAGCATTATTATACAAAAATCTCTATTCAATTTCAAATTTATTATGTTTTCAATTTTTGTCTCAACAACAAGCTTAAGAACCTCATTAGAATGAGCTCATTCCAATGAGGGGTAATAAGCTGTTTTTCTGACAAATTGTTTTTTTTTATAGTTACTCAAGAATTTATTTTCTAAGTGTCATCTGCTATCCGCAAGGATAGAAGGAATATCAGATTGCTGTCAGTACAATGGAGCCCTGTTAACTGAATAACCACTTTGAAAGTAATTAATTGGTTACAATCAATTCATCCAAACTCAAGTTAAAATTTGGATAACACAAAACCCACGTTTTCTAAGTCAAAAAAGGACCATCACTCTGTGAAAATCAATGGACCATGTCCATTTTCAAACTCAACCTGCATTACCTCCTAAGTAAGCTGTATTTTCAAATTTGGTTACGATGAATTCACCCAAACTCAAGTTGAAATTCAGACGCCCAAGTGTTTTGGACAGACGGACATCTCGATGCATGGATGGGGCGTCTCAATGCATGGACGGACGGATGCATGGATGGACTGATGGACACCACTCATTACTATAAAAGAAAACTAAATTTACTGCAAGGAAACAAAAAATCTATCTATAGTAAGTGACCTTGACCTTTGGCCTACTGACCCCAAATGCAATCCAAACGATTGACACCTCAAATGCAATCACAATATCAAGCTATAGCTTTGTACACAGAAGAAAACCAAAGTTATTGCATGGAAACCAAAAATCTATTTATGGTAACAGTGACCTTGACCTCTAACCTACTGACCCCGAATGCATCCCAATGATTGACACCTCAAGTGCAATCACATTATGAAGTTATACAGTATGAAGCTATAGCTTCGTACACACAAGAAAACTCAAGTTATTGCACGGAAATCAAAAATCTATTTATAGTAAGTGACTGTGACCTTTGACTTATTGGCCCCAAATGCAATCCCAACAGTTGACACCTCAAATGCAATCAAAATATGAACTTATAGCTTCATACACAAAAGGAAGCTAAAGTTATTGCACAGAAACCAAAAATCAATTTATAGTAACAGCAATCTTGACCTTTGACCTATTGACCCCAAATGAAATCCCAACGATCGCCACCTCAAGTGCAATCACATTATGAAGTTCTACCTTCGTACACAAAAGAAAACCAAAGTTATTGCATGGAAACCAAAAATCTATTTATAGTAACAGTGACCTTCACCTTTCACCTACAGATCCCAAAAGCAATCCCAATCATCATCCCATTAAAAGCAGCCTACCTGTGAAGTATGGGTACTGTGTGACCAATGAAACAAAAGTTATTGCCCAGAAATGAGTAACAAAGGAACAGACAAACAAACGGATGGAAGGACGAACGGACAGATGGAAGGATGAATGTACAAAATGATTACTATATGCCCGCCACCCTTTATAAAATGGGGGGGGGGGGGGGGGGGGGGGGGGGGGGTTATAATAAAAATTGCGACATTGACGCTGTAGCTGCAACGGGTGGTGCAATCTGCAAGTCCAAAAAATATTCTCAGGGGCAATTTACAGGTGATGGTGAAAAGCAAACAAGAAAAATATTTGGAACAACATTTGCATCGGACATGGGCTAGACATGAATGAGATACACTTGCATATCAAATATGAAGTCATTCCACCAAGTAGTTTGAAAGTTATTCTTTTAGAAACGCGTTGGTCACAAAATTCTAAGTTCATCAAGGGCCATAACTCCAAGAAAAATATTTGGAACAACACATGCATTGAACAGTGGCTAGACATCAATAAGATACACTTACAAGCCAAATATAAAGTCATTCCATCAAGTATTTCAAAAGTTATTGAGTTTTGAAACTCGTGAAACTCACAGACAGACTGACAGACCAACCGACAGACAGACCGACAGGCAGACCAACAGACAGACCGACATTGCCACTTATAGAGCTGCTAGTCGCAGCTAATAATTGGGCCTTTAACTAATTCGCCACAGTTCTCTAATGAGTACAGTACGTGGAGTGAATTGCCACTAAAACACTCATGGAGTGAAGTTTCCATCCTGTGGTGATGCATGAAAAGGACAAGCACAGTTTTAGTCCCTTGGCTGAAACTTTGCTCATCATTTTAGTGCTTGTTCCCAGACAAGGAATTTTTGTCTGAGTGGAGACACCACCCCCACAAATGATTTAGTAACAATCCACTTTCCACATACTGTAGACCAACATCAATCCCACCCCAATGGATACTCCCTCCCCACTCTCCTTCCTAATCTTCCAGCAATCAGATACAAACTGTTATCAGTCTGATACTGCAAAGTGCTGTGGAAAAGGGTTGAAAAAAAGAGTCTTATTATGTCTCCATTTTATGGTAGACCAATGCTTGGATTTCCATGTTTTGGAGTGATAAATTACTCCTTTGTGACAAGACAAGACAAATAGATGGCCAATACACAGAGCTCATCTTATTCCAATAGGATACCCAGCATGAAGAACTGATGAATAATGTAAGAAGCCACACACATGAAAGTGAATTTTGAGAAGTCTTGGTGTTCCGGAAAACTACATGTTTAATTTACACACAAATGATCTGTACAAATAGTCAATATTTCATGTAAATTCTCTTGGTTTTAGCAGGGAAACAGGCGATACTTCAAAACAATTTCTTGGAATAACTAAAAAAAAATTTCATTTTTATCAAAACATAGCTGATGACCCCCTATTGGAACAAGCTCAATAAGCTTGTTTCAATGTGGGTGTCGTATGCTATGCTCTGGAGGCAAAAGTTGAGAAGATAATCAAATCTGACTGCCCATTTTTGTGTATACAGGGCCGGGGAGATGGTTCAGGTAGTAACCCCCGGTGCCTAGAACTTTGGGGGGGGGGGGGGGGGGGGAGTGGGGGACCAGAACATTGGCCCAGGAATCCAGGATTCTTGGGATAGGCCTCCCCACCCCCACCCCCATTCCAAACATGGCCTGAAAGACTGTATTTTAATTTTTTGGTTTGGTACATCCTTTCAAAGGACGTTCCGAACCAAAAAAATTAAAATACAGCTTTCAGGCTATGTTTCGACTAGCCCTTCCCCACAAGGTTTTGACTCCTGTGCCAACAATTAAGAAGGGGGCTGTGAATGGAATTCTGCACTTGACCAATGGTTGTAATTTTGGACTGCATAATTCTTGAAGTAAAATGATTATTAACTTGATGTTATCAAGTTATCACTTTACAAATTGTGCAGTCCAAAACTAGAGATGGTCTGTCACCTGGCATACCGCCTAGTGTGGGTGACTGAAAAAGGGCATTAAATTTTTCTAAGTAAAAAAAAAAAGCCGGCCATCTTGAAACCGAGCAGGAAAAAAATTATGTAACACACCTCCCCTCATCATGTTGATCATTTTTGTGAAATTTCATCAAAATGCAGCTGAAACTGTGGATCCGAAGTAGTTCGCTCCACAAGTTTACATGTGCAAACAGATCGACGACAGACCGTCAGACAAGTTGAAGTTGACTCCTAATATACCCCCTCCTTAAATTTTGTTTTGTGGGGGTATAACTGTAAGTCTAGGTCACTGGATACCCACTGATGAACTTGGAAATTTGAAACATGCTGCCAAAAACATCATTTTGACAGCCCCAAAATGACAAGATTGTTTATCCCAAAAGCCACCACAAGTGTCCATTTCATAACTGATTTCAAAATTTTCAGCACTCGTGGCAGATTCCTTTGATATCTGCATAAGTATCCCAACACATTTGAAAGGGGGCCCGTCACAGAATTTACCCTGGGGCACGAATTTCCTCTCCTCAGCCCTGTGTGCATAAAACAGGTCATTACATTGGAAAAGACCCAAATAGTTCATTCTTAACCCGTAGAGTATTTTCAACATATCTTTAACCCTTTACCCCAAAACGGCCAGAAAATTAACCAGTTTAAGCCTATCAACACCTAAAATATCTCTCAAGTTTCTCAATGAAACCATACAAATATGGATATCATTAGAACCAGCTCATCGAGCTGGTTCTAATAATATCCATATTTATATGGTTTTATTACAAAATTGTGAAATTTATTTTAAAAAAATGTGAAATTTATTTTTCAAAAGTACTGTGTTAGGTAAAGGGTTAATCAAATCTAGTCACATTTCTGGTAAAGCAGCTATGACAAGATTGGATGAAAAATTAACCCAAATATAACACAAAAAATCACTGCCAAAAAAATCCATTCAATTTACAATGGAAAAATATTATTAAATGTGCCCAAATTATACTTATTTCAATGACAAGAGAAACCCTGTGCTGGGCAGGAATATCTGCCGACAGCATGCTAAGAGTTCAAGACTTTGCAGAACAGTGAGCTATGATATACCTATAAATTACTGACAGGGTATTAGACTTAAAAGTTCACTGCTCTCAAAGCAATTTGAGGGGGGGATAAACTTTTACACCCTGCAATCCCAGGCCTGTTATCACAGTGTTATGGCACCCCTGGGAATAGGGATTTGGGGGAGGGAGGGGTGATGTGAAGCTGCAAGATGGGGAGTACTCCCTCTAGATGTAGAAAAATACCTGAAAAACTGATGTTCAAACAACAGCGTTTGCTTTACTGTTGACTTCAAAACAGTATAAAAGTTATGTAAGTTATACACTGAGAATGAATGAAAGCATGTGCTTTTGCAGAAGTGTATGCACACTTGAAATAAATAAGATATTCTGTAACATACCATGCATATTAACCCTCTGTGCACTGATGTCAAAATATTAAAATGACAAGCAGAGCAGAAATGGTTAAAGTGTTTTCTTGATTGATTAATCACAAGGGTCAGCCTTGGTTAACATTAATCACTTGCCCATTTAGCTAGCTGAATAGCTGCTGTACCACTGACGATTTACAGCATTAACCCTTTACCCAATGTAATCGAAAAAACAGCCCGAGTTGTATACAAAAAACTCAATTCAAATTTTATTATGTTTCAATTTTTGCCTCAAAAACATAGCTTATGACCCCTCAGTGGAATGAGCTCATTGAGTAATTCAAGAATTTATTTTGCAAGTATCGCCTGTCTGTTACCCGCAGGGGAAAAGGGTTAAGAATGACCATTTCCAGCTACTGATACAGTATAATGATCGTGCAAGTGAACAAGTATGTCGGCACGTAATTTGCTTGCTTTACTATGTCTCATATAATTGATGTGAATCAGTGTGACAATGTTTGCCTGTTTTGGAGCAAGTTTGTTCCTTTATTAACCCATAAAAACAGTAGTTCAAAAGTAATGGTTAACTGATCAATTACTTTTTTGATTGATCAAGACATTATCATTGATTAATTGATTAATTGGCTAACCGCTTCAACTTGAATGACAAGCTGCAAACTTTTCCCATAATGCAACTAGGAATTTAACCAATACAATCTTATTTGACCAAGATCATGTAGACAATGAATGAAATAAAACAACTTTCCATTTCATCTTTTAATGAGTTTTGAATCAAGCCAATTCTGTTAATGTAAGCTTCAAAATATCAATATCAATGGGAACTATATTTTGGAGCAGCGAGCCAAAAAAATGCATTGTTAACACCATAATTAGAGGAACCACTGATTGTTTCTGGATCCTTGTTGGCAACTTTTGATGACTTTTTGGATTAACTGGTAGAGTGCTGGAAGCCCATATTGGGGCTTTATTCTGCAGTGCATGTACCACGACTTAAAGGCTTCATATTCTGTGGATGTGCTTCCATTTAACCTTAACCCCTTACCTAACATGAAAAGCAGTCGACACTTGCAAAAAAAAAATTCTTGAATAACTAGTTTTTTTCATTTTTGTCCAAAAACAAATGTTATGACCCCTCGTTGGAACAAGCTCGAAGAGCTCGTTCCAACGAGGGGTCATAACCTTTATTTTTGAGACAAAAAATTAAAAAATAATGAAAATTAATTGGCGATTTTTGAGAATAGCGCTGGCCAGTTTTGGTCGTTATGGTGGGTAAAGGGTTAAAGTGAAATTATTTAGTCTTACCTAATGTAACAGACAAAAATGGCAAGTGATATTCACAAAACTCTCCTTACCAATCTTATTATTTTTTATCTCAAAAACAAAGTTTATGAACCTTCATTGGAATGCGCTTGTTCTAAGAGACCAAAAATGAAAAATTATAGCTATTCAAGAAAATTGGTTACCTCTATTCATGTTGTGTAAAAGTTTTTTACCTTCATGAAGGCTTAGAAAACATATTTGTTGGGGTGTGTGTGTTCCCCCAACACAAATCTACAGGGGTTATCCATATTGTAAAATCCTGAAAAAGGTTCTTGAATGGCCCTCTCCAATAAATTGTAACAAACCATCTTATAATAAAGTATTTTCCTCTTTGTTAGCCAAACAACAAGCTACAGTATGGATGCCATGGACTGGTCACTTTCCATGTGTGGGCAATATTTCCACGGACATAATAATATTAGATTCCAAACACTAATTATAGGAATAATCATCAAAAATTTAATTAATGAAGAACCAGGTACAACCCGGTGCTTCATTAATTAAATTTGGTGATGATGATTTTTATTACCTGGTAAACACATGTGTGGACATCACTGCCCACACGTGGATTATGACCAGTCCATGACAACAATACTGTAATGCATACAGCATAAAGCCACTAAATAAGCAGACGGTCATCTGCAAAATGAGGTCCCCAGAGGGTGAATTTAGTGATGCTACCCTGCACAGCAGGGTAGCATCACTAAATTTACCCTCTGTGAACCTCAATCTGAATCAGGATCTTAAAACTAAACAGAAAAAAGTACCCAGAGGATAAATTGGCCCACTGTATGGGATAGCATCATCAAATTCACCCTCTGGGAACCTCATTCTGCAAATGTCAGATTGCTTATTTTCAGGCCTGTGCGTACAGCATAAAGCCAGTAAGCGCCATGACAGTGACTTCTAGAACCCAACCAGTTATTTTACATGGGAAGCCATTTTCAATATGACAAGTAATTGGAGAAAAGTTACATTCATGGAATGAATGAAATGTCAACACTACAAAAAATATTCTTTAATTATATAACATCCTTCCTTGTAAAATTGTGGAATTTCCGAACAAATATCTCTAATATGAAGCCATATTTAGAGTATTCGTTAACTTAAAACTCATAAATTTCAAATTGGCTTCTCTGGAGAACTGACAAGACCCAAAGAAATTTCACAGTTTAACGAGGGGTTGTCAAGCACAACATTTTTAAAATTGCATGCATGCTTATTGATCGATCATATTCTGGTAAGACCAAAATTCTGATGAGACCTTTCCTTTTTCTATGTTTATTCTGCCAGAATCACACAATGTTCTGATCAAGCTTATTATTTATACAAACAAAGTGAATATGTTAACAGGATGAGTGTGGAATTAACTGGTAGAGTACTAAATTATTTTTGGTCATCAAAATTTGTTCACATAAGATTGCCTTGTTACAATTCATTGGAGAGTATCCGCAGGCACTCTCCCATGAATTGTTGTAATAAAGCAAATCCACACATGAAATAATTTCACTTCAAATTTTTTTTTTTTTTCAATTTATTTATTAGGGTTTAATGACACTTAAACAGCCAAGGTCATACCGTGTCGGTGACACTTTTATGGGTGGAGGAAGCCAGAGTACCTGAGAGAACCACTGAGGAACGTCGAGCAGCTGCCAGCTCCCCAAAATCGTAACTCTGCAGTGCAGCAGAGGGAGGGTTAGATTGGTTGAAGACATACATCCCATTGACGTGCAGTACGCCTTAGTACACTGCGTCATCGTGCCACCATGTGGACAATCGGGGTTAAGTGCCTTGCCCAAGGATACAGTGCGGGAATCCAAATCGATTGCTCAGAGTCACCCATCCAAGGACTAACCGGGCTCGATATTACTTAACTTCGGTGATCTTTTGAGAACCGGTTACCACAAAGCCACACTTCAAAGATTATATGAAGCTTATGCATGGAATATGGAATGGTTATGCATGTCTAACTAGAGCCCAAATATGGGCTTCCAGCACTCTACCAGTTAACCCTTTACCTAACATGAAAAGCAGACGACACTTGCAAAAATAATTCTTGAATAACTAATTTTTTTCATTTTTTGTCTCAAAAACATAGGTTATGACCCCTCGTTGGAACGAGCTCGACGAGCTCGTTCCAACGAGGGGTCATAACCTATGTCTTTGAGACAAAAAATGAAAAAAATAGTGAAAATTAATTGGCGATTTTTGAGAATAGCGCTGGCCGGTTTGGCCGTTATGTTAGGTAAAGGGTTAAGGTCAAGGATTCTCCTGCCCTCTTTGTGAAAGGGTCTGGGGACCATGCATTTGGGAAAATTTGCATCATGAAGGCTCCAATTAGGAATTTATTTGGGAGAAAGAACACATAAAGAAGAAGAAATGTTAACTTCATGTTGAACTGCGAACATATTAATACAGAAGCTACTACATGTACAGCACATGTTGTAAGTTTTATAACAAACAGCCGCATGAAATCATGATCAGTATCTCCAATCTCTATTAACCCTTTACCCAACGTAATGGCCAAAACCGGCCAGCGCTATTCTAAAAAATCGCCAATTAATTTTCATTATTTTTTTCATTTTTTGTCTCAAAAACATAGGTTATGACCCCTCGTTGGAACGAGCTCGTCGAGCTCATTCCAACGAGGGGTCATAACCTATGTTTTTGAGACAAAAAATGAAAAAAATTAGTTATTCAGGAATTATTTTTGCAAGTGTCGTCTGCTTTTCAGGTTAGGTAAAGGGTTAAATAAAATGTTCTTATACTATTAAATAATGAAGATAATTACGCATTTTGCTACCCTTCAACTGTCGACATTCTGTGGCTTTGCAGTTGGGTCTGTGCAAGTCTTGGCTGCTTATATAGGCAGCCAAGACTTGCCAAGAAACAACTGACAAGGTTCTTGGGATGTTACTTGCAAATGAATTTAAGTAACATCCCAAGAACCTTGTCAGTTGTTTTGTTGCAGTAAAAAGTGACGAAAGTCAAATTTAGGCCTTCAAGAGTTAAAAAAAGAATTAAATTTTTGTGTGAACGAGACCTGAGATTGGGAAATTTAGGGTTCGAATTGGGAATAAAAGTGTCAATGACACTGTAGCTCAACTTGACAAACTTGAACTTGGTAAGTTATAAATGAAATGGCAAAATTGAAGATCATTGGTACCAATGTTATTTGATGAAATTTCAACATAACAGCATTGTGTGTGCACAACATCAGAGTAATCCATGCATTTTTAAATGTAAACTGTAAGACTGGCTAAAGGAAGAATGTTGAAACACAAATGCAGTATGTTCAGAGGTTATTGTAAATGGCAACTTTTTTCACAGAAATGAATGCTGATCAATAGCTCTTATCAAAAGGTCTTGCCTAATGAGCACACCAAGTTAAAAAACAATCCTATTATAAATGTGGCCTGTAGGCCATGTCAAAGAAGAATGTTGATGCACAAATGCATAAATTCAAAGATTGTTGCTAACAGCAACAGTTTTTGATGGAAATGAAAAGAAAATCAATAGCTCCTATATTTGTCAACCTGCATAAGCATACAAAGATTCAAAACAACCTGATAATGAACGTTCCCTCTGAGGCATGCCAAAGAAAGATGTTAATACACAAATGCACTAAGTAGAAGGTCATTGCTTGTGGCAATGTTTTGGGGTTTTTTTTATGGAAATGCATAAATATACCCTGCAGAGAGTGCAAAACGGATAAGTTGATGCACAAATGCATTGAGTTCAAAGGCTGGTGATAATGACAATAATTTTTTATGGAAATGAAAAAAAGCAATAGCTCACATCTAGAGGTCACCCCGAACACATATACCAAGTTTCAAAGTGATTCAATCATAAATGTGCACTGAAGGGTGTGTTAAAGGGAAATATTGAGGTCTGACTAAACTAAGTTCAAAGGTCAGCGGCAACTATTGATGCCTGACTAAACTAAGTTCAAAAGATCGTTGCCAGCGGCAACATTTTTTGATGGACGGAAATGGAAGGAAATCGATAGCTCCCATCTAGAGGTCACCCCAAACAAGCATTTCAAAGCAATCCAATCATAAATGTGTCCTGTAGGGTGTGCCAAAGGGAAATATTGAGGTCTGACTAAACTAAGTTCTAAGAACGTTGGAAGTGGCAACATTTTTTGACCGAAATGGAAGAAAATTGACAGCTCCCATCTAGAGGTCACCCCAAATCATGCTAGGTTTCAAAGCAATCCGATCATAAATGTGCCCTGTAAGGTGTGCCAAAGGGAAATATTGGGGTCTTCTGACTAAACTAAGTTCTAAGAACGTTGGCTGCAGCAACATTTTTTGATGGGAATGGGAAAAAATCGATAGCTCCCATTTAGAGGTCACCCAAAACAAGCATACCAAGTTTCAAAGCAATCCGATCATAAATGTGCCCTGTAGGGTGTGCCAAAGGGAAATATTGAGGTCTTCTGACTAAACTAAGTTCTAAGAACGTTGTGCATGGAAATTAAAGAAAATCGATAGCTCCCATCTTGAGGTCACCCCAAACAAGCATACCAAGTTTCAAAGTGATCTGATCATAAATGCGACCTGTGAGGTGTGCCTAAGGAAATTGTGGACGTACGTACTTACATACGTACGCCGACAGACGAGAAGTGATAGCAATAGCTCAGCTTGACTTTTCAAGTTGAGCTAAAAATCATGCCAAAATGCCATTCGGAATGGATTCAATATTTGGCCCCTGTTGACACCCAAAAGAATCTCTGAACCTTTATATTATGAAATCCATAAATAGCTCCTTAATATCACTGCAATTTGCTTCTGAATTCTAGTTCACCAAAAAACAAGTCTTCACTTCTTCAATTCCATATTATGTCTGTATCAAATGAGACTAATTTGATGTGACTTATGTGCAGAGATTTTCCAAAGGGGACAATTTTACAAATGCAAAATAAAAACTTGAAGTCTTTGCACTGAACACTTGGGACACACATTCCATATTTTCCACTTTGTTTACATTTCATGTGTTGTATCATTTTTTTAACCCTTCTCCTAAGACAGTATTTTTAAAAAATAAATTAAATTTCACATTTCAAAAACAAATTTCACAATTTTTCATTAAAACCTTACAAATATGGATATCATTAGAACGAGCTGGTTCTAATGATATCTATATTTGTATGGTTTTTTTTTAGAAACTTCTGAGATATTTTAGGTAGGCTCATTCTGGTTAATTTTCTGGCCAAAGGATTAAATACTCACAGCCATATAATAAACAAATTAGTATGAAATTCAATCAACCTGGATTGTCATATTCTGTTTCAATGATGAGATCAGATCAGCCGGATTAGACATCCTGCCTAGGGTATCCATGTTTGATCTCATTGACCTGGTCATGTCAACTCAATAGAATATGAAAATCCAGATAAATTGACTGGTTTAGTGAGAATCCACCCAGTCATTATCGAGTTATGACTAAGACACTTTTCTGCAGGGAAAAATGGATGGAAGGACAGAAAACCAGGATTTAAGATATGCCTCCTTTCAGTGGCATAAAAACATAATTTCAAAAAGTGCTATGTTGTAGAACTGGATTACCTTTGCATTCAACAGATTGATGGAATTGGTCAGTCAACACATACACATATGTTGACTTGTCAGATGCAATAAATGCAATTAAAATTGCTCACAACTTCAGCAGAAAATAAGCATGTCTTGTATATTGTATCCACTGGAGAATAAACTGCCACCGAGTCAACTTTATTTAAAGTATTTATTCTCATTCATGCAGATTGGAATATTATTTCTGCCTACTGGGACTGGAACATTAACTCTTTGTATGCTGAAAATTTACAGCAGGTCCGAGTGAATTTGATGAAAAATTCCTGAAAATTTTTCTCAGAACAAGCCAATTCCAATACCGGGTCTGGACCTGCGTCACTGCATGCAAAGTATCGGCAGACAGGAAGTGGCTGTACGGCAGATCTGAAAATTAGATACATTAAATTTTTCAAAAAATTTCAACAAAACCATATCATGTGACCCCTCATTGGAACAAGCTCACACATGATATGGTTTTGTTGAAATATTTTGAAAAATAAAATTTTTTCAATTGCTCAATTTGCATATCACACGGGCAGATGCGGGTGATTCGTTAGGTAAAGGGCTAACTACAAATTTAACCAATTATATCTTGTTTGACAGAGCTCACAGAAATCTGTCGAACAAGGTATATTTGGCTTACCATCAAACAGCATTATGGGAAATATTTGTTGCTGAAAACTTTGCCATTTTGACAACAGTGTGCAGAGGGTTAACAGTGTTCCACTGAATCAAGCTCAAAAGACTTAAGCTTGTTTGTGATCTGTCCCATGAACAATGATAATGCTTTGATCATCATTGTGACACAAGATACAAGGTTTTGTACACTTATGTTGCTATTCAACAGTATCAGATTCAAGCTCTCAGACTACCAGTCTGTACGGAATCTTAAACTGTTATGGGCTGTTTGATTTATTTAATGTGACATGTACTCAAAAATAGAGCTGAAACAGTTAAAGGGTTTTCTTGATCGATTCATCACATGGATTAACCTTGGTTAACCAATTAATCACTTACCCTAATAGGTAGCTGAATAATTGACGTACAGTTGATGATTTACAGCATATTAACTCTTTACCCCAAAATAATGGGAAAAAACCATCCAGCGCTATATACAAAAGTCTCCATCCAAATTTCATTATGTTTTCAATTTTTGTCTCAAAAACATAGCTTATGACCTCTCATTGGGACGAGCTCATTTAGCTCGTCCCAATTGTCGGGACACCAGAGGCCCCGTAAGGACTGGGATGATGTGGGGTTACTTAGTCCCGCTGATGAAATTGCGGGAAAATTAGACCGACGTGGAGAGTCGGAATCCTAGTGCCGCGAACTCGGCGCTGGGAGCTGAGTTCGACCGGCGCCGTGATTTCGTTTCTCCTCTGCCATATTGGTCTAAGATAGGTTCGATTTCCGTTAGGTGTGATTCCTAATCACTTCAGGCTGTGTAATGGAAAGAATGATTTAAAGTAACAACGATTCTTTTATTTACACATAAAAAAAAAGCCGTTTCAATATTTCAACAATCAACAATTCGATTCTTTTCACAGAAAATGGGTTGCTAGGGTTAAATAATTCTCAACAATTATATAGTCATTCTATAGCCCTGAACTGGCACTATTATCTACACACTGGAAATGTTACTACCGTGAGCTCACCATAAGAGCTTCACAAATCTGATATTATATTACGGAGAGCTCGCCATAAGAGCTTCACAAATCTGAAATGTTATTACTGTGAGCTCGCCATAAGAGCTTCACCCGCTTAGGCTCAAATGTCAACGTCTGCGTGTAACAGTACCTCTGGCTGTCAGAGGGTTCCGACCAGCAATGTTTGTCATCTATAAAGCCACCGTACTTCTGATTTGGGTCAGATATTGTCTACTCATACCTTATGTGCCTTTTGAAAGTCCTCCGTGAAAGTCCTATTGAAATGTTCTCTGTTCCTGGTTGAATTCACGATTCACAAATGCCCCTTTTTGTGCTAGAGCGAAACTGTCACTCACACCCATCTCCAGTCGGTATTACGACAGCAAAACAAACTACTCCCAACGCAATCAGTCTGACGCTTCAAAGGGTTAATATGCACAATATAATTAACCTACACTTCTGACTATTGCAGGCTGATACCTGCTACTCGACAATCTAAACTTTAACGTTTCACCTTGGGTTTTCCTTCTCAACGAATTTGCCACTGTTGCCACCTATCAAACTTAAGCTAAATCAATCGTGGAATGCCCTGTCTGGTGATTCCAGCCGTTTCAGGGTCCTGTGATCGAAGGTACCCCTATGCCAGGAAACAGAGTCTGCCTGCCCTGGACTTCACCAACGTGTGTATGACCCCAAGTGTGAGTCTAATGCTCTGCTCTTCAAGGTATGTATACTTTTTACCCTAAACTGTCAGGTGGACAGACGCTCATCTGTCCATCTGCCAAGACAGTGGGAGATGACGTATATCGAGGCAGAATCAATACAAGTCATCTCGTGCGTGACTTAACGGTGATTTCACTTGTCGAGACAACCGATTCGTACCTGCCACTCATTGCTATACTAATGATCAGGTGACGACACGACAGACATTTCTATCCTTTAGAATCTCGTTTCTCAATTGGCCATGACGATATCCTGCCACCAACCGATTATGTCTCGTAAGACTCGCGACTACTGTATAACTTAAATGAGATTAGACCTTATCTAACATACCGTTTCTCCCCTGGGTCCCTGCCCTGAAGCTGGATATACACCACGTGTGTTTTTTCCATGCCCAGCTTCACAGAGAAGTGAAATTCACATAGGTTTTTCGCCTTGATGCGGAATATCTTTTGAACTTACAATATCTTTATATATGAGGCCCCTTGTCCCTATATTTAGGCTGGCTTTGCTCTGACAACTCCCTTCCCGAGAGAAACACCCTGTGTATCTCTTAAAACACAACGGGCAAAGCCACGCATGCTCGCCTCTCACACCTTTTTACAATCTACCCATCATGTTCAAGACTACAAAACTGTACCCTAGTGGTCGTGGGGCTCATGACTGGGCTCATGCGCCGGCCATGTCGATTCCCACGACACACACGCCACCACATGCTCCCGTCTTGCGGGTTTACATATGGAGAGTAGCTTTATCCTTAGATTTGCAGCACTCTCTCTCTCTCTAATACTATATATTTACACCTAAACATACACATTTTTATACACATTCGCCCATTTTGCAAACAGTTCACTTGGCACTCACTCCGACGAGTAACACCGTCCACGCCTTTGCATCAGATGGGTTAATTCCAACGGAGTGTAACTTCACCTCCCATTTCCCCATGTCTTGTGAAGGGGCAAATGACCTCTGCATTATGTTGAGCCTCACCCTCGCAAAGCTCAACGAGGGGATTAAAATTGTGCCTCACACACTCACACATTCAATACACAGATTTCCCGACCGCGCCTTTGCGACAGACGGGGTTAGTGTGCCTCACCCACTCACACATTCAACACACAGATTTCCCGACCGCGCCTTTGCGTCAGATGAGGTTAGTGTGCCTCACATTCCCAACAAACTCTCATCAATAAAAACAAGCACGGTTTCCCTGGGCCTTAACACTGGGTTTGTGTATCCCACACTTACAAAACTCGACACACAGGCTCCCCGTCCACGCACACTCGCGACAGATGGGGCAGTGTATCTCACATTCGCCCTCACAACCAACTCTAGTCAGCAGTCAAGCAATAATAATATTAAAATAAAGAAGTTTCTTCCGGGCCTTAAAACCGGGTTTACGAAACTCATCACCTCATCCACAAAAATATTTGCGACTGGAGCCTCCGTCCCAGACACCAGGCCCACAGCCATCCAACTATTGCTTCTTTATAACCACCGACCATTGGTAGGGGCCCGGTTCCCAGTATCCCTTTGGGTAACCCTTGACACACCCCTACTTCTCGCCCCATTATTTCTACGGGTATTCCACCAGGGTCCCCATACCCTGTCATTGTCGCATTCCCAAGGGCTTCCCTTGGCGCTATATCCCCCAGACTCACTCGGCCTGGCTATTACCTTCGTTCGAACGACACTGGCTGTCCTTGGCCCTTGTGCCATCGACCCCCCGGTCCATTGCGACGACTTCTTGCGCACCTTGGGCGCTGTGCGCCCCCGGCACTCACTGCGTGGTCTCAGCCACCTAGGATGCTTCTCCTTTGGTTTGTGGACCCTTTCCTCGGCCCCCTGGGAGCCCACCTTAGCAGTCCCATCCACTTTAACACCCTCAACTTGTGTTGACCTGTGCCCTCTCAATTCTGGGGAAGTTTGCCCAGCCATTTGCGTGGGTCTGGCCTCCCCTCTCCACACGGGTGACACCGACTTCTTGAGGCGCTCAACTCCCCCACATAAATTTGCTTGAGGGTCTTTCTCCAATGACCCCATTGGGTTCCCTCGCTGTTTAGCATTTAGCCTGGACCGCCTGCAGCCTCTTCTCCCTAATTGGACAGGAGTCGTCCCTCCTGAAACTTTCTGACATTTCGTCGTGTAGGGGCCATCCCCTGGACCATCGGATTGGTTCCCCCTGGGAACCTTCCCTTCCTTACTCGGTACGTTACCAAGTGCAACCGCCGGGAGTCCTTGCCCACCGACTTGAACTTCATTTGCCCTCGTTGGGCCCTCACTTGGCCCCCTACCCCTGGACCATAACTCATCAGGACTTGCCCTCACCCCTGGGATATTACCTATGACCAGGTCATAGACAGGCGATTCAATGCACGTGGCTTCCACTTCGCCACAATAAAATGGGGTATCCACAGTTATCCTCGCGATGGGGAACCTTCTAACGGTCCCATCTATCAAAATACACAAATGGTCACGACCCAACAATTGCTTGTCGTCAACGAGTTGCCTTCTAACCGCTGCAGAGGAGCACCCAGAATCCTCGAGCAGACGGATCTCCCTTTGTCCCACGTACCCTTGGTACACTGGCATATTAACCTTCTCCTGCGAAGTTGTGAGCCTCTCACACATGCCACTTATTATCGGGACAACCTCCCCGCCTTCCAGCCTTAATTCTCCCTTTTGCATACATTCCCGGAGGGGACTGTGTTCTGGACCGATAGTTTGACAGAACGCTGCTGTCTACTTTGCCCTGGATCTACGCGGTCACCTTGCTTCCAAGACCTTGGTGCTGCGTCTCCGGCCCCCTGCTGAAGTGGTCTAATGTTCCCAGTGGTTTTAACCTGCTTCTGCCAGCAGTCCCTGGGAATATGACCCTGCTTGTTGCAGATAAAACAAGTGGTGTCCTTGGGAGTGCTCCCCTTCCAGCTGGTCTGCGACGCAGGCAGATTGCGGTAGTGTTGCCTTACGGGTGCCATTGTCAACCCATTTGCCCCACCCCTAGCCGATTTGGGTATGTTTACACTCCCACCGTGGGCCTCGATGTAGCGTTCTGCCACAGTTGCCATCTCATCATAGGTGGGCGGACCCCTTTCCTTGATGAACAGGCCCAACTCATTGGAGCATGCAGTTAAAAACTGCTCCTGGAGAAATAGATCTCGCAGGTCTCCATATGACTCATTCACTTCTGTGAGATCAGTCCAGCGGTCAAAGTAGCTCGGGCAAAATACTGAGGTACTGTTTCTCCCTTCTCCTGCTTAATTTCTCGGAACTTGGTCCGGAATCCTTCTTCACTGAGCTGGTATCACCGAAGGATGGCATTCTTCAGCTCACTGTAGTCGTTAAGAAGTGCGGGAGGCATACTGGTATAAACCTCGAGGGCTTTACCTGACAACAAAGGGCTCAAGCACATAGCCCATGTGTCTTCTGGCCACATTTGACTGGAGGCAAAACACTCAAACCTCTCCAAGTATGAGTCCAAGTTGCTCTGACACCAATGAGGGGGTCATAAGCTATGTTTTTGAGACAAAAATTGAAATTTTTAGTAATTTAAGAATTTATTTTGCAAGTATCGTCTTTCAACTGCATTGGTTACAGGGTTATGAATGACCATTTCCACCTTCTGATACATGCACATGAACAAATATGTCAGCATGTAACTTGCATGCTTTACTCTGTCTCATATAATTGATGTGAGTAAGCATGACAATGTGGGCCTGTTTTGGAGTGAGTTAGTTCCTTTCTTAACCAATATAATACAATACTTCAAAAGTAACGGTTAATCGATCAATTACTTTTTTGATCGATCAAGACATTGATCATTGGTTAATCAATTAATCGGTTAACCGTTTCAGTTCTACTCAAAAAGATACAGATCTTCTTTTGTGTTACTGTTATAGATATTCCAACCAATATATATTACATTTGCCTAAAAAACATCCAGATATTAACACAAATGGTGGAACTGCATGGCCTAATCATAAAACAACAGCTGCGGTGAGTTTTCATTTATAATTATTTAGAAAACAAACAAGTTTAATAGTATTCTTAAGTCATTAATGATTAGATGTAATCAAGTCTCGCTTGAGAAATATTTCTTGATTATAAGAAAATGAATATTCATGATGTTTTTTGTAAATTCAATCAGATGGAATATTTCAGTTGGTCAGAAAACTGATCCATAAGTTTACGTTTCCAATTCTGCAATATTACAAACAAACAACTGAATCTAAATATATGCCATGGACTATTTAGCAGTTAGGCTGGTTCCAGACCATAACAAGGTCAAATTCCTTACAGAATTTGACTGGTGGTCTCTATCTGATTCTTTTACTGTGGTGGTGGGAGCGCGATGGCTCAGTGGTAGACTGTTGGACTTCTATACTAGAGGTCCTGAGTTCGATCCCCGTCCGGGAATACCTGTGTTGTGTCCTTGGGCAAGGCACTCTATCCCGTTTGCCTACATGGGGGCACGATGATGCCGTGTACTAAGGCATACTGCACGTCCATGATGCACATGTCTTCAACCGCTGTAATCCTGCTTGAGCAGAGCATGAACAGAGTTAGAATGTTGAGGAGCTGACAGTTGCTCGTCGATGCTCGATGTTCTCTCCAGGTACTCCGGCTTCCTCCACCCATAAAACTGTCATGGTCACGGTTAGCCATTGTGCATAAGTATGTGACCTTAAACACCAATAAATCAATAAATCAACTACTGTGGTGGTGATAGTACTGAAGCCCTGCCTATTTAGAGGTGTTAAAATTAACTTTCAGTATCCAGGGTTATACCTTGACATGGTAAATAAGTAAAATGTCAAGGTTAGAAAATCGTCCTCCAGACCACCAAAAAATAAGGTGGGTTTCAAGATAGTTAGAACGGGGAAAAAGCATGGGTTTGTTTTATTATGGCCAGAGCTTTGATCTGATTTTCCAACATATGAACTTTGTAAACTTCCAGAAGTTAAGGTTGTCTGTTATTCATCAGTTTATAAAAGACATGCTTTGCCAGTCAGGAGTTAATACTTCCAATCCAAGTTTACTATTATTATAGATACTTCAATTTGTGAAATGAGATAGGCCAGCCGATAATACTAACAGTCTCAATTCTCGAAGGATGTGATGACAGTCATTACCGGGAAAAATCAGCTAAAACAAATATTATGTAAACCAATACAGACAACATCAAATACACTATCACGCACTGCTGCACCATCACATTAAAGACATCAATCACAACCATTTACAAACACTGTAATAAAGTATAATGATGAATTTGGATGGAAGCTCTTCTCACCTCTGTTCCATTAATCTATTCTGTGAGAGATGACTTAACTGTGAAAGATTCATTTCTTAATGTGAAATTTCCAAAATTATTGCAATGTATCAATGGAGCTTACAGTGGCAGATCCCACGCTTTTTAAATTTCCCAAAAGTAACACTGGAGAACAAAGTGCCCAAATTCCCAGATGTGCCCAAATTAGAAATTGTCCAAACAAACTGATCGTTGAAGAATGACAAGAAGATTCATCTACAATGTTTTTTCAAATTAGTGTTCAACTGATGATCTGAACCCGTCACCACAATCGGCTGATTGTGGGCAATTGGATGACAACAGCAATGGCTCCTGGAACATCGGTTCAACAAACTGATGCCAAACATTTTGTGATGATTCACAAACCACATTTTATTATCTTTTGCAACTGTTCAATTGTTAATGTAAAATGATGTCAATGATACCATTCAATAAAGTTAAAAAACCACCACAATGTGTACTCTTAATCTCTCTAGAAATAAATTTTGATATCGCCTGCGTTGGGTAAAGGGTTAAGAAATAGTATATAATTAGAAACAAGTGCAACACAAAGGTTGGCTATGCTGTGTCCCCCCCCCCCCCCCCCAACTGCCAAGCATGAGTTTCTTGTCATCTGTCTTTGTTGATATTGAATTAATAAATATCTTGTCTTATCTCCATTAAACAATAGAACCAATACAGCAGGCCATCAAATGTGTCCATGGGACACTAATGCACCCACTTTGTGATAAACTATATTTAGTGGTTAACAAAGTCCAAAAAGGGGCTATAACTCAAATAAAAGTAATCACACCACACTCAAAATCAAACCCATCTGGTATGTTGTCTACAGTAAGCTATATTCTAAGTTTGATTGAAAATCGGACACCTATAACTCAAGTTATCATCCTGAAACCAATATCAACAGGCCTTCTCAGTGGGAAAAGGGTCATAACTCTGCAAAAAATATCGGCCCAAGCCCACTGTCAATCCCAAACTGTATTATATGGTTATAATCCTATACATAAAATTTTGTTTCATTTTATTCAGTCACACCAAAGTTATCATCTGGAAACCAATATCAACATCTCTTCTAAGGTGGAAAAAGGGCCATAACTCTGCCCAAAAATATCAGACCAAGCCCACTATCAATCCCATTCTGTATTAAGTGGTAATAAATCTATGTATAAAATTTTCTTTCATGCCATTCAGTGAAACTAAAGTTATCATCCGGAAACCAATATCAACATGTTTTCCAAGTCGGTAAAGGACTATAACTCTGCCAAAAAATATTCAACCAAGCCCACTATCAAACTAAAGTTATCATCCAGAAATGGTATTTGGGATGGACGTGCAGATGGATGGACATTCATAGATTCTTTTCAAAGCCTGTTGCTCAACAGACAAGGATAACACTTAATGCCCAAGCCAAAACCGGCGGGGGCATAATAAAAATACAAGTGCACTGCAAAACATGTGCATGTCCCCATGACACTCAGTTTAAAGATAATGTTTCACAAATGAAAATTTGAATACCTGCCTCTAATCTGAAGTTTAAGATGAAGGAAGTATCAAAAATGCTCTAATCTGTGCTACCAGAATTAATAAGAACTATTTGTTTGGTTGTCATTTGGAGGGGGTGGGTGGTGTGGGGCAAGTTGGTTCAGAATGATGAAGAATAATAATTCTATTGAAGATCATGTTATGATCAGATTTGGTTTTCCTGGCTTTCAGGATACCAAGGCACATGTCTACTCTGTCTAGTGGACAATCAGGTTCAGCCAGATGCTTACCCACTCTAGAAGACACAAGAGATGTAGTCATTTTTGTCATATGATATGCTACTAAGAGGTACATTAAGGCCTTCATGAAGAAAACAATGATATTGTGAAGAATAAAACTCAAGTTTTATGAATCTTTCATTACATTATCATTTCTTCATGAAGAAATCATGGTACACAGTTATCTGCTCTTAGAAGGAAACTCTTTCTGGTTGAGCCTTAAGCCAAGAATGCAAGAAAAGTTTGGTGATGACGTGTAAAGATGCAGGTGAAGGACCACAGGGACTTCCAATTTTTTAAAATTATACCAGGGGATGCCCTGGCCAGGAGAGGGGAGTACCCCTTCTCATACTCACCCCAACTAGCCATTACATGGGTTGGATGATGATGCCCCATGTTTGCAAATATACCATCCCTCCCTTCCACAAACTCAAATCCAGGATCAACTATTGCTCTCAGTTACTGAAATCTAATAATACAGAATAAATTTTTCTTTGGCATTATCCTGGAAGTTATTTCGACTGGCATTATACAATTTAATTTTAAAAAAATGTGATCTGACATTTCCAAAGTTATTGTGGGGTGCAGAAGTAAAGTGTTCCTCAAAAATATGAACACAAATGACTGATGGGAAATCAGTGTTAACTGGGTGAAGAGTATATAATTACTTCGGACAAGTGTCAGATCGTGATTTGAATGGAAATATGACTATTGGCATCTCTAGTTATTGACAGTTCCCGGCAAGCAGGTCCATGCCATCAACCACCAATATGTCTTGCTTTAATGGATTTCTGTAGCAAGTGAACATATTAAGATGAAGACAAATCAGGTGTGACAAATCATTAATGTCCAATCATCTGGAAGAAAATTGATGGTATTGAAAGCCTGGAGTGCCTCCATCTACAAAATGGATCCACAAGGTCACCAAAGGGTACATCAAATTTATTCTCCAACACACAATTTACAGTTTATAGGAAAAATTATGTTGTTAACGACTACTTTGGCCTTCCACTGGAATATGATACCACTTTCTGATTCTTGTAATGCACAATCTCATTTTAGGAAACCACTAAAGAGTATTATCACAATTCTATAGCACTTTCGATATCCAATAGTACATCAAGTCCAATAGTTTTACTGGTTTAGGATGTCATAGAAACAAGGCACAGGGAACCACCCTGAAGGAACAAATAATTATCAATCTTTCTAATGGAAGGCCAACCCAATTAACCTTTCTGACTATATGAAATTTTAGTTTTGACAGACAAAAACTGTACAGGATTTCACAGGGTATGGTGATCTGCGATGAGTTTTTGGTAGCATGAAGCCAAAATTATTCCAATCAAAGATGCGTGCACTAATCAAATTCTGTCATAAAGGTATGCAACTTTCGTGCAACGAGTGCTCATAAGATAATTTAACCCTTTGAGACTTTTAATTATCCTGACGTTCAAACGTCACTGGGAATTCAGTTTCTTCAACGTTTTTCAAAATATGACGTCAAACGTTGGAAAGTGTAAATAACAAGGTATTTTTCACATTAGTAATTATCTAGTTGGAGGCTAGATTATATTTGGTGGTCTGAATTTGTTATTCAAAACTTGTTTTATTACAAATTATTGGAGAGTGCCCACAGGTACTCTCCAATAATTTGTAATAAAACAAATTTATATAAACAAAATATTTATAAACTTCATTTCACCAATACTTTTGTAAATATTCAATGTTGTTCTTTGCATATATATCTGATCTGAAATAAATACTGTTTAACCCTTTACCCAATGAATCACCTGCATCTGCCCGCGTAATGTGCAAATTCAGCAGTTGAAAAAATATTATTTTTCAAAAAATGTCAACAAAACCATATCATGTGACCCCTCGTTGGAACGATCTCGTCGAGCTCGTTCCAACAAGGGGTCACATGATATGGTTTTGTTGAAATTTTTTGAAAAATTAAAAAAATTATATTTAAAATAATAAATTTTGATATCGTCTGCGTTGGGTAAAGGGTTAAACTAAACAAAATATTATTTGTGTTTGAGTGAACATGAAATATAAGAAAGGAAAGTGTTGGCTTTTGCTCTGGTATCCTCATGTTTTGAAAGCACTGATAGTGGTGTCTAGAATTCAACCAGTTAAGAAGTCTTGACAGCAGGATTGTATTAGTATTTTAAGTTGTGATAACATTTGGCTCAACAGTTGTCAAAGAGCACTATTCGAGAGAAATCACTAAGTGAGGTTAAAACTTTAAAAAATCGAAAAATAATAACAAAACAAATGACCACAAAGTATCAAGGCGTTGTTTGATTTCATACGTCATAGGATGTACAAAAGTATCAACATGCTTTTTTATTTCGTACGCCATAAGAGATACAAAAGTATCAAAGAGTTAAACTATACTAATGACCGGATTAGGGTTGGGCGGTATTGGTAAAAATAAATACCGCGGTAATCGCAAAATATTACCGCGGTATACCGAAATACCGATTAAAATCAAAGGGGGTCTTCTCCATAACAAAAAACGCAACTTCAACGTGTCGAAACTGTAAAATTTGAGCCTGAAGCTTTGCACAAGACGGCCGTCAAAAATCAAAACTTTTTCAAATATTTACTCACAAATGATTTTAGTTTAGCACAAAGTTCAGTTGGGACAACTTGGGGTATATAACAAGGCACATTTGATGTTTATCGAAGAAAATTCAAAATAAAATCAAACCCAGAAATAATAATTCTTCGAATCAGAATCGTCCAGTGACATGAGATTGAGAAGTGAAGTGTGCAAAAAGTAACAACAGAAGGGCATGCGATTGCCACAGTTCATCACAATAATTTTCATGTTTGATTAAAATTAATAACCGTATTACATACACATCACCATTCAAATAAAAAGGTTGTATGGGGCGAATGCTGCTTGGTAGAAAATGTAAGTAAGTTGGGCTTTTTTATTTTTTTTTAAATAATGACAAGACTTTCGTCCTTTTTGTGTTGTATAATCCTGCAAGCACATTTCTGAAATCACAAGGCAGTAATGACGTACTGCGTGTCCTAGCAGCCAATCACTGTGAGTTTCGTTTGGAATCCCCTGATATTTCCCCCAAAGAAAATGTCCTATTTTTATTTAACTTCAGCAGACGGCAGTGCCATTGGCCGAAAGTGTCCACGTGACTAACTACGCATGCTAAGTGCGTGCCCTCCACCTCAACTTGTTTCAAATTCAAGGTAAACAGAATTGCTTCAGTTCCAGCAGTCAGCTATTCATTAAATGCCTCCACAGAATATAAATGACTTGGCAGAAACCTGCAAACACACACGTATCTTGAACTTTACTATGATTCGCACAGCAAGAAACTAAACAGAATACAATAATTACCCAAATTTAAGCCAAGTGTATCGAGCCTGATTGACGTGAAACTATTCACAGCCAACCGCGATGGGCAATTTGAGAATTGCATATCGCGGTAAAACCGAGTTTTCGGTATACCGATTAAACAATTATTTGCCGGTATCGGTAACGGTATTGAAAATATTACCGAATATAATCGGTATACCGAAATACCGCCCAACCCTAGACCGGATAAATAGCAATCACGCAACATAAACATGGTTTCCCAAGCATCCATGATCCACAATGTGAATTTGATTTCTGATGGGTTGGAAATACAGTGGAGCCAACATAACTGGATATGTGTTTATTAAATAATCCTGTTAACTGAATATAACTTTCAAACACAAAACCATTTACCATACTTTCAATACAAATTTGATCTGTTATTTGCATATGGGCTAAAGAGTAAACTCTTCAGGCCTTTAAATTAATTTATTTTGGCGATACCATTTTGCCCTAATTTGGGGACATTAAAATCAGAAATAACAGTTTTATCCTGTTATGTTTTAATGTCATGCCATTCTTTGTGTTTCTATGGTCATATTATGATGAAGTTATTCTAAAACGCAGAATGGGCAGAGAGAATTTAAATATTTTTCTTAATGTTTTCACACCTTCTCAAATTTGAGGGCACCTGTAAAAGGTGTGAAATTGGGGTAATCTAAAGGCCTGCTCTTGTTAGTTAGATAAAAATTTTGTAATATGCTTAGAAATTAACATAATAATCGCTGAATTCCACTTGCTTATAAACCTATTTTGATTCAGCACATCTGATACAGGCATTTAATATGTTATACCTTATTTGACAGAGCTCAAACAAGATATAATAGAATAAATGCACAGTTTATCACAGGAATACAGGAGAGTGAGCAAATCCTTGTTAACTGAATACTCCTGTTAATTGAATAATTTTCACTTACAAAGTGGCTATTCAATTAACTGGGTCCCACTGTTATCACAAGTATGTGACAAGATAATACTTGTATTCAATCATGCAATTTCAACTGCATGCAATGAAATCACAAAGGTGTGTGGTGGGTGCAAGTAATCAAGAAGTTAAGGCTGTGACCATGGAGTTTTTTTTTATATTTCAAGAAATAAATCCATTGCAGCTGTAATACCTTGATTTTATTAAATATTTGCTAAAAATCAAAGGTGATAAATGATTAATTGCCAGATTAATTTTGGTTGTTAGAATTGAAAGGCACTCTCCAATATAAAGTGAGAAGGCAAATATATGTGAACAAAAAATTGTTGTGTCTAAGAGAAAGTCCACGCAACATGAAAGCTTTTAATTGAGGCAGTAGCACTTTTCAGTAGAGCCCAACTATTGGCTTCTAGCAGTCAATCATTTAACCCTTTACCTAACGTAACAGCCAAAACCGGCCAGCGCTATTCTAAAAAATCGCCGGTTAATTTTCAAAATATTTTCATTTTTTGTCTCAAAAACATAGGTTATGACCCTTCGTTGGAACGAGCTCGTCGAGCTCGTTCCAACGAGGGGTCATAACCTATGTTTTTGAGACAAAAAATGAAAAAAATTAGTTATTCAAGAATTTTTTTTGCAAGTGTCGTCTGCTTTTCATGTTAGGTAAAGGATTAACAGTTCAAGAGACATGTGGATGCCGAATCTCATTTTCACAGCCAACTCCACACA
This sequence comes from Pictodentalium vernedei, assembly GCA_031216915.1. NCBI lineage: Eukaryota > Metazoa > Mollusca > Scaphopoda > Dentaliida > Dentaliidae > Pictodentalium > Pictodentalium vernedei. The sequence continues at coordinate 412,004,493 of CM062294.1, read as the reverse complement.
CAGAAGTGATCTAAATCAACAAGCCTGGCTAATGGCTATAAGATATTTATACCTCAATAGCACTACTTTTGAGATCCATGAGGCTGAAAAAACACAGCACCTGTATTACATACAGTTACCGAAGGTTGTTTGAGTCTCAGCATATAACACACCAAGATAAAACTCGATCTAGCAGACAAGACAAAAAGATTTGGTCCAACCAGTTCAGCCAATATTAGTCATCTTGATACAAAATCATCCACCAGCTTGCAAAGTGTTACTTTTTATTTAGTTGAATGCTAAATTAAAGCTTAAAATTTGAGCTCCATCAAAAACTGCTTTTACTTTTAGGTAACCTCCACGCGACCCAAATGGCCATTCACATCAAACTAACAGGCCTGGCTATAGGATTAATCTATCACTGTTCCTCAGGTCCAAATTTTCTTCATGCAAAAATTTATTCACACAAGGCTGATGGGTTTTGTCTTGTTAAGCTCATTCCAATGAGGGTCACATGATATTGTTTTGTTGAACTTTTTTGATAAATGTTAACAAATAATAACTGAAGTAATAAATTTTGATATCCTCTGTTTTGGGTAAAGGGTTAATCAGTTTAAACCCTGTGGGAACCCTGGAAAGTGCAGCATTAGTTGTTTATTGGAAAACAAGTTTTGTCTGGTAACCACCTCCTCGGGTGAAAGTCTCTCAAAGTGGCCAGTATAGGTAATAAACAGTTGATTAACCCTTTACTTAACAGAATTTTTTTTAAATAAATTAAATTTCACATTTTTCGAAAACAAATTTCACAATTTTTCAATAAAAGCATACAAATATGGATATCATTAGAAGCAGCTTGTTGGGAGCGCCATGGCTAGGTGGTAGACTGTTGGACTTCTATGCTAGAGGTCCTGAGTTAATTCCACGACCGGAACGACCTGTGTTGTGTCCTTGGGCAAGGCACTTTATCCTGGTTGCCTGCATGGCGGCACAATGACGCCGTGTACTAAGGCATACAGCACGTCGATGATGCACATGTTTTCAACCACTGTAACCCTGCTTGAGCGGAGCTTGAAGAGAGTTAGAATGTTGTGGAGCTGACAGCTGTTTGTCGATGCTCTCTGGTTCTCTCCAGATACTCTGGCTTCCTCCACCTGTAAAACTGTCACGGTCACAATTAGCCATTGTGCATAGGTATGTGACCTTAAACACCAATAAATAAATAATAAATAAATAGAACCAGTTTGTTGAGCTGGTTCTAATGATATCCATATTTGTATGGTTTTACTGAGAAACTCCTGAGATATTTTAGGCTTATGTTAGGTAAAGGGTTAAACATGATTTCATACTTGTGGTTGTGGTCATGATATAGTCATAGGTGCTGACAGTTACCTTAAACACCAAAGCAAAAAAAAAAAAAAGGAATTAGTCTAAAACCTTGGAATTTAGGGTTCTCATCCACCACTCATTTTCAATTATCCAGGATAATTGATCCTGCCTGGTCGTTTGTTATATAACAAATTAGTTTTCATCTATATAATTGCTCAATACTTTTGTTGATGAAAAAAATCTGGTTCTCTTGCAGTAATTTGTGTTTGGATTAATTTCTTTCCAATCAGCATTCATTTCCATCATATTCCTGTTCACAACATATCCCCTTTCAATGCATGAAAAGCTTCAGAACTCTTATTACAAAATTAATCATCATAAAGTATTGGCATGGCTCCTGTCTCCTCTTGCCTCTAGTCATCCATTCCGCATCATAAAAATAGATTTTGTTGGGTGAAATGTAGAGCTGTAGGTTTTTAAATTTCTTGTTCGGTTTCGGTTTTGGTTTTTCAGGTGGAGTAAAACCTCGGTTCATTCGGTTTTCGGTTTGTTCATGAGGCCAAGTAGAATTCAATAAAACTCATTCTTATGTCTGGAGTCATAACTGAATGGTAGTGAAATTGAGTGAAACTCAACGAATGCCCGAAATAAGCGATAATACATGAAGAATCAGGAAGGCCAATATAATAATTACCTAAATATACAGAACTTTTATTGTGCTTGGCCATTTTTCGAGGTCTGACACCTACACGCAACTTGAGGAAAGCTGCAAACACAACTAAACTGAAATGTCGGAAATTCACAGAATGTAGCCTTCCCAGAGTAGTGAGAGTACCCAGACACTGCCATTGGCAGTGTCTGGGTACTCTCACTACTCTGGGATGGCTACATTCTGTGAATTTCTGCAGCAAGAGAGTATTTAAAAAAAAACGAAAAACCTTAGATTACGGGATGTCGACGGTTTTGGCTTCGTTTTTTAAAATACACAGCTGCGCCATGAGCGCATGATACGCCCGTTATTAATTACAAGAGGGAACCACACAATATGAGTGTACATGTGTACTTGTCAGGTTACATATACTTGCCACCAAAAAATCATGAAAACTGCCCAAAGTCCAACATGCAGAAAATTGCCTATATTTTGATGAATAAAGTCCCATAACTCTGGCATGACAAATCGGACAGCGACACAAATCGAAAGGGAGATTCCTTCTATCAACATATACTTGCAACCAAAAAATCGTGAAAATTGCTCTAAGCATTTTCAAGTTATTGTTCGACATGTGAAAAATAAAGTCCCATAACTCTGGAATGACTAATCGAACGGCAACACCAACCGAAAGGGAGCTTCCTTCCATCAACATAAACCACCTACCAAAAAATCGTGAAAATCTTTCAAAGCTTTCTCGAGTTATCGTACGACGTGTAAAAAATCAACAATTTTCTAAGTAATAAAGTCCCATAACTCTGGAATGACTAATCGAACGGCGACACTAAACGAAAAGGAGCTTCCCTCTATCGATATACACCACCTATACAAAAATCACGAAAATCTCTCAAAGCGTTCTCGAGTTAGCGCACAACGTCTAAAAAATCAACAATTTTCTAAGTAATAAAGTCCCATAACTCTGGAATGACTAATCGAACGGCAACACTAAACAAAAGGGAGCTTCCCTCCATCGATATACACCACCTACCCAAAAATCATGAAAATCTCTCAAAGCGTTCTTGAGTTATCGTACAAAATGTGACCGGACGGAGGGACAGACGGACAGATGGACAGCGGTATACCATAATACGACCCATTTTTTCAAAACGGGCATATAAAAACTAAAAACCTCGGTTCGGTTTCGGTTAACCTACAGCTCTAGTGAAATGAAACGTCATAAATCACACACACAACTCGTTTTTTGCTACTTTAGACCCTATTATGGTTTGTGGTCACAACACATTCATAGGTCGCATTTCAGTGGCCAAATCTGGTTTACTTAGTTTATATTGGGCATGCATAGACATTATAAGTATTGTGATGAATTAAAGGTAACATGGTGTGAGGCCTGTCTCGGAGCTTATGTTCAACAGAGATGCAAAGCATCTAGGTTTAACATACGCTCCGAGCTGCGAACCTCAGACCATGTTACCGTCAATTCATCACAACGTATATGTTCCAATAAGACCCTACCCAAAACCCTAGACCCACATCATGAAATGAACAATGCAATTTCAATGAACAAGGAACTTTAATGACAACAAATTTAGTAAATAAACCTCTCATGTACCCCACGATGTCACTGGATAACAAAAAATCAATAACTTAGATAAAGGTCGAAGTTACTCAATCTCAGTTCAAATCATGAACAAGTTTTTAACCGAGATGGAGTAACCTTGAAATTTTTATACATTCATAGAATGATCACTGGCCTCATTCCATTGAGGGGTCACATATGGTTTTGTTGGAAAAAAAATGTTTTTGCTACCACTCGCTATGTAAATTATATGGCTGATTTGTTAGGTAAAAGGTTAACCCCAAATCATCCCTACCCAACTATAAATAGTAGTGTCAGAATAAATTAGTAGCGGAAGTTTGTGTATTTTAAAAATCAACAAAATGAGTGAATATCCAAACAGAGTGAGATTGTTCCTTAATGTATGCCGATACAGTGGTACCCTGTTAACTGAAAAGCCACTTTGCCAATGAAAATTATTCAATTAACAGGAGTATTCAATTAACAGGGATTGCGCCACTTTCTTGTATTCTATAGATAAACTTAGCATTTATTCTATTATATCTTTTTTGACAGAGCTCCATGAGCTCTGTCAAACAAGATATAATAGACTAAATGCCTGTATTGGATGTACTGAGGCCAAATAGGTCTATAAAGAGAGGAAAACTAGGGAGAGTCAGGGTAATTTCTTGACAGGTTACAAGATTTTTTATTCAATTAACCAGAGTTTACTCTATAACCTAGATTCAATTAACAGGTCAAATTTGTACTGGACATATGGTAAATGATTTTGTGTTGGGAAATTATATTCAATTAACAGAGTTATTCAGTTAAGTGATATCCAAATAAGTGGGTTCCAGAGTACAAAGTTTTATTATCAAAATCATATTATATTTCTTCAAGTTATCGCATTTGCAAAGTCATTATCAAACAACCAATTTTCAACAAAAAGGGACATAACTCCTACATAAATAGACAAAATTGGCCAATATCCATTTTTGTAACCAACTAACAAGAGCTATAACCGGATAATATCCGGTTATCCAAGGCCATTATTTCACCAAATATGGGATCAAAACTATAAGAATTGGAAGGCAGTATTCTCAAACTATTCCGTAGTGTGTATACAATCAAACATTGTCAAGTACTACATACTATGGAATAGTTTCTGCAATTACTCAGTACTCACGAAAACTGCCAATCATTAACGAAGTCTTGAATGCCAAAGTTGATTATTTCTCAATATATACAATGCTGCTTCGAGGTGTAATCTATCACAAAGGAGAAGCAGCACAGGCCTCGAAATAATGAGATTTTGATAAACCTTCCAGCAGGTTGCCTCATTTGACAATGGTTAACCTGTTGATCGGTTACCTAGATTTTTTTCATAAACCTATTGGTTAACCATATCATTAAAAGAATTAATACTGACAAAGCTTCTGACATACCCAACTACAGTTCCTCCCAAATTAGTTTGGCGTTTAGACACAAGGGACCCAAGGCAGGCGCAGTACAAAACAGGTACATACACATGCCCCCCCCCCCCCCCCCCCCACATACACACGCACATTCACGTATGCACGCATTAACATTTGTTGTTCTTTGCTTTATATGATTTTTGTGTCTAATAAAAATTAAAGAATTTTAATTGTTTATTTTGCTGTGTGGCTTATTATTTCAGAAACCCAAACACATTTGTCTCGAACTGGGAGTGGGAATTGGGCAATTATGTGGGGATGGGGTCAAATACCATCGATGGACGTCTGGACGTTATGAATACATTGAACTTTAGGGGATGGGAGTTGCATTGGCTGGCAATCTCTGATTAACACTGGAAAAGAAACAATTGTAAATTGTATCTACATTCCTCTACATTTCGGAATCCGGAGAATGTAATCCAAAGTTCCAAACTAAAACTTTATTTGTGCCACAATGTTCGAAATCATTTGGAAAAACCCATGTTCATAACCATGCTGGCTGTTTATTCAAATGGAATAAGCACATAAATAAAAAGTCACCATTGGTGAATAAAAGACGTTCCCATAATGTGTTCGAAAAATTTACTCATGGATTGGTAGGGTAAAAAGGGGCGGAATGCAAATAATTAACAACAGCTCATTTGATTTTCAATATGTCTCCTTTTTATTGTATCGAAGACTTATTTTCAGCTTTGCGCAGTGCAAGAGTTAATACCTCACATGCAGTAAATGTATTAACAAAGCAGTTAGCTCCCTTTAGCTGTAACAGACAATCGTCTTTCTCAGAATCAAAACAATTAATTGTTTCGAGAGCCAGAGGGCGCCGTGAGTTGGTACTGCAGATCTTCGGTACCGCTAATACTATAGATTTATACCCCCACAAATACAATAATGATTGAAACACGATGTATGATAACCACATGAGCATTTTGTTCTCGTTTTGTTGACTGCAGTGCTTCTTTTAAATCAGTGGGAGGAAAAACATTGAAAACTTTTCTCATCCCGTAACAACTAACTTCGTCGGCCATCGGCACGATTTTTGGTTAACCGATCGAGTATTCATCTGAAAACACATCTGCATAACCTATAGATGAATGGTACGAGCGTTCGCCTCTTATTTCGAGGCTTGCAGCAGATTTACTACATTTTAAACGCGGAATCACGATCACTGTCGATATTTCGGATAACCGGTTGACAGTTTTACTAATCAGTTTGGTAGCTAACTGGTTTCAAACCGATTATCCGGTTAACTATTTCAGTACTACCAGTCATTAGCCTCTCCTCCCCTTTCCCTCCAAGGGATTGAATGACCATTAGTCAAATTCAAGGGCATTTCTTAAATCCAAGGCCATGCAGGAACCCTGTGGCAGAATATCCAATCGGAGTGAGATGTTCTCAAATTGACTGCCATGTACCAAGTTTTATCTCACAATCGGGGAGTTTTTCCACTGTTACACAACTAAACTTTAATGTATCTAGGCCCTAGTTCCGAATCCGTATCAAAGGCTCCTGATACAAGCGCATGATTCTGCTGTTGCCAAAACAACGGCATTAATATCATTTTTCGATCGCTTGGGCTGGTTTGTAGCCTATTATTGGGATTTTCCTGAACGCTCGACTCGAGGCTTCTTTCTTGAAGTTAAAGGATTAGCTTTCGCTATGAAATGTGGAAAACTCCACTTCAATAAACGATGAACGGGATATTTTAAAATCTAATAAACCTTTACACCAAGAGGGATATTTAATTCACCAGTAATTATTGCAAAACTAACAACCAAATTCACGTTGCCGAAACACACAGTTAACGTTGCTCCACTTTGCAAGACAGTATTCAGTAAAGTGAATCCTAGTGACGTAATTTTCTCTGAAGTGTAACGTCATCACTGACCTCAATATGGAGATCAATGAACGCTATTCTATTTTTCAATTTGCGTCTTTCCATCGATAAGGCAAATGAAAAAGTTCCTCTTAAAATAGTTTTATAACACATTTTGTGGTCAATATTGTGAGATATATTTATCATCACCACAGTGTGTGTCTCCGGAAATTCTGATCGTCTCGTTCTAGGCACAGAATCGCATTTCGACTTGCTCAAATGGGCTCGTCGAAATACTGTTCTGTTCCTACAACTCGACTTGATCTGAATTCCCGGAGACGCACACTGTGGTGATAATCTGTATTTATCAAAATCTGAGTATATTTGTTCAAGTTATCATGTTTACAAACTTTGTGGAAGGACTGATGAAAACACCGATGCATGGATGCACCAACATGAGGATACACACATGCAAGTTTGGCAGGGGATAAAAAATTTACCTAACATTCATTTTGTAACAAGATAAACTGTCAAATTTCAAAACACTCTATCAATGAAAGTTAAAGTAATGTGGAAACCTCAAAATAGGTATAAATTGGTCATATTGGGCCCCAAACAGCCTGAATGAGGTTTTACAGACCTTCATTTGTATGACTGACTGTGAGAGTAGCACACGTCCATATTTCAAATCTGGAGCCAATACTCTAAAACTTTTACAATTGTATTTTCTAGAATTGTATTTTCTACCTATTAATATAACTGACTAAAATGAATCATTAGCATTTTAAAATGCCAGATCTTTGAAAATGCTAATGGTTCATTTTAACACATTTAGAGTCATACCTACACATTTTTTATTATTTATTGGCATGTAAGGTCACATATTACTGCACTATGGCTAATGGCTAATCATGACCACAACAGTTTTACAAGTGGAGGAAGCCGGAGTACCCAGAGAGAACTACCTAGCAATGGCAAGCAACTGTCAGCTCCCCAACATACTAACTCCACACAAGCAGGGTAAACATTGGGAGAAGATAAGTGCACCATCAACGTGCAGTATGCCTTAGTACTCGACACCACCGTACCCCCATGTGGGCACTGGTGGAAAAGTGTCTTGCTCAGGGACACAACGCAGTTGCTGCAGGTGGGATTCGAATCAAGGACATCTCGGCTTGCAGCCTGCTCCTCTATCTACTGAGCAACCGCCCCCACCAGACCCCCTCATAACTAGAAAATACAATTCTAGAAAATACAATTGTAAAAGTTTTATAGTATTGCCCCTGGTCTTGCAAAAAAGTACATGTTTACTAACAAGAGAAAATTGATATCTTAGATTACTATCCTGATGCAAATGTCCCAAGAGGAACAATTATTTGGGGGTGGAGGGGGAGGGCTATACCCCCTTTAGCGATGCCCTTCGAGTTATCTTGATGGTATAGTAGAACTACTAAATTTCAGAGAATCTAGAATCGCCAATAAAATCATCTCAACAGGACCTCTCAAACCTAGAAGATAAACCATTAAGATCACACAGACATCTCTCCAGCGAATGAAGGATGATAAATGAAATGCTTGTCTGATGAAGCTGGATAAAAAAAAATAGACAATACATTCAACACCAGAAATATATGTTTCTAAATAGAAGAACAAATGTTGCTGTGCATCCGGGAATACCAGCCGACTTTTGTACATTCCATTTAATGTGCGTATGTAATTTGAAAAAACAACTTCAAATACTCATGGGATTTAGAACACATTTTGTTGGGAATGGAAATAATCTTCTCTTGTATAACAAAACCATAATTTCTGTCGTGAAAAGTTCAGTATTTCAAATGTTCCATTATTGTAGCCTGATTATAACTCTTTAAGACCTGGAATTTTTTCAGAATTTTCACCACACTACCTTCAAATCAGATACATTGGCAGAGATTTGTAGACAAGTCTTGGCTGCCTCTGCCCAAAAGAATGCCAAGACTTGACTAGATATCATTCCCAGGAAAATGCCAGGATCTGACAAGAAATTACTACCAGGAGAAACAAGACATGACCAGAAACTGCAGCCAGAAGAATACCAAGATTTGACCAGAAATCACTGCCAGGAGAATATTATAACTTGACTAGAAATCGCTGTCAGGATAATGGAAAGACTTGACAAGAGGCATCTCCGCCTAGACAGCTCTGTCGAACGTCACTGCTTTATGGGGAAGCTAAATTCAAGCCAAGAATCCCAAGTGTTACTGCTTAGTTTAAACAGTATTTTATTTCCAGATAATCATATATAAGGTTACAAATTAGTAAGAAGAAAGTACAAGCAAATATCAAGAAAATGGATTCAGCAGAAAGCTAAAAGCTTATAAAGCGCTGTCTCCATGACAGACTTGTAAGTTACAACATACATGGCAAGTGCACAAATTCATAATTTTAGTTGTAACTTAAAATATATAAGTATTTACTGACCACCTGGAGGAAATATTGGAAGATATGGAATATGGGATAGGTGGGGGGGGGGGGGGGGGGTGTTGGAGGCAAGGGTAAGGGTTTTAAGATTCGTGGTTGACCCAGACGGTGCAGGTACCTAGCCGATTCATAATCTGCCATAATCATGCAACACAGCACTATGAGAAGCGATGAGTTAATCGTATGTACTGGTGGACCTTCACAAATATGTCCCTGTTGGTTGCTGTGCTGTAAGTCGTAGACCCGTACAACAGTATTTCCATTGTAACGTGAGCGTCGTTGGACCCAGTGGTTGGCTCTCGTGACATTACATAAAGTGGGCATAGCAAAAGAAAATGCTCAGTAGTTTCGGGGTCGCCACATCTACATAGGGGAGTATCGGAAAGGAAGTTATTGAAAAGGTCGAAGTTCAGGTTACTACAAGTGAGGCGCAATCGACAGTGATATACTAGACTTTTGCGTGACTTGTGGTGGAAGAAGTAGCTGGGGGTGGGTAATCTGTTTCGATTAAGGTATGTTTTAAAATTAGGCAGTGAGCTATTATCCCTAATGTGAAGGGGAATGTCGTTCCATAGTCGAGTAGCAGATGGGAGAAATGAGGTGTGATGAAGCTGTGTCCGGCACATCGGTGTGACAAGGTTCCTGTTGCCTCGAAGGTCATGGCCCTGTCTTTCTGAGATAGGTGGGGGTATACGAATGCTGGCATACGCCGGAACAAGGCGATGATACATTTTGAAATACTGCACCAACTTGTGATTTGTTCATCTTGTTTCGAGTGTATCCCAGCCCGTCTCGACATATAAACGATCTTTACTAGAACTTTTAGTCGCACCGGTTACGAGGCGCGCGGCCTCAATTTGAATTTTTTCCAACTCGTCGGCTTCTCTAGCTGTACAGTTGTCCCAGACAGTATCGGCATATTCCAGTATCGGACGAACATAGGCGAAATAAATTTTGTTTTACAGTCAAGTCGAAACTTGAAACGTCTAAGTAGGTTAAGACGGCGCCATGCCTTTTGAGCTATCTCAGCAATATGGGTCGACCACGTCCCACGAATGTCGAATGTTAGGCCGAGATGCTTGTGGAGGGTGACTTTCTGAATATCAGTTTGGAACATTTCAAGTGGCGGGTGGTGTATCTCATTGGTTTTGTGAGAAATTGTCATGGTTTCGGTTTTATTTGGGTTAAATTTCACAAGCCATCGCTCAGACCAAGCCTCGATTTTCTTTGTATCTCTATTGATTATATCAGCAGCCAACATGGCATTTTCGACAACCAGGTAGAGCGATGTATCGTCTGCGAATAAATGAATATTGCTAGTAATGTTATCCACTGTATCATTGATATATATCAAGAACAGTAAGGGCCCAAGGATTGAGCCCTGCGGTACCCCGGCCCATACAGTAGTCCAGGATGATGACACTGAGTTTAGGACAACACGTTGTTGTCTATTACTCAGATATGATTTGAGCCATCGAAGAAGGGCACCACCAACGCCAATCCAGTGTTACTGCTTGTGACCTTAACCTTTATGATATGACAATGGGTCAAGGTCATGACATAAGGTTAGGTTATGAGTAACAATTGTTTGAAGTATGAACAAGATCTGTCACACAAATTCAATTATACAGACCAGACAAGGGCTGTATAACAATATCAAAGTCTTGTTGTCTGTGACCTTGACCTTAATGGTATGACCTTGGATCAAAGTTGTGACACACTTTTGTGTCATAAGAAATAATTGTACCAATTATGAATAAGATCTGTCAATCGTACAAAGTTATATGAACCAGACAAGGGTTGTATAACAATATAAAAGTTTTGCTGCCTGTGACCATGACCTTCATATGACCTTGGATCAAAGTCATGACACACCTTTGGGTCATGAGTAATAATTGCAGAACTTCATTTTAATGGCACGCCATCGATCCCACGCGCCATTGCTCACGCATTTACAAGTTGCAGCAAACCATCAATCCGCACGTGGAAAAAAAAGCAGTTACTTTTTTAGTTTACGTCAACAATGTTTTTCAGAAACTGTGTCTGTAAACACTTGACTGTCTCACCTATTCGATTAATCGAATAACCGGTGTAAGGTGCTGTAGTCTACTATTATTTTTCATAGTCGACTATTTTTTTTTGCTGTATACAACATGCCACTGAATGAAAATAATGGTCAGCGAGGGACACGTAACATTTCTTGGTATGTATTATCCCTCATATTCATTGTTTATATCATGAAAATAGGCAGTAATTTTTACTTTACCCTCGCATATTATTTCCTGAACGTTGTCGTACCTAAACTCCGCTCTGGATGAAGCTATTATGAGCAAATTCATGATAATCCAAGTTAATTTTTGCCATTTTAATTTTTAAATCCGATAAATTTAATCGAATTTATTGACACTAAATTTCTGAAAGAATGTACACACTTTGAAATGTTAGCATCACGTGACAGTGACTGTCACAAAGTTGATTACGTCAATGAGGAATTCCCAGTAAACCAACATTTTTAGATGACCCGACTGACTGGAATAAACACCGTGTGCTATATTCCTGGAAATTTTCATTAAGCAACAGTTTCTAGATCCCCAAAATGACCCAAATGAAAACTTCAGAGTTCAGACGGTGCTTTGATTTTCACTTGTGTTGTCAGGATTTTGAACTGCATTTACATGTACCTTGCTAAATATCCCACTGTGTATTATGCTTAAAAGTTATAAATTTAGAAAGATAAATAAGAAATGGTAAGAAATTGTACTTTTTGTATCATTAAATTTAAACCAATTTGCACTTTATTTCAGTGTATTATTTCGTAAATTACATAATTGCATCTCCTTTTTCATTTGCCCCAAGAGGCATTTTCCCAAATTGGCATGCCACCAGAGAAACTGCACACCTTGGAGTCATCTTGGGCGCACGATGTATAGCGTGCCAGGATTTTTTTAAAATGAAGGTCTGTAATTGTACCAACTATGAAGAACTGTCAATCACAACAAGTTATATGGACCGAACAAGGGCTGTATAACAATAGCCAAGTTTCGCTGTCTGTGAGCTTGACCTTGATATGACTTTGGATCAATATCTTGACACACATTTGAGTCATGAGCATCAATTGTACCATGTATGAACAAGATCTGCCAATTGGATCAAATTATGTGGACCGGACTAACAAAATGTTGACGACAGATGGACAGATGACAAATGGAAGGACAGATGACAGACACCTTAGCATTAGAAAAGCTCCACTGACATTCTGTCAGATGGAGCTAATATTCAGTGGTTAAGAATTTATGACCCCGACAAACGAATGTCAAAGTTTTCCTAAGTATCACCTTATCATTCATAGGAACTGTGGCCTTGACTGTGAGGGACACATACCATATTATAATTCGCGACACACTACCTTTTGATATTACATATTGTTATGAAGTTTGGTTAAAATATATTCAGTGGTTAACCGGTAGAGTGCTGAATTATTTTTGGTGATCAAAATTTGTCAACATATCTTTGCCTTGTTAACATTTATGGGAGAGTGCCCATAGGCACTCTCCCATAAATTGTAACAAAGCAAATCCTTAAAGACTAAATAATTTCTCTTCAAGGATAATGTAAAGTCTATCCATGGAATATGAAGTCCTTGAGATGGGTTACCTGCACTTCAGATTAAAGCCCAAATATGGGCTTCCAGCACTCTACCAGTTAAGAAATTATGGCCCAGACAAACAAATGTCAAGTGTTACCTTATCATAGGATCTGTAACCTTGACCTTGAGGTGCACACACCATATTATAATTTGCGACACACTGTCTTTTGATATTACATATTGTTATGAAGTTTCATTAAAAAATATTCAGTGGTTAAGAAATTATAGCCCAGAAAAACAAAATGTTGACGACGGACAGGCAGATGGATGGATGGTAAATGGATGACGGACAACTTAGCATCGGAAAAGCTCCACTGACATTCTGCAGGCCTGGCATTCTGAAAAATGCAGGAGGGCAAAAAATCGCTCTCCTCAATCAGCTTAGGAGAGCAATTAGCTTTACACAGCATTTTAAGTATCCAATTGAATGAACTCATTGAAACAGAAACCAACAGACTATTACATCAGTGATTTTATTAACTTTACTAAGGTAAAGCAAAATCTCTTAGACATCTGGATGTCTCACTCAACAACCGATCACACACTTGACAAGACCTGTGTTTGTACACAGACCTGTTGTCCAAGAAAGTCATATGCCTACCACTACCACCTTCAACCCACCAAGGGGGTTGAAGGTGGTAGTGGTAGGCGAATGACTTTCTTGGACAACAGGTCTGCTTGAATCTACAGTCACATCCTGGTGCAAGTACTTCAAGTGACAGGATAGTAGTAATGGTAGTATATTATAGTGTCAACATTCCTTGAATAATTTCCCCTCAAACTGTGATGTCAGTTGTTGAACTCAAAACTGACAGAAAAAAAAATATTGCTGTGACCCATTTTGCTTCAAATGATTGCAACTGTGTTTGGGTATGGTTGCACCCATTACCTTTTACCACTAAACCACTTTCAAAATGAAATTACGTGATGTTATGTGACTTCGAAGTTAAATTACATTTTTGCTTTACAACAAAAATTTAATGTGAGCATAATACATGTAATCTCAATCATCCCAGACCAAAATATTTAGGAGGGCAATTTTTCGCTCTCCTTAATTCTTTCAGGAGGGCAGCAGGGCTTATATTTCGTCTAAATTTGTGAGAATCCATTTGGATTCTCGTGAAAATGGTTGCGAGAATCCATACCTACTATGAGTGTCCCAGGACCCCATGATGCCACCATGGTTCAACCACTGTTGTATACTGATAACACATGTTAACCTTTTACCCAACACACCTTTTTAATTTTTAAAACTAAATTTGATAATTTTTAAACAATAAATAATAAATAAATGATAAAATAATTAAATGAACAATATTTACCAATAAAATCTTAAAAATATTGCTGTCGTTGGAAACGGCTCAATGAACCGGTTCCAATGACAGCCATATTTGTAAGGTTTTATTGACAAAGTGTCAGAATATTTCAGGTCATGTTAGCCTTCTATTGGTTAATTTGTTGCCGCTGTGTTAGTTAAAGGGTTAAATTGACTCAATTTCTTCACGCGAATCCTAGCAGAGGTGCAGCGAGAATCTACATGGATTCTCGTCGGTTTTATTGCGCGAATCTTTGTGCGAATCGATTCTCGGATTCTCATCGAAATATAAGCCCTGGGGCAGTAAGGAGAGCTAAAAAATCGCTCTCCTGAAATTGCCAAGCCTGATTCTGTCAGGCAGAGCTAACTAGAAGTCACTGCCAGGAGACCAAAACCTAACCATAAATCACTGCCTGCAGAATGCAAAAACTTGATGAGAAATCACTGCCTGGAGAATGCCAAGTCTTGATGTGAAATAACTAACAGCAGGAGAATGCTAAGTCATGATGAGAAACCATAAGCAGGAGAATGTCAAGATTTAACTTGAAATCAATGCCAAAATTAACTAGAAGTTACTGCCCAGAAAATGCCAAGGCTTAACAAGAACTCACAGACAGAAGAATGCCAAGACTTGCTGAGATATCACGGCCATGAGACTGCCAAAACTTGACTAGAAATCATTGCTAAAGAGAATGCCATGGCTTGACTTGAAATCAGTGTATGGAAAATGCCAAAATTTACCTAGAGGTCACTGACAGGTGAATGCCAAGACTTTATTAGAAATCACTGCTGAAAAAAGCCAATTAGAAAGATATGAGATCAGAAAGTGAATCCCCAGATATCATTCAATGAAGCATAAGTCTGGGCCAATGTCAACTTGCGCAACTTCAAGTGGAAGGTGCCTGGAACATGTGGACAAAAATGTTGCTTTATTACAACTTTATACAATGAAATTTAATTCTGACATTTTCTGGAGCTCGATCAGGAAAAACCTCATAGCATTAAACATATTATTTCAAATGTGAAGAAGAAATATTTGGAAATAGGCTCACATTCATGTTACACTGAATAAATTCAAGTATTCCTTCAGGTGTATGTAGAATATTAAAGTGGTATCTCTTGTAGTTTCTGAGACTGGATTATCACAAAATAAGAGGGTATGTAAGGTAACATACTGAAAACATGAAATGAAGTAAAAACATCAAAAATTACGTTAAAATTCATTCAATAAGTCTAAAAAGCCTGGATTTTTATTTAATTTATTTTTAGCTCTACAAAATACTAAAATTTGTATATATTAGCTTTTTTCGTTTGCTCACTTGTATAAAAAAAATATTTACATAAAATTGTTGTTTTAAAATTTCTGGCAAAAATCTTACAAAACAAAGCCCCCCCCCCATTGCTGGTGGCATGGTATCTAGGTACAGTGGAACCCTGTTAATTGAATAGCCACTTTGCCGATGAAAATTATTCAATTAACAGGAGTATTCAATTAACAGGGATTGTGTCACTTTCCTGTTTTCTGGAGATAAACTTAGCATTTATTTTATTTCTCCATGAGCTCTGTCAAACAAGATATAATAGATTAAATGCCTGTATTGGATGTACTGAGGCCAAATATGTCTATAAACAAAGAAAAACTGGGGAGAGCCAGGGTAATTTCTTGACAGGTTACAAGATTTTTTATTCAATTAACTGGCGTTTACTCTATAACCTATATTCAATTAACAGGTTAAATTTGTACTAGAGGTATGGTAAATGGTTTTGTGTATGGAAATTATATTTAATTAACAGGGTTATTCAGTTAAGAGATATCCAATTAAGTGGGCTCCACTGTATAATGAGAGTAAAGTGATAAGACTGATGGTATATTCCTCTGAATTTCAATGAACAGTCCATATAATTCAATTTATTTATGTATTAGTGTTTAAGGTCACTTTTAGCAACAATGGGGGTATGATGACCACAATACAAGTATGAAGTCAAGTTTAACCAACCATTTGTATATACGGTGCCCACTTTAGATGATCCACTCACAGTGAATGAGCACTGCTTCACTTCTGGATTTACACTGGGAGTGTGAGTGTATCTAAGTATACAAAACATGTGCAATGAATTATTATTATTATTGCGTGCGGGTGTGTAATACTTCAAATGACGGGATAAAATAGGAATAGGGAATGTGTTGGCATGGTGTTCATGTGCAGGGAGAATCACAGGGACACAGTGAACAAAATGAGAATCTAATGACCATCCATGCTGTCAATAATGTCATCAGGAATGCTGTATTTATTCCACATAATAATCACACTCTGTATTATAAGAATGGTACTATATATCCCATTAGATTTTATTTTATTTATTTATTGGTGTCTAAGGTCAATTTCAGCATCTATGGCTATATCATAACTATAACACAAGTATAAAGTCAAGTTTAACAGATTGTTTATATTCATGATGCCCACTTTAAAGGACCCAATCTGCAGGTGTGGGTTACAGTGTGGGTTACCAGATTCTATTGTACTAGCAAATCAGAACTTGTTAACCATGGTAAACTAGCACAACTCCACATTCTGGGTTTCCCACAGGGGATTAACTGCTTGAGTGCCAGAAATCACTATCAGGGCTTTCAGAAAAATCAGGGTACCAGAGCAAAAGCTGACATTAACTTTGCTCATGTTTCATATTCAGTCAAATGCAAATAATATTTTGTTTATATAAATTTGATTTATCACAAATTATTGGAGAGTGCCTATGGGTACTCTCCATTAATTTGTAATAAAACAAATTTTGAACATCTAATTCAGACCACCAAAATTAATCTAGTCCTCAACCAGTTAAATTTGATGCACATTTTGTATATTCTAGGAATTACACTCTATATCCCATGAAATTTGATGCACATAATTGTTTTCATAGAAAAGACATAGACAGTTGTGAGCATAACAGGCACATCAAATTTGTGTCACAAGTAATATATCATGTGCCCAACTGACCCAGATTTGCTGGAGCTTGGTGCCAGATCAAGAGAGTGATGTCATATCACTGTGGATTGTGGGCATCATGAGAGTTGTCATGACAGCCCACGTGGACAACCATCACTATGGTAGTACGTGCATACAGTGCATATATACAGCATGTATTGTCAGAAAGACATGTGTTTCTAACATTCACTTTGTATGATGGAGGCTGTCATCTTAGTTTCAATAGTGGTACATGGTTGTTATGAGCCTGGTAGGTCTCTTAATATAGTTAGGTGTGCTCTGTGGCTATTTGCAACTGTATGGGATATATCTAATTACCACAAATAACCTGACAATGACTAAAATTACTGAATCAGACCTATCCAGACTGTCATCTTGGGTTGATGAGCAGTACATAGTGCTATAAGACTAGTTTCACAAGTTAAGGGATGTGTTAAATTCAACGGTAGTATTCAAATTATTGAAAAGCTCCTGATAATGTCTAAAATTACCCAAATGAAGTTCCCCAAACATCTGTTTATCGGGCTTTGATTCTATCTGAGTACTCATTATTGCCTATTATTACATGCCTGTTCTATGTAATCCCCATCTACAACAACACTAAACCATGCAGAAAATGAAAACCTGTTCCGCAAATGTGTGGAATGGAAATCGTTGACAGACTATTTTTAAACAGAAGCAAAATTTCACTGGAATTTTCTACAAATCGTGCAGCACAATTACAATTTGAATCCCTAGCGATAGCTGAAAATCGTTCCCTGAGTTTCAATATGTTCTATGTGTCAGTAGGCACATAGAACACACTGCAACCCAGAGGACGAAATAATAACACAGGTTCCCCTCGCAAATTTGGTTGCCGATAAAATGTGTTGTTTTTGTTGATAGTTGTCAAATGAATTGCTGAGTATATGGGTTAATCGATATGGCACTTGTGCCATCGTGGAAGAATAAAACTCAAGGCCTGTGGCCTCTCGTTTTATCCTTCCGTGCTGGCACTCATGCCATATCGATTAACCCATTCACACATGTGTGTTGTTATGTGTATTTCTGGATCTACTTCCCTACTCCTACCTGTATATGACACTGGAGCCAACTATCCAAGACAGAGGCTTAGTAGATATAGACAGACTGCTCCATTAACCCTTTACCCAATGTACCATCAAAAACATAGGTTATGACCCCTGAATGTAACGTGCTCATTGAGCTCGTTCCATTGAGGGGTCATAACCTATGTTTTTGAGAAAAAAAATTAGTTATTCAAGAATTTCTTTTGCAAGTGTCATCCGCTTTTCATGTTAGGACCTATAAAGGGTTAAAAAACTGTAGCCCCTATCTGCCTGTACAGACCCTTCCACAAGATGAGACCAGATACCTGAGATGATGTGCTTGCATGCTGGTGCACAAGGTGTGGTCAACACAGGCAGCACATGGGCACATGCAATCTTTCCCATCTCCAGGTTATTCACTTTCCTACCTACCGTCATACCGGACTTTCATTGCCCCAATTTGCCTAGATGTACCTGTGTGCTAGTTCCAGGCCTGGAAATAAAGGGTTTCTATGGTAACCCGTTGGCAGGTTATGCTATATAGCATGGTGGTAACTCATAGAAAAAAGGTGTTGTGAGGCTTCTACACTTTCTCTGTTTTTACTATGCCAGTCATGTTGTTTTGTATCTAAACAAGACTTTCACCTAAATAACTATCAACATCTAATGTGTGATATCACCAAAGCAAGGTTGCTCATTAGTTTTGCTACTTATTTTGAAAGAAAATCTTTACAATGGAAAAAGCCTGCCATTCTATTCATTTGTGGAGGCAATACTCAATCTTAACCCTTTACCCAACGAATCGCCCGCATCCGCCCGCGTAATATGCAAATTCAGTAGTTGAAAAAATATTATTTTTCAAAAAATTTCAACAAAACCATATCATGTGACCCCTCGTTGGAACGAGCTCGTCGAGCTCGTTCCAACGAGGGGTCACATGATATGGTCTTGTTGAAATTTTTTGAAAAATTTAAAAAAATTATATTTAAAATAATAAATTTTGATATCGTCTGCGTTGGGTAAAGGGTTAAAATGAGTTGAGGTAGTTCTGAAAGACTGACAAATATATGAGAGATTTGTCGTTTGATAAAAGTTAAGTTGTATTATACTATGCTGTAGTCATTAGTTTGTTTGCATATTTTACAACTGACATAACCCACGAGTAACCTAAACAATCATTTGCAGGTTATTTGCAGGCCTGTAGTTCACAATGTGTACACATGTGACCTCTACCAACACCTCCTAAAGTCTTCTGTCACCATTGCTGTTACTTTTACTTCTACTGCCAGCCCATTGTTACTGCTAATTATACCATCACTGTCTCTTAGTAGTAAGGCCACAGCTACTGACTTCTAACACTATGCATTAGGGCTGTGCCATAGCACTATCTGTCTTTCATTGTCTTCAACCAATACCATTGTCTTCCACTGCAGTCTTGCACCATGGCTACCTTCACCTGCATTTTACTACCAGAGAATCATTGAGGATAGGTATCTGAGGATAGATATCTGAAAATACTGGCCTTTCAATTTGAGCCGAAAGGATGTTTGGGTTGAGTGGAGGTTACCTAAAATGAAAAACGAATGAAAAATGGGTCGTGCCAAATTGTCACTGGGTCACGCAAAATTTTGAATGATCTGGTATGAATGAATGGTGGAAAGATGTTCAGCATCAACCAATCATCAGCTGCACAGGTGTTTGCATCTGCCTGAAGTATAGCTGCTCTGTTGGCCAAAGATACAAACACCTATGCTGACGATTGGTTGATGCTCAGCACCATTTTAAACTGTTGATCATCTAAAGATGTAGCATAGGTGCAAAATCAGAAAATTGCAATAACTCGTGTCTCTGCCACATATAGTGATTATGGATGCCATACTCATCTGCAGCATGCTTACCATTGCCAAGATTAGGCTATAATTGCAATTAATTTGTATCTGAATTGCTGCAACACAGCCTCATTATTGTTCCTAAGGATTCATCAGGATTTATTCATCAGGATATTTTCCATGGCAGCAAGAACTTGGCTATGATACAACAGTTCATATATTGGCATAGTTGCGATACATATATATTTAGGTTACCTAAGGCTTAATAAAATTAAAAATCTGTTTCTCAGGCCCTCCCGCATGGTCCTTTTGGCTGCCGCATGCTTTCTTTTTATGACCAATGCAAACTTGAAAAAATAAAAATTAAATGGTTTATGTCTGATATTTTTCAAAAGTTAATAAAATTGCTAAATTTGTCCCTTGAGTGCAACAAGGGTTTGCAATGCTTTAGCATTGCAAAGCCTTGTTGCACCCAAGGGACGAAATACACCACCACCCTTGATATTCTGAAGATTATGAGGCCTAAAACATAAAATAAACCAAGAACATGAACTTCTGATGGCAAAGAAATAATTACAAAAACTAAAATATAAAATAAAAAACCACCCGCCCACATGCAATTTTACAAAACTTGGCCTGAGAAACAGAACATCTACTTTGTGTGGCCTAATGGGTTATGTCAATCAAGTACAGGAGAACGAATGATAAGTTACCAAAGCTCAGGCCAGGTGAACAAAAAATGGGTTACCCAAAATTCTGAAAACAGCTGGCCTGAGATACCTATCCTCCAACAGTTGATCACCATGTCATAATTGTCTTCAATTACCTCGATGAGTTGAAGAGCCATAATTATGTGCAACTGCTTCAATGAGCAAACACTCCCATTGCTGTTGTTGCTCATATGTTCCTTTGACTACAAAGACCCTTAGTAGTACATCATGCCATAACTATCCACCAATGCCCAGATAAATCAAAGAGCCACACCCACAATTGCTCCTAGGAGTAAATGCTGATATTCTTTGACTCGTCTGGGTATTTGGATAAATATCAACAGATACCTATTCACAATGATCATCCATTAGTAGAGGACTGGTGGAGGTTTCCATTTTTCTGCCTTGATAAAACATTTGGAATGGGGCAAAATTCCCAAAAAGTAGTCTTGGATCCTGGATTGGTTCTTAAAGTTGAAAATATTAAATGAGTGGAAAATCCAGCCTGTGGTGTTTTTAATAGAAATTCACATTTGTAATCAAAATGTTTTTGAATTTCTATGATTACAGCTGATAGTAAGTTGACAAAAAAAACTGTTTTCCTGTACCAATAAGAAAGAGACATGTTGCATTTTTCCCCATACTTTTCAGAGGTAAGTAAACATATTTATAAAATTCCATACATTTTCCCCACTTTCAGAACAGTACAATACCTTAAATTTGGCTTATTTTGAGAATACAGTGTTAAAAGCTTGTTACTTTAGAGGCTAAATATTTATTTTCGCCACACATAGAAAACTGATTTTCAAAGAAAATGAAAAGTTCGGAAGATATGGCTGCTGGCATCCTAAAATAAATCTTATTTTATAATAACAATCTCCTTCTGTTATACGCATGGAAGAATGTGAACATAAATTCCCAATTTCAAAATTGATTCAGTGAGGCAGCCTCTAGCTTAAGTAGTTTTAGAATGGAACACAAAGTATTTTATTTGTCTTGGGGAAAAGATATAAATTCTATAAAACTATTGACTAACTGGTGCCTTTTAAACAAATTTATAAAACAATGTAATTAACTTCTCTTCTCAATACTGTGAACTAAATTGTACTAACTCATGCAATGTGTTGAAGAGGAATGAGATTAGCATCCATGATTCAGTTGGGTCTGTTATGAATGTTTAACTACAATTCTATTATGGACCTCTTAGCCCTTTACCTAATGAATTGGCCGCACCTGCCCGCGTAATTTACAAATTGAGAAGTTGAAAAAATAAATATTTCAGAAAAAATGTCAACAAAACCATATCATGTGCTCATTGAGCTCGTTCAAATGAAGAATCACATGATATGGTTTTGTTGACATTTTTTAAAAAATTTAAAAAAACAATTAAAACAATAGCAACGCAAAGCGTATGGCATATGCCCCCAATGGTGTCATAAAAGGGTAGGAAAGTCTCTCAGGGACATAACCAAAATCAAAAGAAAGTTTCCTCTAGACACCAACAATGCAGCACAAAAAATAAAATTGATTTGAATCAACATTCATAATTATTGGATGGAAACTAAATTCAAGATGGCCACCGTGACGGAAACCAATTTCAAGATGCTTGCCATGGAAGCCATAATAATTGGCCACTGGTGGCCATCTTGGTCCAGCTGACTGGTCCAACATTGAATGGAAGCTTCCTCTAGAAACCAACAATGCATTATTCACAAATAAAAATAATTTGAGTCAGCACTCATTAGTTATTGGTCGGAAACCAAATTCAATATGGCCTCCATGGTGGACATATTGAATTGGCTAGCTCATCCAAAAACTGGTCCAACATTGAAAGGAAGCTTCCTCTCGACACCAACAATGCGTAATTAAAAGATAAAAATAAAAATAATTTGAGTCAGCATTCATTAGTTATCGGACGGAAACCAAATTCAATATTGAATTGGCTAGCTGATCCAAAATCAAAAGTAAGCTTCCTCTAGATACCAATAATACATAACCAAAAAATGAAATTGATTCGAGTCACTATTCATTAGCTATTGGACAGAAACCAAATTCAAGATGGCCGGCATAATGAATTGGCCATTGGCAGCCATCTTGGTTCAGCTGACTTGTCCAAAATCAAAAGAAAGCTTCCTTTAGACACCAACAAAGCACACTTAAAAAATAAAAATGATTTGAGTCAGAATTCATTTGAATGGCTGGACCAAAATCGAAAGGAAGCATTTGTCTGGTCATCCACAAGTAACCTCTACAACTAGGATTTGATCAAATAAGTGGTTCTTTAGTTATTGGAAGGAAACCAAAAGTTAATGGATGGCCAGATGCTGGACGCCAAAGCAATGGATATGGTGAAAAAAATATTGCTCCCATGAGGTTCTCGAGGGCATAATAATAATAATTTTTAATATTGTGTGCATTGGTTAGAGGGTTAAAAAGAGAACTGTTCTCAAAAAGTGAATCTTTAAAGACTTATTTCAAGCTTTTGCAATTTCAGGGCTTGTGCCCTGACAATGCCATCTTCAGGATGTCCTGCTGACAAAAGACAAATTACCTGGGTAGTGATTTCAAGTTAAATCTTGGCTGTCTGTCAATGGAACCCTGACTTAGCAAGAAAACACTGCTAAGCAACTTGACATATACAGGTTGTTGTCTAGTGAAAATTCAGAACATTGAGCAGGCCCTTGAGGGTTAACAAAACTGAAAAGAATATCAGTCACTTCTTTTATGAAAATGAATCCTTTAACTGCTATGAAGCCTCAACAGGGCCTTATAAGTAGTGAATGCAGGAAAATTTGAAAATTCACACGATTATGGTATTCAATGATTGGTTCGGTTTGGTATTTCAGTATCCCTGCGATATCGGTATCGGTTCATTTTTAGCTCAACTTTGGCGAAGCCAAATTTGAGCTTATGTCATGGCCAGTCATCCGTCTGTCCATCTGTCCATCAACAATTCAATATGGCTCGGGCTAGAGGCCGCATTTATGAACCGATCTTTAGGAAACTTCTTGGGTACCTTTGTTATGACCGTGGGACGAGAACGAGTGTTTTTGGGCCCGATCCGTAATTCAAGTTGGCCGCTGGCAGCCATTTTGTACAAAATTAGGTGCAATCAGATTTTTGCGCAGAACTTCCAACTGAAAGCGCTGATTTGAATAATTTTTTGTATGAACACTTAGTACCATGGGATACATCACAAATAATACAGGTTTTTTTCTTGTGCGTAAATTATGCAAATTAGACGAACTTTGATGTATTTAGTGTTACTTTCAGCACCGTAAGTGCAAATGCCAATACAGCTCGGGCTAGAGGTCGTATTTATGAACCGATCTTTACGAAACTTCTTGGGTACCTTTGGTATCACCGTGGGATGAGAACGAGTGTTTTGGGGTCCGGTCCGAAATTCAAGATGGACACCAGCAGCCATTTTGTACCAAAATTAGTGCAATCAGTCTTTTGTACAGAACTTCTGTATGAAAGGTCTGATTTGAATAAATTTTTGTATGAATGTTTAGTAACATGGAATACATCACATAAAGTACAGGAGTTTTTTTCAGGCAGAAATTATGCAAATTAGATGAACTTTGATTTATTCAGTGCTACTTATACACTGTAAGTGCACATGTCAATACGGCTCGGGCTAGAGGCTGTATTTATCAACCGATCTTCACGAAACTTCTTGGGTACCTTTGTTATCACCTTGGGCCGAAACAAGTGTTTCTGGGTGCGGTCCAAAATTCAAGATGGCTGCCAGTGGCCATTTTGTACCGAAATTAGGTCCAATCAGTTTTTTGTCACAACTTCTATACAGCTCGTATTTATGAACTGATCTTCACGAAACTTCTTGGGTACCTTTGTTTTCGCCTTGGGACAGGAGCGAGTGTGTTTTGGGGTGCCTTTGTTATCACTGTGCTATGAGAACAAATATTTTGAGGTTCAGTCAGGCTCACTCTAGGACTCAAAGATTTCTTTTCTAGTTTAGCATCAGACTGTCACCCACCTTTACAATACTTTACCTATACATTTGTTACAGGCTAAGGTCAGTATTTATGTACATACCGTTACAATACTTTATATGTACCTTTGTTATCAGGTCATTACCTAGATGTTTGTCATTGCTGTGTCACATACTATACATGTACATGTCTTAACAAGTTGAGCTACAGTGTCATTGACACTTTCATTTTCGGTGTTACCCATCTCTAAACAAAACAAGAAAATAAGTAAAACTGATGGATGCTCCCTGACAGTCACCTTTGTTAAGATTAGCAGATTCGTAAAATTGCGGTACCTACTGTGGGAAATAACTTGACACATGTCTTTGAAATGCTAAAAGCATAACTATGTGGGCAATTTTTTTTTTCACATGTGCAGGACTGGCTTGTCACAAGGATACCACATGTCATATGTCATTGAAATCCATCCACTCACTGCTGAAATACCATTGTGGATGGACAGATGGATGGACAGAAAGACAAAGCAGCCCTTTTTAAAACATGTGCAGGAACAGCTTGTCACAAGGACCCCTCATACCAAATTTCATTAAATGCCATCCACGTGCTGCTGAGATATTGCTGCAGAAGGAAAAAAATCATGAAAAATTGACAAAGTAAAAAATATGCTGGTAACTTTTTTATAACATTTGCAGGGGCAGCTTGTCACTAGGATCCCTCACGCCAAATTTCATTGGATTCCATCACCGCACTGGTAAGATATCGCTGCATACTGAAGAAATTATGAAAAATTGACACAGTAAGGACTATAATGCTGGTTAAAAATATGCTGGTAACTTTTTTATAACATTTGCAGAAGCAGTTTGTCATTAGGATCCCTCACACCAAATTTCATTGGAATCGCAGCATACGGAATAAAAAACATGAAAAATTGACAAAGTAAGACTGTAGCTCTGGTGAAAAATATGCGGGCAACTTTTGTATAACATGTGCAGGAGTGGCTTGTCACAAGGATTCCTCATAACAAATTTCATTGAAATCCATCCACTCACTGTTGAGATATTGTGGATGGATGGATGGATGGATGGATGGATGATGGATGGATGGATGGATGGATGGATGGATGGATGGATGGATGGATGGATGGACAGATGGCGGTAATGGATGGACTAATGGACAGACATAGTGGTGACTATATGCTCCCCTGAAAATCCATTGATATTTGTTCAAGTTATCATGCTAATGAGAAAGGTGACGCCCACCACTTGCTCGCCCACAATATGTCCACCCACCCATTTGCCTGCCTGCAAACTGACTTCATCAAACTAAAGGTTGAGATTTTTGAAAAACTTGACCATAAATTTGAAACACCAACAGCCAAGCTGCTCAGAGATACAGGTGGTAAAATATAAAATGAAAGTGTCAATGACACTGTAGCTAAACTTGAAAAACTTAAACTTAGTAAGTTGTAAGTGGAATGGCAAAATTGATGATCATTGGTTCCAATGTTATTTCATGAAACTTCAACATAAAGGCATTGTGTGTGCACAATATCAGAGCAATCCATGCATTTTAAAATGTAAACTGTGGGCTCGCTAAAGGAAAAATGTTGATACACAAATGCAGTCAGTAAGTTTACAGTGCTTCATGAATATCCCTCATAGAGCATGGCAAAGGAAAATGCTGATGCACAAATGCACTAAGTTTGAAGGCCATTGCTAACAGCAACTTTTTTGATGAAAATGGAAGAAATCAACAACTCCCATATAGAGGTCACCACAAACAAGCATACCAAATTTCAAAGCAGCCCGATCATAAATGCGACCTGTTCGGTGTGCCAAAGGAATATATTGATGCACAAATGCACGATGTTCAAAGGTCAATACTTACAGCAAGGTTTTTGACGAAAATGGAAGAAAATCAATAGCTCCCATATAGAGGTCACCCCAAATAACCATACCAAGTTTCAAAATGATCTGATCATAAATGTGCTCTGTGCAATGTGCCTAAGGATTATATTGATGCACAACTGCACTAAGTTCCCATATAGGTGATCCCAAACAAGCATACCAAGTCTCAAAGTGATCCAATCAGAAATGTGCCCTGCTGGGTATGCTAAAAGAATATATTGATGCATAACTAAACTAACTTCAAAAGTCATTGCCAATGGCAATGTTTTTTGATGGAAATGTAAGAAAATCGATAGCTTCAACCTAGAGGGCACCCCCAACAAGCATACCAAGTTTCAAAGCAATCTGATCATAAATGTGCCCTGTAGGGCCAGCCAAGGGAATATATAGATGCCTGACTAAACTAAGTTCAAAGGCAATGTTTTTAGATCACCCCAAACAAGCATACCAGTTTTCAAAGTAATCCAATAAAAAATGTGTCCTGTAGGGTGTGCCAAAGGGAAATATTGATGCCTAACTAAACTTAAGTTCAATGGTGGTTGCCAACGGCAATGTTTTTTGACGCAAATGGAAGAAAATCAAGAGCTCCCATCTAGAAGTCACCCCAAACAAGCATACCAAGTTTCAAAGTGATCCAATCATAAATGTGTCCTGCAGGTGTGTCAAAGGGAAATATTGATGGATAATCGCACTAAGTTCATTAAAGATTGTCGGCAAGAGCAACTTTTTTTACGCAAATGGAAGAAAATCAATAGCTCCCTTTAGAGGTCACCCCAAACAAGCATACTAAGTTTCAAACCAATCCAGTCATAAATGTGCCCTGTACAGTGTGCCAAAGGAATATATTGATGCCTGACTAAACTAAGTTCAAAGCTTATTGCCAATGGCAACATTTTTTTATGGAAATGGAAGAAAATCAATAGCTCCAATCTGGAGGTCACCCCAAACAAGCACACTAGATTTCGAAGCAATCCAATCATAAGTGTGCCCTGAAGTGTGTGCCAAAGGAAAATATGAATGGCTAACTTAATTAAGTTCAAAGGTCATTGCCAACGGCAACCTTTTTTGACCGTAATGGAAGAAAATCGATAGCTCCCATCTAGAGCTCACCCCAAACAAGCAAACCAAGTTTCAAAGCCATCCGATCATAAATGTGCCCTGTAGGATGTGCCAAAGGAATATATTGAAAAAATCCCAAAAAATTACAACAAAATGGGTACCATTTGGTCATGTTTAATTTTTTTCTACAAAATCTGACATGCATCATATTTGTCTGATTAATGTTAAAAATTTGAAACACCAACATCCAAGCATCTCGGAGATACAGGTGGTAACGTATAAAAATATGAAAAATTACAACAAAAATGGCTGCCATAGAGGTGATAAGACATAGAAGTATGCAAAAATACGAAAAAAATTACAACAAAAATGCCTGCCATTCAGCCATCTTTATACTTTTTTTTTTTACAAAAGTTGTCGTGCATATTTTCATAATGTCTGATTAATGTTAAAAATTTGAACACCAACAGCCAAGTATCTTGGAGAAAGAAGTGGTAAGACATAAAAACATGAAAAAATACAAACAAATTACAACAAAAATGCCAGCCATTCAGCCATTTTTAATTTTTTCCTACAAAATTTGACATGCATTATATTTTCCTGTCTGATTAATGTTAAAAATTTGAAACACCAACATTCAAGTATCTCGGAGATACAGGTGGTAACGTATAAAAATATGAAAAATTACAACAAAAATGCCCGTCATTCAGTCATCTTTGATTTTTTTTCTACAAAATTTGACGGCGATCATATTTTCATCAGGTCTGACTCATGTTACAAATTTGAAATACCAACATCCAAGCATCTCGGAGATACAGTTGGTAAAGTATAAAAAATAAGAAAAGAATACGAAAAAATTACAACAAGAATAGCCACCCTTCAGCCACCTTTAATATTTTTTTTACAAAATTAGGCGTGCATCATATTTTCATAATGTTTGCTTAACCCTTTACCCAATGTAATGGCCAAAACCGGCCAGCACTATTCACAAAAAATCCCATTCAATTTTCATTATTTGTTTCAATTTTTGTCTAAAAACGTAGCATATGACCTCTCATTGAAACAAGCTCAATGAGCTCGTACCAATGAGGGGTCATATGCTGTTTTTGATGCAAAAAATGAAAATATTTAGTTATTCAATAATTTTCCTTGCAAGTGTCATCTGCTTTTTGAGTTAGGTAAAGGGTTAATATTAAAAATTTGTGAATAGTACAGGGTGGATATGGCCATTACAATTGGTAACATGCTAATCATTTACCCAACTCACACATACAAATTTGTTATTTTAATTATCTTTTTTAAAAAACTGCAACAAAACCATATTATGACCCCTGTTGGAATGAGCTTGATGAGCTCATGCAAACAAGGGAGTGACCTGATATGGTTTTGTTGAAAAAAATGTTTGAAAAATATTTTTTATTAACTGCTGATTCTGTAAATTACGCAGTAAATTACACAGACAGATGCAACCAATTAGGGTAAATCGTTAAAAGTCTTCATAAGCTGTTGTTGCACTTGAAAATTATTCTCTTCATATGGGTTTGTCTTTGTGGGAGATCTAGGTTTTGGGGTTTGTGGGGAGGCACAACATTTCAATCATGCATCACGATGTGCTTTGTATGCCACTCTCATCAAATTTTGCAAACTGGAAGGTCATTGGGGCCCTCTGGGGGCTTCTTTGTGCAGAGAACCACAATGTTTTCCTGCAAAAGTATTCTCGCAATTTTATACAAACTCATTCAAAATTTGAAAAAAGGAAGCTAATTTAAAACTGCTCACAATAGATCCACACAATGTCTGTAGCAGCTGCTTGCGTGTGGTATGGTATCCAGTACAGGATGTAAAAGTATCAATGCAAATAATAATGTGTCCCCTGATCTCTTTGCTTGTCAAAAAAACTACAGTTACAAAAAAAACTGGTGTGTGTGTGTGGGGGGGGGGGGGGGGGGGCACATACTGGGTGTGCCCCCCCCCCCCAGATGTGTCTTGTTACAATTAACTGGAGAATGCCTCTAATGAACTGATCTGGAACTCTACCAGTTAACTGGTTGAGTGCTAGAAGCCTCTATCAGGGTTTTCTAAAAAATGAGGGTACCAGAGCAAAAGCCAATATTTACCTTGCTCATGTTTCATATTCAGTCAAATGCAACTAATATTTTGTTCATATAAATTGTTTTATTACAACTTATTAGAGAGTGCCTGTGGGCATTGTCCAATAAGTTGTAATAAAACAAATTTTGAATAACAAATTCAGACCATCAAAAAATATTCTAGCACTCAATGAGTTAACATGTGCCTTTTAGAAATTGGCTGACTGATTTGTTTGGCAAAATATGCAACACATTTTGATACACAAATGTCTCCACACTGTGGTTTGTTATGTATCAATAAAATTCTGAGACTGGAAAAACAAATAAAATCTCATTTTCTCAATATGCAGTATTCAACTTGCTGATTGTGATGGGCTATTATGCAATACTTTGTTAACCGTCTCATACAATACTGTCTGTGGCAAACTGGGAGAATCCATTGGAGCTGAAACGGTTAACCCTTTACCCAACGAATCGCCCGCATCCACCCGCGTAATATGCAAATTCAGCAGTTGAAAAAATATTATTTTTCAAAAGATTTCAACAAAACCATATCATGTGACCCCTCGTTGGAACGAGCTCGTCGAGCTCGTTCCAACGAGGGGTCACATGATATGGTTTTGTTGAAATTTTTTTAAAAATTTGAAAAAATGATATATAAAATAATAAATTTTGATATCGTCTGCATTGGGTAAAGGGTTAAGGGATTTTCTTGATCAGTTAATCACGTGGATTAACCTTGGTTAACCGATTAATCACTTGTCCAAAAAGATATCTGAATAACTGCCATACTGTTGATGGTTTACAGCATGAACCCTTTACCCAACATAACAAACAGAACCGACTAGGCCTATATGCAAAAATCTCCATTCAAATTTATTATGTTTTCAATTTTTGTCTCAAAAACATAGACTTCTCACTGGAACAAGCTCATTGAGTTCGTTCCAATAAGGGGTCATAAGCTATGTTTTTGAGACAAAAATTGAAAATTTATAGTAATTCATGAATTTATTTTGCAAATATCGTCTGCTACCCGCAATGGGTGAAGGGTTAAGAATGACCATTTCCAGCTACTGAAACAGTGTGATCATGCAAGTAAACAAGTATGTCAGCAAGTAACTTGCATGCTCTACTCTGTCTTATATAATTGATGTGAGTCAGTGTGACAATGTTTGCCTGTTTTGGAGCGAGTTTCTTCCTCTGTTGACCCACATAATACAGTAGTTCAAAAGTAATGGTTAATCGATCAATTACTTTCGGATCAATCAAGATGTTGATCATTGATTAATCGATTAATATCGGTTAACCGTATCTGCTCTAGAATCCATTCTACATTAGTAGAGAGGTTCAGTTTTAATTTAATCCTGAGTTCTGTACAGCTGTAGGACTAAATTACTGCTGATCCTGATTTCCGATTTATTGTTCATTGTGTCCTTTGATTATCCACTCCTAATTTTCTCCTTAGCAAATACTTTTGCATATCAGTTCAAAAGGATTAACATCAGATATTCAATGCAGGTTAATTATGGGAAAATTTTTAATGTTTTATACATGAAATCTTACCATTGATCAAATGAACACCATTTATTATTATGATGTTATGACATTAATGCTGAAGTTTTCTTTAATTTGTTAGATTAGCAACTTTAAAATGAGGCCAAGGGAAACAAGAGGCTAAGGGAAACGAATTAGCTACTTATCTGTCAAAAAAAACATTTTGCTCAATGTATTTTTTACCAAAATTTCCAGACAAATCAAAACATTACACTAAAGGTATCACATTGGGATGAATACTAAACCTTAAGCATACAGTGCGGTTATCCGTGGACTGGTAACTTTCCACAGGTAGGAAATATTTCCACAGATGTAACTAGAGGTAATGTGAGCAAGCTCACAAAGTGATACCCCCGTGCCTCAGTTGTAGCCTTTTTGGTACATTAAAATGTATAAGTTAGATTATCTCCCCTTCGAAATGTCAGAACGGAATTATATTGCTTCATGCACATCTTCATATGGAGCTCTTCCATTGTGTAAAGTTTCATGAAAATTCTTCAAACGGTTTAGGAGGAGTTGCACTTATAAGGATGGACAGACAGACAGATGGATGGACAGATGGACGGATGGACAAGGTGATTCCTATACACCCCCCCCCCACCAAACTTTGTATGCGGGGTGTATAATAATATTAGATTCCAAACACTAATTATACGTATAATCACCAATCATTGCACTAGGTTGGTCACACCTTGTGGTTATAAAAACTGTCATTATTAACTGAGTAACTAACCCTGTGCACTGTACATCCCTAGCGTAAATCCCAACCATATCAACTCTTAGTACAGTAAAATCTTCTTAATTGAATACCCATTTTGCCAGTGAAATTTATTCAATTAACAGGAGTATACAATTAACAGGGATTTGTTCAGTTTCCTGTGTTCTGGAGGTAAACTGAGCATTTATTCTATTATATCTTATTTGACAGAGCTCATAGAGCTCTGTCAAACAAGATATAATAGAATAAATGCCTGTATTTGATGTAGTGAGGCCAAAAAGGTTGATAAATAAGAGGAATTTGGTGTGTGTCACAGTAATTGTTTTGACATATTACAAAAATTTATATACAATTAACAGGAGTTTACTCTACAACCCATATGCAATTAACAGATCAAATTTGTACTAAAGGTATGGTAAATGGTTTTGTGTTTGAAAATTCTATTCATTTAACAGGGATATACAGTTAAGAGATATCCAATTAAATGGGCTCCACTGTACAATGTAATGGCCAAAACCAGCTAGAACTATTCTCAAGAAGCATTTAACCCTTTACCCAACGAATCAGCTGCATCCGCCTGTGTAATATACAAAATTTAACAGTTGAAAAAATACTATTTTTCTAAAAATTTCAACAAAACCATATCATGTGGCCCCTCTTTGGAATGAGCTCTTTGAGCTCATTCCAATGAGGGGATCACATATGATTTGTGGAATTTTTTTGGAAAGATTTGAAAAAATAATATTTATAATAATAAATTTTGATATTGTGTGCGTTGGGTAAAGGGTTAAACTCAGCCTGACACCTCATCAGAATGGATTGTAGAAATTTTTTATAGTGAATTCCAAAAATGAAAACATATTTTTTTTTTTCAGTTAATAGCTTGTTTTATGTGACGAACGATGGAGAAAATTTTAAGAGAGCTCATTTCAACACTGTTAACATAACAGCAAATGATCAGCTAAATTAAATTTTTGTCATGCAATTTTGATCACTTTGAACAGCTACAGCCATATCATGGCCCCAGCACAATTCTAAAGCTACGCTTCAGAAATGGTTGATAATTTAGAGAACTCTCTTATATCTCACATTGGTTATCGATAGCTAAAAAATTAACAAAAACTGCAGTAATATCTGGCCTTGGCTACAAAACTAAGCAGCCTAGACTTAATTTGATGAAAAATTCAATAGTTTGGAATAAATAAATCACTGTGAACCTGTTAAATTTACAAAAGTTGCAATTCAGAATTTATTATCTTTTCAATTTTTCACCTTCAAAGCATGTTTTATGACATGTCAATGGAACAAGCTGCTTGAGCTCACTCCAATAAGGCAAAAACTTAACAAGCTGCTTGAGCTCACTCCAATAAGGCAAAAACTATGTTTTTACGCCAAATCTTTTTTTCTTTTAAATTCAGTTATTTGAGTAAATTATTTACCAAACGCTGTCCTCTAGTTTTGTTAGGTAAAGGTTAACCCATTACCTAACAAATCAGCCACATCTGCGCACCTAACAGGCCTGAAAATAAAGGGCTCATGCCATAACCCGTGTGCAGGTTATGCTGTATAGCCTTGTGGTAACCCATAGGAAAAGGGTGTTGTGATACTTCTCCACCTTTTTTGTTTTTATTATGCCAGTCATGCTGTTTTACGTCTAAACAGGATTTCCGCATAAATAAATATCAACAACTAACACGTGATCTCGCCGAAGTGAGATCACACAAAAGTTGTTGTTATTCATTTTGGCAGAGATTGTTTAACCCTTTGAACACTAGTGGTATCTTCCATGCCAGTTCAATTGCAGCAATTAGAAGAGTCCATATTCATTATTTGGGGTAGATCAATCAATATTTTCAACAGGCAGCCTCGAGGCTGCACCTTGAAAATATTGATTGGTCTACAGCACACATTTACTGAACAGCCATCCTATTTAATGACGTAACGACGTATCATGTTCCTGGCCAGAAAAGTGGCCTCTAATGTTCAAAGGGTTAAAATAGAAACAAAATCCCATTCTATTCATATGTGGATGCAATACTTAACAAAACTTTGAGTCTCGATAGTTTCGAAAGATTGTCAAGTTTTTCTGATAAAACATGAGAGATGAGAAATTTGATAAAATTATGTTGTATTACATTGTCGTAATCTGTATTCCGTTTGCACTTTTTACAATTCACGTAACCCAAACGTAATCTAAACGATCATTTGCAAGTTATTTCCAGGCCTGCCTAACATACAAACTGTGCATTTGACAATTTTTTGTTTGTTTTAAATTTCAACAAACATACATAATGTTACCCATCATTGGAACAGGCCTAATAAGCCTGTTCCAATGAGGGGATCATATGATATGGTTCTGTTGAAATATTGTGAAAAGTTTGGAAAAAATAAATAACAAATTTTGAAGTCGTGCATTGGGTATAGAGTTTAGAAGATAACTCTTATTTATAATAAGAACCAGTACGGTATTTCAGCATCACGAATAGCCATTATGCATCAATATGTGACCTTAAACACCAATAAATAATAACAGGGTATTTCACTTCTTGACAGGAAAATCTATCTGCAGCAGGCAATGAATTGATGATGCACATCTAAAAAATCAATGCACATTTAAAATAATCTTCCTCTACATGGCAAAGGTTAAAATTTACGTCTATATGAACAAAGGTCCATTAACAATATACACTTTCCCAGAGACGATGGCCTCTAGCCAAAATGGCATGTAACAATTACTTTATGGCAATTGATGAATG
The DNA here is from genome assembly GCA_031216915.1 of Pictodentalium vernedei. Classification (NCBI taxonomy): domain Eukaryota; kingdom Metazoa; phylum Mollusca; class Scaphopoda; order Dentaliida; family Dentaliidae; genus Pictodentalium; species Pictodentalium vernedei. Next base: position 411,969,639 of record CM062294.1, on the reverse strand, counting down.
CAATCAGGAAAAGTGGACAATCCGTGATTACTAAAACTGCTAGTCAGTACATCTAAGCTATTGGCAAGAGGAATTCAGCTGATTGCCCAATTTTTTTCAAAATGTATACATCTTTCTGAAGATTGAATGCAACTAACAAACTTTTATTGAAGGACTGTTAATTATCTGTATGCTGTGTCATTCAAATGACCAGCCACTTTAAATATCAGTCTCACACAACTCTTAACTGATAAAGTGCTACATTAATTTTGGTCATCAAAATTGGTTCAAATGTTTTGCCCCACTACAAATTATGGAAGAGTGCCTATAGGCACTCTCTCATAAATTGTAACAGAGCAAAAACATGCAGACGATATAACATCACTTCAAAGATAATATGATGCACATCAACAGAATATGAAGCCTTTTAACCCTTTACCTAACATGAAAAGCAGACGACACTTGCAAATAAAATTCTTGAATAACTAATTTTTTTTATTTTTTGTCTCAAAAACATAGGTTATGACCCCTCATTGGAACGAGCTTGATGAGCTCGTTCCAAAGAGGGGTCATAACCTATGTTTTTGAGACAAAAAATGAAAAAAATAATGAAAATTAATTGATGATTTTTGAGAATAGTGCTGGTCAGTTTTTGCCATTATGTTGGGTAAAGGGTTAAATAGGATAACTGCACTTTAGAATGGAGCCCAAATATGGGCTTCCAGCACTCAGCCAGTTGATTATCTGTACACTGTTTCATTCAAATTATGAGCCATCCTTAGACTTGGATAAATGAAAGTATCAATGACACTGTAGCTTACCTTGACTTTATGCCGCATTTATAAGATTAATGTCATAATTACCTCACTAATGATGGATTTTGGTAAATTGTGTATTAATTATTTCCCTTTTTATTATCTATCAGCAAAAAAAATTTGAAAAAAGACCCAAGGCAGCCATTCTGGGTAGCCAACTGTGATGGAAATATGACATTCTTATCTTCTCATCATAATGTCATCCAGCCAAGTTTCAAGAAAACTGATCTATGTATGCAACCTGCAGTGTGCTGAGTAAATCAAAGATGGCTGCCCTGACAGCCATTGTGTGCAGTCGACCATGACCAACATAGTATTTATTTATTGTTTTTTTTTAAGGTTACATATTTCTGCCAAACGGCTAATCATGATCACGACAGTTTTACGGGTGGAGGAAGCTGGAGTACCTGGAGAGAACCACTGAGCAATGGTGAACAACTGTCAGCTCCCCAATATACTAACGCCACACAAGGAAGGTTAGCATTGGTTGAAGACAAGTGCACCATCGACGTGCAGTATGCCTTAGTGCACCAGTGCCCCTACATGGGCAATGGGGGTGAAGTGTCTTGGCCAAGGACACAACACAGTTGCTGCAGGTGGGATTCGAACCAAGGACCTCTCGGCTTGCAGCCTGCACCAATACCTGCTGGACCAACATAGTACATTCCTATCTATTTATCAATCTTAGGAGGCTGGTTGAGTTTCAAGAAAATTGTCCCGAAGAAATTCAAGATGGCTGCCATCGTTGACATTATAGGCAACCAACCATTACCAAGATAGGATGTCCTTATCGACTTATTCACATTAAGTCTCCCTGCCAAATTTCAAGAAAACTGATTCATATTTGAAACCTGTAGCTTGTGTTGAAGAAATTCAAAATGGTGCTTGTGATAGCCACCAACTGATTTCAACCAATTGTCCACAATAGGAAGGTCTGATCTAGGTATGAATTAACTCTTTACCCAAAACTGGCAAGCGCTATTCACAAAAATCGACAATTAATTTTCATTCATTTTTTTCATTTTCTGTCTCAAAAACATAGGTTATGACCCCTCTTTGGAACAAGCTCGTCGAGGGGTCATAACCTATGTTTTTGAGACATGATGCTTGGTCAGTTAACTGCATCAGACATGAGGCTTGGTCAGATATTTACGTAAGACATGATGTTTGATTAGAAAGTTGCATCAGACAAAAGACTTGTTATCAGACACATTTAAACTTGGTCAGATATCTGCATCAGACTTGATGCTTGGTTAGATATTTGCATCTAACAAAAGACTTGTCATCAAACACAAAGCTTGGTCAGATATTTGCATCAGACATGATGTTTGGTTAGATATTTTCATCCAAGAAAAGACTTATCATTCGACACAAAGAGCTTGGTGAGATATCTGCATCAGACTTGATGCTCTGTTAGATATTCGCATCCAACACAAGACTTGTCATCAGACACAAAGCTTGGTCAGATATCTGCATCAGATTTTTTGACTTTGGGAAACATATCACAATACAGACGGAGTCAGCTTGGTCAGATATTTGCATCAGACGTGATGTTTGGTTAGATATTTTCATCCAACAAAAGACTTATCATTCGACACAAAGAGCTTGGTGAGATATCTGCATCAGACTTGATGCTCTGTTAGATATTCGCATCCAACACAAGACTTGTCATCAGACACAAAGCTTGGTCAGATATCTGCATCAGATTTTTTGACTTTGGGAAACATATCACAATACAGACGGAGTCACTGTCCAAGCCTGAATATATAGGTTAGTTAGATTCCCCAGGGCACAAAATGCTACAGCACTACAAGGAGTAAATCATTACCAGGTGTATCTGTGCTCCAACAGAAGTTGAGCGTCCGAAATGAGTTTACGCTTACACTCTCATTCTCAGTTTTATAGACCATAATCTTTTATTTTCTTCTTCTTAATCTAAAATATACATTGTGTAAGATTTTTACTTTGTCTGTATTTGTTTCATGTTTATTGTTTAATTTACTTGGCTCTTTGAATCGGAGGAAATAAATGTATATACAAGACACAAAGCTTGGTCAGATATTTGCATCACACCTGATGCTTGGTTAGATATTTGCATCAGACACAAGACTCTGACATAATTGCATAAGGCATAAAGCTTGGTCAGATAATTGCATCAGAATTTATTTATTTATTTATTTATTGGTGTTTAAGGTCACATCATTTTGTACAATGGCTAATCGTGACCACAACATGAATATAAACTCAAAACCAGGGATGAGCATTAATAAGCCATGTGGCTCATTTTAGAGAGTGTTTGCACCTCCCGAGCATTGGTGACTGGGTCCTATTTTACCAGTAAAACAGAGCCTGTTTACCGCAGTGAACAGGCACTGCTTCACTTCCAAGGTTCCCGTGGGGAACATCAGAATTGAGGCAACGTGAGATAATTGCATCAGACACAAGACTCTGCAATATTTGCATAAGGAACAAAGCTTTGTCAGATATCTGCATCAGACTTGATGCTTGGTTAGATATTTGCATCAGACACAAAACTCTGACATATTTGCATCAGCCACAAAGCCTGGTCAGATATTTGCATCACACAAGGCAAGCTGTGTGTCTACTGCAGATATATGACCATTGATTGTATCTTTTTGGCTAGCCATGATAAACAGGGGGCCTGAGGGCACTCACCTGACATGGTAGTCTAAATATCAAACCAGGTACTTGACTTGAATAAGTTGCATACACCCCTCCTAAGAAAAGCATATACCAACTAGATGAAGCAGTTGTGCCCACACAATACACAGGATTTAACTTCTATTTTCAGTTCCTGCACTCTTACATCCCAAAATTGAGATAAGCACATAAAAAACAGATTTTTTTTAATTTTTATTCGGAAATTTTCGAAGTCCCAAACAAAATATTTTCAACCTAAAATTTTTTTTTCCTCTTAAAATTGACCAAAACGCATAAAAAAACAAAAAATTAATTTCCGCATTTTGGTAAAAAATTTCTAAGTCTGGACCGGGACCTTAAATTTTCAGCCTAAATATGTAAAAAAATCCCCCAAAATTTCCGGATTTTTTTTACCATTCCATTCTGTTGGTCCTAAGAAAGCTCCACACCATATAAGAATTCTCAGTGCCGTGTAGTTTTGGAGATATGGGCATTTTAATTTATTTCTATTTTTAGCTCCTGTGGTTCCCATGGGGCGACGGGAACAAAAATTTTGGCATAAATTAAGTACTTATGATCCAATAAGCCCTCATATCAAATTTGGTTCAAATCTGCCTCTCGGTTTGGAAAATAGAAATTTTGGGCGGGGCGAAAATTCTTGCCCCCCTCCATAACAAAGGCAAATATAGCTCCTCGAACTTCTCTTGAACAAATCTGAGTCTACACCTCAAAAGGAAGCTGCACACCTAATATCAAGTCTCTGCTACTGCTGGTTCACGAGAAGAAGATTTTTTAAGATTTAGGTTCACTTTTTGGGCATGGCCCTACCAAGGGGCGGGTCAACTTGATTTGAACAAACTTAAATTGACATATGCACAGCAAATTTTGTTGAATTTGGTCCAGTAGTTTGTTAGAAGAAGTTGATAATGTAAAGTTACTGCCAGACGCCGGATGGACAGACGGCGGACAACAGACGACGACGGACAACGGACGGAAAGTGATTAGTAAAGCTCCCCTTGAGCTTCGCCCAGGTGAGCTAAAAAAATTCCTAACCACTGGGGTGATACCTTTCTATCTAGAAATATACAGGCAGTCAATCAAGATGAGTTGTATTAATCCCACTGGGATTTATGTGCACTTTGGGACAAGGGGTTTATAGTTCCCAGCATACTGTGGGATAGAATATATTGACAGTGTCTGCACTTACAAATGTGGGTCCACTGCACCATATTACTGAGATAAAAAAGAGGTCTTCAGTCTGAGAATTACCCAAGTCACTAGCATAATTGGGTTTTTTTTCATTCATTGATTAGTATTTCAGGTCACTTTCAGCATCTTATACTATATTGTGACCACATCACAAGAAGAAGGACAAAGTTTAAAATTCTTGTGAGAATCACAAAAGATTCTCACAAATGATTCTTACAAGGAAAATAATGAGAATCAATTATGATTCTCATGAAATATCAATTTTATTCTGGTTATAGGTTCTGGAAGTGTCCTTTAAGGTCTGGAGAATTCTACTTATTTTTTACTGCTTCATAAAATAGTAACACTTGAAACAATAGTAGTTCTAGTGAAGGCTTGGCTGCCTATGCAGACAGCCAAGACTTCTATAGAACAAGACCAATACCGGGTCTGGACCTGCGTTGTTGCATGCAATTGATTAAAGTATCGGCAAACAAGAAGTGGCTGCATGGCAGATCTGAAAATTGCATACACGATACAACTGAACATTAGCAAGTTCCAGGTGAAATATTGAATGAATCCGTCACACAGAAGCCGAGAAAAGTGTGACGAAAAATTTCATTGTTCAGTGAGTGCAGTCAAATTTCAAAGTATCGGCAAACAGGAAGTGGCTGCACGGCAGATCTGAAAATTAGATACACGATACAACTCATCAGTATGAAGCAGCAGACCAAATATAAAATCATTCCCTTTCATAGAAGCCAAGAAAACTTTGACGGAAGAAGTGTTTCGGGCGGACTGATGGACGGACTGACGGACGGAGTCGAGCGGTTACTAGACCTGCTCTGCCGCTGGCGATGCAGGTAAAAAGGCACTGCAACTTGCATCAACAAATAAACCAAAGCATGTGTGTTGGAACCAAGCCTGAATATAAGCATCAACCTGTCAATTGCAAAGTGAGGTCCCCAGAGGGTGAATTTGCTGATGATATCCCATACAGTGGGCCAATTTATCCTCTAGGAACATCTTTGTTTTGGCTTGAAACCTTGATTCAGACTGAGGTTCACAGAGGGTAAATTTTGTGATGCAACCCTGCTGTGCAGGGTAGCATCACCAAATTTACCCTATGGGGACCTCATTTTGCAGATGACAGTCTGCTTATTTTCAGGCTTGGTTGGAAAATGTTCTACATGTACATGTAAGACAAGAAACTCACTAAAACTAGAACTAGGCCCTTAACAGCTCTTGAAATATGAGGTTTATTTTTTCTAGAACTAGGACCTTAAGGGCTCTAGAAATATGAGGATTATTTTTAATATGTAATATTAACTGGTGCCTCACAAGGGTATAACTGTACTCTCAATTTCTAAATTATTTCAGAAGTGAAAATTTTTTCTCGCAGCAGAACTTGACGAGAATCAAACCTGATTCTTACATACTGGGATAAACACCTGAATGACAAGTTTAACCAATCACTTATACCTATACTGCATACAGTTAAGGTCCAGACATGCTAATTCTCACTATTCTACAGCAAGCCCGAATATAAGCAATCTGTCACTGTCAGAGGGTGAATATATAGTAACACTTGAAACATTAGTAGTTCTAGTGAAGGCTTGGCTGCCTATGCAGATAGCCAAGACTTCTCTAGAAAAAGGCACTGTAACTTGCATCAACAAAAAGCCAAGACCAATACCGGGTCAGGACCGGCGTCGCTGCATGCAATTGAATCGGCAAACAGGAAGTGGCTGCACAGCAGATCTGAAAATTGCATACACAATACAACTGATCATTATCAGGCTCTAGATGAAATATAAAATCAATCCCTTGCATAGAAGCCGAGAAAAGTTTGACGAAAAATTTCAATGTTCAGTGGTTATAGTAAAATTTCAAAGTATCGGCAAACAGGAAGTGGCTGCACAGCAGATCTGAAAATTAGATACACGATACAACTCATCATAATAAAGCAGCAGACCAAATATAAAATCATTCCCTTTCATAGAAGCCAAGAAAACTTTGACGGAAGAAGTGTTTGGGACGGACTGACGGATGGACAGATGGACTGACGGATAGACAGACTGACGGAGTCGAGCGGTTACTAGACCTGCTCTGCCGCTGGTGACGCAGGTAAAAAACCAAAGCCTGTGTGTTGGAACCAAGACTGAAAATATAAGCAACCTGTCAATTGCAAAATGAGGTCCCCAGAGGGTGAATTTGCTGATGCTATCCCATACAGTGGGCCAATTTATCCTCTGGGTACATCTTTTTGTTTAGGCTTGAGACCTTGCTTCAGACGGAGGTTCACAGGGGGTAAATTTAGTGATGCTACCCTGCTGTGCAGGGTAGCATCACCAAATTCACCCACTGGGGACGTCATTTTGCAGATGACGGTCAGCTTATTTGTTGGTTTGTTCTACAGGGAGATTCACTATTTTCCATCATAAATTATTGTTAACACTGAAATTGTGATTTTAAACAGAATCTGACTTATTAAAGTCGACAAATTTCTCTCTCTGAGCCATATTGAAATCAAAATCTCACTATGTTTGTGAAACAAGTCTGAAATTAGGATTTTTAACAAAATCTTACTATTAAAGTTGATAAATGGGAAGAAAAAAAATTAAAATCTCACAATTTTTGTGAAACAAGTCTTAAATTGGGATTTTTAACAAAATCTTACTATTAAAGTTGATAAATGGGAAGAATAAAAATTAAAATCTCACTCTTTTTTACCAGAAATCTCCCTATTTTACAATTCTTGAGCTTAACAGGCAGTTTTTCCTGAACACCAGTACAGTAAAACAGATTGATTGCAGTTGTAATAAAACAAATCTTCACTTCCTAGGGTTCACATGGGCAAAACATTACTACAATCCCTCAGTTCAAATGTATGTTAATAAATACCATATTTACATGTGCACAGTTGCAGATGACTTAACCCTTTACCTAACCAATCTCCCGCATCTGCCCACGTAATAATTTGCACATTGAGCACTTGAAAAAAATAATTTTTTAAAAATATTTCGACAAAACCATATCATGTGACACCCACATTGGAACGAGCTCCATGAGCTCGTTCCAATGAGGGGTCACATGATATGGTTTTGTTGAAATTTTTTTTTTTAATTTTAAAAAACAGTAATTAAAATAATAAATTTTGATATTCTCCGCGCTGGGTAAAGGGTTAACAGTGTTTATGCATCATTGTTGCCAATGCTGTAAAAATGCTGTCAAGATAAATACATCCTACATGTTGAGTTCTCAACGAAAAATACATTTGGGACAATGTTTTCAGAGCAATATAAATTATAAAAGGGACAGTTTGTGAGTGTATGGGGACACAAGGGTTGATGAGACATAAATGTTCTGTCCTTTACAGTGACTTCTTGCATAACTAGAGGACAACACTTGCAAAATACATAACATTTTCATTTCTAACCTCCAAACCATTGTTTTTTTTCAACAGATATTTGCATGATATGATGACACAAGACCTGGCCAGAAATTCTATTTTACATGAGGCTATGTTTTGGATGAAACAATTTTTCTAGATAACAAAATTTGAATGCAGATTTTTGTGGAAAAAATGTTGCTGGATATGGCTGTTAATTTAAGTAAATGGTTGACTGTGCTTCTGAAGTGATTCTAAATATCATACTCAAAAATGAAATTACAATAAAAGAAAAGATGAAAAAATTCCCAACATTATGTTGAGAAACTTGCATAACTTAGATCATTTCTCGAGAATTGAAAACTGAATCCTTTGATTGAAGGAAGTATTGTAATTTGAGATCTCTCATTTATTATCAAAGGGAATTAACTCAAAATCAAACATTATATAATAATTTCAAGGCTTCAATATTGACATTCAAATCAACTTGAATTCTAGCTATGTCTTGACAGAAATTCAATTTTTATATTGTTCCCAAGTAACTGGAAAGGTCAAATGTCATCAAATTTATGATGGCTAGACAACACATAATCTTATAAAAACATTCTTGTTGCATTACTTGGGAGAAAAAAAAATGATAAATGAAACACGAAAATGGAAATGAAAGAATTTTTTATCCTTTTAGAGTAAATCATCAGATGGAAAAGAAATTATCAGTTTGGAAGTCAAATACATTTCTTTTTAACCCTTTACCCAACGTAACGGCCAAAACCGGCCAGCGCTACTCTAAAAAATCGCCAATTAATTTTCATTATTTTTTCATTTTTTGTCTCAAAAACATAGGTTATGACCCCTCATTGGAATGAGCTTGTCAAGCTCATTCCAACGAGGGGTCATAACCTATGTTTTTGAGACAAAAAATGAAAAAAAATAGTTATTCAAGAATTTTTTTGCCAAGTGTCGTCTGCTTTTCATGTTAGGTAAAGGGTTAATAGATCTTAACCTTGAACTGTTTTTAATCTGGGCTTAAAATTCATGCGATGCGAGAATCAGAATCAATTCTTGCAAATGATCTTCGCTAGGAAAACAATGAGAACCAACTTTGATTCTTCATTTGATTCTTGTCAAAAGATTCTCAAAGTGTCCTTAACTGGTAGAGAGCTAAATTATTTTTGACCATCAAAATTTGTTCACATGTCTTTGCCTTGTTACAATTTATGGGAGAGTGCCTGTAGGCACTCCCCCATAAATTGTAACAAGGCAAATCTACACAGACTAAATAATTTCACTTCGAAGATAATATGAAGCATATCCACAGAGTATGAGGCCCTAAAATTACAGTCCCTGCACATCAGAGTAAAGCTCAAATATGGGCTTCCAGCACTCTACCAGTTAAAGACTGTGGAATTCCTACCTATTGTTTGGATCCCTTATAATAAGGTAACACACTGACTTAGCAGTGGTGTATTGTGAAATCTTGGCTGTTTATATAAGCAGCTAATATTCCACTACAGGCACTGACAGGTACCATACTGTAACTTCCATCACTAAGATCACCAAAAGACTGTATGCTGGAATATGTGTTCTTCTTGTACATGTAAGACAAATCACCAAAACTGGAACTAAGTCCTTGGGGGGGCGGGGGGCAGGGGGGGGGGGGAGGTAAACTCTTGTAAATACATAAATATGAATTTATTTTTACTATCAAGTATGCACTGGTTGCACTCACAAGGGCATAACAGTACCCTCAACTGATTCTTGCAGCAGGAGTTCATGCAAATCAAAACCATTTCTTGCAAATCAGACCAAATTTTAAGACCTGTTTTTGAGTGTGATAAAACAATTCTGGATAAAAGAAGCTTTGAAATCTGATGAATTATTCTAAAAATTTTACAGGGACATATGGAAGGAGCATTTCTCCCCTCACTTCCTGTGCAAGATATGCGTGTCTCGTGTGAGAAGGCCACATGAGATATATGTCTATCTCACATGACCAGCTTATTAGCATATTTAATGAGTGCAGGACCAGGACTATTCAATCATCGCACGATCTTCTGTCAACAAACAACATGGTGTCACATTTAGGAAATATTAGCAGATGAACATTCATCGACGAAAATTGAAATAAGCACACAGAGTGCAAACCAAAGGACACTTGACTTTTTTTATATGAATTTTTTTTAAGTTTTTCACAAAATTACTACAAAATCATATCATTTGACCCCTCATTGAACTTGTTCCAATGATGTGATCACATGATGTGGTTATGTTGAATTTTTTCTTAAAATAATTTAACTGCTCAATTTGTAACTTAAGCAGGCAATTGAGGCAAATATAACTGATTCTTTTAGGGAAAGGTTTAATTTGTAGAGTGCTAAATTATTTTTGATTATCAAAATTTAGTCACATGATGCTAACTTGTTACATTTTGCAGAAGAGTGCCCAGAGGCAATCTTCCATAAACTGTAACAAGGTGAATCCCTGCATGCAGACTAAATAATTTCACATTGAAGATAAGTTGAAGTACATCTACAGAATATATGAAGCCCTCAATTTGTAGTACCATCTGCACTTCAGAATAAAGCCCAAATATGGTATTCAGTACTCTACCAGTTAATATAGCTGCATGTGCCTCTGAACTACTTTTTTTATATGAATTTTTAGGTGAACGCCATTATGAGTTGAGAAAGATATACGAAATTCCCGTCGAAAAGTAATGCGAATACATTACAGAATTCATAATATGACATCATCAGAATGTGTCAATGATCATTTCGCTACAAATTTTTAACCCCTGTCTTGCTGGCGTTAGGATTTAATTTCATGGTATATACCTGTGGTATATACAGAACTTTTGTGTGCTATTTCTGATAAGCAAATCAGTTTTCTTCATAAATGGACAACAAAATGATTTGATATAGCTGCATGTGCCTCTGAACTACTTTTGATGACATCAGGGTGTTTTGGTGGGGGGGGGGGGGAATTATCCCGGATGGGGGTGGGTATGAGATGGGTAAATCTCACCCTCGGGACAAGATATTTGGTCCAGACAGTTGGCTTGCTCAAATATCTTGCTCTCGGGCAAGATTTTCCCATTTCACACCCTCACCTATCAGAGATAATAATAATCCCAAATTTTGTCCTTACAGTAATTTATTCTGATGAAAGCTGTATGTTTAAGGCAAAAAAATTCAACTTTTTGAAGTAGTGAAGAATGTCTTTCGCAAGTGTTATCTCTGAGTTGTTTTAGGCAAAGGGTTAACAGAAATGTTAACTGGTAGCGTGCTGAATACCATATTTGGGCTTTATTCTGAAGTGCAGATGGTACTCCAAATTGAGGGCTTCATATATTCTGTAGATGTACTTCAACTTATATTAATGCAAGAATAATGTCACATTATACCTGTCCTATTTAACCCATTTCAGAGGGCTGCCACCCCACGAAAGTGTCACCAACCCCATTTTACCCATAAAAGAGAACTGGTTTACTGCAGTAAGCAAGCAAAGCTACACTTCTCAAGGTTCCCATTGGAACTTGTACCAAATAACATGTACACTGATCTGAAAATCGTTTAACTGGTATGAGAGAGAAAGAACTTTATCAAGATTTTGTGTTCATGGCTAAGTGTTGTCTCTATAAAGATTCTATTCACAATATAAACCAACAAGAAATAGTATACCACCTTGTTTCATTGTAGAATTCAAGATACAAAATTCTGTAACTTGTATTGGCCATTTACCCAACAAATCGGTCGCACCCACCCACGTAATTTACAAATCGCGATCATTCCAATGAAGAGACACATGATACGATTTTGTTCGAAATTTTTTGAAAAATTTGAAAATACACAAATTAAAATAACCTATTTTGATATCCTGTGCATTGTGAATTGGGTAAAGGATTAACCTTTTACCTAACATAAATAGCAGAAAACACTTTCAAACAAAATTACTGAATATCTCATTTTTTAAATTTTTTGTGTCAAAAACATTCTTTTAACCCCTCATTGGAACAAGATATACGAGCCTGTTACAATGGGGAGTCACCAGCTATGTTTTTGAGGCAAAACATAATGAAAATTGAATGGCAATTTTTATGAATAGTGCTCACCGGTTTTGTCCATTTCATTCTGTAAAGGGTTAACCTATATATAGGTTACATGAATTCAATATGGCTTCCCATTGGGTTCGTTTGACCTTGTGGCTAATCATGTTCCTGATTTCTGAATCAAGTATCTCAACTTGTTGTCACCAAGCAATACATGATTACACAAAAAAGGCCCTGTTTAACCCTCTGCACTCCGATGTCAAAATACAAAAACTTCAAACAGCAAAATCTTCCCATGATGCAACTAGGAATTTAACCAATTCAATCTTGTTTGACAGAGCTCATTGAGCTCTGTCAAACAAGATTGAATTGGTTAAATTCCTAGTTGCATTATGGGAAAAATGTTCATGTTGAAATTTGATATTTCGACATCAGTGTGCAGAGGGTGAACCCTTAAATTTACGGATTTTTTATTTACTTATTGGGTTTTTACGATCACATACTTCTGTATAAAATGGAGATTATATTATCCCTGGTGGATGAGGGTGAGAGATGGGGAAATCTACCTTGAGGGCAAGATATTTAGGCCCAACATGAGGATTGCCAAGTGCCTGGACCAAATATCTTGTTCCAAGGGTGAGATTTCCTCATCTCACACCCACCCCCATGAGGGATAATTTTTCTTCCCCCACCAAAACACTCTGACATCATCAAAAGTAATCCAGGGGCATGTGCAGTTGTATCGAACAATTTTGTTGTCCAGTTCTGAAAAAAAAAATGATTTGCATATTGGAAAGAGTACACAAAACCTCTGTATATACCACAGGTATATACCACAAAATTAAATCCCAACGCCGGCAAGACAGGGGTTAAAGATTTGTAGCAAAATGAAGATTGACACATTCCAATGATGTCATATTATTAATTCTGCAATGTAATCGTATAACTTTTCCATGGAAATTTCGTGCAACTCTCTCCACTCATAATGACATTCACCCAAAAATTCATATAAAACAGTCAAGTATCCTTTGGTTCTGTGGTCTGTGTTTCTATTTTCTTCGACAAATGTTCATCTGCTAATATTTCTGAAACGTGAATTTGTTATTCAAAATTTGTTTAGAGAAGAACGTGTGGTGAATGAATAGTCCTGCGCTCATTAAATATGCTAATAAGCCAGTCATCTGGGTCATGTGAGACAGATATCTATCTCACAGGGCCTTCTCACATGAGGAACACACATCTTGCATAGGAAGTGGGGGGAGAATGTTATTATCCTTGATGTGTATCTGGGTGGGATGGGGAAATCTCACCAGAGGGGTAAGATATTTGAGTCAGACATGAGGCTTGCTGAGTGTCTGGCTCAAATAGCTTGCCCTGAGGGTGACATTTACCCATCCCACCCAGATACTCACCGGGGTTGTTTTTTTCCCATCATCTTAGGGGTGTGATGCCATTAATAAGAAAATACCATATTTTCCAGGAAAAAATATTTCTTACTGCGTTCAATCGATGAGAAAACTAGTAAGATATTCGGAAAGCTTGTGGAGAAGTGTGGCATATACCAAAGGTATATACTTCAAAACATGAAGACTAGCACCACATGTTGAGCGTTAATGCACTGACGGAACCTCAAATGAAATCGACATGACTGCACACATCATTTCCAGACTTGTACTTCAGTTTGACGGGGCACAATATCAGATGTATATTTCTCTCCGATAAACTGATAGAGCAATTTGAGGTGTGCTGAAGTTTTTCTTGGAGTGTTCTGGTTTTGATTTTCGTCTATAAAGTCAGTCATATCTATGGAAGCAAAACAGCCTTCCATTTTGTCTGGTTATACATGTGCTGACGTGATTTGCAATGATTAAATAGTTCTGGTGCCAATTAAATATATGCAAATAGGTTGGTCACGTGTGTGGGGTGAGATAGCTGTCACATGGGTGGGGTGAGACAGGCATATCTCTCCCAGTTGTCCCATACAACTTTATATATATCTCAGTACCTTAGTGGTGGGAGAAAAAGTCATGTCACCCATTTTAGAGGACTTCCACCCCAAGTACTTGTCACTGTGTCTTATTTTACTAATAAAACTAAGCATGTTTACTTCAGTAAACAAGCAATGCCCCACATCTGGGTTCCCACAGGACAAATACTCATATTAATGTTTTAAGATGTACAGAGCTGCAGAAGATTTGACATTGTTTTTACATCAATGTGATGATGTAAAAAAAATTGTCAAGATAAATGCAGCCTACTGGTAAAGTTCACATGGAAGAATCCTAAGGATCACAAGAAAGAATCCACTTGGGAACAACTTTTTCAAAGCAATATAAAAGTGGCCATTTGTGAGTGTATGGAGACTTAACTGGTTGAGGGCTAGATTATTTTTGATGGTCTGAATTTGTTATTCAAAATTTGTTTTATTACAAATTACTGGAGAGTGCCAACAGGCACTCTCCAATAATTTGTAATAAAACAATTTTGTACAAACAAAATATCACTTCCATTTCACTGAATATGAAACATGAACAAGAAAAATGTTGGCTTTTGCTCCGGTACCATCATTTTTTTAAAAGCCCTAATAGTGACTTCTAGCACTCAACCAGTTATGGTTTGATCCTTTACGTAACGAACCTTTTGATCCTTTACGTAACGAACCGGCCCTATCCGTCTATGTAATTTAAAAACTGAGCAGTTGAAAAAAGTATCTTTTTCAAAACATTTCAATAAAACCATATCATCTCACCCGCCATTGGAATGAACTGGTTCTGATGAGTGTGTGTGGGGGGGAGGGGGGAGGGGGGAGCAATGATATGGTTTTGTCAAAAGTTTTTGAGAAATTTGAAAAAACAACCATTAAAATATCAAATTATGATATCCTTTGTGTTGGATGAAGAGTTAAACTAAATGACATGACATAATGTATTTATTGTAATACTAAGTTCCAAGAACCCTTTCTAAAAGTGTCACCTTTCATTAGTTTAGTATTAATGAAACTTCAGACTTGATCTGGTTATACTCATTCAGTCTTGTTTAGATGCAATTCAGATTGGGGTTGACATGTAACAATATTGTTTAGCTCAAATACACATTCATGAGACAATTTGCTATCTGCAAACTTAAATGTCAGTAGATTTTTCACAATTTGCTGAATGTTCACATCAATTTGGTTTCAGGAACTTTCAGGAGAAGGGAACAACTATCCTTGTGAAATTATGAGCCCAGGAATTTGTCTGCCATGGCAACACTGGTCAGCAATAACACCTACTGTGCCACTGCTGATTGCCAAGGCTAAATTCAAGAGTTGTGGATGCCCTTGTTTGGGCTTTCTTAATAAGTGATGAAGCCATAATCGAGATTCAATGCTTCTTCATTTGTTTACCTTGAATTTATGAGACTAATCACAGGTTTTTGTGCATAAATTATTGTCCATTCGGACTTTCCAATATAATGTCGTTATTTCTATCACATGGAGCAGAGAGAGAGCGGGGTGAGTGAATGCACCAATATTTGAATTTATGAGACCAATCACAGGTTTTTGTGCATAAATTATTGTCCATTCAGACTTTCCAATATAATGTAGTTATTTCTATTACATGGAGCAGAGAGAGAGGGGTGAGTGAATGCACCAACTGTATAACCCCCCCCCCCCCCCTCCCCCAGGTAGTATCTTTCAGCCTTATTTCCACTGAGAAAAATCATAGTCTACCTCTGCAGTGGTAATTTGTCTAGCTCATTTCAATGAGGGGTCAGGTGATATGGTTTGGTTGAAACTTTTTGAAAAATTATTTTTCCAACAGCTCAATTTGTAAATTACGCCAACAGATGCGGCTGACTCGTTAGAAAAAGTGTTAATTATATAAAACTCTAAAATGTTTGGCTTTGATCACCTGTGAGCAGATGGAAATCCAGTCAATTGTTGCTTTTCTGAGAATATTACAAGATATGGATTCATTAATTCTTATTTTCAGTTTATTCCTGTCAAAAAATAAGGCTTGTCTCTTAACGTCTGTGCAAGCAACTGTAAAGGTTCATTCGCAATAGTCTAGACCAATTCCCAATAGACCATTTCCCACGAGGCCAATTCCCCAAAAAACAATTCCCCTTAGACCAACTGATGTGTTCTACTTTTAAAATAATTCTATATCAACAATTTGATATACATGTATTTGTAAATATTTATAAATGTATTTAATGTTATTGATATTCAAGCCTGAAAATGAAGCAGTCTGTCATTTGCAGAATGAGGTCCCCACAGGGTGAATTTGCTGATGCTATCCCATACAATGGGCCAGTTTATCCTCTGGGTACCTCTTTCTGTTTATGTTTGAGACCTTAATTCAGGTTGAGGTTCACAGAGGGTAAATTTAGTGATGCTACCCTGCTGTGCAGGGTAGCATCACCAAATTCACCCTCTGGGAACCTCATTTTTTGTAAAATGTTATATGTATTGAGCTATGCTGAAATGTTATAAACCTATATTTTTTGTATGTTATGCATATATATATATTTTGTTATCAAATAAAGTGCTTATCAGTAAAAATATGTATTCTTAATTATTCTTAATCAACCCTTAATCAATAACAGTATGTAGTTGGTCTAAGGGGAATTGGTCTTTTGGGAATTGACCTAAAGGGAATTGGTCTAAAGGGATTGGTCTAATGGAAAGACACCACTGTAAAACTCATAAGGTACAGTTGAAACTCGAAGTCCTGTAACTGTATTGTGTACTATTTTGAAGTAATAGCATGCTGGGTATGTGCACTTTTGTCCTATCATACTGTATTATTGGCGTAACTGAATTCCCGTACAAAAACAACATGCCCAACTCTGTACTATTATGTACTAGTGATCAGAAATCATAACATCATTCCTAGCCTCTACTGGGATTCGTAAATAGATATTTAAATTTAACTGAATATACAAAATGAAGAGAGAAGAATGCTACTCAAATGCAGTGCCATATATTCTCCACTTGAAAAGTATTTATATCTGTTCATAACAGCACAAGAAACACTTGCAAACCAAGAAACACTTGCAAACTTTCACCACATGAACCACCAGGTGAAACCGGGTGGTCCATGTTATGAAAATTAGTGATGAACTGATAATCGGAATCGGCAGTCGGAACCGGCGAGTTATGGGGCATCGGCTGATTATGACAACCGGCAGGTTCCAGTTATTCTATATTTAACACTGACTATTAAAAATCCCTTTGATATCTGGCCATTTCAATAAAGTTTCCCCAGTAAAAACATGTTTAGTGCATCGCCAACATTTCCCAAAGATTGTAGAGTTCATGTAAACATTAGAGACACATATCAAGGGAGGTAACAAGTTGAAAAAAGAACACTGAATAATACATTCTGACATCTGTGTAAACCATGCATCATACGACTTCACAACAAACATTAACATCAAAATTATTATTCATTTAAGACACAAAGTATGTGTGCTCAGTATATTCCTGGTTAATACAGCCAAGTGTATTGTATCCTTCCACAAAACCGTATTAACACTATTTACCGGAATAAAACACAATCTTCACAAGAACAATATCGTGTGATTGTATCATTAATAACAATCTTTTCCCCACACCCCAAGTCCCTAACCAAAATGCAAATATTAATTTGGCTAATATTGCCCAGCAGAAAATATGCATACTTCGAGAACTTATGTGGCATTAAGCTTTTGTAATTGATGATTTATCAATGAAATTCTGCAGTATAACAGGCACCAACAGATATTCTTCAGAGTCCTACTTCAATCATCGGAATCGGCATAATCAGCAGAGAAATAGAGGATATCTAATGTTTTCTTGTGAATACCGGGATTACTCACCAATGAGATTAATCCCGGTATTCACAAGAAAACATTAGATTTTCTTTTTATTATACCCCTTTCATTTGAAGCTTCAACTTAAACGATCCAAACCGACACCCATACCACGCAAGAAATCTGTTTACACAATCAGCTGATCACTGTTTTCACTGACACAGATCACATCTTGTTATACTCACTAGTGGAGCGAGAACAACTTTTGTTTTGTGCTTGTGAAAATTCATTTGTAAATTTCAAGTTCACACTAAATGTTAATCACTGAGGTGTTTGATCTCACTAGTGAGAGGAGAACGCATTTTATTTTTTATCGATTCCTATTATAATTAGACATTAGGGGGTGTAATAAATAACCGGTAATCGGTTGATAGCAAGTTTTGATAATCGGTTCATCACTAATGGGTGTCTTCCCACTAGACCAATTCCCTTTAGACCAACTACATAGTGTTTCTGATTAAGGGTTGATTAAGGATAATTAGGAAAACAATTGTTTATAAAAATCTGCCCAACATCTATAAAATATCGACAAGTCAGAAAAAGGCCAGACTATCATCTGAAAAATGAGGTCCCCAGAGGGTGAATTTGGTGATACTACCCTGCACAGCAGGGTAGCATCACTAAATTTACCCTCTGTGAACCTCAACCTGAATCAAGGTCTCAAACATAATCAGAAAGAGGTACCCAGAGGATAAACTGGCCCACTGTATGGGATAGCTTCAACAAATTCCCCCTCTGGTGACCTCATTCTGCAAATGACAGACTGCTTATTTTCAGGCTTGAATATCAATAACATTAAATACATTTATAAATATTTATAAATATATCAAATTATTGATATAGAAATATTTTTAAAGTAGAACACACCAGTTGGTCTAAGGGAATTGGTCTTTTGTGAATTGGCCTCGTTGGAGTTGGTCTACAGAGAATTGGTCTAATGGGAATGAACCCACTAATGAAAATTTGCAAGTGCTTCTTGTATTTTGTCCTCAGAAACTGTAAAAAATCTTTCCCACAGCGATTTAGTAGTAAATACCCTCCATACATTGTAGTCTCAATATTTTCTTTCTGTTTGATTGGTTGAGTTTGTGATTTCACCACCAAACTCGCTAATAGTGCATTTTGCATAGCAGAGTGCAAATGCTCTTGTGTATTTAAGACAAATTCATTCTTCTGCAGTAAGAGGCGCAGTAACTAATGAGAATTTTCTGCGCTGATTGTGATAGGACTTCTAGTTTCAACTGTAAAAAGATAATGCAAAGCAAGGTAAACAGACTTTTTGTACTCAATCAAACTTTCTGACCAGTCCACACACACCACATACACACTCATACACAAGACATGTACACACATTTTACTTCACTACTGTCACCACTGACACCTGTATACAGTGATCTGGCTGCAGAATAATGTAAAAACATTTAAACACCAGATACGTCTGATGTGAGAACTTTAGTTGTGTAAATCTAAATTATCCTGCTGGGCTATTTCCACAACATCAACAAGTGTTAATCGTTCCATTGAGAGTCTTTTGACTCAAATATGATTTTGTTGCCAATGGACAACTTCAATGACAACCATATAAATAACATGAAACTGAAAATAAAGACAGCTAGACAACAAAGTGAACTAATTGTAAATGATGAAGTTTATGAGCAAGATGAGATAATCAGAGGTCCCACTATGGAAATCAAATTTTCTGACAATACGTCTGACAGAAATTAGATTTCGGTTTTCATTCCGTTTGGGACAAATTCAATCCACTCATTCTGATTTTTCATGGAAATGAAATTATATAAATTGCAGATACACCTGAAACCAAAAAAAGATCATCCATTTATTTCACACAGCAGGGTTCCTGCATTTATTTGGAAAGCAAATTCTGTTACTCTTAAATGCATTCTTAAAATTTCTGGAAACAAAAATCAAGACCTCTCTTAAGCCATGGTTAGTTAATTTTCAGTTGAGCATTTTTCCAGGTTATAAAACAAAATGCAGAATGAGGTTATCATTATTAATTAATTATAAAAATGTCATAATATATTCCTTTCCACAAGATGCATATTTTATCATTTTGCACTTATACACTGTTTCTTTGCATGTGTAGATTGTCTCAGATAGTAGAACATTCAATGGCTAGGGTTATTTACAGAACAGCCTACAACAAAATGTAACATTAATCAACATTTTACTCTTAATAACACCAGACTATTGCCTCATTATTGCCAGATTGCTGTTGCAATCTGGCAAAAATGAGGCAATAATCTGGCATTTCAATGGATGAGGAAGAAACATTCTCTGGCCCTATAAAGAAGATGACCCATTTGCAGAGCCATTTATTTATTTATTGATGTTTAAGGTCACATATTTCTGCACAATGGCTAACCATGACCGTGACAGTTTTACAGATGGAGGAATCCGGAGTACCCGGAAAGAACCACTGAGCAATGGTGAGCAACTGTCAACTCCCCAACATACCAACTCCACACAAGCAGGGTTAGCATTGGTTGAAGACAGGTGCACCATTGACGTGCAGTACACCTTAGTACACAGCATCACCGTGTCCCCACGTGGGCAATGGGGTGAAGTGTCTTGCCCAAGGACACAATGCAGTTGCCGCAGGTGGGATTCGAACCGAGGACCTCTCGGCTTGCAGCCTGCACCTCTACCAACTGAGCCACCGTGCCCCCATTTGCAGAGCCAATAATAAAAAACATCTGTTATTATTTTGGACAAAAAATAAAATGAGTCTAATAATGCTAAACTGAAAATTAATTAACCATGGCTTTATGAGATGGCTTATGCAAAATAAATGGTGTACTCAGTGTTGTTCTTTTCAATTTCTGCAGCACCAAACAGGCCAGAGGACTTGAGAAATAATTGGAACCTGATATCTGGATTGATGGTTTTATTCCATGGGAACCCTATGGAACTTGACTTCATTTGTTGCTGGACTTAGTTGTAGGATAACTTGACAGGGATTATCCTGGATATTTTGGTAAAGATGGGGACCCTGCATGTCGGAAAAATTTGCATCATGAGACTTAAAAGAGGAAATTTTTCCAATCCCTATCTTCCAAAAACTTAAAAAATATTTCGCTTAATAAATATTCATGATGACCTTATTACCAACCATTGTTCAAACAGCTGTGTTTATTTACTGTGAGAAGACTCTCATTTCTTCTTTTTATTGAGGAAGAGAATTGAGAATTTTCTGGCTGAAATTTGTAAAAATCAACTTAATTTTTCATTGGAAAAGGGGCCTACGTTTGGCCTCAGGTGTGTTGCAACGATACTCCCAGCTTGATCATACCAGGGATTCTCCAGCCCTCTTTGGAAAAGGGTCCAGGGCCTATGCCATTGGGAAAAATTGTGTCATGGGGGCTCCAATTGGGAATTTGATTTGGAGATGAAGAAAAATATAAAGATTTAGATATTTTACATTTGAATTGAGCAGAGAACATTAAGACCGATACCAAAGCAACTGTATGTATACTACAAGTATGTTTTATAACAAACAGTCACCCCACTATCTGTAGTCTCTATTAAACTGTATTTATACTATTAAAGAAGAACTTGTACATTGCCTTTGATTTTATACACTTTCTACACTTTGTTAGGTAAGCAATTTAAATTTAAGGCACAATTGATGTACTGAACCAGGCTTGGCATTTTCAGGAGAGCAATTTTTTAGCTCTCCTTACTGCCCTCCTGAAAGAATTAAGGAGAGCGAAAATTTGCCCTCCTAAATATTTTGGTCTGGGATGATTGAGATTACATGTATTATGCTCACATTCAATTTTTGTTGTAAAGCAAAAATGTAATTTAACTTCGAAGTTACATTGCATCACGTAATTTCATTTTGAAAGTGGTTTAGTGGTAAAAGGTAATGGCTGCAACTGTGTTTGGGTATGTACTTTATACATACATGTACCCAAACACAGCTGCAATCATTTGAAGCAAACTGAGTCACAGCAATATTTTTTTTCTGTCAGTTTCAACAACTGACATCACAGTTTGAAGGGTAATTATTCAAGGAATATTGACACTATAATATACTGCCATTACTACTAAACTGTCACTTGAAGCACGTGCACCAGGATGTCACTGTAGATTCAAGCAGACCTGTTGTCCAAGAAAAGTCATACGCCTACCTACCACTACCACCTTCAACGCCCCCACCCCCCCCCCCCCCTCCCAACTTGGGCAAACACACAGGTCTTGTCAAGTGTGTGTTCGGTTGTTGAGTGAGACATCTAGATGTCTAAGAGATTTCGCTTTACCTTAGTAAAGTTAATAAAATCACTGATGTAATAGTCTGTTGGTTTCAGTTTCAATGAGTTCATTCAACTCGATACTTAAAATGCTGTGTAAAGCTAATTGCTCTCCTAAGCTGATTGAGGAGAGCGATTTTTTGCCCTCCTGCATATTTCAGAATGCCAGGGCTGCTGAACTGGGTGGTCACTGGTTTTATGAGACCTTATGGCTACTCAGTTCAGGGAACCAATCAAGCCTGAAAATAAGCCATCTGACATTTGCAGAATGAGGTCCCCAGAGGGTGAATTTGATGATGCTATCCCATACAGTGGGCCAATATATCCCCTGGGTACCTCTTTCTGTTTAGTTTTGAAAACCCACATCAGATTGAGGTTCATCAAGGATAAATTTAGTGATGCTACCCTGCTGTGCAGGGTAGCATCACTAAATTCACCCTCTGGGGACCTCATTTTGCAGATGACAGTTTACTTATTTTCTGACTTGGAACCAATTGTGCATTAAATTTTGTTTGAGTGGGAACTGAGATTGGAAAATTTGGGGTTGGGAATTGGGACAAAACAGGCCTAACTGCCATTGGGAAAGGGTCCCATATTCAGCCCCTGTCAACACCCAAAAGAATCCCTGTCATGCATATCCATGAGTCCTTAGGCCTAGCAGGAACCCTGGCCATTGTATGAAACAAACTCATGATGAAAGGTCAATGTGATGAAATTCGGGGAGAAAAAGAGATTGGCAATCTGACAAAGATTGTCACATGAGCTGAGTTATCTCATAAAATTCAGATGTTTGCCCACTGAATGAAACAGTTCCAAGCATTCATTTTGAAAGGGGAAGTCAGCAATGTCTTCATCTGTCACTTACCTTTGCTTGATCTTGTGCCATCATCAAATCTTCTCATTTCTCATGTCATCAGCTTCCACTGCTTCAGCTTCATAATAATCTATTCTATATGAACATTTCTGTACAATTTGGGGGAGAGGGTTGTATTAGTTCTACAGACCTGATTGCTTAACCCTCACCACACTGATTTAAAAATACCGAAATTTCAAGGATGACATTTTTCCAATAATCCAATTAGAAATTTAACCAATTCAATCTTATTTGACACAGCTCAATGAGCTCTGTCAAACAAGACTGAATTGGTTAAATTTCTGGTTATGTGAAATATATTTATTGGTGTTTAAGGGGACATATTTCTGCACAATGGCTTCTCGTGGATGCAACGTGGAGATAAAGTCAATTTTAGCCAATCGTTTATACCCATGTTGTCCATTTTAGAGGATTTACACACAAAGCATTGCTTACCAGGTCCTATTTTACCAGTAAAACAGTGTTTGTTCACCACAGGGGTATGATGGGAAATATTTACAAGTGCTGCTCCACTTCCCAGAATTGCCAGAGGGCATGATGGGAAATATTTGTAGCTTGAAATGTTAACATTTAGACATCAGTGTGCTGAGAGTTAATGGCGACATTAATGGCATTACGTGTACACTCCATATAAAACCGCACTTCGCGTACCCCACTTTTTGTGTAGAAAAGTGGGGTACCCAAGTGCGGTTAGGAGAGAAGCATTACATAATCAATTAGTGCTCGACGAGAAATTTCTTCCAGAGTCTGAACCTGATTAGCAATATTAGTCTTCAGTCATTGAATTTCTAAAACCTGCATTTCATAAAATAATGACATAAAAATATTATATCTGTCTTTTCCAGATCATTGTACCCCGGAATAATGTCCGCTTTTAAACAATTCGCCCAGTATTTTTCGAGATATTTAACTTGTTTCCGTATTAAAATAAAATGTTTTGCCAATATGTCATTTGGATTCCCCCCTGTATAATTAAAGGTAAGTTTATCGCCATCGAACATGATCTTGTCCACCTTCATTCTCGAAACATTTCATCGAGACATTTTTAAATAAAATTACCGAATAGAGGAAGTATTTTAAAATAAAACAAATTCTGTGCGTTGCTATGTTTTTTTAGAACAATAATGTGACAGTCTCGGCGATACATCCTGTCTTTACGAAGTGCGGCCCCTATTTTTCAGACTCGGAATCATTACGAACTCGGCATATGATTTAATATCATTGCAGATAAGCTGCTTCACGTTTACCTCAGTAATTATTTTTGACGAACTAAATTGAGAATGAAACAGAATTAATAAATAAATCCATCTGCACCTTCCGGTCATTTTCGTAACAACTCGGGTGGATTTTTTCAAATTACGTTCAGTCTTCGGAATCATGAAATTTTAGAAGAAGAGACATACGAATCATGGCCTACGGTAAACAAATTTATAGTGTAGTTTAGGAAGTGGAAGGCACCCACAATGGGATTTTCTTGTCAACTTCCAATATCTGAAAAAGGCATGAAAAATTGGTGGCGTCACTGGGGGCCGGGGAGGGGTAGGTATTTGCCCCTTAAACACAGATTTTGCCCACATTTGCTTCCCACGTCCATAACACACACACACACAAACTCTCTCTCTCTCTCTGTCTCTATCCCCCCCACCCCACCCCACCCCCGTAACCATGGCGTATTCACGCCTCCCGTGAGTCAACGATCGACAGTATAATCTCTCCACTTTTAAATCTGATCCGCCGCGCCTGGAAAAATTCTCCCTTAAAATTTTATATATTTTCCTTTTTTTACAGCTTGTGGCCCTCATTAACGGGGGAGGGGAGCATTCCAATGAGGGGCCATAAACTATGTGACTGAAACAAAATATGGAAATTCACTAAATTCACAACGCCAATGGCCGAATTTGGCCAGCACTCAGGCTATACAAAAATCTGCATTCAAATTTTATTATGTTTAAGTTTTTGTTTCAAAAACATAGCTTATGACCCTTCATTGGAACGAGCTAGTGGATTTCGAGTCTTTCCATTGAGGGGTCCCAAGCTCTGTTTTGAGACAAAAAAATTCAAATGTTTAGTTGTTATTAAAGAATTTATCTTGCAAGTGCCGCCTGGTCCTGTAGGCGGGTGGAGACTATTGGATCACCGGATTTATCTTCCTAGCATTTGGTACGTTTTTTCTTGGAAATAGTATGTTTATTTTCGTGGCTGGAAACTGGGTAGACTGATAACATTTTGGCCAGACGCTGTCGTCTGTATGTTGGTGTTTTGGTAATAATAATTCTCCCCAGCTAGCATGGGTTTCTTTTCAATAGATGCTTCAAATGCTTCGGCCCTTTGACAGATTAATAAGTAAATTAGCCTTAGAAAAGGTGTTGAACATATGACATACCAGTATACAATTATGCTCAATTAGTTACTTCTGTTCAGTGGCGTGTTAAATTAAATCCTTTGTTTGTTGTTAATCCCCAAGAAAATGTTAAAAGAAACGAAACACTTGCTATGTTTCATCATATCACATCCCCCAAATATAAAAATATTCACAGGAAACATTTTTAAAATCTCCTGAAAGTTAGTGCTTGCGCGGTCTCGAGTCCAATGATATTAGCTACAAATAAGAGACTTCATTAGTTGAAACTTTGGATATTTAGTGCTTAACACGATGTCTTGATCAAGTAGTCCAATAATATTAGCTATGAACACGCGTCTCATCAAGCTTTATTTATTTTTTATTATTTGTTGCTAATATTATTGGTGGACTGTTTCATTATCCACATCATAGTATGATGCCGCAACACTACCACCGAGTTAGGGTGAGAACGGTTTGAGTTTCGCCGAATTGAATAGAGCATGCGTTTTGGCCCTAATCTTTTCAAAATCAGCCCCCCTCCCCCTCCAAAAAAAAGAATGGGAGCCAAAACTCGTTTTATCACCAATATCAGTCACCGCTGATATGACCGATTCCCCGGGTTGAATAAGATGTCACAACGTTGTTCTCATGACCATAAACTCAAGTAATGTATTCCTGGGTGGCGTCATTTCGTTCCCGTGGGGACACACTTCATCGATCGGAATGGTCCCGAGTTGAATTATGATACCGTGTTTTGAAGTAGCTCCAGGAAAAAGATGAGAGAAGCATGGATCGGGTTTACCCAAATTGGATCTGATCCGTGTTTTGAAGATAATCTCCCACGGGTTTGGGGTTCCATAGCGGCTGTCAGATAGAATAAAAAATGTGTTTTAATTTTTACATTTGGGGGGATTATCATGTTATATCCCGGGCGAAAAACAGATAAATTGCCAGTATGTTCAAAAAGAAAAATGTGTAGTTATCTGTACCCGTCCATTTCGGTTGAGAATCAGAATGTTTTTTTCAACAACAATGACCTTGATTAAGCGAGTTCAGACTATTTTATATCATGTAAATCCAATAGATGGAAGAGCCACACTGCTTCACGGGATCGTCAAAATTCACATTTTTTAAAAAGATTTATTAGAACACAAAACGTGAATTATTGGACCGATTTTCACATTTAAAGGATTCTTTTGATCCAGAAAATTCTCTCCAAAAATATTTCAGGCACAGAAAAAGGATTTAGTGAAGAAAACTTATTATGTAAATTGCGAGGTGTTTTCCCAATCAACACTGATTAATGAGTAAATAACTGCTGTTATATAATCTTACATAACGCACTCAGTCGACATTGGAATAATTTTTTTATATGGAGTGTACACGTAATGGTCTCGAAAATTAATAATATTATTATTATTTATTGGTTTGTATTAAGTCTCTTTCAGCATTTTTGGCTATATCATGGCAGCAATGGAAGTATAAAGTCAAGTTTACCCAATTGTTTATACTTATGCCACCCACTTTAGAGGGCCCCAGGCATTTGTTACTGGGACCTATTTTATCATGAAATACAGAGCATGTTTACCACCATTACTTAATCAAGTACTGCTTCACTTTCTGGGTTTCTACAGGGAAGTCTGGGGACTATTATGATCCCCGATGAGTCTGGAGGTGGGATGGGGAAATCTCACCCGAGGGGCAAGATATTTGAACCAGACCCGAGGCATGCCGAGTGTCTGGTTCAAATATGTTGCCCCGAGGGTGAGATTTCCTCATTCCCACCTTCAGACTCATCGAGGATGATTTTTCTCCCCACACATGAGGATTACATCATTATAGATAATTGGAGGTCACATGCTGACATACCCAATTTATCAAGTCGTAGTACTTTCGAAAAACGAACAATTTCATCGGAAAGATCATACAAAAGTTAGGTATATACCATACTTATATACTAAAAAATTGTTAAGGGGTTAATGAATTTGCGCATGTCAAACTCTAAAGTAAAGGGCATTGTGAGATTATTGATCGATCGATAAATTCGCGCAGTGATATTATTAAATCTGCAGAGAAACATGGGGTTGAAACAAATAAAGTTTAATATTGAGTCTATATCAACAATATTTAATTATTATTCAAATATTAAACTTGATTTGTTTCAACCCCATGTTGCAATTGTGCAGACGATGATTAAATAGTTCCGGCCACCTAATAAAATATGCAAATGAGTATGTCAAGTGGGGTGGGTGGGATAGCTGTCTCACCTGGGACACGCGTATGTTTCACATATAGTGGGGGGAGAAAAATATGCACCCAACTGTTGCATTTCTACCACAACATATGGTACAGTGATACCAATAGCCATCTCTTTCAAGATCAGATTGTGATTTCATTATGACATGCTTAAATCAGTGGGTCGAGTTTTCCTAAATAAAATATAGCAAAAATGAAAACTGCATCAAGAAAAATGAAAGAAAATAGGATCTCAGATTAAGTTCTTTGACAGGCGAGATTCTACAGAGTTGTGGAAGGAATGCAGATAGAGAATTTCAGCCGCATCACAACCCTGTCGTAATCCAGTCGAAATTCTCTGTCCACTTTATATATATATACAGTACAGCCATTGTGGATTGGTCACTTTCCACGGGTGGCCAATATTTCCACAGATGCAATAATATTAGATACCAAACACTAACTATAGGAATAAGATTTCATCAAAAATTTAATTAACAGGGTTCCCACTGAAATCAGAAAATCAAATTTAAGCACTATTTTAGCACTTTCTAGGGACTCTGACCCATGATTTTCAAGGACTGTTCTAATTTTGATATGAACTTACAACACCATAGCAACTCAAAGAATTTCTGTCTCGAGGATCTGATCTCTGAAAAATCCAACTAGCTAGATATATATCATTCCTTGAGTTCAACAAGGAGCCATCTGCAATGCTAAAAAGCATTGCAGAAGTTGCCTTGTTGCACTCAAGGGACACTATAGAGATCAAATAAATGGGATTCCTGATCAATGTTGTGACAACGCATGTATGTGGGGAGGGTTATTCTAAGACTTATTTTTTCTGAGGTTATAGGTAAACTGAATTTAAGTACTTTTCAAGGTGAGTGATGGAAAATCAAGTACTTTTCAAGGCTAGAAACAATTTCAAGCACTTTTCAAGGAAGGAGCCAAAATTCAAGAACTTTTTGAGTGGGACCCTTGATTAATGAAGCACTGGACAGTGCTTCATTAATTATTTGCTGCTGATGATTTTTATTACCTAGTACAGTGGAGCCCTCTTAATTGGATATCTCTTTACTGAATAATCCTGTTAATTGAATATAATTTCCAAATACAGAACCATTTATCATACCTCGAGTACAAATTTGACCTGTTAATTGAATATAGGTTATAGAGTAAAATCCTGTTAATTGAATAAAAAATCTTGCAACATGATGAGAAATTACCCAAACTCTCCCCAGTTTTCCTTTGTTTATTGACCTATTTGGCCTCAGTACATCCAATGCAGGCATTTAAATTCTATTATATCTTGTTTGACAGAGCTCATGGAGCTCTGTCAAACAAGATATAATAGAATAAATGCTAAGTTCATCTCTAGAATACAGGAAGGCGACACAATCCCTGTTAACTGAATACTTCTGTTAATTGAATAATTTTCATTGGCAATGTGGCTATTCAATTAACAGGGTTCCACTGTAAATGCATGCATATACATCACTGTCCACGTGTGGATTACAACCAATCCACATCAACTGTACTGTACTGGTTTTTGCTGTCAAAATCAGTGCACAGATTTTAAGTACTTCATGTCTGGTAGTTCTGCAAGGCATTTAAATGGCTCAGAGAAGTAAACTGACAGCTCATTCCTGAACTCAATCTATGCTCACAATATGCTGTTATTTGACATATCATACTCAATGAGCCCTTTCCAATGCCATTTCTCGTGACAGCATTTAATCAGCATTACATCCAGGGCTCGCCTTGAGTAAAATGGTCAGGGCCTAAAAAAGTGCCCCACATATTGAGATCGGGGCCTTTTCGGGGCTGATTTTCCATTTTGTCCATTATTGTTAGTGCTTTTTTGTGGAAAATGTCGGGGCTTGAAAAAAAGCCCCCAGCAAGTGCTCCTCAGGGCTGATCTCGGGGCCTGGGCTGATCAGCCCCGACTCAAGGCAAGCCCTGTACATCAGAATCCTGGATGAGTCAATGAGGGAGAAACTGAGGGAGAAAATGTGGCAGAAAAAACACAATGTATTCAAATAGACAGGAGTTCACCCCCTCCCCCCTCTGCAGTAAGATAATTTTATCAGTTTATGCACAAACTCAGTAAAACCATTCAGCCATTTTTTGCTGGATCTTGTGGATCAGCTTTCTATTTGTCGCAAAAACCTGAACCAAACCAGAAAACTCCAAAAATCCCCAGTTTTAAAAACCTCTTTATGGACCAAAGCTCTCTATGGACCTAATACAGTGGAACTCTGTTAATTGAATAGCCACTTTGAATGAAAAGGAAAATTATTCAATTAACAGGAGTATTCAATTAACAGGGATTGTGTCACTTTCCTGTATTCAAGAGATAAACTTAGCATTTATTCTATTATATTTTGTTTGGCAGAGCTCCATGAGCTCTGTCAAACAGGATATAATAGATTAAATGCCTGCCCTGGATGTACTGAGGCCAAATAGGTCGAAAATAAAGGAAAACAGGGGAGAGTCAGAGTAATTTCTCGACAGATTTTAAGATTTTTTATTCAATTAACAGGAGTTTACTATATAACCTATATTCAATTATCAGGTCAAATTTGTACAGAAGGTATGGTAAATGGTTTTGTGTTGGGAAATTATATTCAATAAACAGGGTTATTCAGTTAAGAGATAACCAATTAAGTGGGCTCCAGAGTAGTAGTCTTGAGTTACGCTCTGAAAATAACTAGTTTAATTTACTGCATTACACATTATGCAAGTTGAAATGCACTTTTGTCAAAGTCACCACATGTACCCAAAGGATGCGCCACACAACAAAATTATTTTATAGCCTAGGATTCACATTTTAGTTAATATTTTGCTTGCAATCAGATCAGTGCTTACAAACACAGACATGTCCTTCACTCGCAGATGTATGCTTTTTACAATCATGTGTACATGGTACTCCGAGTGAGTAACACAATAACCAAATTTGCTCAATAAGCTTTGTCAAACAAAACTGTATTGGTTATATCCCTTGTTGTATTATTTATTTATTGGGGTTTAACGACACTTTTGACAGCCAGAGTCACCTCGTGTTGACAGTTTTACACGTGGAGGAAGCCGGAGAACTCTTGAGAGAACCACAGAGCAATGGCAAGCAACTGCCCAACGTACTAACACCACACAAGCAGGGTTAGCATTGGTCGAAGACAAGTGCACCATGCTGTACGCCTTAGTACACAATGCTGCCGTGTCCCCATGTGGGCAATTAGGATTAAGTGTCTTGCCTAAGAACACAACGTGGTTGCCGCAATGGGCCTGCAACCTGCACCTCCACCTACTGAGCCATCACGCTCCCCCTAGTTGTATTATGAGAAACATTTGTAACTTAAAAGTTTGATATTTCAACCTCAGTGTTTAAAGGATTACTCTCAGTTTCAACCTGCTTTTGGAAGGGTGGAGATGATAAACTTCAACCCATGTTTTTAATTGATTTATTCCCGGCTGGTCTACTCCCAGCTGGTCTACTCTCATTTGGTCTATTCCCATTTCATCTATTTAAAGAAATTCTATGTGTTGCATTTGGCTTACTTAGAGTATGTTGTGGGGGGGGGGGGGGGGGGGGGGGTATTCTTGGTCCCAAGTTGTCCCAAGTTGGGACAGACCACATCTAGTTTTGGTCTTCTTCAGAAAATAAAATCATTTTACATATTTTTTGGTCTACTTTGAAGAGATATTATTTAGTCTGAAAGGGTTTGTCTTGTTACAATTTATGGGAGAGTGCCTATCCATAGGCACTCTCCCATAAATTGTAACAAGGCAAAGACACGTGAACAAGATTTGATGGCCAAAACTAATTTAGCATTCTCTACCAGTTTATAAAAAATATTCTGCAGTTTAATTTTTTTTTTGGACTTAATATTACTTATTATCTATTGACAGTAGATGAATATGGAAAGGTGTCATTTTTCAGTCGACGAAATTTTTCAGTAGACCAGATGGGAATGGTATAATCGTAGACGAAATGGGAGTAGACGAAAAGGGAGTAGACCAAGTGGGAAGTGACCTTTTAATTATACTTCATCTCTCAAAGCCACAAAATTATATATTTTAGCGTCAAATTTCCAAATTTTCTAACACTGGGTTGAACCATGGTCAACCATTGGGTCCATGGTCCTCAAAATTGTGGCCAAATTCTATGTCAAAATAAATGTTTCTGATATCTGAATGATTTTAAATTAGCATTTTCAAAGCCTTCAAGACAAATGGAAAATTCTTCACTTCATATTTTGAGGCTTCTGTCAGCATTTCCTTGAATCAATGAATAAACAATTAACCAGGGCTTAAAGAATTTCTAGGCCCTCTAACTGCACTGTGACAAAAAAGTAAAGGAAAGTTTATACATATATTTGCTCTGCTCATTCCTGATGGCATAGCCTACTGCATCAGTGAAGTTAAACAGCAAAAAGGAAGCACTTTTCCACCTTTCAGTTTTCACCCTGGGAAAGGTATTATATGCCATTTACATATTTATCCCGCAACAAGGATCGGTTAGAGTTGTGGTTAAAACTTATTTCATGACTTAATTAAATAAAGCTAAATATAGAACTGAAGTAATGAATTATTATTTAATGAAGTTACGAAACAGTGGTATTACATCTAACCCTATATGACTCAATCAAGTCAAATTTCTTCAAAAACTTGCTTGAATAAGTTTCAAAAGATATTGCACACAAATTCATCAGTCATCTAATGGAAGGTAATGACATCACCAATATCAATTTTGGATTTCTAAAAAAACTTGAATCATTAAAAAAAAAATGTGTTCAATATTATAATTAAAGATGATGGAAGACGAAATGAAAACTTGCGTCAAACAAATTGGCTTCCAGGAAAAAAATATATTAACCATTTTTAACCTCTGCACACTGATGTCAAAGTAACAAGATTTTAACCCTTTCAACACTGGTGGTATCTCCCATGGCAGTTAAATGGCAGAAATTGGAAGAGCCCATATCCACTATTTGGGGGTAGAGTAATTAATATTTTCAACATGCAGCCTGAATATATTAATTGTTTTTCCACAAGCATTCACTTGGTAGCCTTCCTACTTAATGAAATTATGATGTGTAATGTTCCTGGACCAGAAAAGCAGCGTCTCGTGTTGAAAGAGTTAAGCAACAAATTTCTCCCATAGTGCAACTGGAAGTTTAACCAATTTGACCCTGTTTGACAGAGCTCTGAGTAAGTTCTGTCAAACAAGATTCAGTTGGTTAAATTACATGTTGCATTGTGGGCAAAAAATTGCAGGTTGAAATATTTTTATATTTCGTCATCAGGGTGCATAGGATTGTTTGTTTGTTTGTTGGTGGTTAACGTCACATATTTATGCACCATGGCTAATCGTGACACAACATGGAGATGAAGTCAAGGTTAGTCAATCATTGATCAACATGTTGCCCATTTTAGAGGACTTTCACCCCAAGCATTAGTGACTGGGTCCTATTTTACTAGTAAAGCGGAACTGGTTTACCACAGTAAACAAGTGCTGCTTACTTCCCGGGGTTCCCACAGGGAGTGCATAGGATTAAAGATCTGTGACGAATCATGGAGGTGCACACAATATAATAAGAGGGATGCAAAATTGAAAATTTAAGATACCCCCCACAATATGGCAAAAACTTTTAATAACCCTTTTGAGCTGAGATTATTTTTATCCTCGATGGGTATCTGGGTGAGATTGGGAAATCTCACCCGAGGGGCAAGATATTGAGCCAGACACGAGGCTTGCCGAGTGTCTGGCTCATATATCTTGCCCCGAGGGTGAGATTTACCCATCCCACCCAGATACCCATCGAGGATGATTTTTCTCCCACCATTTTAGGGATGCGACCCCATTAATAAGAAAATACCATTTTTTCCAGGAAAAATAATTCTCAGTGCATTCATTCTTGGAGAAAACCAATAAGATATTCGCCATTATTCGGAAAGCTTGTTGAGAAGTGTGGTATATACCAAAGGTATATTCTTCAAAACACACATATTAGCACCGCACGTTGAGGGTTAATGCACTGAAGCGACCTGAAATGAAATCGACATGCATGAACATGTCATTTCCAGACTTGTACTTCAGTTTGACACAGCGCAATGATATCAGATGTATATTTCTCTCCGATAAACTGATAGAGCAATCTGAGGTGTGCTGAAGTTTTTCTTAAGGATTTTCGTTTATAAAGTCAGTCGTATTTACGGAAGCAAAACAGCCTTCCATTTTCTTTGTTTATACATGTGCAGATGCGATTTGCAATGATTAAATAGTTTCGACGCCAATTAAATATGCAAATAGGCTGGTCAAGTGGGTGGGGTGAGATAGCTGTCATGTGTGTGGGGTGAGACAGGCATATCTCTCCCAGTTGTCCCACGTGACTTTACATATGTCTCAGTACCTTACTGGCGGGAGAAATCCCATGGGGCTCTCTTTCGTCAGTGTCTTTTTTAACCAGTAGAAGGCTGAATTAGTTTTGATTGTCAAACTTTGCTCACTTGTGTTTGACTTGTTACAATTAATGGGAAAGAGGCACTTTCCCATAAATTGTGATGAGGCGAATTCACACAGACTTAATAATTTCACTTCAAAGAAAACATTAACCCTTTGAACATGAACAGAGAGGCTGTTTTTTGGGCCCAGGAACATGATTGGCTGCACATTGAAAATCTTCATTGGTCTACCCCCAAATAATGAATATGGACTCTTCCAATTGCTGCCATTGAACTGATATGGAAGAAACCACCAGGGTTCAAACAGTTAAGTACATGCATAGAATATGACTTGGGTCTACAAAATGCACCACCTGTAATGGCACGTGAGAACATAATCTCTAAAAATCTGAGTAATATCCAAATACTGACAAGCAACAAATTTGAAACAAAAAAAAACCCTAAAACAATAATAGAATAAGAGCAATTCACAGGCAGGAAGGGTTTCATATAAATTTGTTGAAACTCTAATTCAAAACTATTGATTTCGGTGGAGCAAGAAAGTGTAATCCTGGAAAATGTGAGATAACCTTTGGAGAAACTTAATGCAGAATTATCCTATTTGTGTATCCCTGTAAAAAACTTTTTTTTTATATGTCAGAGGATAGAAATTATTGCAAGACCTCACATTGGGCTTTTTCTCAACAGATTTTCTCAAAGCCAAGACTATATTTCTAAAGGTTTGTTCAACTTTTATTAACTGATTCAGTGTAAGAAATTGACAGTTGGCCTTTCTTTGAAAGAGTTGGTATATGTCTATCAGGGTTTATTAGTCACTTTCAGCATATCTTTTTGCCCCATTCCCAAGGTGAAATAGTTACCAATAATCCAATCAATCAGCCCTGAGTCAATGTTTCAAACATATAGTAAACGAATTCTCAGGGCCATAACTACCATTTTTTTTTTTTTTTGATGGGGAGGGTGTAGGAAATCGGTGCCTGATGGCTCGGCCATATCATCCAACTATTTGGAACATAACTATTTGCTTTTATCAAAGACTTATTCGCTACAAATATACTTTCCATTGATAAAATGCTTGCATGACAGGGAATTTATTAAAGTTTTATGACAGTGCTGTCAATTACTGTGTGCCAGCTTAGTAGAGGTGCCCAGCCATCTGGGTGCTTTCAGCAGGAGTTAACCTTTTACCCAAAAAACACAATATCAGAGTTTTAGATTTAATGTTTTTATAAAAAATTTCAAGAAATTTCAATGCAAACCATGATCATGTGACTCTTCATTGGAATGAGCTTGACAAGCTCATTCCAATGAGGTATCATATAATATAGTGTTGAAATTTTTTTGAAAAAAAATTATTTTTTCAACTGCTCAATTTAGAAATTAGTACAGTGAAACCCTATTAATTGAACAACCACTTAGCAAGAGTGAAATATTTAATTAACCCTTTACCCAACGTAATGCCAAAACCAGCCAGAGCTATTCTAAAAAATTGCCAATTAATTTTCAATATATTTTCATTTTTTGTCTCAAAAACATTGGTTATGACCCCTCGTTGGAAGAGCTTGTCGCGCTTGTTCCAACAAGGGGTCATAACCTTTGTTTTTGTGACAAAAAATTTAAAAAATTAGTTATTCAAGAATTTTTTTGGCAAGTGTCGTCTGCTTTTCATGTTAAGAAAAGGATTATTATTTATTTATTATTTATTGGTGTTCAATGTCACATATTTATGCACAACGGCTAATCATGACCGTCACAGTTTTACGGGTGGAGGAAGCCGGAGTACCCGGAGAGAACCACCGAGCAACGGCGAGCAACTGTCAGCTCCCCAACAAACTAACTCCACACAAGCAGGGTTAGCATTGGTTGAAGACAAGTGCACCATCGACGTGCAGTACGCCTTAGTACACAACGCCACCGTGCCCCCACGCGGGCAATGGAGATGAAGTGTCTTGCCCAAGGACACAACGCGGTTGCCGCAGGTGGGATTCGAACCGAGGGCCTCTTGGCTTGCAGCCTGCACCTCTACCTACTGAGCCACCGCGCTCCCAAAAAAAAGGATTAACAGGAGTTTTCAATTGACAGGAATTGGATCATATTCTATCTTCTAGTTATAAACTGAGCATTTATTCTATTATATTTGTGTGACAGATAGTACTCAAACGATTAGTCGACTAGTCATTGTCGACTCTGGGCAAACCAGTAGTCGACTCTCAATTGTGCAGTCGACTAGTCGGAGGAGTTCAAGCTTTTAGGTAAATAGTATTCCTTCTGTGCCACTGTCAGACAGTTTGAACAGCAATATTGGGCAATCAATGTATACATCTATTGCCATCTAATAGTAGTGACAGTAGTTTGTTTTAACTGGTACTAGTAGAGTGCTGAATTATTTTGGGCTATCAGGATATGTTATTAATTTGCCTTGTTGCAATTTATGGGAGAGTGCCTATAGGCACTCTCCCATAAATCGCAACAAGGCAAATTAAATAAGACTATATAATTTCACTCTTAGCATAATTAGAAGCACATTAACAGAATAATGTTCCAGTAAGTTGCTGTATATGAATGCCCAAGTAAAGCCAAATTTGGACCTTCAGCACTCTACCAGAACACCAACACTGTTATAAGGAGACAAGTTATCACCAATGACTAGTCGAAGTCGACTTGACTTTTGGGTATTGACTAGTCGACTTTGGAATTCACTAGTCGTTTGAGCACTAGTGACAGACCTTAGTACTGAGCTCTGTCCAACAAGCTATAATAGATTTAATGCCTACATTTGATGTATTGAGGCCAAAAATATTTATAAATGTGGGAAAATTCAGTGGATTGTTGGTTTAATTGTTTGATAGATTACAAATTTTTTTTATTCAATTAACAGGAGTTTACTCTATATCCTATGTATAATTAACAAGTAAAATTTGTGCTGAAGGTATGGTAAATGGTTTTGCATTTGCAAGTTGTAATCAATTAACAGGGTTATTCAACTGAGAGGTATCCAATTAAGGGGACTTTAGGGATACTCTAAAATTTCTTTCTTCTGCCACTGTACAAGTACATTTTAAGCACCCACCACCACCACACCCAAATTCAACCACTGGCTGCTTTTTTATTATGCAGTGTTGTATAGATATATCACTTTGTTGGATAAAAGATTGTATAAAAAATGATTTGATCCCATGTTTTTCCCATGATAAATGACTGGTAACTTCCCCCCAACTTCTCCCTTGGTCTACACCCAGTTGGTCTTCTCCCATTTTGTCTACGATTATACCATTCCCATCTGGTGTACTCCCATTTCGTCTTCTGTGAAAAATGACACCTTTCCCATTTTTGTCTACTCTTAACTGGTTAGAGTGCTGGAAGCCCATATTTGGGCTTTACTCTGAAGTGTCAGTACCAGCACTTAAAGGCTTCATATTTTGTGGATGTTGTTCATACCACCTTTGAAGTGAAATAATTTAGTCTGTTAGGATTTGCCTTGTTACAATTTATGGGAGAGTGCCTATTGGCACTCTCCCATAAATTGTAACAAGGCAAAACATATGTGAACAAAATTTTGATGACCAAAAATAATTCAGCACTCTACCAGTTAATAGATAATAATTTAATGCCCTCCAAAAATTTAACTGCAAATTTTTTTTTTATTAACTGGTAGAGACCGCTAAATTAAATTTTCATAACTTGTAACAAGAGAAACCCTTACAGGACTAAAAAATATCACTTCAAAGTAGACCAAAAATATGTAAAATAATTTTATTTTCTGAAGAAAACCAAAACTACATGTGGTCTGTCCCAACTTGGGACCAAGAATACCCCCCCACCCCACCCCCCCCCCCCAACAACATACTCTCTAAAAGTGTGCAACAATAATACCAAGTATCATTAATATTCTTCAAAGCCATCAAAAGTTCTGAGCCAGACACGACTTGTTGTAGTTGGATTTGGATGTGGGGGGTATGAAAATTTGAACAAAGTCTGTGACCTTGACCTTATAGACAGACATTCCAACCAACCTTATTCGCAACACACCCTCTAGTGGTGGGCAACATTAATGCCAAGTATCATTAATATACTTCAAGGCTATCAAAAGTTATGTGCCGGACATGATTCGTGTATTTGGATATGGGTATGTTAAGTTGAACTAAGTCTGTGACCTTGACCTTGTAGACAGTCATTCCAATCTTATTCATGACACACCCTCTGGTGGTGGGCAACATTAATACCAAGTATCATTAATATCCTTAAAGGCCAACAAAAGTTATGAGCTGGACATGACTTGTGTGTATTGGATATGGGTATGTGAACTTGACCTTGTAGACAGGCATTCCAACCTTATTCACAACACACCCTCTTGTTGTGGGCAACATTAATACAAAGTATCATTAATATTTTTCAAGGCAATCAAAAGTTCTGAGCCGGCACATCTGGCACAGACAGACGGATGGACAGATGGATGGATGGATGGATGGACAGGCGGATGGACGGGCAGACGGAGAGACAGACAGATGGATGGATGAATGGATGGACAAACAGAGAGACAGACAGACAAAGTGATTCCTGTATATCCCTCTGAACTTTGTTCGTGTGGGGTATAAAAAATATTTAAAATAATTTTATTTTCCAAAGTAGACCAAATGCAACACATAGAATGTTTTTAAGTAGACAAAATGGGAATAGACCAATGGAGAGTAGACCAGCTGGGAGTAGACTGGGAATAAATTAAATGACTTTCACATCATCTCCAGCTAATATAATGTGTAATGCAGTATTATTGACTAATTGTAAAGACTGTTGAGTACCGACTACTACTGAGCTATTCAATAAAGAGATTTACAATTAAGTGCCCCCCCCCCCCCCCCCCCCCCCACTGCATAAAATTCAAATTCTTTTATTTTTACAACCTTTGCATCCAAAACATAGCTTATCACTTCTCACTGGCATGAGCTTGTTCCAATAAGCATTGATGGCGGCATTTCCAAAATCACTGCAAAGCTGCCAAACGGGCGGCATTTCCAAAATCACTGCAAAGCTGCCAAACGGGCCCCGCAGATTGATTTGTGATGCTGCTTTTCCCTCCATGGGCTGCTTTTTTTAAACCTCAAATGCAGGGTGTCTGCAAAATATAATCAATTTTCATCCTGGCTTTTCAAAAGTGATAAGAAATAAGAAATATAAGACTTCAGATTAACAGAAAATGGTTGGCAGTTGCCAGATTCCTGCAGGTAAAGTCTGATCAAATTCAACATTTTCAAGGCTCCACTGACACTAGTTCTAACTAGGACCCTTAGGTTATTTCCCCCTCCCCCTCACTTCCCTTGAAGGGACGTAGGAGGGGGTAATAACCAGAGGGTACTAAGAAATCAACTCACTGATTTGTCAATAGTGTGATACAGGGCAGCATGGGAGGTCACAGAGATAATTTTGTGGGGGCTGTTTACAGGAACTGACCAGCTCTGTGAGAATGACATCACTACAATAAGAAGTTGTGAGCTATGTTTCTGAAACATAAAAATGAAAAATTTAGTTATCCACTGGTTATCCAAGAACAAAAATTGCAACTGTCATTTGTATTTGTTAGTAAATTGTTACTAAAGGTTTATGCAGTATGGCTGTAGGGTTATCAGTAGATTTTTTTAATTATTCCCACAGCGATGTTTATGGAATCTGCCTTTTTTAATCCTTTACCCAATTCAGACGATTTCAAAATTTATTATTTTAACCCTTTGAGACTTTAATTATCCTGATGTTCAAACGTCAATGAGAATTCAGTTTCTTCAACCTTTTTCAAGATGCGACATCAAACAGCGTATAGTACAAATAACAAGATATTTTTCACATTAGTGATTATTTGGTTGAGGGCTAGATTATTTTTTGGTGGTCTTAATTTGTTATTTAAAACTTTTTATTACAAATTATTGGAGAGTGCCTACAGGCACTCTCCAATAATTTGTAATAAAACAAATTTATATCAACAAAATATTATTTGTGTTTGACTGAATATGAAATATAAGCAAGGAAAGTGTTGGCTTTTGCTCTGGTATCCTCATTTTTTGAAAGTCCTGGTAGTGGCTTCTAGTACTCAACCAATTAAGAAGTTGTGACAGCAGGATTATGTTAGTATTTTAAGCTGTGGTACCATTTGGCTCAATGGTTATCACTGAGCACTATTCGGGAGAAAATAGGAATTTGAGGTTAAAACTTTAAAATTCTAAAAATAACCACAAAAGAAATGACCACAAAGTATCAATGTGCTGTTTGATTCCGAACGTAATAACACTTACAGAAGTATCAAAGTGTTAAATTAAACAAAAGATTTCGTACTTAATAACACGTACAAAAGTATCAAAGGGCTAAATAACATTTTTTAAATTTAAAAAAAAATTTCAACAAAACCGTTATCATGTGACCTCCCTCTTTGGAATAAGCTGGACGAGCTCGTTCCAAAGAAGGGTCACATGATATGGTTTTTGTTGAAATTTTTAAAAAAAATTTTTTTCAGCTGCTGAATTTGAATATTACCCGTGCGGATGCGGGCAATTCATTTGGTAAAGGGTTAAAGATAACATTTTCTGCAGATCTACATGGTTACCAAAACTTCAAAAAGTTAGATACCCAAAAATGCTGAAGAGTCTAAAAACATTAACATAGCAATGTGTTACATAATAAAAAACAGTACTAAATGAGTTGAGAAGAAGTATTTAAGAAGAATGGGTAGATGGTCACAGACAGATATGTAAACTGATTCAAGTTTTTTCATGTTTCAGTTTTATTTTTTAATGCTGGAAACAAAGGGGTTCGTGAAAACATTTTAATCTTCTATGATGGGACTAAAAATAAGAATAAATGTGTGAAGAAATAATCAAGAAAAATTCTCAAAATTGGGTTAAATTGTTGCACAGGTGTTTTAGAATTATTCAACCGTTTTTTTTTTTAAATTTAAAAATTCCATTTTTCACCAAAGAAAGGGTCACTATAAAAATAATAATATTTGAATGGCATTTTTTGAGAATAGCACTTGCCATTTTTTACATCATATTACAGTATGTGGAGAGTGTATTATAACTAAATCACCCATAGAGTGGATATTTCACCAAAGAAATAATTGCAAATTTGTTGCAAAGCATAACACACGCAAAGTTCCAGCCAATGGACCTCCGGGTTCAACCCGGAGGTCCATTGGCTGAAACATTGCTTTTGTTTTTGTTCATATGTATAGAATTTCAAAGTGATAATTTAGATAACTCCACTCTGTAGGTGATTTAGTTACAATCCACTCTCCATGTAATGTATGTAAAGTGTTAACCTACTCAGTATTTTCCTGTTTTTTTTTTTATAAAATACAGCTATGGCTGCTATGAAAACGAATGGAAAATTCAAACAAATGAAGCCCAGAAATCATTTCTGAAATGATTTATTCAATTTTGTTTAACAGGGGCAGGATTACATCTATTTCTGGGTGACGAGTAATGCTGTCCTGATAGCAATATCTGACAATGAAATACATATTTAATCATTTACCCGAAGCACATAGTATCAAAATACTTCAGTAGCTTTTACCATTGCAACATGAAATTTTTTTGGGGGGGGGGGGTTTATGTATTCATATTAAAAGATATTTCAGATAGTTTTTGAGAATTTTTCTGATTGTGAATGGCAAATGCAATATTTTATATCTTACTTACTGCATTTGACACAAAATCTCAATGATCTGATTGATGGCTGTAATTTTCTAATTCTTTACAATGACTTACCTGAAAAATAAAGACAAACTTGCATAAAAATCTAATACAAATTGTGAGTGATCTCCCTTGATATCCAATCCCCTCAAAATCTGAAGATTTTTGCATGGAAATTAAGAATTACTAAGACATACCTTCTCAGGCAAATTTACCTAAAAAAATCATTTGACCTCCTTTTCTCTACTATCTGATTAATTTTCAAAGAACATTATCTTTCTCATTAACACATCCTCAGCTGAAGTGATCATAGATAAGATGCCAGTCATGGAAAATTTTACTTCAACTGAATGAATTTTCATTACCAAATCCCAATCACTAATATCCTTTAAAATTAAATAGACATATTTCATCACAAACAACCATGATAACTTTTGAAACTGTTGTCAAACAAAAGTCATGGCTACTTTGGAGCAGCCAGAGCATCTGTTTTTAAATAAGAATTTTCTAAAAAATTAACTTCAAGAAATTACCGCTAAAGGGGAGCTTTCTATAAAAATACAGCCCACAATTAGAAACTGTTCCATTTTTACATTTTAAATATTATGTTGGACAGTTTGGAGGAAGAGGTGTTTGCACTGAGAATCCTTTCAAACAATAGCAACATACATTACCTGGAGAGTGCATTATCACTAAATCACCCGCAGAGTGGAGATTCCACCCAAGCAATATTTGCAAATTTGTTGCAAAGCGTAACAATCACAAGCAAAGTTCCAGCCAATGGACCTCCGAGTTGAACCCAGAGGTCCTTTGGCTGAAACACAGCTTATATTTTTCGTCCATATGTACAAAATTTGAAAGTGATACTTTGGGTGGTAATCCCACTCTCTGGGTGTTTTAGTTACAATCCACTCTCCACATACTGTGGAACACATTGGAATTCTGGGAACGAAATAACAGCTTTTGTAAGAATGGTTCTTGAAATCCTTCCACTTACGAGTTGGAGAAGTATCTCTGGACTTCTACTTGTCCGATTTTATCCAGCTTTGCTCATGACTCCGGTAATTATCAAACATCCATGCTGTCAATTCACAAGGTTTAATGGTTCACGCCAATTTAATGGGGAAGGGGGGGGGGGGGGGGGGTCAACTGAGAATCCACTAGGGTCTCAAATCCTGTCAGGTTTGTGCAAACTACATCATAATTCTCAGGACCACAAAAGAACTGTCGCCCTTGAAGCCGAGATTCTTGAAAGTAACCCTAGCAACTCGCCATATCATACACCCTGGGAAATCGTAATCGGAGGTAGTTTAGCTATCCGGTCGTAGTGGCTTTCCCCCTACAGGTAGAAAGCATCTACGATCGGATTGGCCCGTGTTAGCTTAACAAAATTTGAGGCAGTTTAGTTTGATCTCGCTTGATGGGGAATCGAATTGTGTTCAGTCTGGACTGTTCATTACATTGGCGCTTTGGCGTTAAACACTCTTTTCTGCAGTACCAAAGAAAACTTAAACAATGAGTGCGGTAGATAACGTCACTTCGTACAGGTTGCCTCGACTGGATGAAACGAACCTCCATGTGGTTAGAAAACGGTTTTGGGGCTCAACCTCAATATTAACTTCTCTTATTTAACAATGTTTTCCTATCAGTGGTTGATGGAAACTATAACATTTCGGTCGACGTTTATTGGAGCGATATGTATTTAAATCGTTACAAAAATTACCATTGAAAATCTTATCTTTAACACCATTTTTTTCTCCAAGATATTTGACATGAATCTTCCCGTCTGACCGCGAGTCCACCATTGATGCGAATGATTTCGCGCGCAGAAGGTGCGCAGGGACAGTTTGGGGCAATCCCCTTTCGACCCCACTTTGACGTTTTATATTTTGACTATTTCACAAATCGTCACCATGACAGGCCGCAGCAGATGAGGAAAAGTTGATGGATTGGGCATTTGAAATTATTCAGGCAGTTGGTCTCCTCGGGTGAGGACCAGTGCGCGAGGATGTCCTCTCGACAAAGGTGCTACGGCTCCCCGAGGGTGATGGGGTGGTGTCTTCCATGGTATCTACGGGCAAGTATATTCTGCCACTTATCTTTTTGTGATGTTGAGGCCGTCATCGGAAAGTATAGTCTGCCTTTGGCTAGTTTCGATGAGGACGTACAGTTTCGGATTCGGCGGAGAGACATTCGTCAGCCAACTTTCACAAATACTCACTCTCAGGGCACCACCAAAAGACCCGAACCTCCCTGGTTCGGGGAAGGCCTGCTTGTTATCCTATTTGGCGTGGGTAAAAATACGTCTTTGAGACGTTTTACAAAAAATGCCGTCAGTGTGACGCAGGACCAACGTTCGCTTCCCCGCCGGTGGGTGACTACCTCCAGGGATGGAGTGAAGGATTATTGAGAATCCATAACAGTTGTAATGGTTCCATAATAGTTAGTGTTTGTTAAGCTTTTGTTGTATCTCTGTCTTTTAGGTCTTGTGGTGATCTGTTGAGTCTTCAGGCAAGTATCGTCTGCCACTTACTGTTCTTTTGCTTGAGCCATCCTTGACAAGTAAACTATGCCTTGGGCTCTTCTGTTCGTTGACATTGAACTTCGCGGTAGTGGTGTCTGTGGTTCTGTGGTTGAGTCGT
Source organism: Pictodentalium vernedei (assembly GCA_031216915.1). Taxonomy (NCBI): domain Eukaryota; kingdom Metazoa; phylum Mollusca; class Scaphopoda; order Dentaliida; family Dentaliidae; genus Pictodentalium; species Pictodentalium vernedei. The sequence goes on along the minus strand of CM062294.1, from coordinate 411,925,209 downwards.
GTCTAACGACGGGCGTTTTCTTCTCTTGTTGTCATGACAGTTATGTTGTGTGTTGCGGCGTCTGAAATAAGAAGGAAAGGAGAGTGGCATGCCCACCCCCACCCCCTTGGCCCTTTCAAGAGTGTTGGTTGGTGGTCTCCCGGGGACAGGGAGGTTGACTTGGATATGATTAAAACAGCAACAGAAAGAGGTGTTAGGAGCGGGTTGTCCTTCAGTGACGATAGCTGGATTGATGTAGGCAGCATGGGAACGACACACAGTCACACCGAAGTGTATTACTGCGTTTACCACCGTATGTTTATCACGGTTCGCGGAGTCATGTTTGGAGCGGCTTTCATTCGGTGGATGGTCACGATCGATGGAAGCAGCCTGGGAACGACACCCAGTCACACCGAAGTGTATCACTGCCTTTTCCACCGAAGGTTTATTGCGGTTGGTTAGAAGCGGAGTGCAGTCTGCGACGATGGCAAGTAGGTATATTGCTGCTTCCGCGGTGAAGTGACCTTCTGTTTACACCTGTGTTCGCAGAGATAAGTCCAGAAGAGAGTCAGGCTGGTTATTATCCATAGGCTCGCCGCAGCGACCATTTTCTCTCGCGGGGGGGGGGGGGGGGGGTCGAGCCGGAGTCGCTCCGCTCGGCAGCGGCCGGGCGAAGCCGATCTGAATCCGATTCAAGTCCGCTCAACCCGGCCGGTCCCGGTTTTGTCGGCTGGCGCAGATCTGGGGTAAATCGCGCATTAACTCACCGTCTTTGAGGCGGTTGAGTTTTTTTGGCGGCTTGTGTTGCAAGCCGGTCTTTGGTGGTGTCATTGCCAGATCGTTCGTGGAGGAGTCTGATGGGTGTTCCAAAGGGGGCCAGGAGGGCGATGCGGAGCGCGTGGTTCTGGACTCTCTGAAGTTGAAGGACGTTGGTCTTATTGGTTACGCTGAGTACGAGTTCCCTGGCCTCAAATACGGGGCGCACGAATGCTTTGTAGAGTTTAAGCAGAACTGCTTCATTTTGATCCCAGGAGGCGCCACGTTGCATTTTCAATAGATTAATTCTTTTGGTCTCTTTGGAGGCTACATTTTTTATATGTTTATTAAGATTGAGTCGCTGATCTAGGGTTATGCCGAAAAATTTGGCCTCTGTCCTTACTGGGAGGACTTTGTCCTGTAGACTAAGGTCAAAAGTCGAGGGTTCTGGTCCTTCGAGTGAAGGTTATTTGTTGGAACTTGATGTTTAGCTTTATTCTTCACTCAGCACACCAGCGCTCGATGTCGTCGAGCGCGCTTTGCAGGGATTTTTGATGTAGGAGAGTTCGCCCACAGGAGTCTCATAACCCTTTCGTCGGCAAACTCGGAGATTTGAACACGGTTATTCTCAGTTTTTATGCCGTTGACATAAATAATGAAGATAAGGGGGCTGATGACAGATCCTTGGGGGTGCCTCACTGGACATTTCGTTATTGACACGGACTTTGATTTTACGGCCATTTAAAAATGTGGAAAGTGGTAATATCCGCGGTACATTCAACTTGGAGAATTTATAGCGGACTCCGTTGTGCCAAACAGAGTCAGAAGCTCTTTCGACATCAAGCAGGATTACAGAGCCTACTTGTTGGTTTTGAATGGCCGTTTTCATAAGTTCAACAAGGCGATAGATGCGCTCCCTTCCGTTGGGTTGCTATAGGCTCGTTGCCATTTGTTGAAGTTCGTTATTTCTAGATGTTCCCTCAGCCAATTGGCAAGGACTCTTTCAAAGAACATACCAATGCAGCTGAGAAAGCTGATTGTGAGGGTGTGTGTGTGGGGGGGGGGGGGGGGGGTAGTTAACCGGATCAGAGAGGTATTTTTCGGATTTGGGTATTATGACACCTATGGTGGATTTTAAACATGGTGCATGCGTTATAGAGGGTTGTTAGTTTGGTAATAAACGAGTTAGGACTTTGTTTTAAGATTTTATAGTTAATTTCGTCTTCCCCGGGTAAAGAAGTGTTCCAGGACTATTTAAGGTGTTGGTGATTTCGTCGTTTGTGATGGAGGCGACGAGATCGTCGTCGTCCCCTTCTTCGGGGTCGGTGCTGAAATTAGGATCGCTGTAAATCTGGGGGGTTGTCATTGACGAAGCTATCTGTCGCCTTTTTGACCCGGCCGTAATTCGCATACCCCGAGTGTTAAGTTTACCGACAACTTTAGAGCTAACTTACCTGTAAATATTTTCCAATGACGAAAATTGTCAGCCATGAGCTTTAGGCCCACTAATTGGAAGGATCCCGATAAACTTATTCCAATGCGGGGTCATATAGGATATGTTTTGGGAGACAGAAAAATTAAAAATAATAATATATTAATATAATATAATGGCGATTTTTTAAAAAAGGCTGACCGATTTTTGACCTTACGTTAAAGGAAGGGTTAACCTTCAAACTCTTGTGGTATCTTCCATCCCAGTTCAATGACAGAAATTGGAAGAGCCCATCATCATTATGTAGGGGAGACCAATTAATATTAAATGGTCTACCCCACATATGCTCTTGGTATTCATTTTACTTAATGCAATTCTTCGTCTCATGTTCCTGGACCGGAAAAGATGCTTCTCGTGCTCAAAGGGTTAAAGTTTACATACTTTGATCGCAGTACCAACAGCAATGAATGTTTTACCCAACACACCTGCGAGACGAAATTTGCAAAGAATATTTAAAAAAAAATTTTTTTTTGCTTCTAGCCTGTAAACAAAGCATAGACCTAGCTTGTGGTCGGCTCACTGGAAGGAGCTCGTTCCAGAGAGATGCCATAAATTATGTCTTGGGGAAGAACTTGAGAATAAAACAAAATTTGAATTAGAGAATTTTTTTTATGGGTAACGTTTGACGAATATGGTCCGGTTAAGAAAGGCTTAAAAAGGCACGCAACCAGTGAACCCATGTGCCAACGAAAGACGAGTAGCGTTCCGATTTCGCCTTGCTTCCGACTTTCATTAAAACATATTTCACAAAGAAATAACCCTGAACAATCGGGCATTGAGTGCAGATCGCAATGGTTAAAGTCGCACTGTGCTATCACGACCTCACTTGTGGAAGCGAGGCGATGTTATGGTTTTTAAAGTCGTCACCGGAAGAAGCGGGGCTGATCGGGACCCAGAACCTCTCTATCACGCGTTTAACGCATCGATCAGTCAGGAAAAAGCTATCAGCACTACTGTTTAGTCATAACTAACCGGATCATGCGCCAACTCCTCTGCCTTATGGTAGTAACACTCATCAACCCCGACGAATTCTCCACATTATCGGCGCGGGATAAAGAGGACACTATGCAATCAATCGGATGTCCTGGTTATTATCACGTTAAACGAAAACATCCGACGAATGAAAAACACAAAAATTGCAGTCAAAAAGATATCAGTTGGAAAATATAGGAACTGAACCACACTGTACTACCCACATATAGCGCTAATATACTTATGGTAAATATGAACGCGAACTAATGAGCACTTCTCGAGTTTAACGCGGATACACATAAAACCATAGACACAAATTTGCTTTATATAGATGAGATTTCTTTATTCTTACTTCAGTGTAGGGTATAGTGGAGTTACATTTTTAATACTTTTTTTTAGTAAAGGACAAAACCTCGAGAGGCGTACTGACCGTACTGTCCACCGGGAAAATTCCTGATCCCCCCCCCCCCACACACACACACACTATTGGGGTCCCTCTGGGGCCACAAAATTGATGCAGCCATCACGTGTTGGTGAAAATGACCAACAGGCGGAATGGATCTGATTGCATAGAAGTAGTAGGATAATGGCCGATCTACTATCACTTGTACATGTACGTGTACAACATACGTTCACGATGCGTTCACCAACGTGGAATTCAGTGTTTAATCACACGCTTGTTCACAAAACTGTACATGATCTTGAATCCCCCCCCCCCCCCCCCCCCCCCCCATGTACAGTTGTGACTCCTAGATCGCACTTTTAACGCTCAAATACTCGTGGTGAACGCGCGTTTTTTGAAAAAGGGTGAAATTGTACATCTTCACTTGTATCTTGTACGTAATTTTTTGTCAACGTTCCCATCGCAGATCAGACCATCGATCCATCGTTGGCGAACGCGAGCAAAAGCAAAAAATTCTGGGTCATCATCAAAAAACAGTTTTGGGGTCTCTAGATCAGCGATCCAGAACCCGCAATTGTGTTGAGACAGATGATTCAGAACCCGCAATTGTTTTGAGGCGGTGGGTTTTTTTCTCCCATTTATGACATTATTAGGGGAATTCCTCCACTATAAGAAATTCTCAAAAACTCAGCTGATCGAGCGACCGGATCGCTCGATTCTCGTAAACTCGATCATACAGAGTTATCTCCCCTCGTCGTGAGGTGTGGGGGGGGGGGGGGGGGGAATACCCGTCATAAAAAGGTGAATCGCGTTTAATAACGTGGATATAATGGCTAGAGCAATGTATATACCAAAAACCAAAAGCTCGAAGAGCTTGAAATAAGTAATCACCCAATCACTTCACGTTCCTAACGCTAATTAACCAATCAGATTGCTTGATTCTCATAAACTTAATCATACAAAGTTATCTCCCCTCGTCGTGGGGGTGGGGGTCACGCCCATCATAAAAATCGAAGTTTCGAGAAGGTGGTCACGTGACCTATCAAATTGAAGGTCTCGACGAGTGGATTAAGAAGATCGTAATTTTAACCCTCGTCGTGGGGTGGGGTCACGACCAGAGCCGAAAAACGACTTCCTTTTTACATATCCAGACATGTAAGGTATTGATATGAAGTGCTCGATGAATACATTACAAAAATAATGTTTTTTCATTTTATGTGGGGGTGGGGGTCACGCCCATCATAAAAATCAAAGTTTCGAGAAGGTGGTCACGTGACCTATCAAATTGAAGGTCTCGACGAGTGGATTAAGAAGATCGTAATTTTAATCCTCGTCGTGGGGTGGGGTCACGACCAGAGCCGAAAAACGACTTCCTTTTTACAAAGCCAGGCATGTGAGGTATTGATATGAAGGGCTCGATGAATACATTACGAAAATTACGTTTTTCATTTTTTATGTGGGGGTGGGGTCACGACCAGAGACGAAAAAACGTCTTCCTTTTTTACAAATCCAAGCATGTGAGGTACTGATATGAAGGGCTTGATGAATACATTACAAAAATGACATTTTCCACCATCGCCGTGGGGATGGGGTTAACACCGATCAGAAAATCAAAAATTTCGAGAAGATAGTCGTGTGACCTATCAAATTAAAGCTATCGACAAGGATATTATGAAAATCATAATCTTTCTCTTCTTATAACGGTGGAGTTGGGACCATCTTGAAATCGAAAGTATTAAGAAAAGGTAGTTATGGAACATATTAAATTAAAAAAAACAAGTTGAATCTGATGCATCATTCATTTTTTTGATATCTGTGTTTAAAAACGTGAAGAATGTTTTCAAAAAAAAAATATATATATGATTGTTATGCGAATTAGAGATGCACTCGCTTATTAACAAGTCACGCCTTAAGATGTTTCCTTCAATAATAACTCTGTTTACTGAACCATATATTTGTCAATACAAAAATTTTCGTGCTTCATGATTACTTTGATGTCGCCGCAGAATAATTGGTACGATGCCATGTTTGTCTGCGATCTTGGGGACTGGGTCTGTTTAAATACAAATTTCTCCCATCTGATTGTGATGTCACCCAATTGTTGACTTGTCCCGGTAAGATACCGGTTTCGACGGGACAGGCTCCGTCCCGTACCGGTTATGATGGTACCGGCGGTACTTTGACATGTCTGTATCGATGACGTTTGATTGCGTGAAAGTTGTTACGCTGTGACTGTAATTACAGCGTATCAGCTTTCACTTCACCAAACGTCATGGTTTTTACCTAGCACGAAGACAAGTAACACGGCACCAACTTTTCAATCTCAGCCCTTGTCTTCTATCAATAACAATTAAAATATGTTGTAAATATCCAATTTGTATGGCCGCGAAAAACGCTCACATCATTAACACATTCATTTTTCACAGACATCAAAGTATATCCTTTGAAGAGCGATCGGTGATTTTTAGGCAGGGACGCCAGACGCACGGGAATGGAGGCGGAAGCTGCCCTCATTGCCATCGGACCACGGCAGCGGGATGTGGCTGATAATGCGTTTCCCAGGTTTGTCACTCAATTTTGTTCAATGATTTATTCACCCAGTAAACCTAAATTACACTGGGAGCTTTCAAAATCCAATGGGTGAGTTTAGAAGGAGGTGCTCCCTCCCGATGGGAGGGAGGCACCTCTTCTCAAATTGTCCTATCTCGGGCCTTCGGCCTCCGAGACATGTATACTTCGACATGTTATGGTGGGGCTGCTGGAGCGAGTAAATGCCCCCACCTCCCCCCACCCTCTGTCTTGAAGTCTCCGACGCCCCTGTTTTGAGGTGTCGGAAAAATAAAAAAAGATCGAGAATTTTTGTTGCTATTGAGCATTTTTTATTTATAGCAATGCCCCGCCCCTAAGATGTCGGCGGGTGGAGACATTTTACGGTGTGCGACCAATGAACGTTCCAACAATCCAGTTGTTGAAAGATTTGTGGTTGAGACTTGCTTGTGATAGAGATATCAGTTTAGTTATATAACGAAGCCAGTACAGTACAAGACAACTGACAAGCTTTCTGATGAGACTATTTTTTCCTAATTAAGTTCTGACTGATTACATTAACAAAGAACATGAAGAAATGTCAGAGGTATCCATTACATTAAGAATCAGCGTATTTTAACCGCGGGTAAATATATGTAAAGAAAAATACGCAATCAATATGCACCTCACTCACTTTGTAGTCTAGACACGAACTTAGAAAAGAAATGCTTTCGTTAAAGTGAATAATGCTTTGGTGGGTTGGATCATCGAGGGATCCTCCCGACGGCTCCCCATAATTTGATTTGCGGCTCTGTGTTGGCGACAAACAGAATTCACCATCCTCAGGGCCAAGGCTAACAAGAATAGATTTCTCTTCATTATGTCTTGAGAGATCGGATATTCACCGTTTTTGTCACGAAAACATATTTTATTTTCAAGAACAGGATGGCAGTCTGCGTAGATATGGCGTAATCACTATTATAAAGGATGTGCATAAACGGGACGGTGGTCTGATTAGGGATGGGGTAATCACTATTATAAATGGTGTACAGGGAGGGGATGGTAGTCTGATTATGGATGGGGTAATCACTATTATAAATGATGTGCAGGAATGGGATGGTGGTCTGATTAGGAATGGGGTAATCACTATTATAAATGGTGTGCATAAACGGGATTGTGGTCTGATTAGGGATGGAATAATCACTATTATAAATGGTGTGCAGGAACGGGATGGTGGTCTGATTAGGGATGGGGTAATCACTATTATAAATGGTGTGCAGGAACGGAATGGTGGTCTGATTGTGGCTGGAGTAATCACTACTATAAATGATGCACATGAACGGGATGGTGGCCTGACTGGGGATTGAGTAATCACTATTATAAATGGTGTGCAGGAACGGGATGCTGGTCTGATTAGGGATTGGGTAAATCACTATTATAACTGGTGTACGGGAACGGGGGTGGTGGTCTGATTAGGGATGGGCTAATCACTATTATAAATGAGGTGCAGTAATGGAATGGTGGTCTGATTAGGGATGGGATAATCACTATTATAAATGGTGCGAATGAATGGAATGGAATGGTGGTCTGATTAGGGATGGGGTAATCACTATTATAAATGGTGTACAGGAACAGGATGGTGGTCTGATTAGGGATAGGGTAATCACTATTATAAATGGTGTACAGGAACGGGATGGTGGTCTGATTAGGGATGGGGTAATCACAATTATAAATGGTGTACAGGAATGGAATGATGGTCTGATTAGGGATGGGGTAATCACTAATATAAATGGTGTACAGGAACGGGATGGTAGTCTGATTAGGGGTGGGGTAATCACTATTATAAATGGTGTACAGGAACGGGATGGTGGTCTGATTAGGGATGGGGTAATCACAATTATAAATGGTGTACAGGAATGGAATGATGGTCTGATTAGGGGTGGGGTAATCACTAATATAAATGGTGTACAGGAACGGGATGGTAGTCTGATTAGGGGTGGGGTAATCACTATTATAAATGGTGTACAGGAACGGGATGGTGGTCTGATTAGGGATGGGGTAATCACAATTATAAATGGTGTACAGGAATGGAATGATGGTCTGATTAGGGATGGGGTAATCACTAATATAAATGGTGTACAGGAACGGGATGGTGGTCTGATTAGGGGTGGGGTAATCACAATTATAAATGGTGTACAGGAACGGCTTTGGTGGTTTGATTAGGGGTGGAGTAATCACTATTATAAATGATGACAGCATGGGTTCACATTTTAATTCTTATTTCAACTCAGTCGGTGCTGTGATCTTCACAATTTTGATACGAGTTGTATTTCTGCATTTGCTATCTTAATGCTGATATGTAAAGCATCCCTGAGCCCTCCTCGAATTGCAGAAGATACTCATCCTAAACTATAAGTGAACCCAGATTAATGTATTTGACGACTTTAAATCGACATTGCCAGAATAGTCGTCACCGAGAAAGAATAGTTTGACATAGTCAACGAAATGCCTTGCAATCATTATTATATTATATCGAATAAAAAAACAAGGAAGAATCTTGCTACTCATTAGGATATCAATCCTAAGTATGCCGCCATTTGCAAAGGAGCTTGCCCAAGACATACCAGGAACGACACGCGCGTTTGAACTGTTATGAATGGGTTAATTGATATGGCACGAGTGCCAGCACGGAAGGATAAACCGAGAGGCAGCAGGCCTCTCGTTTTATCCTTCCGCGCTGGCACTCGTGCCATATCGATTAACCCATTCACACGCGCCTGTCGTTCTGTGTTTAATACACGCCTTCACGTCTATAAAAAAATCAATTATTAGAATGACACTCGGCTGTTCATTTGACAACTACCAACAAAAAGAACGCCTGGCCTCAACGTCGGCATTTACCATCAGTTCATCTGCACCAAAATTCTAAATATTTTGTCTGAGGAAGGCTGTTGCTGCTAGACTCGCACGCGGACCTACTAAATACCGCGCAATACGTAGCAGCACCGAGCAATAACGAACAGCAATGAAATAAAGTATAAAATAAAAATAATACAAGACATATTATGTAATATAGAGGGTCGAATATCGTATCAAATAAAATTGTTTGAAGGTTTTATGTCTGTTTTTCTTTTCCTCAAAAATGCCAACATTATGTACATTCAAGCCTGAAATCAGTGGCGTAGCCAGGGGGGGGGGGGGGGGGGGGGCTAGGAAGATCATGCCACTAAAAAGTACAGTGCCTCCCCTCAAAATGGGAAAATCAAAGCACCAGAGGGTGCCATATTCACTCTCAGTGTATAGAATTTTCAAAACGTTCACGGGGGAGCCCCCCCCCCCCCCCCCCCACCGATGAGAGGGAGAGACTGTAGGCCTGAGGGGAGGGTGGGTATGGCCCTCCCATTTGTGAAGGTTCGGGGAGCCCCCAAACCCCCACCAATGTGAGGGGGGGGGAGGTTTGTTGATTCAAACGTCTTTTCCGAGTTTCGGGGTGCAAATTAAGTTGATTGTTTGATAAAATATTTTTCTGCTGTCATTTTCAGCAAAAAAATATTCTGTCCCCCCACTTCATTTGGTCTGGCCACGCCCCTGAGCACCCCGGTGTACTGTCCTGTCGGATGTGAGGAGAAAGACACATTCCACGTAGACTGAAGATCTCTTCTCAGCATTCGAGAAGAGCGAGACGACAGCTGAGGAAGGATGTCATCCTGCACACCCATGCGACCATGCCACTGGGACAAAAAGATGCGTGAATATATATTAATTGTATATTTTGCTTGCCAACCCCCTGTAAAATAATTAATGTCAAAACTAATTAATATTGCGCATATGATCCACCACAGTTAGTGTGACATTCTGATAACCTTGACTTTAGCTTCATGAATATCAATGGCATGAAATCCCCAAAAAATAATTCGGCCTCACTGCAGCTGGCGCTGAGGAATACTGTCTTCTGTGCATATCAAAGTGACGTTTTTGATTGGCTAAATCAACAGAGAAGAAATTCCACGAATCACTAAGATTATAAACAAATCGTCCCTTGAGTTCCAATGTGTTGGCACACAGAACACATTAGAACTCAGGGGACGAAATGGATAAGCGGCTAGTTTTATCTCGAACAAACCAAGCTTCAGAATGAGTGCAATGAAAGAGAACGTGAATTTTTTTTATCGATCGATCGATCAGTCTGCGGTCAAGGGGGAGTAACTCGACAAGCAATGTCACGTCGAACGAAACCCGCAAATATCAGTTTTTCAAACAATTGCCGCTCACCAGAAATCTTTAAAAATGTTTCGATTTGCGGAGCGTACACTAAGACAAAATATTTTAATAAAAAGGACACGTGTTACTCCCTCAGCTACAATTACATACATCTAACATGAGTTCATATCGATTGTTCAAGGAAAACTTGTCAGATAGAAAGAAAGATAAAAAATAAATTTAATAACAATAAAACATCCGTATGGACAGATTGCATAACAACGATGACATATACATATAGAAAAGAACATACATACATATGAATTATAATTCAAAAACGTGGCAGGTAAATCTCAATGTGCAAGCGACAATAAAGTACTTTGCAGCAATTGCCGGGCGCCAAAGAACAGTTAGTGTCGGATTACGCTGCTAACTTTCGACACAATTTCTGAACAATTATTTGATATAATTTGATTCATTTGTTCATCTATATTTAATTCATCAAAGATCGTATGATATCTCTGCATGGTGTCAAATAATATAGTTCTTAATTTGACTTTATTCAGGACACTCCATTATGAAATGTTTCTCATCTTCAATTTTTCGCATTGAACAAACAAAGCATAACCTATTTTTAAGTTCAGTGGGAGGCTGATGATGCCGACCCTTTTCGATATCAAGGCAATGATTATTTATTCGGAGACGGGTGAATATGGACCTATCATCACTATCATACACAAGGCATGGTTCAAGCTCAAACTTTCTCTAAAAGAGACATGTCCTTAGTTTACTGTTATCCGCGTGTATTTAAACATTAAAATCATTTGAATGTTTGGCATAAAGTTGATTTCTGTATGCTGATACATTTATACTACTGGTTTCTAAACTATCACCACTAATATGCGTATTAATTCCAAAAGATTCCAAAGTTTGAAAATTGATTTGTTTGAAGTTAGATTCATGTGTTCGGCAGCGAAAGTGTGTTTCTTGAGATTGACTAATTTGTTAACGTAAGATACCATACGACAAAGAGTATGAATGTGTTATGGGTAACTACCCAGTTCGGCCCTAACAGCATTATTGCATGCATGTTTTCCAACTCCTAATGATTGTTTACAAAATTCAATGTGTAGTTGTTCACAGCTACGACGATTAGTATTCTTCTTCTCAGTTATTTCCATACCCATAACTCACATCCATATAAAACAATGGGCTTTATTAGGTTGAGAAATATTTTGAGAGAAGTTCTAACAGGAACCGCGACAGTTCTATGAAAAGCGCCAAGTATGGAAAACATTGTTCTCCGACCTTTCGCACTCTGTTCAGAAATTACTTGAGTGAACGTTCCTGAATTTTTTAACATTATTCCAAGATAATTATATGCATCAATATTTTCTAAGGGGTTGTTATTTATGGAAAATGTATCGTCTCGCTTTGTTGCTCGCACCCCAAATACCATGCATTTTGTCTTATTCATATTAACAGATAATGCATTAATATGGGTGTAATTTTGTAACTTCTCCAAACATTGTTTAAACCGTCAGGACTATCCGAGACTAATACACGATCATCAGCAAACATGATGTGATTAAAGGACACGTCACCCATGTAACTGTATCACAAGTTGCATCGAATGGACGTTCTGTATCATCTATGAATATTTTAAATATGTTGGGTAATAAAATACACCCCTGGCGAACACCTATTGCCGATAATGTAGGCGGCCAGTGCTTGTTTTTTGTGACATAGTTACTTTAATCCTATAGGGATTTAATAATCTCGAACAGTTTACCTTTCATTCCAATAGCTTCCATTTTTCTAAACAATATTGCTCCATCAAAAGAATCGAACGCTTTATAGAAATCGACAAAAATAGCGTATAATGGTTTATATAACCATTTAAATTTCAGAATAACTGTGTCAAGTACAAAAGCACTGTCAATTGTGTTTTTCCAGCTATTGAATCCAAATAGACTATACCATTACTATCTAAAAATGCAACTACCTTTTGGTTACTAATTTTATTGAAGAGTTTGCATACCGTGGAACTCAATGCAATAGCCCAATAATTATTCGGATCATCTCTTGATCCTTTTTAACACTTTACCCAACGTAACGGCCAAAACCGGCCTGCGCTATTCACAAAAATCGCCAATTAATTTTCATTATTTTTTTATTTTTTGTCTCAAAAACATAGGTTATGAGCCCTCTTTGGAACGAGCTCGTGGAGCTCGTTCCAATGAGGGGGTCATAACCTATGTTTTTGAGACAAAAAATGAAAACAATTAGTTATTCAAGAATTTTTTTTGCAAGTGTCGTCTGCTTTTCATATTAGGTAAAGGCTTAACTGGAAAGATGGAACTTTGTATAAAGTTTATATCATTGAACATTTCCACTACGGATTCAGTAATGAAAGTGTCAATAACACTGTAGCTCAACTTGTCAAGATATGTACATGTATAGTATGTGACACAGCAATGACAAACATCTAGATAATGACCTGATAACAAAGGTACATATAAAATATTGAAACGGTCTGTACATAAATACTGACCGTAGCCTGTAACAAATGTATAGGTAAAGTATTGTAAAGGTGGGTGACAGTCAGATGCTAAACTAGAAAAGAAATCTTTGAGTCCCAGAGTGGGTCTGACTGAACCCCAAAATATTTGGTCTCATAGCACAGTGATAACAAAGGCACCCCAAAACACACTCATTCCTGTCCCAAGGTGAAAACAAAGGTACCCAAGAAGTTTCGTGAAGATCAGTTCATAAATACGAGCTGTATAGAAGTTGTGACAAAAAACTGATTGGACCTAATTTCGGTACAAAATGGCCACTGGCAGCCATCTTGAACTTTGGACCGCACTCAGAAACACTCGTTCTTGTCCCAAGGTGATAACAAAGGTACCCAAGAAGTTTCGTGAAGATCGGTTGAAAAATACAGTCTCTAACCCGAGCCGTATTGACGTGTGCACTTACAGTTTATAAGTAGCACTAAATAAATCAAAATTCATCTAATTTGCATAATTTCTGCACGAGAAAAAAACTCGTACTATATGTGATGTATTCCATTTTACTAAACATTCATACAAAAAATTATTCAAATCAGAACTTTCATACAGAAGTTCTGTACAAAAGACCGATTGCACTAATTTTGGTACAAGATGGCTGCTGGTGGCCATCTTGAATTTCGGACCACACCCCAAAACACCCGTTCTCACCCCACGGTGATAACAAAGGTACCCAAGACGTTTCGTAAAGATTGGTTCATAAATACGGCTTCTACCCTGAGCCGTATAGAAGTTGTGTACAAAAAACTGATTAGACCTAATTTCGGTACAAAATGGCCACTGGCAGCCATCTTGAATTTCGGACCGCACTCAGAAACACTCGTTCTTGTCCCAAGGTCATAGCAGAGGTACCCAAGACGTTTCGTGAAGATCGGTTGATAAATACAGCTTCTAGTCCGAGCCGTATTGACATGTGCACTTACTGTGTGTAAGTAGCACTGAAAAAATCAAAGTTCATCTAATTTGCATAATTTCTGCACGAGAAAAAAACCCGTATTATATGTAATGTATCCCATGGTACTAAACATTCACACAAAAATTATTCAAATCAGAGCTTTCATGTGGAAGTTCTGCGCAAAAATCTGATTGCCTCTAATTTTGAACAAAATGGCTGCCAGCGGCCATCTTGAATTTCGGACCGCACCCCAAAACACTCATTCTCGTACCACGGTGATACCAAACGTACCCAAGAAGTTTCGTAAAGATCGGTTCATAAATGCGGCCTCCAGCCCGAGCCGTATTGGCATTTGCACTGACAGTGCTGAAAGTAACACTAAATACATCAAAGTTAGTCTAATTTGCATAATTTATGTACGAGGAAAAACCTAGTATTATATGTGATGTATCCCATAGTACTAAACATTCAAACAAAAAATTATTCAAATCAGCGCTTTCATATGGAAGTTCTGTGCAAAAAACATATTTCTGCATCGTCGGTACAAAATGGTGGCTGGCTGCCATCTTGAATTTCGGACCGAACCCCAAAACACTCGTTCTCGTCCCACGGTCATAACAAAGGTACCCAATAAGTTTAGTAAAGATCGGTTCATAAACACAGCCTCTAGCCCGAGCTGTATTGAATTGTTGGCGGACAGACGGATAGACGGACAGACGGCCAGACGAACGACGGACGACTGGCCATGGCATAAGCTCAAATTTGGCTTCGCCAAAGTTGAGCTAAAAATCGTAAATCATACCAAACTGAAAAAAACGTGTGATATCATTAAAAATGGGTGTCTTCTGGGGGCCAATGGAAGTTTTAAAACGGCATTTGCTGACCTGAAAATTCAAGGGATGTGCTGCGTGAATCACCTTAGGCATCCCTTGTCGGGGTATTGGATCAAATGATGAAGCCATCTATCTATTGTTTCGCCAGTTTAAAGCGAAATATACGGTATAATGAAATCGTCTAGTAAATTAACTGTGGACCCAGCCAAACACGCAGTTCATGGCAAACGTACCAAACCAGTTTCTAGACCTGAAACGGTTAACCGATTAATCAATTAACCAATGATCAACGTCTCTTCATCGATCAAAAAAAGTGATAGATCGATTAACCGTTACTTTTGAACTATTGTATTATGCAGGTTAACAAATGAACAAACTTGCTCCAAAACAGGCCCACGTTGTCACATTGACTCACATCAGTTATATGAGACAGAGTAAAGCATGCAAGTTACGTGCTGACATACTGGTTCACGTGCATGTATCGGTAGCTGGAAATGGTAATTTTTAACCCTTTATCCAATGCGGTTGAAAGACGACACTTGCAAAATAAATTCTTAAATTACTAAAAAAAATTCAATTTTTGTCTCAAAAACATAGCTTATGACCCCTCATTGGGACGAGCTCAACGAGCTCATCCCAATGAGAGGCCATAAACTATGTTTTTGAGACAAAAATTGAAAACATAATAAAATTTGAAAGGAGACTTTTGTATATAGCGCTGGCCGATTTTTTCCCGTTATGTTGGGTAAAGAGTTTATATACTGTAAATCATCAACGGTACAGCAATTATTCAGCTATCTATTAGGTTAAGTGATTAATCGGTTAACCAAGGTTAATCCATGTGATTAATCGATTAAGAAAACCCTTCAATCGTTTCAGCTCAACCAGTTTCATGCATTTCACAATAAAGTTGCGCATTCGGAGAAGATCCTCTAGCAGGAGATGATCGACCGGGGGAGGGAGTTAAACCTGTTTTGTCACGACTGTAATAGCCCGTGTCTCCACTGGCCAGACATTCCTACTACATCATCAAGGCATGCCTTGACTGGGCCAAGAAAAGTTACCGGGAAATGCACCAAGGGGGACCCCCGAACCCGGAAAAAATGTTGCCGTTTTGTTTTGAACTGAAAGAACGCTGACCACCCCACCACCCCCCCACCCCACCCCCCCTGCCAATGACATCTTGATATCATTATCGCCGCTCGTTCGGAAAAATGGTTGCACTGTGGAGGGAGGGGGGGGGAGGGAGGCTTGGACCCATCGAACACACCTCAGTTCGACCCAGTGAGAGAAAAGTTTGATTTTTCAAACTGACAGAACGCTGTTTCCTTGCATCTGAGCGATCAAGTGCAGACTAGACTGCTGGTATATCGAAATATATCTATGTGGACTGCCTCTGCTCAACAGCCCAAACCGCATACTTCAGACTTCCATTTGTATGGCTAACTATGTACGTGGAGAGTGGATTGTAACTAAATCACCCGCGGAGTGGAATTATCACCCAAGCTATAATTTCAAATTTTGTACATATCGACAAAAAAAAACACAAGCAATGTTTCAGCCAATGGATCTCCGGGTTAAACCCGGAGGTCCATTGGCTGAAACTTCGCTTGTGCTGGTTTTGCTTTGCAACAAATTTGCAATTATTGGTTGGGTGGACTCTCCACTCTGGGGGTGTTTTAGTGACAATACACTCTCCACGTACTGTGTGTGACGTAAGCTGACGCATCAAATCTTGTCCCGTGAGAAAGTGCATGATTATAAGCAAAAGCAAATCGATTACTAAGGCTCCAATCCAGATGAAAATGCCCCGACTGGAAAAAAATATGTAGGGGAGGTGTCATACTCCTCAAACCTCCATATAATGACACTCCTGTCATTTAGTTCTCTTAGTGTGGTCCTGCTATAAGAAAACCCTTAAAGTTTTTCCACGATGAAGTATCGAAATGAACATAAAGTTCTGTACCGGAAGTCCTGCATGCACCCACGTTTAGGACTCACAGGATGCTCGAGAAAATCTGCTGACCATCCCACAATGTAATGTTAGCAGTACCCGAGACATCGATGCAGTACTCGAAACACTAAGGTGGTATTGTTCTGAAACTTCGAGTGTTCTCACTCAAATCTTTTTTTTCATGATAGTACATATTAAATGGAACTCAACCACAGCTTTGGGTTTCGTCTAGTCACAAAACTGTAAATATGTGACATTTTTTTCTTCTTACTAGATATTTAATCACAGTTTAGAACACGAAAACTCACATTTTCCCCGCCATGACTAATTTACCCCTTAATTTCATAAGATAATTGGATGCGCAGAGTAATTGGGAAGTGCGTCAGTCAATATTTTTAATATGCAGCTCCGAGGCTTCCCGTCGGAGATATTAATTAATCTACACCAAAATAATGAATACGGACTCTTCCAATTGACGATATTGAACTGACGTGCATGCGCATAGCCAGGGGAGGTGCGGCGAGTACGAACGCACCTCCACAGAAAATTGGTGTTCCACCCGAGCCACGATCTTCCATTTGTGATTTGAAAATTTGGATAAATGGGGCGACATCTCTTAACCCCATACATAGTACTCTCTGTGGCTTAGCCAACAGAGAGTACGACGTATCAGGGTAAGTTGTTTAACCCTTTACCCAACGTAACGACCAAAACCGACTAGCGCTATTCTCAAAAATCGCCAATTAATTTTCATTATTTTTTCCTTTTTTTTGTCTCAAAAGCATAGGTTATGACCCCTCGTTGGAATGAGCTCGTCGAGCTCGTTCCAATGAGGGGTCATAACCTATGTTTTTGAGACAAAAACGAAAAAAATTAGTTATTCAGGAATTATTTTTGCAAGTGTCGTCTGCTTTTTATGTTAGGTAAAGGGTTAAAACATAAAAGTTCTTGCATGTAATTTCTGTGACACGCCTGCAGGCACTACTGTGATACTTAAGTCTCGGATGTAACAATGTATCAAAGTGCTTAGGCGTTTCAGAGAAATTAGTTTCAAAGTTCTGATGTTGCAGGTCCAGCATTTTACACCAAGCTTATCGACGTTTATTTTCTGCCAGAAAATCACATAATAACAGAATTACATATGTCGGTTTATTTGGCTTTCATTCGTTTTTCTTCCCCCAAAACAAATCGTATTCCCACTCCCACCGGGTGAAAATGGTATTCCACTCCCAGTAACGTATTCCACTCTCGGCGATGAGAGACTATTTTTTTACTGTTTACAAATCGGTTGAGTTGAATCAATTAAAGGGTTGTTTTGGGAAAACAAATAAGGAGAAATGAAAATAAATACGAAAGTTCACTACTCGGATTCTAACGCCTCGTGCAGTAACCCTCCACCCCATCCCTACTCAAGGATAAAAATCGTACTCGAATCCGAGCAGTGAACCATTGTCTATATAATATATATCTGGGGGCGCGGTGGCGTTGCGGTAACCGGTTCTCGTCTGCTCACCGAAGTTAAGCAACGTCAGACCCGGTTAGTCCTTGGATGGGTGACCGTCTGAGCGATCGATTCGGACTTCCGCGTTGTGTCCTTGAGCAAGGCACTTAACCCAGATTGTCCACATGGGGGCACGATGACACCGTGTACTAAGACGTACTGCACGTCGATGGTGCGCATGTCTTCAACCAATCTAACCCTGCCTGTGCTGCAGTGCGGAGTTACGATGTTTGGGAGCTGGCAGCTGCTCGTCATTGCTCGGTGGTTCTCTCCGGCTTCCCCCCCCCCCCCTCGTAAAACTGTCACCGACACGATATGACATTGGCTGTTAAAGTGTCGTTAAACCTTAATAAATAAATAAATATAATATAATATATATATGAAAAATAAAATATGCCTACAAACTTTATCGATCTATTTTGCACGTAAGTTTTTACAAACAATAGGGCAAAAGTGTTTATATTTCAGATCCTACATTTCACATAATATTTTCTCAGATGTTACCACAAAGATGCATCCGATGCTCATTTTTCAGCCAGTGATCGCAGATCGTCACTTAGCGCCCCTCCAACAAAATTCCTGGCTACGCGCCTGGTATACAAGATAACATCAGAGTTCAGAGCAGTGATGCATTCCAATTTGAATCAACGAGTGAGGGAACGGCCACGTCGCGCATTGATCAAAGCTGCACGTTGATCACCCGTCCCGACACGGGGCACGACGCTGGGGTAGAGCCCGAGAGAAGGTGTCCCTGTCTCGTAGTTGGAGTTCAGGTGCCTACCGAGTGTGTACTTCCGAGAACATTTTGAAATTAGTACTCAAAAACTATTCAAAAGAAGTGGGCAATGTTGTCTCGGCGACGTTGAGCGAGTGGCACCCAACTAAAATGAGTTTAGTGCGGGTTTAGTGCGACTAGCAAAACTATAGGGAATGCTCACTGTGTTTAACATTCGTGAAGATCAGGCCATTCTAGGTTTTGATATTGTAGGGGAACAGCCCCCCCCCCCCCCAACCCCCTCACTGGGACAAATATATGGGAACTGCGTTCCGCCAGGAAAGCACCACCTTTTCAAAGGGTTAACACTTTACCCAACGAATCGGAAGCACCCTCCCGCGTAATTTACAAAATGAGGTTATGAGCCGTTGGAAAACATTTATTTTCCAAAATGTTTTTACAAAGCCATATCATATGACCCCTCATTGGAACGAGCTCATTGAGCTCGTTCCAATAAGGGGCCACATGATATGGATTTGTTGAAATTTTTCGAAATATCTGAAGAAAATAATATTTAAAATAATTAATTTTGACATCGTCTGCGTTGGTTAAAGGGTTAACACGAGTTCATCATTTAGGCATTTAAAACAACCACCATTGTTTCGTGACGACAGAAGTGGAGCCGGAAGTGGGACCTGAAGGGAACTAAGTCTCTCCGTTTTTAAACTTTGGACGAAAGCCAAGTTTAGACTCCGAGCCTTTTTGGTTTACCGGTACAAAAGTATATATCATTGATAATAGAAACGTTTGAATTTCTAAGAGAGATTTTAATTTCCAAGAGAACTTGATCATGCTTGATTTCAGGATTGGTATGTAGTCAGCTGTCACACTTAATGTGTATTGGGAGAATTGAATGACGCAGTTTTTGAAGCGACGCGCGCCTAAAGGATGTCAGAGTGATTGATTCTATGAAGGCTTTTCGAGTGCCACATCACAAAAAAAGAAAAAAGAAAAAAGAAAAGAAATGCCCTTCTTGCTTGTTCTGACTATAACCTTTGGCTGTTATTTAACCTCCCACTTTCCGGAAGGTGGGGGAACAACCGAAAGGTTCTAGTTCGGACTCCCCCTCATATGTACACTTGACTCTCGGCTCCCACGGCTCCCACGACTACCAACTTCGCTGACAGTATCAAACACCCCCTCCCCCATTCCCACCAAACTCACCCTCCCCTCTTTATCTAACCCCCCACTTCCTGGCAGGTGGGGGAACAACCGAAAGGTTCTAGTCCGGAACCCCCCCCCCTCCTCATATGTACAACTGACTCTCGGCTCCCACGACTACCAACTTCGCTGAGTGTATCCCCCCCCCCCTTTCCACCAAACTCACCCTCCCCTCTCCGCAACTAAGTTTTTATTTCTTTCCTCCCAGCTAGCCATTATCTGCATCTTAAATGATAGAATTAGTGAGCTGACATGCAAAGTTGGCTTAATTAAGGGTTGTCCAGACCTTGAACATGGAAGTGATGATGAAACATTTCTTTCCACTTGGATTTTAAGCTTGTGTTTTCTGAACAACGTTATTGTTTAGCTTCATGGCGTGCGAACCAAAGATAAATCACATGAAAATAATGTTTGAATTATATAAAAATTTCGCAAAGACTCATTTGACAAAAAGACGCCGACTTTTGATAAATATGATTCATGTTACAAAAATATATTTTTTGATGTTTAAATCATTATGATATTATGTTGATATGTCACATCTGTAGAAAGGTGATGCCAACAACAAAATACCCTTGTATGCTTCCCCGTCGATGACGTCAAAGTTGCCTGCAGTATCGAATTTAATACTATTAGTTAATAAATAATCAATGTCGTAAAACTGTTAATGCCATAGATCTCTTCTTCACATAGAGATATTTTGGTTACCACAGGAACTAAAACTGGTTCTTCAGTTTGTCCTGGCAGAGGAACCAAATTTGTTCACATGGAACCAAGTATACACGTGTTTTGGTTATTCAATCCATCACATTAACTGGACCGTCAAGTAGGGATCTGCGAATCACACATTTTTTTTCGAATCGAATCTCGAATCGAATCGTGTCTCTGATATCGATATCGAATCGAATATCGAAAATCGAAAATCGAATCTTAATGGACAAGTTATTTCATATTGCACAAAACGGAAGTTACGATACACTGCCATGACCCTTACAAGACTGACTGATACCTTAAACTTGGGATCTGCGAATCACACATTTTTTTTCGAATCGAATCGTATCTCTGATATCGAAATCGAATCTTAATAGTCAAATTATTTCATATTGCACCAAACGAAAGTTACGGTACACTTTGATGACCCTTACAAGACTGACTGACACCTTAAACACCAATAAATATATATTCTCTGTTGAGCCGTCGCTGAAAAAGCTAGGCCCATTATCCACAGTTTTAGTTTTTGAAGGCTTGATTTGTTACTATTCACGTTCTTAAGAACGTGAATAGTGACAAGTTGAGCCTTCAAAAACTAAAACTATGGGTAATGTTCTGGGCAAAATTCACAACTTACCTAACAATTAACCTTTGCCAATTACTCAATTAAATATGATATTGAAATTGAGCCCACATGAATGAATTGCCTAATGACAATTTTATCCATTTTTTGTTGGAAATGTAACAAATTGAAGTTAGTACGAGAGATTCGAAAACATCGAATCTTGAGACTGATTCGGGATCGATCTCGAAGCAGATGTATCATATCGATATCGAATCGAATCGAATCTTGAATATTCGCTGGACCCTACTCTCAGGGACTCTGGACGTTGTATAAATTGTAAAATATGAAACCACGGCAAGTTGAAGTTTTAAAATGGCGACGAAGCAACGTCAGAAACATGTTTTCAGTTGTGATGATGATTTATTTTGCAATATACTAACATACATGCCACACAATATAATAAAGTGGTACTAAAATATACAAAAATATACAAACAGACATAATTGTTCCATCAAGCATACGTTAACCCTTCACCCAACACACGATATCAGAACTTATTATTTTAATTATTGTTGTTTTAATTTTTGTTATTAGTATTGGTATGACAGTACTAAATATTATATTTGAATTAGAGTTACCTGCCTTGAAAAGTTGCATTCGGAAATGATGCAGCCTTTAGAAAAAAAATAATAATTTAAAAACCTTTGGAGTATTGCGCGGAAAACTTGCATCATTGTTGAATATTAGTAGTAAGGGAAGGGAATTGGGCGAACTGATTTTACACTGAAATTCCCATAGACATTTGTTCGCCAGAGAAAATCCAGACCCCAGAACAAATTGGACGAACTGATTTAACACTGAAAATTCCCATAGACATTTTTACGCCAGAGTGCCATCGGCCGATGGCACTCTGGCGTAAAAATATCTATGGGAATTTTCAGTGTTAAATCAGTTCGCTCAGTTCCTTCCAGCTCTGGCGTAAAAAATGTCTATGGGAATTTTCAGTGTTAAATCATTTCGATCAGTTCCTTCCAGCTCCGGCGTAAAATGTCTATGGGAATTTTCAGTGTTAAATCAGTTCGCTCAGTTCCTTCCAGCTCTGGCGTAAAAATGTCTATGGGAATTTTCAGTGTTAAATCAGTTTGCTTAGTTCCTTCCAGCTCTGGCGTAAAAATGTCTATGGGAATTTTCAGTGTTAAATCATTTCGCTCAGTTCCTTCCAGCTCCGGCGTAAAATGTCTATGTGAATTTTCAGTGTCAAATCAGTTCGCCCAATTCCCTTCCCTTACTACTAATATTGCAGAGAAAAAGAGGGGTTATCTGGTGAATTTTAGAACCTAAAAAATACAATCAATTGGTGTATTTTTGTTGGAAAATCCCCGAAAATGTGCCCATGAGCGGTAGTTTCCAACCTGTGAATGTTTCTCTTATTTGTTATATGACCCCCTAGTTTTGAGGACAGAAAAAGTTGTCCGAAGGACCATACCTGACAAAGATATTTGATTGCCCAAATTAAAATGATGCGATCATATTCTTTTTCCACGAACGTTATAATGGTCGCCTATAGGAAAATGTTAAGTACTGTGATACCTATTAACTGGTGGAGTGCTGGAAGCCCATATTTTGGATTTATTCTGAAGTGCAGGTACAACAGTCCAAAGGCCCCCATACTCCGTGGGTGTGCTTCATATTATCTTTGAAATGAAACTATTTCAACTCTATGGATTTGCCTTGTTGCAATACATGGGAGAGTGCCTTTTGGCACTCTCCCATAAAATGCAACATGGCAAAGACCGGTGAATAAATTTTGATGACTCGAAATAATTTAGCACTCGACCAGTTAATCAATGGGAGGACGAAACAAGAGAATATATCCATATTAGAACATCGTTCTGTTAAGAGAAAGCATCTGCTTGGATCCAATTCCCAATAGTCAGGCGCCACAATAGCAATACATACTTCACTCACTTTTCATTTAACCCTTTACCTAACATGAAAAGCAGACGACACTTGCAAAAATAATTCTTGAATAACTATTATTTTCATTTTTTGTCTCAAAAACATAGGTTATGACCCCTCATTGGAACGAGCTCGACGAGCTCGTTCCAATGAGGGGTCATAACCTATGTTTTATAGACAAAAAATGAAAAAATAATGAAAATTAATTGACGATTTTTGAGAATAGCGCTGGCCGGTTTTGACGGTACGTTAGGTAAAGGGTTAACATGTTCCATATTTATGATTTTTCAACACAAAATGATCGGAGAATATTGGAAGTGGAATTTCTTTTTGTGATTAAGTTATAAATTATCTCTTCCCCAGTCACTAAATGCAATGTTTTCACTCTTTAATAATAATACTACTGGTCCCACCACCAGGTACTCGGTATCGATTCGCGTCTGCAGAACACGAACAAAATCCTTAGATTACCTTCCTTGTTTCAATTACCCTAAGCTTTGGAACGACCTGGAACCGAGTATAAGAAATGCTACTAATCGTACTGCTTTTAAGAAAATGTTAACTCAAAAACTTCTCTCAAATTATCAAACACAAATTGCATGCAACATGATATGGTTTTGTTGAAATTGTTTGAAAAATAATATTTTTTCAACTGCTGAATTTGCTTATTACGCGGGCGGATGCGGTCGATTCGTTGGGTAAAGGGTTAAACCGAAAAAATCATGGTTCAGTTCTGACCAACGATAATCTGACAGTTGCTCGTCGCTACTCGGTTGTTCTCCAGCGTTATCCACCTCCTAAGAGTACTAACTCCGCACAAGCAGGGTAGCATTGGTTGAAGGAGAGTTTCCCATGCAGTACGCCCCCACGTGGGGCAATCGGGATTAAGGGCCTTGCCGAAGGACACAATACGGTTAACACTGATCGGGATCGAACCGTGTACCCTTCAGTTTGAAGTCGTCGAATTCCCCAACCATTGAGCCCCTATCGTGACAATAGCCATAGAAAATGTTTAAGAGATTGATATCCCGTTATCTTATATTGCAGCATATAATATAACCATTGATTATTAATATGACCCAACGAATCGAAGCATCAAGAGTATAACCAACAATTTTACGTTTCAGCCTGAAAATTGTAATTGGTGTAATTTGTCTACGTGTCATGAAAAAGTACGCCTCGCTGCGTCAGAATACCAAAAAATATATAGCTCGATTCTTTCTTTACAAATTTAAATATCCTTCAGTGAAAACTGTACAACAAATGTTGTAATTGGATTAAATGCGCAATTACCTTGGTAGGTTAAAGTTCTTCAATGGTATGAGAAATAAATGGATTCTCTAAATAGTACACAAACCTTGATTTCTTAACCGTCTCAACACTGACTTCTGAATGGGATTATTCAACAAAAAATATATACAGCAAAATGTACGAATCTGTATTTAAAATTTAGTAATTTAATATATATTGACTAGGGCTGTGGAATTAACTGGTAGAGTGCTGGAAGCCCATATTTGGGCTTTACTCTGAAGTGTCAGTACCAGCACTTAAAGGCTTCACATTTTGTGGATGTTGCTCGTACCACCTTTGAAGTGAACTTATTTAGTCTGTTGGGATTTGCCTTGGCACTCTCCCATAAATTGTAACAAGGCAAACATATGTGAAAACATTTTGATGACCAAAAATAATTCAGCACTCTACCAGTTAAATCATTGCCGAATCTCCTCGACATTTCGTTTTTATCTCGTCGTCTTATCATTGAAGGGCACATGTTCTTTTCTGAAAAAATATACATAGATAATTCATTTCAATTCTTATAATTTAATTTAATGTAGACGCTTGTACATTAATATACTTCGAGACAGAAGAAGAGGAAGAAGAAGAAGGAGAAGAAAAAGAAGAAGACGCAGAAAAGGGAAAAGAAAAAGAAAAGAAAAACCTCAAATCAACACAGATTTTTAATTTCAATGACAGATATTTTGTTGAGGTAAATTTCTTAAAGATGAGGATTTTAGGAGGTAAAGGACTGTTGGATGGCACATGGTGTCAAAGGAGCACTATAACCGATAAAATGAAACTCGTAGACGCATCTTCGGTCCAACGGAATACCAGAGCAGCGACTCAGCTCTTCAAATGCCTTTAGTTGTGGTGGGTTCCGTCAAAAACTGAATGGGATTGGCGGTATCATCATTCAGTGACAAATCAAGAGGAACATAATAATATCCTATTAGCTCGACTCTTTCTGTTGAAAAATATCCTCCCCTAAACCTAAACCCCTACCAGTTCGACCAACCCCGAAAAAGTTACAAAATGCATCTAAACCATGGTTGGTCCTGTAGTGCCCAAACTGCATCAATATAGTGGAGTGTTATTATGTACGGGCGATTAATGTTGCGCCAAGCCCACAAATAAGCCGTCTGCCACGGTTACTGATGGGCTCAACATGCATGTGTGAATTGCACCGATTATGTCTCACACAATGACCAGTACAATATTTTGGCATTAAATATGAGTCCGTAATTTAAAATCATGTTTAATTTTTGTTGGCTTTACCAATCCCAAATTCTTCACTTGTTAATTTTTGTTGGCTTTACCAAGCCGTTCTGCTCTCTGTAAGGGCTACGCAAAGCGTGGGCCACTGCCCCCGTCCCGTAGGCATGTTCGAAGTAGCCTTAAAGGTATTGTGGGACAGAACATTTTCTAAGTCGAAAGAGTGAAAAAGGGCCATAACTCTTGGTCAACTTATTGAACGGAACCCATTCCTTGCGCATATCCGCCCCCCCCCCCCCCCCCATGCGGGTCTATCAGCATACCAAACAAGAACTAAATCCGACCAATGGCTTTGAAATACCAACCCAAAACGTTTGTATGGGCAGACGGACGGACAGATAGACAGACGGGAGGAGGGTTTCACTAGATACCCCAGAATCCTCATTCGGAGGTCGGGGGCACGATAAGGAATGATTATTGTGGGATCTTTATACAGGCTTACCATTAACACACGTCTCCATAATATATTCTAAACTTAACACGCTACAGAATTCACCACAGGAATTAGAAAGAGAATATGATGAGGTGAATTTGACACACCTTAACTATTCTTTTCTCCTTGTGTTGACAGATACTTCGATGAAGACATGCCTTGATGATGTAGCAGGAATATATAATCAGACGGAACTGGAGCCATCACAGTAGGTATAAATCAGGTTTTCTCCACACTCCAAATCATCCATCTTCGAGACGCCACTGCATTGGGACCGAACGACCAATCCATATTGAAAGGAGGAGGGGGGGGGGGGGGGGGGCAGAAATCAAGTTAAAGCTTCAGATGACAGGAATGGAAGTACAAAGCTTGTCATATTCAGGACATAATGCAAGCATTGCATTCAAGTAATTACGAATTCCTTTTCTTGTAATTTTTAAATTTTGAAACAGCGTTAGGCTTCTTTTATGAAGCTTAAAATATTTGTAGGCTTTAATGAATGAATGAAATCAACATGTACCTTCTACAGTGTCAAGGCAAAGCCAGTCTAAAAGGGAGGAGGCCCCCTCCCCCTACTTTCAGGTTTAGATATATGTATATTTTTCTTCTCTCTGTGTAGTAAGCACACATATTTTAATTAGATAATTAGCCTTAGGCGATTCACAGTGGGATACTTATCTGGCATATTACTAGTCAGAATAAAATATCCCCATGCTCGTTAATCTCGCAAAGACATGCACTGATAGATTGACTTTAATCGTCACGACTTTCAAATATATTATTTCTCGGGAAACACTTGATAGCATATGCACTGGCGCGGTGACTCTATCTCCAGAAATGTCGCGTGCCATTTTTAGGCATCCTGAAATGTTATTAGGATAAGATATAAAAGTGCGGAGAACAAACTAGTTCAGAGAGACTTGGGTTCCGACCGTTCAGGAGTGAGATTTGGGTTCGGCCGAATAGGAGACGCAATATAGAGTCTCGTACGAGTGGAATTGCTGGGCAATCCACGAAGCTCGGTTGTACGCCGCTATTATCAGATTAGGTGGACGTAGGAGGACTACAAGCCCGAATTGAGAGAGTAGATTACGAACCCAAGTAATGGTTAAGTTTAGATGTCATTAGCGAAGATCGACTCGCACCTGTCTCAAAGTGTAGGCTGTTATAGTGTGGTATTAACCATTAAGAACGCAGAGGCTGATCGCGTAGTAGCCTGTTTTAGTACCAGAGTGCTGTGAATTAGAGCTGTAGGTTTTTAAATTTCTTGTTCGGTTTCGGTTTTGGTTTTTCGGGTGGAGAAAAACCTCGGTTCGGTTCGGTTTTCGGTTTGTTCATGAGGCCAAGTAAAATTCAATAAAACTCATTCTTATGTCCGGAGCCATAACTGAATGGTAGTGAAATTGAGTGAAACTCAATGAATGTCCGAAATAAGCTATAATACATGAAGAATCAGGAAGGCCAATATAATAATTACCTAAATATACAGAACTTTTATTGTGCTTGGCCATTTTTCGAGGCCTGACACCTACACGCAACTTGAGGAAAGCTGCAAACACAACTAAACTGAAATGTCGGAAATTCACAGAATGTAGCCTTCCCAGAGTTGTGAGAGTTCCCAGACACTGCCATTGGCAGTGTCTGGGTACTCTCACTACTCTGGGATGGCTACATTCTGTGAATTTCTGCAGCAAGAGAGTATTTAATAAAAAACGAAAAACCTTAGATTACGGGATGTCGACGGTTTCGGTTTCGTTTTTTTAAAAAAACTAAAAACCTCGGTTCGGTTTCGGTTAACCTACAGCTCTAGCAACTGCTTGAATTTAATTTTATATCACCCATGTCAAACAGGAATTCCACCAGACATAGTTCTGGGAATGAGCCACTGGACTGAAAACTGTAAAGTTTTTTCGGAAGGTGGTCCTGGCGGGAGTCGACCCCGGGTCTTCGGCACCCAATCGCCTAGCCACAAATGTTCTGCCACCATACCAACTGAGCTAAGGGTAACACACCCGAAAAGGTTGCAATTAACTCAGCCAGTATGCAGGTTTAAATGACACTGGGACAAAACAATGAATGTTTTCACCAAATAATTAAGATTCGATTTTATCTCATTGGGCCATCACAGCATCATTACTTTTTCAAAGGTCAAACGAATAATGTCAGCTAACCGTAAATGTCACCTAAGCCTGTAACGAAAAAAAAGGAAAACACCCATCAAAACAAAATCCATCTTTTCAGGTTGTGAACACAAAAACGGATAATTCTGAAATTAATTTAGGCTATTTTCTCTACGGGATAATCTGCCAAGCAAAGTTTGTAAACGAGACATGATGAATCGACATGTCACAATGCCGACTATAATAAGCAGTTTATATAAGGTTTAGGTATACTTCAAGGTATAAGAATACGGTCTGTGTGGCGGATGGCATCAATCCTTGTTCATTATGCCATGTATCGGATAATGACAATACATTTCTTCCTGTTAACGTTCTCAGTACTGGAAACCCTATCAGAACTATATTGAGAAGTGCTGTAAATCAGGCTTTCCGCTAGGAAAAAAATGTTGAGACCGGTAATGGGGAATCCAAGGATCCGACGGGGCGACCATGGTCGCCCCGTCGAATCCTTAGGTTCACCATTACCGGCCTCATGATCTCATCTGTCTAAAATGCACATCTGAGACGCTCAAGTGGAGGAGCTATGCCTTGTGCATGTTAAAATGGCTGACCTCAGAGTGTACACATAATTTACTAATGTGGGCCAATGGAACCCAACCCAAATCGTGCACATATGCCATCTAACCTATCACCAGATCCTGTCGTTCCATAGTCAACGTTATTGCAACTTGTTAAAAAATTTAATCTGGTTGATTTTTTGCTGTTCTTTTTTCCCTATAATTCTCTACCTTTGATGCGAGCCTTAAGAGTGTCTGAGATGAGAGCCATACGAGGACCTTTTGGGTAGGGGAAAGTCAACGAGGGGATTAGGGCCGTTGATGGGATCCCATGTCTGTATAGCGGAAACCCTGTGTAAATATACTATTCAAAAAGAGTAGGGGATATCCAAACTGATGTTGATATTTTCGGAAAATGGAATTGGATAGGCGTGATTGGACACATCAATATGTTACCAAGTGCAGTGTGGATCATGAATGTCACCGGCCCACGAAAACTTCTGGAGGTTTTTCGCACGTGAGTCGCGTTAATGTCTGTGGGGTACGTTTTGAACTTTGTATTTGTGCTTGCCGTGCTTTTTCGGGGGTCTCGTCGTTCTTTTCTTGATATAAACTCGTTCATCAATAGTTTCTGGTCGAAACGTAATGTTTGAGGTATGCGAAGACTGACACGAGACGAACGTTTACGTGCCCTTAGCATGTTGGAAGCTGGCAATAGACAGGCTGCAGTATCAACGTTACTCAATCGGTGATTAGCAGGTTGTGGTCACACTACCGTCAGTCAATGTTGATGACAGACGTCGGTCAGGTCGTCCAAGGGCGACATCTACTGACCAGGATCGTTTCATCCGAACCACAGCATTACGTAACCGCCATCAAAGTGCCTCAGAAATTGGACACCAGCTGCACCGAGCGGCAGATGTGAGAGTCAGTGGTCAGACTATCAGAAATCGCCTACACAGCTGGAATTTGTACGCTCGACGACCTCGAATAATTCCACGTTTGACTGAAAGTCCCAACGCAGCAAGGCGTAATTGGTGTGGAGCTCGACAGCGCTGGGACAATCGTCGGTGGAGCAACGTCATGTTTTCCGATGAATCGAAGTTCGCTCTCGACATCCACAACAGGCGAAACAGAGTGCGCGGCAGCGGAATGAACGATTCCATGGCGTAACCGTTAGGTAGCACGATCGTATTGGTGGTGGATCGGCTATGGTGTGGGGAGGCATAACCACGACAAGCAGGACAGCATTACATGTCATCCAAGGACGTGTCACAGGGCAGTACTACCGTGACAGTATGTTAGCAGCTCATGTGGTGCCATTTGCGCGACGTCGCGGCAGTCGATTCATTTTCCAAGATGACAGTGCAAGAGCACACAGGGTCCGTGTCGCTGCAGAGTTCCTCCAGGAGCAGAACATCACTACACTGCCTTGGCCAGCACTTAGTCCAGACCTTTCACCAATCGAGCACGTCTGTGATATGCTTGGCAGGCGCCTACGACAACGCCAACAGCCCCTACCAATGTCCATGAACTCTCCGCTGCACTGCAGGAAGAATGGAATAACATCAGTCAAGCTGATATTGGACGTTTTTTGAGGAGTATGCCACGTCGGATCCGTGCTTGTCTCGTGAACCGAGGAGGATTTACAAGGTATTGATATCTTGGACTGAATGTGGTAAATTCTCTGACTGACCGTCCATGTCTTCTACAGCTTAGTGCGTGGAATGTGTGACACCCAACTATCGCTGAAATCATTCACCAGATGTCACAGATCAATGCCTCAACTGTCTTTTTGATGAAAATATAAATATATTTCTTCATATATCTCACTTTATCAAATATCCCCTGCTTTTTTGAATAATATATTATGATAGCTTCCATCAATGAGTTCATTGGTGCAGAAATGAAATTGTCTATTTTCGGCGATACATTTTCCTCTACTGATATCACAAGCATACCGATAACCGTTATGGATAATCGCTCCATCACTGCCAACCACCAACACACTATATTTGAAAATAAACAACGCATGTTATACGGTTTCTTCTTTTCCAATCGGCTCCGACTGAACCCGCGATATCCTTAACGATAAACAGACTCTAAATATGTCGCGATTCTACGGAAATTTAACGAACCTCACAAATATTTGATTAGAACAGCAATCACCTCGCTTGAATCATCCAGGGGCGTTACGTACATGATCTATTGGGGTGATGGAGGGGTGTAAGCATGATTCGTCCCAAAATGAATGAATCACATCCCAACTAATAAAATAACCCAACTACATCATCACGACATGCCTTCGTTGAATATGTAGTTGCAATTAAGGTTTAATACCGGAAACGGATATTTCACATCTATAAGGCTCCAAATTCTGAAAATCACATACCATACCCGGGAAATTAACAGACCATGGTATCAATGATTGTATATTATGGTTTATGAGATTACGGCGAATATCAATTTCTTCCAAGACCATAGCCGTTGGAGCAATCGTTTAATCTCGCAAACGGGAATTTCCCAGTTTTACCGGTTCTGAAAATGAGTGACAATGCCCGGGAAATTCATAGACTAGAATCGGGAATCAAAGGCTGCGGAACGCAACCTTTGATTCCCGGTTCTGTCCTATGAATTCCCGGGTAGCGGGACTGATATTCAGAAATGACAACCGGAAAATTCGCAGATAGTGACAGACTTTCAAAAACTGGAGCCAGAAAATTCCCGTTCCCAGAATTAAAACTCTAGTTACAGGGAGCGCGGTGTCTCAGTGGTAGACTGTTGGACTTCTATGCTAGGGGTCCCGAGTTTGATCCGCGTTGTGTCCATTGGCAAGGCACTTTATCCCGGTTGCGTACATGGGAGCACGATGACGCCGTGTACTATTTATTTATTTATTTATTTATTTATTGGTGTTTAAGGTCACATATTTCTGCACAATGGCTAATCATGACCGTGACAGTTTTACAGGTGGAGGAAGCCGGAGTACCCGGAGAGAACCACCGAGCAACGGCGAGCAACTGTCAGCTCCCCAACATACCAACTCCACACAAGCAGTGTTAGCATTGGTTGAAGACAGGTGCACCATCAACGTGCAGTACGCCTTAGTACACAATGTCACCGTGCCCCCACGAGTCTTGCCCAAGGACACAACGCGGTTACCGCAGGTGGGATTCGAGCAGCCTGCACCTCTACCAACTGAGCCACCGCGCCCCCCCCCCCCCCGCCGTGTACTAAAGTGTACTACACGTCGATGGTGCACATGTCTTCAACCGCTGTAACCCTGTCTAAGCCCCCATGTGGACAATCGGGGTTAAGTGTCTTGCCCAAGGACACAACGCTGGAGTCCAAATCGATCGCTCAGACGGTCACCCATCATCACCTCGTGTTATGTAACTGTAACCAGCCTTTAATACCCTCGGGCTTCATTACACCATGACATCACCTTCTATTCTCTCCACCACATTTGTGAACATGGTTACCGAAAATCTGGAACAACACCGAATTAATATTTGAAACCTTATTTTGGGGTGCGAGTTTTTTCACGAGAATTCGGAATGACTGAAATCATGTGAATGTTACACAGAAGCCGAGATGTACATAAGGGATGGCGATCCAGTCGAAGAATTTTCGTCTGGATGTTTGTCTTAGATATTTATTCACTCTTATAACCAGGGCCGGGGAGAGGAAATTCGGACCCCAAGGTTAATTTTGTGACAGACCCCATTCGAAAGTGTCGAGATACTAATACAGATGCCGAAGTTCTTGAAGTGAAGAATTCTTGAAGTGATAACACCGGGTCTGGTCTAGATGTTGTCTTTAATCTTTCAATCCAACATAACGGCCAAAACCGGCCACCGCTATTCACAAACATTGCTTTTCGATTGTCATCATTTTTTGGCCTCAAAAAACATAGCATATGACCTCTCATTGGAACGAGCTCGTTGAGTTCGTTCCATTGAGGTATCACACTCTAAAATCAGTTGGGTTAAAAATCAACCCAAATCGACTGGGTTGAGTGAATATGAACCCAATTGGGTTCATATTCACTCAACCCAGTCGATTTGGGTTGATTTTTAACCCAACTGATTTTAGAGTGCATAAGCTATATTTTTTGACGGAAAAATGAAAAAAAATAGATATTCAATAATTTCGTTTGCAAGTGTCGTCTGCTTTTCATGTTAAGTAAAAGTTTAACAGATTGAGCATCTCCACGGAGCGCTCCCATTTCTTCTTTACAGGAATTATTTATTTACTGGGGTTTAACGACACTTTCAACAGCCAGTGTCACCTCGTGTCAGATCTTTACATGAGTGGCAAATAGTATTCCAATATGACGGGCAACTTATCTTGCTAATTCTCGTACGTGGATCGGGGGACCCAGTCTTGGCACAGGAGTCAGAACATTGGGGGACCCAGGCCTGACCCAAGCATCCTGGACTCCTAGGACAACCCCGGGCCACCCAATGTTCCAGGCCCCGGAGTTACTAACACAGCCCCCACCCTCTGCTCGGCCCTGCTTGTAATTAATCATGTACCTTCTTTTGAGACTGGATTTGATATCTGGACTTAATGTCCACATTGCAATGGAGAGTTATGTAGTAGCATATAAGGCTGTTGGGAACTCAGTTTGGGTCAATTTCGAGTATGGTACGGGCTAACTAAATAAGAAATTGAGAAACCATGACGTCACGACTACAACATGTATTTATCCACAGGTAAATTTCCAAGATCACTTCGTTTTTGAACTGTAATCCTGACTAACAATATTCCATATCAGAGGCGGACTGGCCGAAAATTCTCGGTGGCCCCCCTATTGGGTGGCCTTTCTGGGGCCCCCAAAATTGATGCAGCCCAATACCTGTTGGTGCCTGAAATTTCGTGAAAACGTTCAGCATGCGAAATGGATCTGATTGCATAGACTGACAGTATATTGAAATGTTCTCTGTGTGGACTGCCAATGTCAGTCGACATAGAGACCATTTCGATATACAAAACAATCTAGTCGGCCACTGATTGCTCTGATGTGAGGATGATACCATTCTTGCCGAATGAGTGATGAAGATGATACAAATATGCCATCGAAATATTCTCTGTTTGAACTACCATTGATCACTCAGATGCTAGGAAGCAGCGTTCGTTCAGTTCGAAAATTCAAAATTCTCTCCGGTCCCGGGGTCCGCCTTGGTTCATTCCTCGGTAACTTTTCTTGGCCCTGTTCCATGTGCATCATCATGGCATGCCTTCATGATGTAGTTGGAATATTTTATTACTCGGACTTGAACAACTACAGTCGGGACAAATCACGATTTTATCTCCACGACACCCCTGCACTGTTGCCAAGGCCAGTCGATCCATGGTGAGTGGCTGACAGAGAATAGCTTCAGATGACAGGAACTACAAATAAAAAGACTTCCACATTCTGGACTTGAAGCGAACATTGCATTCAAGTAATAGCGAACAATTTCTTTACTAATTTTTAAATTGTGAAGATTCTATTATAAAGCTTGACATTAAAGAAACACAATTATTGACCAGATAGATACTTTGCAACCTGGAACATCAGACCATTAATTATAATTGTAGCCAGTGATGGGGGGGGGGGGGGGGGGGGGGGGGGACTGAATGAACTACTCTATTCGATGAATTAGACTCTATATATGTGTTTGTCCAACAACAAGGCATGAGTCAAAGGCATTAACCCTTTACCTAACATGAAAAGCAGACGACACTTGCAAACAAAATTCTTGAATAACTAATTTTTTTCATTTTTTGTCTCAAAAACATAGGTTATGACCCCTGTTTGGGACGAGCTCATCGAGCTCGTTCCAAAGAGGGGTTATAACCTATGTTTTTGAGTGAAAAAGTGAAAAAATAATGAAAATTAATTGTTGATTTTTGTGAATAGCGCTGGCCGGTTTTGGCCGTTACGTTGGGTAAAGGGTTAATCTATATCAAAATTACAAATTGCTATATCACATTGCTCCAGTATGTAAGTGCCATGAGGCCCACCTACTGGTAACATTTATTGGTGAAGGAAAGTCCTCATATAGGTCAGTGATTGCTGGATATATATCAGTTGTAATTAAAAACACATTGGTAAAAAAAGAAAAAAATACCTCAGTGAAAACATTAATTTAACCCTTTACCCAACGAATCGGCCACATCCGCCCGCGTAATATGCAAATTGGGCAACTGAAAAAAAGATTATTTTAAAACAAAAATTCAACAAAACCATATCATGTGACCCCCTCTTTGGAACGAGCTCATCGAGCTCGTTCCAAAGAGGGGGTCACATGATATGGTTTTGTTGAATTTAAATAAATGATATTTAAAATAATAAATTTTGATATCGCCTGCGTTGGGTAAAGGGTTAACACCAATTAAACAACGGACCGTGTCCCACTGTCCACTACAAACATGTTCCGCTCTAATCAACGTAGATATTTTTGCTGTGGAGAGCGGTGGCTCGGTGGGTGGTTAGAGCATTGAACTTCAAATCACAATGTCCACAGTTCGATCCTGACAAGCGGCAACTGCGCTGGGTCCCTGGGCAAGACACTTAATCCCGATTGTCCACGTGAGGGTACAGTGCACTGAGACGAACTGCACGTTCGATGGAGCACTTGTCTCAAATTAATGCTAACCCTGCTTGTGCGGAGTTAGTACGCTGGGGAGTCTAACAATAGCTCGTCGCTGATCGAGCATTCAACTCGGATACTCCGAATTCCTCCACCCGCAAAACAATCCAACACGAGGTGGCTTTTGAAATTACCGTTAAACCCCAATAAATAAATAAATAAATAAATAAATAAATAAATAAATAAATAAATAAATAAATAAATATTGTGGACTACAGTCCATTCTGAATTCTTGAAATATTCAGAGACAAATACTGAGTACACAAGAGGAACATTAAATCAGGCATGTCAAAGTACCGCCGGTTCCAACATGACCGGTACCGAGACGAGGCAGAGCCTGTCCCGTCGATACCGATACCGTTACTGGGACAAGTCAACAATTGGGTGACATCAGACTCAGATGGGAGAAATTCGTATTTAAACCGACCCAGTCCCAAGATCGCAAAGACAAACATGGCATCGTACCAATTATTCTGCGGCGACATCAAAGTAATCATAAAGCACGAAAATCGTGCTTTATGATTACTTTGATGTCGCCACAGAATAATGTCTTTGAAGTAGCCGATGACGATGCTTTCATTGTCTTTGGTGCCACGTTTGGAAAGTTAGGCACATAGAACACATTGGAACTCAGAGGACGAATTATCAGCCCGTTTACCCTCGTTCGGTTTGGAATTTCCCCATAAAATAATTTTGTACCGGTACTGGCGGGACAAAGGCTTCAGTACCGGTGCAGGTTGGAGCATGCGGGAACCGGCGGTACGGACACCGGTACAGGTACCGACTGACATGCCTGCTTTAAATGGGATCATCACGAGAGCATCAGTTCTTTCAGAAAGGAAAGGCGGTAAAACACACTTTTCAAAAATTTTCCTCAATGCCATCGAACACGATTGTTCTTCAAGTAGAAATTTAGTGTCGTCTGCTTTTGCATTTCAGTGAATGAAAAATTCTAAGCAACATGTTATAATACAAATCAGAGGAACTTACTTTTTTCTATAAGAAGAGTTTATGGTCACTGTCCCATTGTAGTCCCACCACCCAGTTTCCTACCACCTCGGGTGGAGTGTCGAAGACATGCATTTTCCTTAAAAAAATAGCAATTCACACTCGGGATTCTATCAGAACTTTTATGGTATCGACCCTTCTTTTACCCAGACTCGAGTTCAGTGGCGCTGCTAGAGGGAGGGGGTTGGAGATGGGTGTGACACCCTCGTCAAAACCCTCTCAAAATTTTTAAAGTCGGGACATTTTCGTCTGGACTGGTGTCTATGCTATCAATTCGCTATTACTGGCAAAATCAGAGCCGGGGGAGGGTGGGCACCCGGGGTTACTCCCCGGAATCCGGAACTATGAGGAACCCGGGTTTGGCTCAGAAGTCCAGATTATTGGGTTAGAACTCTCTCCCCCAACCCAAGACCAAACAAGACCTAAAAGACCGTATTTTAATTTTTAACGGGCGGACCAGACCCCAAAAAATAAAATACAGGGTTACATGCCATGTTTGGACGACCTCACCCCTCCCCGGTTCTAACTGCGGTGTCAACAGTTACGAAGGGGGCTGTATCGTGAATGGAGTGCTGCACTTGACCAACGGTTGTAACTTTGAACTGCGTGATTCTTGAAGTAATAGCTTTGAAAAATCAACTTGACCTAAAAAGGTTATCACTTCAAGAATTGTGCAGTCAAAGGCAAAAGATCACTGGATACTCACTGATGATCTTAGAAATTTGAAAAATGCTGCTGAAAACATAATTTTAACAGGCAAAAAATGAGATTTTTTTATCTCAAAAGACGCCAGAAGTCTCCACTTAATAACTTCTATCAATTTTTTTTTCTTTTTTTTTTTTGGGGGGGGGGGGGCAAACCCCCCAAACCACCCTATTATCGCACGTGCCCTTGGCAATTGCGGCAGATGCTTTCGGCATCTGCATCAGCATCAGTATCCCGACTATTTTGAAAGGGGGCTCGTCACAGAATTAACTCTCACGCCCGAATTTCCTTTCCCCACCTAGGCCTACTTTCTTTCAAGATATGATTTAATACTTGGACTAATGTCAAACACCCAGTCAGTAATACAGAGGGCAGTCTGTATAGTACCAGATTCGGACGGATTTAAGGATAGTTTGACCAATGCGGAGTACCGCCGGATGCGGCATGTGTTAGTTGAATAAGACGTTACGCCACGACTACTACAGTATGTGGAGAGTGGATTGCAACTAAATCACCCGTGCAGTAGAGTTATCACCCAAAGTATTACTTTCAAATTCTGTTCAAGTGGACAAAAACACAAGCAATGTTTCTGCCAATGGACCTCCGGGTTGGACCCGGAGCTCCGTTGGCTGAAACCTGGCTTGTGCTTGCTTTGCAACAAATTTGCAATTATTGCAGGGATGGAATCTCACTCTTGGGCTGATTTAGTGATAATACACTGTCCACGTAATGTAGAAGTATATTTATACACAAATCAATTTCCAAGAAGTCTCGAATTTTTAACTATAATATGACGAACCCTCTCACTACATCACCAAGACATGCCTTCGACAAAGGCACGCCTCGGTCATGTAGTTGGAATCTTTTATCAGTTGAGACTTGATCATCGTCGGGATAACTCATGTTTACACCCGCCCTAAGGAAACACCGATTCAAAGAGACTATCCGCGCTAGGCCTCTTGTACATTCAAAAGACTAAACGAGAAACCATGGAAACGTATAAGAAAATTATTAGAAACATGTGTTTAGAGTTTTCTTATATTACGAAACCTAAATGATCAAAGAGGGAATAAACCACTTCGTTTTTTTTTTTTAAAATTAATGAAAGAATAAAATGTTCAACGCGTGGGGAAAATCACGAAGTTTCAATTATCCTGATACACTAACGATCTTATTTTCGACTTTCGTTGTTCGTGCCTAGAGCTAATGAAGGGGCGGGAAGGATTGGTAGAAACGAAGCACCTGTTTTGTAACGAAAAAGGTAAACATTTTAAAACCAGTGAACAAAAATGTTTGATTAACTCTCTTCACACTGATGTCCACATATCAAAATTTCAAGCTGTAGGCTTACACTTACCACAAAATAAACGGGACCAATTTAATCTTGTTTGAAAAAACTCATTGATCCTGGCCATTAAAAGTGTTGTTAAAAGCAAACAAAGTCTCAATCTGACAAAATGAAGGAGAGAGAGAGAGAGAGAGAGAGAGAGAGAGAGAGAGAGAGAGAGAGAGAGAGAGAGAGAGAGAGAGAGAGAGAGAGAGAAAGCACATATAGAAAAACGACTACAAGTTGAACTGAACCTATCTTGAAAACCTGTATTCCAAAAACTAGTGCTCTACACGTGGACTGCTGGGTAAGCATTGGGACCTCTCTTAACCCTTTCCCTAACATGAAAAGCAGACGACACTTGCAAAAAAAAAAAAATCTTGAATAACTAATTTTTTTCATTTTTTGTGTCAAAAACATAGGTTTTGACCCCTCGTTGGAATGAGCTCGTTCCAACGAGGGGTCATAACCTATGTTTTTCAGACAAAAAATGCAAAAATAATGAAAATTAATTGGCGTTATTTGAGAATAGCGCAAACCGTTTTTTTCCGTTACGTTGAGGAAAGGGTTAATGGCCTATTGCCATCCATTGTTCCATTGTCAATGTGTATATCAATGTAGGCAAATAATCTCTATATACCTTCCACGAAAATCGATCCAATACCCATATTTTGGGCCTATTCAATACGATCTGATGGAAAACTTGAGTGTGGTTTCCAAATCCATATCTCACCCTCTCTATTTATGTCCACGTCGCGATCACGTAAAAGAATACTATTAACGCAACTTGTTCATTCATGATTTCGTTTACATGTTTTATGTGTTTTACCTGGGGCCAATATTATAAAACTTTTACAACTGTATTTTCTAGAATTGTATTTTCTACCTATTAATATAACTGACTAAAATGAATCATCAGCATATTAAAAGATGTGGCAAAATTGCCAGATCTTTGAAAATGCTAATGGTTCATTTTAACCCATTTAAAGTCATAACTAGAAAATACAATTCTAGAAAATACAATTGTAAAAGTTTTATAGTATTGTCCCTTGGTTGTAAAAGTATATAACAGAAATGTTATCATACAGTACCTGATCTGATGTTCTGTATTCCGTCTGGTTGATGAGTGCAGATTAACCGCATCCCACGACCAACGGTATCTCAATGGAATCCAGAACACGAGCTCAGTAGCTGCCATAATAATAATATTGGTCATTCCTGTGTCTCCATGGGTGTATGGGGATTTACATCGGTCTGGGGATTCATACTCCCGTGGCGCTACAGAAAGGTTTAGGAGTTCCCTGACAGGTATAAATTCCGATACACCCCGGAAGACACAACGACAATGGATTTATTTCCAAATCCTTTTGTTCTGTTAACCCTACAGATTTCTAAATCAACATTTTCTCCACTTTCCAATAAATATGTTGGAAGTAAATTGGCACACATCTTATTGCACTTGGTTGCATTTACTGGCATTACTTTTGTTCTCTTTATAAAATTTCAGTTTCAGTATGACTTTCAAAACATTTCTTAAAATTAATTTGAGCCATTTGTCATTAAGCAGACACCAAAAGAAAATGCATCACACCCCACACAGAAAATAGCACCATAATAAATAATCCCTACATGATACATATGTATTTTTATTTTCATTAAAATTTTTGTCTGATAATTTACCTCAAAATATTCATTTAACAATATTTTAATATTTTCGAACATATAAATGAACAAGTAAATACATATTTACAATAATATAAACAGGACTTTTTTTAGCCTTTTTACCAGTTATTGTGTATCCCTGTTTTTACACCGTAGTTAACACGGTGTAAAAATTAAATTAAAACATGGTGTGGACTAAAAATTACAACGTACCTCTCAGCCAATCAAAAAGCAGTATTTCATTCCATTTGGAAATAAACATCTGTATTTATTATATGACTGCGTCAAACAGCTCATCACTCTCTGTAGCCTTCTCATCAGACCTCATTCATATCATGTCTGTCTCAAACGAGGCTCAAGTGACGCCACAGGCATGCGAACACGTTCGACTCGGCAATTTTACAAACGTAAAGTGAAAACTTAGTGCTTTTGTGCTGAACGTTCTGGACTTACATTTAAAAATTTCTTTTTTTATGTGCACGTCAGATATATTCAATTTTGAAATATCCACTGTGATATAATAAACAAATTATTTCACCAATCCATCAATCTGGGCTGTCATCTTCCTTCTAGTTGACGAGAGATCCACAGAACGACACGCGCGTGTGAGTGGGTTAATCGATATGGCACAAGTGCCATATCGATTAACCAATTCACACGTGCGTGCCGTTCTGTGTTTATTACACGCCTTCACGTCTATATAAAAAAAAAACAATTATCAGAACGACACTCAGTAGTTCATTTGACCACTATTAACAAAGTATTTCGGTTCATTTTCGGGTGATCAATCGTCTGCTAATGTTGACAAACACATGTGCGATTTTTGGGGAATTCCAGTGAGGAGATGATTTATAAGCAGGCCAAACATGTGGTGTACGCGTGTTTGTACTATCGTAGTACATGCGTACGTACACCACAAGTTTGTAAGAACGCCGGCGATGTGGAATCCGAGATGCATTTTGTCATGGACTGCCCGGCCTATACAAACATCAAGAGGCAGTTGTTTGCGATAATTAACAGGAACAACGTTGATTTCTCAAAGGCAAGCAAACAAGATCGGTTTGAATTTATTAGGAAAAATAATACGCCCTCATTATGTCACACCATCTGCAACATAATACTGCTGTTCTTCAGGAAAAGAGAAACAATAATTGCAAAATCGTAGGACATTAAACTATTCTAGGGTTTTGACTTTATATATTTATATGTATGATATATTAGCCTTATTTACTATTCAAAAATAGCTGTTTCCTTTGTTATTTGTTTATTATAATAATATCATATCTCTGTTAACTCTTTATGCAATCTGCCTCTTTGTTGGTGCTATTTTGCTTGAATAAACTATTACTACTATTACTGCATGTTTGAGCTAGTTCTGTTCAATTTGTTATCATTATACAGCTTATAATGATTGGTTTGAACTCTCTCTTCTAAACTTTATAAGTAATTCTATACACAAAGATGTTTTTATTTAGTTTATTGTCTTTCTGATAGCTTATTAGAACACAATCGCTTCGTTTAAACTGCACGGCTTCCGTGATTGCAGGTCAAACGGAAATTCCAAGTAGGCGGGGTTATGTTGAGTTTTGACAAATGACGTGTTCGTCCAAAAATAGTACGTCAACGATTTCCGAACAGGTGTGCGGACGGATTTTTCATTTTTCGCATGGTTTAGTGTTGCTATAAATGAGGATTTCATAGAACAAGCATGTAATGATAGATCAGCCAGGCCAAACACGACGCCTACGGAGTTTTGGTAATAGTCTGTTTTTATTTTATTATAATCCCCAAAAACAATATGTGACACTTTGATGATGACCTGGCGACAATATTGGCTAAAGTGACAAATCACCTCACGCCAGATTCAGAACGTTGTGATTTCGAATCGATGAGGTTTTAGGTGCCTTCATGCAGTACTATCTTCAGAGACAGGGGGAAGGGAAGGTGTGATCCATATTTATCCGACCATATTATTAATTTGCCCGACGGGTCTTGCATACACCCACCTATATGCTTCCCGGTGTACAGCGTGCCAACGAAACACTTACCTTAAACCAGTGCTAACCACATGCTTGTGTCAGGATGGTAAATTGGAGAGCCCGAAAGTT
The DNA here is from genome assembly GCA_031216915.1 of Pictodentalium vernedei. NCBI lineage: Eukaryota > Metazoa > Mollusca > Scaphopoda > Dentaliida > Dentaliidae > Pictodentalium > Pictodentalium vernedei. Next base: position 411,882,843 of record CM062294.1, on the reverse strand, counting down.
ACTTACCATTTCTCAGTCGTTTTCTCCGGGTACTGCGACTCCCTCCACCTGTAAAATTATCCGACATGATATGACCCAAGCTGTTGAAAGTACCGTTTTACTCCAGTGAACAAATAAACAAACTTAACCCTTTACCCAACGTAACGGCCAAAACCGGCCAGCGCTATTCACAAAAATCGCTAATTAATTTTCATTATTTTTTCATTTGTTTGTCTCAAAACCATAGGTTATGACCCCTCTTTGGAACGAGCTCGTCGAGCTCGTTCCAAAGAGGGGTCATAACCTATGTTTTTGAGACAAAAACTGAAAAAAATTCTTTATTCAAGAATTTTGTTTGCAAGTGTCGTCTGCTTTTCATGTTAGGTAAAGGGTTAAAACTTTCCACATTCGACCTTTTATGTATCAAATATGTGGATGAGTAGGAGTGATCCTTTGCAAAATGTGAGTTGTATATACTTTTGTGCTGTACTTGCCTACTGCCCGACGAGACAAATATTTTGGGGTTGGGATGGGGAGGCGGGGGGGGGGGGGGGAGTGAACATACGATGAGCACAATGTGACTATCCAGGCATGCCTACTATCGACGTACAGTGCGCCTTTGCAAACTGCATCACCGTGCTCACACTTGCGCAGTTGGGATTAAATGGCCTGGCCAAGAACACAAAGCAGGCGACTGACTGAACCTATGACTTTTCGATCTGAAGTCCAATGCACTATCCAACGAGCCACCGCGCTCCTATTACTGCACTTAATGATCAAGCACAGAATATAATTTAAAGTACGCTACAGCACAATACCTCCTAACCATCTCAAATGTTTAACAAAAATATTCACCAAAGTTGTTGTGTTGACGGAGGTGCAAAATAGATGATTTGAAATGGTGGGACATGTACCAATGTCGTCATCCCTTTCTGTCCCTAGTTGCTGGATCTAATAGGCTTTTCTACAGTTTTAAAGCGTTTCACTGGGTTGGACGACACCAGCAACAAAAGAGTACACTGGAACGTGACTACCACAGCACGAAAACACTTCTACATTTCCCAGTTTTGGAGCGAAAAAATCAAAATTAAAAGGATATTACAAATGCTTCATGTTATTGGCATACAAGGAATCTGTGGAGTGATTTTCTATGAACTACGTCTACTTGGTGATGGGAGAAAAAGGAGATATTTTATTGATCTTATAGTGGATCACTGACAACCGATTAGTGTAACACTTTCTAATGACAACATGATTGATAAACCTTCAAACAAATTCCTTTATATTCTATATTTATCGTATAACTGAATTCTGCAGCATCTTCCGAATAAGAAGAACCGGCTACCAATCATAACTGACACTCTTTTAATTCGTGGTTCATCTTTCAAGTCTTCTCCATTCTCTAATCTAATCCGTCACAATGTATCCACCGCCAGTGCCGTCTACTACAACAATATTAAATCAAGCAAGGCAGAACAAAATACAAAGTATGTGGTGATGAGGAGAAATTTGCTAAACGATAAACAGTACGTGGAGAGTGCATTATCACTAAATCACCCAAAGAGTGGAGATGCCACCCAAGCAATAACTGCAAATTTGTTGTAGAGCATAACAATCACAAGCAAAGTTCCAGCCAATGGACCTCCGGGTTATACTCGGAGGTCCATTGGCTGAAACATTGCTTGTGTTTTTTTGTCCATATGTACAGAATTTGAATGTGATATTTTGGATGATAACTCCACTCCCCGGGTGATTTACTTACAATCCACTCTCCACGTAACTGTAAGTAGTAGGAGAGCGATGGATCATCCCCATTGGAGGATCTCCTTGGGGATCTCATATGTGACGTCATAGTCACGTGACCTAGTGACGTCATGTTTGGTTGCCATGGTAGCCGGTGTGAGCGGCCATCTCGTGACGTCATCCCCATAGTGATACGTGGGCCTAGTACGCACGCGCAGCGCGTGTTGTTAGGGTGATACGTGTTTCCGTCGGCCATTTTGTATACTGGAGGCCGCCATCTTGGTTTCTATGGTAGCACGTGGTTGCTATGTTACCCAAAGACTTACAACAAGACAGGGGTATGTTCTGAGGGTATGTTCCTTTGTACAAGAGTAATTTCCCGATTCGTAGAATTACACAAATAAACCCGAAAATCTCTCGAAATCACCAAAAACTAATTTATTTGATACGGATTCCCCCCAGAATTCTTTTTAGGACCGTCATACCCCATGGTACTACTCGATAGATTCTTGGCTTTAGGAATGATATAGGTTATGCGCACTAGGCCACGTATCACTATGGGAATGACGTCACAAGATGGCCGCTCACGCGGGATACCATGACAACCAAACATTACGTCACTAGGTCACGTGACTATGACGTCACATATGAGATCCCCCCCCCCCCCATGGGGGACGATCCATCGCTCTCCTACTACTCACGTACTGTATTGGGAGCACGGTGGCTCAATGGTTGGATCAATGGACTTTAAACCATAAGGTCGATGGTACGATCATGACCCGCGTAAAACTCATCATCTCCATTGCCCGCGTGGGGGAAAGGTGGCGCTGTGTATACGCGAACTGCGCGCCGATAGTACACTTGCCTTCAAAAAAGATGTAGGTTACACAGCCTTACATAATTACAGGGAGCCTAAGTGAGTTATTTTACTGACACTCTACAAACTATTTTTGAAGCGGAAATGGGAGCGCCGTGGCTCAATGGTTACGGCATTGGGCTTCAAACCGAAATGCCCAGAGTTCGATTCCCACCATGGGTAACTGCGCTGTGTCCATGGGCAAGGCACTTAATCCCGACTGCCAACGAGGGTACAGTGGTGCTGTGTACTAATGCGTACTAACAGTCGATGGCACACTTGTCTTCAACCAATGCTTACCTTGCAGTGCGGAGTTATATATATACGTTGGGGAGTTTGAAAGCTGCTCACTGCTGCTCAGTGGTTCTCTCCGGGTTCTCCGGCTCCATCCGCCCACGAAACTCTCCGACACGACGTGAAGCTGTCTATCGAAAGTATCGTTATACCCTATTAAATCAATAAACGAATTTTGAAGCGGAATGGTCAGCATTGGGCTACCACAACGCAAAACACGGGCAATGCTTTGACATACAGTGAACGAGACCAATAACGCAGCCCGCAATTCGTACCAAAGGAATTGTTTATGTACTGCCACAGCAGTCTTTTGCTGCGGACTTGACCCGGACACAAGCACCTGTCTTTACACTTTATAACACTCGAGGACAAAATTTCTAATGAATCTAATAAATAATGCCACCTGTGTCCAATGCCGGATGTACGTGTGTACGAACGGAAAGCGCCACGACACGTCACGGAAATACCTCGACTTAACTTTCGTCAATGCAGCCATAATGTAGACTACCGAAGGTCTGTACTCTCCCCATGTCAAACCAAATAGGAAATTCAAGATGAGACAGTGGCACACGTGTTCTAGCTGTTCAATTTCCGGAATACAACTACAGACCGATACTTGCTATCTTTAGTGATTAATTTCTATTTGATTTATAATTTAATACCGACTTGAATTCAAGAAAATCCGTTGAATCTGACAACGGTAGACAAGACATTGGCCAGATGGAAATTCGATGAGATCGACCCAGTTCTACCTATAGGCTGATATCGTTTCAAACGTGAAAGTGGTTCCCGGGTATCTGTAGAACAATACAAATCGATAATTCTCCACAACCAGATTTGCAACACTTGCGTCATATGAAAGAGGATTGCTCTCGTTATTTTAACAACCATTGTTTGTATGTTTCGATCGAATAGATCAGTAACGCCTATAGTGTCTGTAAGCCGATTGTGTCCGAAAAAAGACCCGATTGCGTTCACAGGCAGTGCCTGGGCCGACAACGTTCGCAAAACCAGAGCAGACCGTAATCGTAACACCAGGTGCGTATTTAGCGGAGGTGTGACGGATGCGAACGCACTTTCCCACAAAATTGAAGTTCCACTTGAAAGACAATCACCCATTTGTGATTTGAAATTTTTGATAAAATGGGTGCGGCATCACTTACCCAGACATATCGTACTCTCTGTGGCTAAGCCACAGAGAGTACGATATATCGGGGTAAGTTGTTTTAACCCTTTACCTAACCTGAAAAGCAGACGACACTTGCAAAAATAATTCTTGAATAACTAATTTTTTTCATTTTTTGTCTCAAAAACATAGGTTATGACCCCTCGTTGGAACGAGCTCGTCGAGCTCGTTCCAACGAGGGGTCATAACCTATGTTTTTGAGACAAAAAATGAAAAAAATAATGAAAATTAATTGGCGATTTTTGAGAATAGCGCTGGCCGGTTTTGGTCGTTACGTTAGGTATAGGGTTAAAAAATAAATGTTCTTGTTTACATGTAGTTTCTGTGAAATGCATAGGCACTACTTTGATACTTTTGATAGCATCGGTTATAAAAAGTACCAGAATACTTAGGCATTCCACAAAAACTAGTTACATACACTGCAAAAAATAAAGGTTCTCTTTAGAACCAAAACTGGTTCTAATCTTGTCCCTGAGATGGAACCAGTTCTGTTTAAACAGTATTTATTTCAAATCAAATAAATTTATAAAGATTAACATTAAATATTAACATAATTAAACATAAATTGAGGGGGTTTCAGTCGTAAGTTTAGAGTTTATACGAGGTTGTCTCAAATCATTATTAAGCAAAGGGGATATGAACAGTTGACATATCGAACCAGTTTTGGTTCTATATATAACCAATATACCAGGTATTTATATTCGCTTTGTTTCAAAATGTTTGGCGACTGCGTTGAATAAGCTCCAAGTTTACTGCTGAATCTACTTCAGTTCATGTATTATTCTGTTAAAATTGAATGCTAATCTTGGTACATTTATTTGATTTGAAATAAACACTGTTTAAACTGAACTGGTTCCATCTCAGGGGCAAGATAGAACTAGTTTTGGTTCTAAAAAGAACCTTTATTTTTTGCAGTGTAGTCCTCGTGTTACATGGCCTATTCTATATGTCACACCTAGCTTATCGTTGTTCAGTTCTTGCCATATAGGTATAGTACATACTACTCACATTTTACTGAGGATCATTCCTACTCTGTTACATACTGATACATAAAAAGTCAAAGGTGTGTAGTTTTAAGTTTTTTTTATTTGTTCATTGGGTTTAACGGCACTTACAACAGCTTAGATCATATTATATCTGGCAATTTTATGGGTGGAGTGAGTCGGAGTACACAGAGAGAACCACTGAAAAATGGTGCGTAACGTTTGGGCTCTCTGTTTTACCATCTTGACACAATCACTTAGCACAGGTTGAATGTAATGTAACGTTGACATCAGTGGCGGCGCCAGAAATTTTTTTGTGGTGGGGGGGGGGGGGGGGGCAACTAGGGGGGCAGACTCCCATGAAGGGGGACAAATACGTAAAGGATCATATCATTACTTTGTTATGAGGTAGTCCAAACTTGGACCCAAAGTCCGTAATATACTTTTTTGGTTTGGTACATCCTGTGGACGTACCAAACCAAAACATTATATTACGGACTTTGGGTCCAAGTTTCGACTAAATGTAATGGTAATTAGCGGTCCTCCTTTCAAAAAATCCTGGATCCGCGTCTGGTGGGTCTGTGCGAGAGAGAGAGAGAGAGAGAGAGAGAGAGAGAGAGAGAGAGAGAGAGAGAGAGAGAGAGAGAGAGAGAGAGAGAGAGAGAGAGAGAGAGAGACTTCAAATAATTAATTGAACAGTGCAAGGGAGATAATGCCCGTCTGTCATAATGCGAAATCCATGAATTTTTTTAGACAAGGAATATGGATAGACATGCCTTTGTTGGCTCATAACTTAATTATAACTTATAAGTATCTGCATCCGAGTCTTTAAATCTCTACTGCCTGGATGTGTTCATCAGCTAGCCTGAGGCTTTGGGCTAAGTGTGTATGGGAAATTATTGGGAATAAAAAAAGAGAGGGGTGTGTGTGTGAGAGAGAGAGTGACTGAATGTGTTTGTGTGTTAGGGTGGATGGAAATGCACGCGAGATGGTTGGGGGGGCAACTGGGGGGGGGGGGGGGAGCAAAGCCATCGTTCGGGGGGGGGGGGGGCAATTCCCCCCCCCCTCGCTGTAGCGCCGCCACTGGTTGACATGTTGTAGATCTATGGTCGTTGTGTTGTATACCCATGGTTCACATGCCTTCAACCGATACTAATCCTGCTTGCGTAAGGATGATAAATTAGAGTGTGCGACAGTTACGCATCATTGCTTCCACGTGGGTACTCAGGCTTCCTCTACCTGTAAATTTGTACAACTTGGTATGACCCAGACTGTTAAAATTATCATTTTCACATACAGTAGCGCAAAAGTACTTATATTTATGATCCTAAATTCCCATATTTTCCCAGATGCTCCACAGAGTTCTTTGGTATTCATTTACAAAATTCCTGGCTACGCGCCTGAAGACAATTACGTTTGCAAAACGTAAAGGTGAGCTGATTGTGTCCGCGGGTCTGCCCATAGAAACAATTGCCTTGTGTTTTGCGATAGGTTATATTGCCATTCAACCCAAATGAAATTTGTCTTCAAAGTGAAGGGAGTTGGTGAGGAGATAAATTCGTAATCCGTGTGTGTTCCAGGGTTCATGAACATTAACATTAACACTCGTTTGAAAACTGATACACCCTTCGGTTGCGCCTCAGAGTTTAGCAGTTTTCAAGCCAATGCAACTTTTCAAACATGCGATATGCACGGACAACTGAAAATTGACTCTATCAATATCGAGTTTGATTTTAATGCAGCTTTGCGTGATGTCACATAACGTTTTCGTTCTTGTTTCTGCTCTCAGAGTTTGAATTTAAAGGAAATCAATGTTTTAGACTTAGATAAAAAAATCTATGTCGTTTGAGTGGCTATTAGACTTTTCTTGTTTGTGGGTACCAGGACACGCAAATTTTCATTCGCGGTAAAGTTTAGTTCTTCGCATGAGACAATTTTGGAAGGTCTATCCATTCAGAAACCGCGCATGTATCTGATTTAAACCATTGCCCAACGAATCGGCCACATCCGCCCGCGTAATATGCAAATTCAGCAGTTGAAAAAATATTACTTTAAAAAGAAATTCATCAAAACATATCATGTGACCCCTCGTTGGAAAGAGCTCGTCGAGCTCGTTCCAACGAGGGGTCACATGATATGGTTTTGTTGAAAAATTTGAAAAAATGGTATTTAAAATAATAAATTTTGATATCGTCTGCGTTGGGTAAAGGGTTAAATCGTAATGAATCACATACTAGTGTGTAGGTATCTTCTTAAAAGGTAGTGGTGGGAGTCGGAACCTATTTCCAAAGAGGGTATCGCCGCCTGCCCTCTGTCCGCTCAGCCCTTTGTCTGCGGGGCAGAGAATAGCTCTCATGAAATAATAAATCAATATATTCGCATTGGGGTCCGACCAAATAGATCACTGCTAAAAACCAATTGAAGTGTGTAAACTTTCATTTTCATCTTCACTGAAGAAAACTGTTTGTTATTTTTTTTATCTCTTTTATGAATCATCTCTTCCCACAATTCTTGGCCAATATTTCAAATAACATTTTCTCAAAGCGTATTATTCCTGTGCGATAACCTCGCTGCGAATATTTGTGTAAAATGTATTCATCTTACAATCATATAGATTTTGGCCTGGAAACCACGAGAAACGGTACGTATCACATAATGTGTTCCTATTCCGTATCATATAGACGACTCATTCTGATTCCATATCAACAAGATGACTCGTTTCCGGTAACGCGACAAGCTATCATAACAGCATGCACATGAATACATATTATGTGCGTTTCAGTGATCGACTCAGTTGATCGCTTACAAAACAAAACAAAATCCATTACAGTTAGCGACTGAACTATTAATAGCCAATGACCCCCCCCCCCCCTCCCCGACAATAAATAGAAACTGCACAATTCAATATTACACCTACTAGACGGTTCCTGAGGATGTGCCGACGTCGCGAACTTGTAAATTCAAGCGGATCATCATAGGAAGTGACAATGAGAGTGAATAATTTGACAACACAACTTCGAAAATTGCGGTGACCGTGTAACTCATTGTTTGTTAGAGAGCACAACAATATAGTTCCATAAAATATGGGTTTTTAAAAACTTTTTCTCGCCCAACATTATGTCCCCAAACTGTATTAATAATTCAAGATTTAATCTGTTTATGTGACATAATTGTTAGATAAATGAATTCTCATGATAATGTGTACGTCCTGTGATTTGCATCAGATTCTCGGTGGTGTACAAAAATGGGATCATAACTCGCCGGCAAGGCCGGCTCGTTGAGATCCTATTCTGGACACCACCTCGAATCTAATACAAATCACAGGGCATGCACATTATCGTGATAATCTGTATGTATCATTGTGGTGACTAAAAGTTTCACCATGCTTGCTGCTGACTGTTCTCAAACAGTATAATGTGTGACCACAATCATGAAACAAAACACTGTTTAAACCAATCCATCGAGCTTCTGTTAACAACACGGACAGTTTCGAGTCGACCATTCTGTCACACCACATCTGCACTCTCCATATAATCTGTGACAAGAAAAACCAGATACGTCTCGTCCTATTGGCCAGGGTGGCTGAGAACTAGGAACCCCCGCCCCTATGGACATCATTAAGAATGGGGGTCTAGTCGAACTCAATGGAGTTCTATCTGTCTACCCGTCAATAAATAATTATGAGTTTTTTTCGTTTTCATTTATCACACCGTCCACCAATTAACTGTCCATTTGCCAGTAAATATATAAGCAACTGACACCAATCATCGAAAGGAAAATATACAGTATTCGATTCAGTAGTATATGTACACCTGGAACTTAATTAAGCACCCCGTTTTTTTCGCAGTGGTGTTAATAGAAATTGTCATTACTTTCATGCTATCTTTTAGATGACCAAAAGTATTTTTTGCGGAAAGAATGGTCTATTGACAAATGAAAGACAACACAATGATGAAATATGCAGTATTTTAATGGCGCTAATTACACATATCTCTCACTAATGTTTTTGATGGAAAAATGTTCTCTAGACAAGTATGGTGCTGGAGCGGTCCATGATGAAACAATGCCTGTAGTTATTGACAAAATTGTAACTTGTGATCTCCTGAACACAATAGGAGTGCCTGGCGCGAGTACATCCATCACGTGCCCGGGTGGCAGCCTGAATCCCCCTCCTAATGCTACCAGTGAGCCTTCCGATATGGCCCAGAGGCAACTGCTGCCACTCCTCATGCAATGCAGCTTCCAAATCGGCCATACTTTGTACAGGCGGATCCCTTGCTTGCACACGACGTCCAAGAAAGTCCTAGATGTGTTCTAAGGGATTCAAATCGGGGCTCATTGCAGGCCAAGGTAGTGTTGTTCTGAAGGAATGCTCTCCCAGCATGGGAACGGTGTGGCCTTGCATTGTCGTCCATGAATACAGGGCGAGTAGCCAACGGGTGGTTGTCAAAATGAGGCGCGACAACAGGACGGAGAGTGTCCCAGATGTACTTATGACCATTGAGATTCCCACGTACAGTCACCATATCAGGTTTACAATCATGTGAGAGGCATCCGCAGATCAGTCCTGATCCCCCACCATCAGGAACAGTAGGTCTGATGTTCCTGGGCACGTAAGTAGTATTTCTATGCCTCCACACTCTCATGCGACCATCTGTGACATGTAGTAGGAACCTACTCTCGTCTGACCAATGGACTCTCCTCCTTGCCCCGAGATTCCAATGTTGTCGTGCCATACACCACTCCAAACATCGTCTTTGATGCTGATCCGACAGAGTTGGATTCTTGATGACCCTTCTGGACCTCATATCTTTGTGACGGTTTCGGACAGTTCTGTTACATAAACGCCTGTGAGGGAGCCAAAGGTGTTTCAAAACCTCACTTATAGCAAAGGATTCACGTTTAACGAGGTGTGCCAGACTCCGATCTTCTCGAGGAAAGGTCTTTCGGGATTGCCCAGGTCTTGGTCGGTCCATAACATCGTTGGTTTTTTGTTTTTTTCGAACAAGTCTGCTGTTGATAGAATGACTATAGCCAAGTTGCCTTCCAATAGCTTTGAATGACAGGCAACCCTTGCCAACGATTTTCCATCTTAGTGCCTCTGACAGTCTCCTCCTTGCCATGTCAACATTTACTGATAAAAGAAGTGACAAATCTTCTTATTTTATACCCCGATATTGCATGTGGATGATAGTGTTTTTGTGACATTCGTGGGAAGCATGCTTCACGAGGACTAGGGGATGTGTTTGGGGTACGCTATCAACCAGAAACACCATGTTTCACGAGATGAAATGTACTGCAAGACAGAGCAGTCATTAAAACATAATAATCAGTAACAGAAGCTTCACCTTCATGAACCATTTCAGGGGTGCTTAATTAAGTTCCAGGTGTATAGATAAAATATAAATAAAAATATAATATATTATATTAACATATTAATTATTAAATTAAATAATTAATAATAAAATAATCAATAAATAAAATACATGGCAGTACACCTCTCGTTATGCACTCAGAGTGAAAGATTTTGCTTCTGTTAACCCTTTACCTAACGAATAGCCGCATCCGCCCGAGTAATATGCAAACTGAGCAGTTGAAAAAATTAAATTTTTCAAAATATTTCAACAAAACCATATCATGTGACCCCTCATTGGAACGAGCTCATTGAGCTCGTTCCAATGAGGGGTCACTTGAAATGGTCTTGTTGAAATTTTTAAATTTAAAAAATGATATTTAAAATAATAAATTTTGATATTGTCTGCGTTGGGTAAAGGGTTATCATCAATTTCCAACATTTTCTCCCACCGGACCGATCCATGGTCGGCCTGATGCATTACGTGTCCAATGATCCCGTCAAGTTCCGCGCCCTCCCGCTGCCATCTAAGAAAAATCCACTTGAACAAAAAGAATTATACTTCAAAGAAAATACCAAGCACATCCTCTGAATTTGAATCCTTTTAATTCAGACGCCTAGGATATCGGTGGTTCATTGGTTAAAGCATTGGACTTTAAACCGAAGGGTCGACGATTCGGTCCTGGTACGCGCCACCTGCGTTGTATCCTTGGTCAATACACTTATTGTGAATGCCCATGTGGTGGAATGGACAGGCTGTGTACTAAGACGTACTGCGCGTCGTGGGCACACTTTCCTTCAACCGCTGATAACTCTACTTGTGATGCGTTAGTAGGCCGGAAACGGTTAACCGATTAATCGATTAACCAATGATCAACGTCTTGATCGATTAAAAAAGTAATTGATCGATTAACCGTTACTTTTGAACTATTGTATTATATAGGTAAACAAAGGAACAAACTTGCTCCAAAAACAGGCCCACGTTGTCACACTGACTAATATCAATTATATGAGACATAGTAAAGCATGCAAGTTACGTGCTGACATACTTGTTCACGTGCATGTATCAGTAGCTGGAAATGGTCATTCTCAACCCCTTATACCCAATGCGGTTGAAAGACGATAGTTGCAAAATAAATTCTTAAATTACTAACAATTTTCAATTTTTGTCTCAAAAACATAGCTTATGACCTCTCATTGGGACGAGCTAAACGAGCTCGTCCCAATGAGAGGTCATAAGCTATGTTTTTGAGACAAAAATTGAAAACATAATAAAATTTGAATGGAGACTTTTGTATATAGCGCTGGCCGGTTTTTTCCGTTATGTTGGGTAAAGAGTTAATATGCGGTAAATCATCAACGGTACGGCAATTAATCAGCTATCTATTAGGGTAAGTGATTAATCGGTTAACCAAGGTTAATCCATGTGATTCATCAATCAAGAAAACCCTTTAACCGTTTCAGCTCTATGAGTTAGTAAACTGGAGTCCGACAGTTGTTCGCCAGTGATCGGTGGTTCTCTCCGGGTTCATACAGAGAACGACACGCGTGTGTGAATGGGTTAATCGATATGGCATGAGTGCCAGCGCGGAAAGATAGAACGAGAGGCCGCAGGCGTCGAGTTTTATCCTTCCTCGATGTCACATACTGGCACATACAGGCACATACTTGCACATAGAAGACAATGGAACTCAGGGAACGATTTTTAGCTATCACTAGCGATTCAAATTGAAATTGCGGTGCACGATTTGTAGAAAATTCCAGTGAAATGCCGCTTCTATATACATATGTGCGGAACAGATTTTCATTTTCCGCACGGTTTAGTGTTGCTGTAGATGGGGATTACACAGAACAGACATGCAATAAAACGACTTCCTACACGATGTGACTCTTACTGATGAAAGTGTCGATAAACAAACAAACAAACAAACAAACAAACAAACAAACAAACAAACAAACAACATTTTTCAGTGGAGTCCAAATATGGGTTTCTAGCACTCAACCAATTAGGACAAACCAACCGTTGGGATCATTATCGTACAGGGCAGAATTAGGATGGGTGAAAGGAAGTATCAGGAGAAAAACATCGAGTAGCGACAAATGATTGTCATGTCAAACTTTTCAACTTACTGAGCGATCAGAAGCTTTTCAACTTACTGAGCGATCAGAAGCAAAACTGAACCGTGATTCGCATTTGTGCCATCAGAGTGAAACTTGCATCAGCATAGCGCACTATCTTTATCCAACATGGGCAAGGAAGATCAACCCTTAGCCTACGGTTACGTAAATATCCCGCAAGCGCTTGTCAAAGAAAACTCCCAAAAATATTCAAAACTTTTTAAAAGTTTTCTCCTCAACGCGTTAGCTTATGACCCTGCACTGAATCAAGTTCAACGATGAGGGATAATGAGCTATTTGACCGGTGTGTAAGGTATTGTTTCTCCATAGCTGACAATTATCGTCACTGGAAATGATTTATAGGAAAGTTAGCTCCCCTTAATTTGTTAAAGTTGTCAGGAAATGTAATCCTAAGAGTATGGGAATTTCATATAAAAACTGAAATTTTGAAATGTTGGCGAAGTTGTATCAGTGATGTGCGCATCGTTTCACAAACTTCAGTCATTTTCCTGTAGAGTAGTTTAAATATACAGAAACTGGCTTTTTACAAATTTTTCCCCAATCTGTTTACCCGTTTGACTATCATTCCCTGTTTCAACCCATTTAAAAATAAGAACACGGCGCTTCCACCAACTTTTGACGTTCCGTATCTTTTTTCTTTTCAGTTCTAATTTTGTTCCTGGGGAGAATAAAAACTTTCAAATTACTGTAAAAACACATTCCAAATTACTGTAAAAACACATTCGCTGAAGAAAGAGCCAAGGTGGACAGTTACTTACTTAGGTGCTTCTAACTAACTTGTCACTAAAAGCCAAGTTTCCTTTTATAACTTTTAATAAACGAAAACAACAGACAGCTCCGAGAGCTGTCTGTTGTTTTGGTTTATTAAAAGTAACAAAAGATAACTTCGCTTAATTTTTTTGATGTCATAGGTGTTTTCTCAACAATTGCATGCTTCTAATTGGACTTTCCCGTCTAATAATTTCAGTGGAGATAACTTTATTGAAAGACGATTTTCATGACAAGATAAGTCAGAGATGCATCTTTCAGAATATTAGGTAGGCGATACAAGTTACGGGCGTAGTGCGTAACTCGAAGTCTTTGCGCCTGGAAAAACAGCGTTATTTCCAAGAGTGTTTTCAAGAACAAGGATTACGTACACACACCAACTGATGTTGGTTATTGTTGGCGGTTATATATATCACCCATCGATCGAAAGATGCATTGTTAGAAGTCAAAATACACAAGCGACATTTTTCTTTAAAAATAGACGTCACCTATTGATAGCAAGCAAACATTTGCATATGGCGCCCTCATAACACGTGGAAGTAAATCCGACAGCTGCGCGCGATACGACATGTATATTTTTGCATTTATGATAATACCGGGACACTTTCAGTGTGAAACACTGGAAAGAAAAATTGATCGATTCATCAATACTGGTTAGATATATCGACAATTCAGAAACATAAAATCGACACTACATTATGCACGCATCATTATTGATATCAGGTATTGATTTGTGGTAACAGCCATCCATGGTATGCGAACTGTGTGAGAGTGAGTAAGTCACTTAAATACAGATTTTGAAGGATATTTTGAGTTCTGGCGAATGTTTTAGACAACACATTGTCAAAACTGAACTTCAAATGCCAGGCTTTATAACTGTGTGTTGACTGAACAACTTTTATCGAGCATTCAAAAATATAAAATCGACACTACATTAAATATTCAAGCCAGAAAATAAGCAGACTGTCATCTGCAAAATGAGGTCCCCAGAGGGGGAGCATCACTAAATTTACCCTCTGTGAACCTCAGTCTGAATCCGGGTCTCAAAACTAAACAGAAAGAGGTACCCAGAGGATAAACTGGACCGCAGTATAGGATACCATCATCAAATTCACCCTCTGGGGACCTCATTCTGCAAATGTCAGACTGCTTATTTTCACGCCTGTAAATATTACGACAGAACACGACGATGGTGGAGTACGGGGTACTGGAACCAACGACCCGAGATGGATTCCATTTTACTATATTTCATAAATCCCGAATGTGTGCGTCGAAATACAAGAAAACTCCAACAAGAACAGCTGATTTCTATACCCCGTACACTATCCTAGTTGTGGTATTTATTTACACCTTGATTTTCAACCCGGTGTGCAATTAATTTCGCATGAAGAAAAAATTGATAGTGGACGAGCAGACGATATAAAGAGCGAGAAACCTGAAGCGAGGCTCGGTAATAATTTAATCCAACAGCTCGAAAGAGCTGTTGGATTAAATTATTACTGAACCTCCCAACAAACCAGGATGGTTTCGCCCATTTCGCCGTTGACAGTATTGACGGAAATGATACCTTCTTGGGCGTGCGTGTTGAAAGGGTTAAATATGAATCAAGCGAATGAAGCTGATATATCATTTTCGGCGTTTTTTTTACTTTCTTGCTTGAAGCTGTTTTGTGTTGAAACATTTCATTCCCATCATAACATCCACAAAAACGGTAAAATAAAACGTGACGCCATTATTGATACCACTGATAACGCTGGGCTGAACCTTCCACGCATAAAGAGCCTCTGCCATTCATTAAAGTTAATATAGATAAAAAGTGGTTGAACCCAGAAAACAACTAACAATGGAAAACACCAGCTCTTGACTATTTTAAACAATTCGGTTTAAACTATATATAGTCCTATACAAAAGATGGAGCTCTAGAAACTGCCATCCTTCTGGAAAAATGTACTGTACACGTGCTCAGAATTGAAAAGGAGTTCACCACAGGCCCTCGCGCAACCTCTCCTGTAACTATCTCGATCGATAATGCCCCCTTTTTCTGTAAAAAGTAGTGTGAACGAGGTATCTTTTTTTATTAAAGTAGATATGACATCGAAATACCTTTCACCACGTATTTGGGAGTAGTAAATGCTGTACCGAGACAATTGAAAAGGGAATTAAGACATAGCACAAAGATGGAAGAAATTCAAGACAACTTGATTTTTCTTCTTCAAGAACTGCACGAAAGTGAAAAAAAAATTTCGATGGTAAAATTCCTACATAAATTTGCAGTGCTGCGACTATTATCATGGACAAAATGGAATCAATTTTTACCTCAGAACACACGTGGAGAAGACTGGAAGTACATACACAAACACGCCCTTAGTGCAACCCACGACAGTTATTTCCAAACTCTGCAATTCAAAATAAACCACAGAATCCTCACGACAAACACAAAACTGTTGACATTTGATCTCATTGAAACAGAACTTTGTTCCTTTTGTGGAGAAACTGAGGAGACAATATCCCATTTGTTTTATGCTTGCGCATTTTCCAAAACTATCCTTCTATCACTCATATAGGAAGTTTAAACCAAAGTGCCAGCTGAGCCTCAATCTTGACGCATGTTCGCTATTTTAGGGCCAATATCCGCAACGGAATCTTGTGATCCGTCGATCAAATTTAAATGATTTTCAAAAAATACATCTGTTCTTGCAGTGGTCAAAAAGGTCGTCCAACTTGTATGGCATACAAAGAAACTTTAGAAAGATATAAAAATATAGAGTTGTATTATAGCTGTTTGTACTCCACCGGCAAGGCCAATAGAAGGAGGCTGAAATGGGACAGTGTATCACCGATATTCACATAATAATAAATCTTTTATTAGAAATACTGGTTGAAGACAACTTTTTTATCAAAAAGAAATCAAATTTCTTCCATGCCTGTTGGAGTGCTTGCACACTGGTTGCGCGCGGGTGTTGCTATCGGTGCGATGAATTTAACCCTTTACCCAACGTAATGGCCAAAACCTGCAAGCGCGATTTTCAAAAATCGCCAATTAATTTTCATTATATTTTCATTTTTTTGTCTCAAAAACATAGGCATTACAAGACTGTTTTTTTTCAATTTACTAAATTGAATATTCAATTTATTACAAGACTGTTTTTTCAATTTATTACGAGACTGTTTATTCAATTTATTACAAGACTGTTTTTTTCAATTTAGTAAATTGAATATTCAATTTAGTAAATTGAATATTCAATTTAGTAACTAAACATCACATGTCGCTTCTACACCGCCGTAGCATTCTCCCAAAATGCATTGTTTCTTATAGCATTCTGCGGCGTTATTCCAGAATGCGTTGTTCAAGTGCATAATGCGGCTGTACACAGTATTCAGACAGCAGCGATAGCTATAATGATAATTGGTAATTATATCGCAGAAAGAATCGATCGGAAAAGGTACTTTTGAAGGTGGTCACATTTCAAGGCAGATTTCAAGGTGGTCACTTGGTTCGGATGGCCTTATGCTTTGTTTTTTATCAGAAATCTGTCTGCAAGACATTGCGACTTGAACTCTGTAGGAAACTTTTCGGTTTCGACCCCCGATTAGGAGAGAAAACTTTTTGACAGAGGGGAATCTAAACATTTCGCCAGAACTAAAAATGTCCCACACCCAAGAAAGGCGAATCTCTCATTCCAAGGCAGTTAGAATAACAGGGATTACACGTACCACAAATCAGTGTGTATAATTTATATTAGTGTTGACGCCTGCTTGAGGTGGGTTGATTTTATATTTCTCAATGCTCTGTACAAGTTGTTGAGCCAACACACAAGTCTAAAGCGTGCCATTTGAATTTTTTTTTTGTATTTTTTATTATTATTGTTATTTATTGTTTTATTCAAGTTTCCATCACATGAGAAAATCAATTTCATGTACAAAAACAATTGGATTCATGTACAAAAACAAACATGGATTGATTGTTCAGGCTGCTCAGCCTAAAAAAGTTTTCACTTGCCTGCTCGAATATCCATGCACGTCCATGACGTCACGTCAGCCTAGTTTGAGACAAGCATGGTATATATTTGGAGAAAAGTCGTGACCCTCGTTTTCCGGCGAGCAAGAATTGTTGGGCAAACCACAGAGGTATTGACAAGCTATTTGTGGAAGTCATACAATAAATATCTTATATCGTGCAGATCACAAATTATTGCGTCACGATCTGAAAATCAGTTTTCGCTTTTTCATGTTTGAACCAATTAGGTACGGACTTTGATACATCGTTGATCGTAAACCCACTAGCTAAACACCCGCGTCGACCCACGCACAGTAGTGAAATATTGCTCATTAGCTAAGCATCTTATAGATATCCCCCGTTGCATCTTCAATATCACGGCAGCATATATCCCAGAAATAAAAATATCGACCGGACGACTAGAATTCCACTTGACGAAATGAGAAACCCTAATGGAGAGTCGTTACATCACCATCAAGACAAAGGCGTATTAGTCAATACTGACTGAAGATATATGCTCCATGGGGTTATGATTACATGAATCTGGCCTATTGCTTTTCTGTACTGCTGTGAGGTACAGTTGAGACAAGCAACATTGAAATGAAGAAAGGTAGAGATATTTAGAATACACCCATAGTAGCTTAGTTTACCAACTGTTCACCACTCGTGGTGAAGTGGTGTTAACCACGAGCCTTCGGCGCGCGGTTAACACCACTTCATGAAGAGTGGTGAACATTTGGTACACAAAGCTACTTTGGGTATATTTTATTTATACCATGACCGTCAGGTTATTAAGAGTCGCTATTATATTTTCTCGATTTCACTGAACAGCAGACGTACATACGTGCGAATCTGTTTTTGTTTACATGAGCATAGGTGGGCGGTACTTCCGCTGTGAGTTTTATCACCGAAACGAAACAGAAAAAGGAGCCTTTTTCGTTTTAATAACATACTATTTCGAGTTATGGATGCTTTATTAACATGAGACAATGCATATTTGTTGAGTTTTGGCATCTTTTGAGGTAAACCCATTTAAAAACGTAATAAATAACTACCAGTTTCATTTCACTCTTCGCGAGGCGACGTGCGGTAAATTTGGAAAAAAGTTCGCATTCAGGTCGAGGTCACCAAAGGTCAACTTGGATGTACTTCTTCTGTAGGTGTAAAATTTAACTAATGAAACCCTATTGCTGCCGTGTTCACCACGGTGGGTGTGCAAAGTTAAAATTTATGTCATAGGCTTTTTAAATATAGTAGAATAGGTATCACGGTATAAAAAATATTCAGGAATAGTTGGGCTATCAGTGAAAGATGATAAAAGCTCCTTCCAACAAACAACCACTCAGATGACTATGTATTGAACACAACATCTTAACCCTTTGAACTGTGATGGTATCTTCCATGTCTGTTCAATGGCAGCAATTAGAAGAGTCTATATTCATTATTTTGGAGTAGAGGAATTAATAATTTCAACGTGGAATCTTGGGGCCGGAAAAACCGGCCCCGCGTTTTCAAAGGGTTAAGAAATACTTCATTAAATTCTATAGTTATCGTGCGTTATTGTGTAATCCCCTCACACCTTTTCAAGTTCTTGGCACCTGGTATTGTTGAATAACTTACATGATACAGTACAGTCCCCGTGGACTGGTCGTAATCCACGCGTGCGGAGTGATGTCCACGCATGTGTTTACCAGGTAATAAAAATCACCATCAGCAAAATTTTAATTATTGAAGCACAGGGTTACAGCCGGTGCTTCATAAATTACATTTTTGATGATTATTCCTATAAATAGTGTTTGGAATCTAATATTATTAGTTACACAGTTTGTTGGTGACCTAATATAGTATACTATGGTGTCAGTTAATTTCATATTGGACGAGAGCGAAGCTCGAGTCCAATATGAAATTAACTGACACCATATATACCATATTAGGCCACCAACAAACTGTGTAACGAATATATCTTACCGACTGCTGCATCGATGCACAAAACTAATAACAACAGCGATCAAAATTAAATGAGAGAATTCTCACAATGTGTTCACGTGTCTTTGCCTTATAAATTGTAACAAGGCAAATTCATACATACCAAACAGTTTCATTTCGATGGTAACATGACACACATCCACAGAATATGAAGTCTTTTAAGTTGCTTAACCTGCACTTCAGACCAAATATGGGCTTCCAACACTCAATCTTTCAACTTGAAGCGTTTATCGGCTGCCGCCATTTTGAATAATCAACGAACAAAGGGGAGATTACCCATAGCTGTCAGCGTATATTGATGTTGACAGGTAGCATATGGTTTTATATGCAGTCTGCATATGACGTCTTTGAACCAATGAAATTCCCAGATACTTGTAGGAGGTAAGATATTATTGCGTCCGTGGAAATATTGCCCACCCGTACAAAGTGACCAGTCCACGGCGGCCGTACTGTAAGATTACATGGTTGAGTTTTGAGATGCGATCCGGCGGTAAAATGCGACAAGTGATCCGGAAATAGACCTTCAGTCTCAGGCTGATATGAAGTTACCTCGGACTGATATCTCGGCCGATATGACACTGACCAATTAATACCCTCTAATTAATATTTCCCCATCTTAGAGCAAATGACAGCGCAAATTTCGGAAAAATCTGAACGAAAAATAACTTTCCGACCTGAAATCGATGTACTGCAGAAACCTTTCAGCAAACGCTCAAACTATAATTGATTGCATTTATCGGTAAAGGGCATCAAATAATCCTTTTTTTGTTTTGTGCTGTCAGCAACAATACGAAAGTATTATTACATTCACAAGGCAAAATATTTCTTTTCCAGATGGAAGAGAAGCAAAGCAAACAGGCGAGTGTAACATACAGTATGCATTTTTATAACCAAGGATTCACATTTTTATTTTCAAAGAGTAGGAACCGCGCAAATACCCCCACCCCAAGCTGCCGACCAGTAACTTACAAACGGAGAGACAGAAGATCTGAAACTAAATCTTCCAGTCACGAAAAATCAAAAGTATGGCCCCATTCCTGCCTCTTTTACTGGAAAACAGAATAGACAACAGACGCTTCCAAATCTCATACGCAGGGAAGCCCATTGAGATTAGAGAAATCGAATCCCACCCGTGTGTCTGAATGTTAATCTCCGATAAATAAAAGTTGGGCTTTCATATCGCCTTAGTGCTGCTACCAGAAGGCCCCAGCAGCAGCCAAAAATGAAACTGAACTGATGAAATTGAGACGTCTTATTTGTATTTTTGAGACAGATTATATGAAACATATACAGTACGTGGAGAGTGCACTAAAGCACAGAGTGGAGATTCCACCCAAGCAATAATTGCAAATTTGTTGCAAAGCATAACAATCACAAGCAAAGTTCCAGCCAATGGACCTCCGGGTTATACCCGGAGGTCCATTGGCTGAAATATTGCTTGAGTTTTTTGTCCGCATGTACAGAATTTGAAAGTGATACTTTCGGTGATAACTCCACTCCCCAGGAGATTTACTTACAATCCACTCTCCACGTACTGTAGGTGGCTTACCTACCTCTCTGCACTATTCCTAAGCTCATTCTGCTTGTCTTTTCGTACATGTACAAATTTGTTTCAACAGAACCAGTTCGAAATAAAGAAGAAAAATTCTTTCCCAAAGTGGTTAACAACCGAATATAATCCTGCACAAATCAAGATACAGCACGACTCACACAATCCAAAATCTGGTCGAATCGAGACAAAAGTCTGCGATAATGCTTGCATGCTATTCTAAACTGGATGGTTGCGCAACTGGAACATTTTTCACTTAGGGATATAAGATCGAACAAAATTCAAAACACACTATTGAAGCACAGTATGGGGGCAATAAATTAACACCGGAACAGTGGGTATGGATTTCCCACCCGACGGATATCAACGATTTCTCAAAGAAAGTACACGTTGAGTTATCAAATTACCAATCCATAGATCTCCATATAAAACTCAATGGTCAATGATATCAAAGTTTGCTTGTGATTCTTAAGCTATTCCGTGATACCAGCCTGTTCCGAATGAAAATGCAGGTTGGAAAATTGAGCAAAATTTAATAAAACCGCAGACCGCATTGAACAAATTCCCCGGGTAGAGGTGCAGGGCGGAATTCAAAGAAACTCAAATCATTAACTGGTAAAGTACTGAAAGCCCATATTTGGGCTTTATTCTGAAGAGCAGGTACTGCAACATAAAGGCTTCAAATTCAGCGGCTGTGCTTCATATCGTCTTTGAAGTGATATTATTTAGTCTGTTAAGATTTGCCTTGTTACAATTTATAGGAGAGTGCCTACAGGCACTCTCCTATAAATTGTAACAAGGAAAAGACATGTGAACAAATTTTGTTGGCCAAATAAAATTTAGCACTCTACCAGTTAACAGATAACGTTTTACTGTTATCAGAGAACAAACTGCTTCACGAACACAAACCAGGAGCTTTCTTTAGAAAAAACGGAGTAGCTAGATACTATTTGATCAGATTTGGGTATTTCAAACACATTCCTTTGACTAAGTTCAACTTGGATGGGTGACCGTCTAAGCGATCGTCTCGGACTCCCGCGTTGTGTCCTTGGGCAAGAACTTAACGCCGATTATCCACATGGGGGCACGATGACGCCGTGTACTAAGGCGTACAGCACGTCGATAGTACGCATGTCTTCAACCAATCTAACCCTGTCTGTGCTGCAGTGTGGAGTTACGATGTTGGGGAACTGGCAGTTGCTCGTCGTTGCTCGGTGGTTCTCTCCGGGTACTTCCGCTTCCCCCACCCGTAAAACTATCACCGACACGATATGACCTTGGCTGTTAAATTGTCGTTAAACCTTAACAAATAAATAAATAAATAAATAAATAAATAAATAAATAAATAAATAAATAAATAAATAAATAAATAAATAAATACTGATTAGGTTCAATGATGATACAACCACCAAAGTCCCAAATACGTGACATGTATGGTGTATTTTTCGGTCGAAATTAATAAGAGGACATGTCCCTGTATTGGGGCCACAAAAGCAAATTTCTGTGCCGAAATATGTGACCTCAAACACCAATAAATAAATAAATCAATAAAGCGAATTTCTGTGAAGTAGAAATCGCATCACGTTACTTTTCAACAGTCACCCTGTCGTCCCCTGTTTTCGACGTGGTGTATTCTTTGATGCAGCAAGTCACGACTCGCGTGACCTATCGCACAGAAACCGTGGAACAATTCTAAAAGAGGTGGGGCTGAATCTTAGGTTCGATATTTTTTATGTATATGTGTATTGTTGGGGAGGAGGCAAGCGTGGGGATGCTTCCGCGTAAATTTTTTTAAGTCGTTCACTTAAATTTTAAACGTTCCACTCTCACACCTTTCAACACAGACGCCCTGGGGGGAGGGGGGGGGGTATCATTTCAGTCAATACTGTCAACGGTGATATGGGTGAAACCATCCTGGTTTGTTGGGAGGTTCAGTAGTAATTTAATCCAGCAGCTCTGTCGAGTTGTTGGATTAAATTATTACCGAGCCTCGCTTCAGATTATTTGCTCTTTATATCGTCTGCTTGTCCACTACCCATTTTTCTTCACGCAAACATTTATGCACACCGAGTTGAAAGGGTTAATTCGAGTGAGCGATTTCAACCAGTGTGAGGCAAGGAAAAGCGAATTCGTGAGTAGCTACTGGTAAATGACACAGGGGGTGCAGCCAAGATTTTTCAGGGTGGTTAATAATTTGGGTTTTATGGACAATCGATGATCGAATGTCATTCGCTACTGCCACGGGCAAAAGCTGGGCAAAGCATGAGAGCTCAGTCCCCTCTCGTTGGTTGGGGTCCGGGAGACTTCCCCGGGAAATGTTTTGACATTCCAAGCCCATGAGTGCGAATCTGTGTCCAATGCTCTTTTAGGGAATTTAAATGAGTACATTTTGTTGATGGAAATGAAATCCAGCTGGTTTTCTGCAGTATTGCTAGGGAAACTAAACTCATGTTTACCTAGTCCAACCTTGAACCAAAAGGCAGTAAAATGATTTTTGTGGTGTAGTACAGACAAAGCACACCACAAAATCATTTTACGATCATTGGGTCCAATTTCACCATGAGTGAACCTTTTTGAATGTCTCCTCTTTTTTGGCAGGGGCAGTGGTCACATTATCACATTCCCATTGTTACTACCGCCTACACCCTTACTATACATCACCACCACAGTTTACATACGAAAGGAAGTTGCAAGTTGTTATGCAAGTCTAATACCAATTTGACTTTATGAGTTGCAAAAACATTGACACCTTCTGAAAAAAGTGTATGTGTGTGGGGGGAGGGGGGGGGGGGTACAGCCCCTTCACAACCCCGGTGTCTGTCTTTACACTAAAGTGTTTATATTGAGACTACACGCTAAAAACTAAAGTGTTCAAAACTGCACTTGAAGTGCTGTATTTAACACTTACTAAGTACTGAAATAGCACGTTGTTCAAGTGTAGATATCCCAGGACTTGACAAGTGTTGACAATAATACCACTTGACAAGTGTAATGTCGCGACACTTAAAAGGACACAACGCAGATGACGCGGATCAGGCTCGAACTCTCGAGCCTGATCCGCGTCATCTGCGCTGTGTCCTTTTAATTATGTACCCACCAAGCGCAAATCAAATTATGGACGGTTCTGGAAGAACAACCAATGCTAAACACATGGGAAGTGCCATCCATTCAAGTTTCAATGTCTGACGATTGTAATGTCTAAGTGCTTAGAGCATTGCACTTTGAGTTTTAAAATCAAACCCTAAGAGTTAGAATGCGTTTAACACCTTGAAAGTGTCAGTTTTAACACTTTAGTTTTTAGTATGTAATGAGTACTGGCACTTGATGGGTTTGCCTATAGAAAAATAAACAATACATCCCTCCACTACAATAATTGTTGACTACAAAATGCTTCAGTCAACTCCACAGAGGTAATTTTAATTACCACGTACCACAACTCAGTAACCGTCTCGTAACTGTTTTACATTATGTAAATATAAAATACGGTCTATTTCTGTAATAAACGGCTTCGTTACAGCCTATTGATCTAAATCGAATTATTTCTATAAACATGTATTGCTGAATTACATGGCACAGCGTGAACAAATTATGTTCGAGAGAATAAATACAGAGCATGGAAAAATAATGTCAAACATATGACGAATTAGGATTACAAGGGATTCAGGAAATGTTTTCTTTACCCAACGCATATCGTTCCATCCTTTTATATCAATTATCATTTTTTTATTGCAAAACGCGGCGCACATCATTTCGCCAATATTTTTGAAAACGTTCCAGTATTTTTTGTAATTTATCATTCTGTCATCCATTAGAGCTGTAGGTTTTTAAATTTCTTGTTCGGCTACGGTTTTGGTTTTTCGGGTGGAGAAAAACCTCGGTTCGGTTCGGTTTTCGGTTTGTTCATGAGGCCAAGTAAAATTCAATAAAACTCATTCTTATGTCCGGAGTCATAACTGAATGGTAGTGAAATTGCGTGAAACTCAATGAATGCCCGAAATAAGCTATAATACATGAAGAATCAGGAAGGCCAATATAATAATTACCTAAATATACAGAACTTTTATTGTGCTTGGCCATTTCTCGAGGTCTGACACCTACACGCAACTTGAGGAAAGCTGCAAACACAACTAAACTGAAATGTCGGAAATTCACAGAATGTAGCCTTACCAGAGTAGTGAGAGTTCCCAGACACTGCTATTGGTAGTGTCTGGGGGTACTCTCACTACTCTGGGATGGCTACATTCTGTGAATTTCTGCAGCAAGAGAGTATTTAATAAAAAACGAAAAACCTTAGATTACGGGATGTCGACGGTTTCGGTTTCGGTTTTTTAAAAAAACTAAAAACCTCGGTTCGGTTTCGGTTAACCTACAGTTCTATCATCCATACAATAAGTGAATAGCTTATCTCCCACTGGGACGAGCTTACTTTGCTCGCCCTAATGAGATATTAGAATGTTTGTTTTGAAAATGGTAAAAAAAACATTCATTGTGCTCTTGAAACTAAATATTTATTTCTTTATTTCTTTATATGTTTGATGTCACCGTGACACGGCAACACATTACTGTCAGTAGCAATATTTGCGGATTGATGGACGATATTACACGGACAAAATCACAATGAAAATAAAACTTGATTTGTCATTCTCTCAGATAAAAATAAATCCCCACACGATGAAGGGCACCAAATGTCCAACTCTTGACAATTCTGACAAACAGCACAAGACAAAATGACGAACTTCCAAAGGGCCATCATCTCAACATGAGGGTAAAATATCGCCCCTTTAAAGCACAAATTGCAATGCTTACACTTTATGCTTCCACGGGACGAAAAGGGATTAGATAGATACATGACAACATCCCATCCATTCAAGGGACGGAAAGGGAATAGATAGATACAATCATGACAACATCCCATCCATTTTGATAATCTATCTAGAAAAATATGGCAAAGACGTAACTTAAACCAAGAATGCAGCCCGGGGGGGGGGGGGGTGAAGTGGTAATGTGATCCCCCTCCTCCAATTTCAAAAAGGTTCACTCATGGAAAACGTTTGTTCAAATTTGGACCCAAGACCCATGATATGATTTTTTGGTGTATTACAGCCATTTGGTCCAAGTTTGGACTTGGTAAACACGGCTTAAGATCCCCTTGCGTTACTGTACACAAACAACTGGATTTCATTTCATTCAACAATTTATTCATTTAAATTCCACAAATGAGCATTGGGGCCACAAATTCTATCTCATTGGCTTGAAATTTCAAAACATTTCCAGTGAGTAGTGTCACAGACCCCACCTCTCGTACTCACCCCCAGCTTTTTCCAGTGACAGCCGTGAGTGATTTTCGGTCATCGAATGTCCATAAAACCCAAATTATTACCCACTCTTAAAAATTCTAGCTACACCCCCTGGTAAACATAAATGGCAAAGCTGTTAATAAGCAAACTGTCATTTGCAGCATGAGGTCCACAGATGATGAATTTGGTGATGCTTCCCCGCACAGCAGGGTAGCATCACTAAATTTACCCTCTGTGAACCTCAGTCTGAATCAAGGTCTCAGGTCTGAACAAAAAACGGTACCCAGAGGATAAATTGGGGTATTCTAGCTGACTGTATGGGATAGGATCAGCAAATTCCCCCTCTGGGGACCTCATTCTGCAAATAACAGAGTTCTTATTTCCAGGCTTGTGTGTAGCAAAAGAGAAAAAAAACAGATGAGGATAAAGGAATGCTGACATCGTTCATACGCAGTCCCTCTTGGTGACAAGATTGGAAGAGAAAATAAAAAAACCAGGATGTGTTCACTGGTCTCGAAGGTTTTCGCTGTTTGCCCTTTTGTCTCATCTTTTCTCGAATCAATTACTGCAGAGTGCACCATAACGTTATTTCTCTACAATCAAGACAGATGACACCACGCATTGTCACATTTCTCAATTTCTTTTTCCATTACTAAATTAACCTTGCAACAATAACGTCTCAGCATTCTCCCAGCTCTATAACACGAATACTTAAAGTTAAGTTTTCATCGACTGGAAACTCAAGAGGTTTGATTGCACTTGGAAGACAAGGTGGAGAAAATGTCACTGCGTCTATTAAACTGTAATCAGATATTTCTTTATGCGAGTCCAACAAAACTTACATATTAATTTGTATAGAAGCATACCTCTTGAGGAGAAAATGGGCTTCTTAATTTCCAGATTGAATTGATTATCAAATCACATGGAGTTTTTATATTCTTATTCGATCGTGTATTATTATTAACAACATGATATTTAAAATATATGTGAAAGGGCAATGCGTTATGACGCTAAAACATCAACCCTTTGGATGGAAAGACCGACCGAGGCACTGTATGCCCCTCAGTTTTATAATACTAAATTCTAGCTACATATACAGACCCGGAGCTGGTCGGAGCCAGAGGGTGAATCGGTCGATTTATATAAGCCCGCCCGTCGGAAAATTGTTGTCAGGAGAAAATCATTCTTTACATATAGGGACTTTCGAGCAAACCGGACGATGTTTTTGGAAAGCACAAGCAAATTTTCACCCCGGTAAAGATTCCAATATTTCTATGAAAAACAACCGTCGCATGATTCTATATACATGTGAACTCATCTAACCCCATAAATATTTCCCGCTGCGCTTGTTGAACCGCCGCAGAAATAAAAAGTACGCACATTTTTCCACAATGTTTACAAATGGGTTGAAATTCTTTAAAATAAGAAAATCAATGAGAAATGGAAAGCGCCATATAACAGCTCTCCCACTCAGTGGATATCGAGTTTCACAACTTGACCCTTTCTCGATTTCCTTCGATAATTTATAGCTGCGGGTATAATAATATTAGTTATCCATGTATATTCCAGGTGTATGGGAATTTACACTGGTCTGAAAACTGATACACCTCGAGGCACAGCCGAAGGGTGTATCAGTTTTTAAACCAGTGTAAATTTCTATACGCCCTGGAATATATATTGATAACGAATATATTTTCTCACTACGTTCCTTCACATTGAAGAAAAATTATAATTCTGTGGATAGGAAAATAACCTATTATATTTGGTTTGACAGAGCCCTACGAGCTCTGCCAAACAAAATATAATGGGTTATATCCATAGTTATTTTCATGATGAGATGTATCAAAGATAAATGATCGGTCACTAATAAGCTCTTCGGAAAAATCAGTGAGTATCTTCACACTGAGGAGGTATAAATGGATGCAGAGACTTTTTACAATGTGACAAAACAAAAGGAGAAAACCAAGAAATACTGTCCAAATGGGATTTTGAAAGAGAAAGAAGAATACCTGATTACTCCATATTAAATTACAATTTTTGTCATGAATAACACAAAATTAAAGGAATTATTTTGATTATTTTTTTATCCAATGAACAGCACTGTTCATTTTAATACATATGCCATTATTATACACCATTTTAAAAAAAAATTGAAGAAAAAAATCACATGGCCTGCATATTCATGTTTTTACACCGGGCTAAATCTATGTGTAAATAGTTCAAGTGAGTGAGGGTATTATTTACATCATACCTGTCAAGCAATCAAATCGCAAGGTTATATAGCTTGTCAGGAAATAAAGAGGTTTTTAGGAAAAAAGCTAGTAAGCCAAATGAATCTGTAATTTTTAGAATTAGGGTACAATCTGGATGATTATGTAAAATCTTCAACAAATATGACATCCCGAAAATATCATAACATCAAAAGGTCAAGTTTTTAATCATTTTCGTTTCAATTAATATCATCATAACGACTTTGAAATAATAATTAAACTCAGAGCCATACCCACGATTTTCGAAAAGGAGGGAACACCTTCAAGTTGATGGTCAAATTGTCAAAGGGACTTAACCTTAGCGAAACTGTTTCCGCTAGGGAGGTTCCGGTGATACACAAGCAGTACGCGCATTTATTTGGAAACCATTGTTTGTGGCCACATGATATATAGAAACCCTTTTATTGCACACCTATGCTTTCATTTTCATAAAATACACTTTTTTTCTGCAAAAACCGAAACGAACAATAAATTTTAATTGCATTGTCCTTGAACAATACGGATCACCTGCGCGGACTATTTAACTATTTCTTTTTTACATTTGGGTTATTTTAGGCAATAATTTGTGTTTTTAATGTTTTTTTTAGTAAACTGTAGACGTGCAATAAATACAGAACAGCATACGCGTTCCGTCATTTTAACAGCACTCGATCGATTTGGACGGAGGGATAATATTGAACAAGAAGCCGAAGGCTTCGAGTTCAATATTACCCCTCCGCCAAAATCGATTAATATTTTTTTAGTAAACTGTAGGCGTGCAAAAAATACAGAACAGCATACGTGTTCAAACTGTCATTTTTTACCGCACTCGATCGATTTTGGCGGAGGGATAATATTGATCTCGAAGCCTTCGGCTTCTTGTGCAATGTTATCCCTCCGCCCAAATCAATCTCGTGCAATAAAAAATGATAGTTCGAACGCGAATGCCGTTCTGTCTATTACTTGAACAACGTATTTTAAATGGTATTACTGCTGGCGTGTAATGATCTAAGTAGGCCTGATGTTTACAGAGAACAATATACAACAGCTAATCAAACTGAAAGCTTGAAACACATTCACACGGGCATGGTATAGCCAAAGATACGTCGTGTTTTGGGGGAAAACATTTATCCCCATTGCCCACGTGGGGGCACGGTCGTGCTGTGTACTAAAGGGTACAGTTCATCGACGATGGTGCACCTGGCCTTTAACCGCTGATAACTCTGCTTAGGTCCGATTAGCTAATTGAAGAGTCTGACAATTAGAGCTGTAGGTTTTTAAATTTCTTGTTCGGTTTTGGTTTTTCGGGTGGAGAAAAATCTCGGTTCGGTTCGGTTTTCGGTTTGTTCATGAGGCCAAGTAAAATTCAATAAAACTCATTCTTATGTCCGGAGTCATAACTGAATGGTAGTGAAATTGCGTGAAACTCAATGAATGCCCGAAATAAGCTATAATACATGAAGAATCGGGAAGGCCAATATAATAATTACCTAAATATACAGAACTTTTATTGTGCTTGGCCATTTTTCGAGGTCTGACACCTACACTCAACTTGAGGAAAGCTGCAAACACAACTAAACTGAAATGTTGGAAATTCACAGAATGCCTTACCAGTGTAGTGAGAGTTCCCAGACACTGCCATTGGCAGTGTCTGGGTACTCTCACTACTCTGGGATGGCTACATTCTGTGAATTTCTGCAGCAAGAGAGTATTTAATAAAAAAAACCGAAAAACCTTAGATTACGGGATGTCGACGGTTTCGGTTTCGGTTTTTTAAAAAAAACTAAAAACCTCGGTTCGGTTTCGGTTAACCTACAGCTCTACTGACAATTGCTCGTCACTGTCCGGTGGTTCTCACCTGGTACCCCGGCTTCCTCCGCCCGTAAAACTATCTGCCACGATGTATCCCTGGTATATAAAAGTGTCGTTAAACCCCAATAAACAAACAAATAAACAAGCAATAAATGGATGAATGCATGAAAATACATCCAAACCATCAAAAATAGCTCAACGATGTTTTCGACCTGTGTTTACACTTAAGCACTGTTGTGTGATACTGGTTTACATTTGTCAGGGTAGGGGTAGTGTGGGCATGTACTTCTGGTACGCCTCCCCTGGGTACGTCTTTTATTGGCCATCTTACAAAATAGACATAGACTCACCAAATGAGTGTTATTCAATTGAAATTGAATATACGTAAGATAAAATCAGGGTTCGAAAGATTAACAGCCACGCATGATTGATGACTTAATGACTTCGAGTTATAATAAATATTAAAAATCGTGAAAATATTTTTTGAATAAAGGAAAGAAATCTGATAGGGGCGAGTATCAAATTTCGTACCCCCAAGAAGGAATCAATATCCTCCAGATTTAATTGCCGCATTATTGGATAACATGTTACTGCATATTAGGTTATTTTAAGGCAGTTTGTACAATATGGCATTCCACTTTTTCATTTCCAGTTTTTCATTCCATCATTATAACCTGTATGTAGGGACATGAAATAGAAAACATATATACAATGGAGAACTCCATTACATAATCTTTCCCCTTTTCTGCCCAGTCATCATTAGATTAATGTTTAAAAGTGATCTAGAAATTTACGAGACTCGTCCATAAAAATAGGTGTGTACCTCACCGAAGGCGCGGTCTAGACCTAATTAGTCTGTGTGAAACACACAGACTATTGTTTTTGTACGGTTTCTTTTTCTTTTTTTTCTTCTTCTTATTCTCCCGTCTTCTATCTTCTCCCCACTTCCTTGTCTGCACGATAACTGGAAAGCAAATTGTCCTATCGCCCTGATTTTTTGCATTCTGATAGACTGTCACAAACGCTCGCCTACTCATGTTTTTCAGGTCGCTAGAGCCCTTGCGTGTGGCCCAATCGGCCACAGTGTTTCCACTGTCTCTAATTTCCTATAACAGTAAATTATTATGAAGCAATACTACGTTACATTTATTCACACTGGAGACAATGTAAACAATTAGATTACAGAAGTGGAGTTAGCTGTCAAACATTAAATGTTATCTGCTATTTTAATCAGATGTCAGTTCCTCAAACCAAGTTGAGAGAAACCCTTTGCTTTGCAAGGAACTAAAGTGTAAATTATTCAGTTCAATGCTTTTAACCCTCTCAAGACTTCAATGTGGGTTAAAAAGAGTTTGTTTCATGCAATTTGAGAATAATGATAACCATTTCCATGCACACATTACTGCTCTAAACATCATTCAAATAAGTGACACAGCAGAAAATGTCCATTTCTTATTCCTTGATCGAACCCTTTGAATGATGTGCACATATATGCTTTTCCTGGTTTCTTGGGAAAAGGTTATCTGATTCCTTTATGAATATCTTTTAATACTATTAACGAAAACCTATTTCTGATTTCTTTAAAAATATTTCACCCCCAAAAATAAGCATCCATCAATTCTATTTCTATTTTGTTTATTTCTGATGCTTTAACGCCGTTCACAGAGACTAGAATTTACTGGATGGAGTAAATTCTGTTTCTCTAGTTTGCTGAACTGATTTCGTTACTTCAAGATCAACTGGGGATTGGTTGGAAATCCTCTATTTATACCTGTCATGGAGGACATATAGAACGTTTTTTTAAAGTACCACAGCAGTGGTTTGCAATCAAGAAGCTGAGTTCTCGAAACCATATGAAAACACCGCCTTTTACCAACTTTAGATGCGCATACCTACAAATAACGGAAATATAAACAAATCATTCGGTTACGAAAATTTACTTAGTACCTATTAAAATATTAACTGTTTGATTGCTGGAAGCCCATATTGAGGCTCTATTCTAAAGTGCTGGTGATGTAACTTGAAAGTTTCATATTCAGTGGATATGCTTCATATCTTTCAAGTGAAATTATTTTGTTTGTATGGATATGCCTTGTTACAATTTAAGGGAGAGTGCCCATAATAATAATAATAATAATAATAATAATAATAATAATAATAATAATAATAATAATAATAATAATAAGGACATTTTATAAAGCGTAAAATCACAAAGTGCTCTAAAACTCTGTACAGTTAAATAACCAATGAGCTCGTGGCTATCAAGGCAATATACAGACTGAGAAAGGTGTGAGGGTCAGCAGGTTACATACTGTCAAAAGCCTCTCTGAAAAGATGCGATTTTAAATTTTTTTTTGAATTGGTTGAGATCTTTCAATGCGTGACCCTGAACTGGTAAATTTTTCCAAAGTGCAGGTCCAGCGAAAGAAAAAGCTCTGTTATTCACAAAAGTGGACCTAGAGAAGGGCATCTGAAGTTTGATTTCTGAGGAGGAGCGCAAGTTCCTTTCAGGTTTTTAAATTGCCAGAAGGTCTTAGTAAGTACTTAGGTGCCGAGCCATGAATGCATTTAAATACCAAAACCAAAATTTTGAAAATAATCCGCTGTCGTACAGGGAGCCAGTGCAATTTTTTTAGTAGTGGTGTTATATGATCATAGAGTTTTTTGCCTGTAACGATACGTCCAGCTGTATTTTGAATATTCTGTAGTTTTGAAATATATGACTGTGGCAACCCAATAAGAAGTGAGTTGGAAAAATCCAAGTGGGATGAAATAAAAGCATGAACTATACAGTTCTACTATAGGCATACTCACGTAAATTGAAACAATGCAAAAACACGTGAACAAATTCTGACGACCGAAAATAATTTATCTCTCGTTTTCCATAGTGGGTGAGTTTGTGTGATTTTGGAACAAAGGATGAACAAATCCAAGCTGGAAATTGTACATGGCAGTTCCATAAGCATGTTCTTTCTACGCAGAAAAATTTATTCACGAATCCTCGCAATTTAGTGCTTTGTTCATCCTGTTGCTCTGGTATACTGGGGCTATAGAGCGCATAAAGAGTGGACTGGTCAACGTTGGAAACTGCTTATTGGCTGTGCCATTATTGTGCTTTTTTATACACAGAAAACGTATTCAGATAGTAAAAAAGGGCTAAACATGTAGTTTCTAAAGCAATGTTACAGATAAAATAGTGGACTTACTACTACGATGTCCATCCTACACATCTGCTTGTTTGAGATGATATGTTGATCACTGGACCGAAGTGCATCCTTACATTTAATTATAATATATGAAGGCGCGGTGGCTCAGTTGGTAGAGGTGGAGGGTGCAAGCCGAGAGGTCCTCGGTTCGAATCCCACCTGCGGAAACCGCGTTGTGTCTTTGGGCAAGACACTTCACCCCCATTGCCCACATGGGGGCACGGTGACGTTGTGCACTAAGGCGTGCAACCAATGCTAACCCTGCTTGTGTGGAGTTGGTATGTTGGGGAGCTGACAGTTGCTCGCCGTTGCTCGGTGGTTCTCTCCGGGCACTCCGGCTTTCTCCAACCGTAAAACTGTCACGGTCATGGTTAGCCATTGTGCAGAAATATGTGACCTTAAACACCAATAAATACATAAATAAAATTATAATATATAGAATAAATAGGTTCAGATTTAAACACGAGTAGGATAAGGGTTTAACCTGAAGGCTCTGCCGAGTGGTTAAAACCATTATTCTACGAGTGGTTTAAATCTGATTACCGGCAGTAGTACCTATTTATTTATTTTTATCATAGGACTCGTTCGTTTTGTTCATTTTAAAACATTTGATTTTTTGTTTTCATATTAATCAGTGATAAATAAAGCCTTCCGTCAATTTCATTGGTCAATTTCAAAACTAGACAATTTGATTGGCTGAACAAAATACAACCTTGCCACATTTTCATAATTTGCATAATTAGAGTTGGGAGCTTTCATTGGTCAATTTCAAAACTGGACAATTTGATTGGCTAAACAAAATACAACTGGGTCACATTTGCATAATTTCAGTAGAGAGAATTTACGTTATCTGTCCTATTTAGGGTGGGTTATATTGTTTTCATCTTTTACCTACAAGAAAAACGCCATTCATTTTTTTTATGTTTTCACTTTTTGCTTCCAAAACATAGGTTATGACCCCTCATTGGAACGAGCTCGACGAGCTCGTTCCAATGAGGGGTCATAACCTATGTTTTGGAAGCAAAAAATGAAATTTTTTAGTTATACGAGGATGTTTTTTCCAAGTGCCGTCTGCAACTCAAGTTAGGTGATGGGTTAAAAAGTCATACTAAGTGGCTAATTTGTCCGTGTGTGTGACATATGATAAATAGAATATGAAATGAGTGTTTTTCTCATATAATATTTATGAAACTCGTCTGAATTTTCCGTTTGGGCTCGCCAAAGGCTCACCAAAACGGAAAATTCTTAGACTCGTTTCATAAATTATATGAGAAAAACACTCATTCCATATCCTCTATATACCATGCTCTTAATAAATAATCGACTTTGTCACTTAAAATGGAGTAAAAACGATACTTTCTATCAAACACATGGATTTATTTTGTTTACATCTGCGCCGGTAAATGCGTGACCTTAAACATCAATAAATAAATAATCTGCGCCGGTGGGCAGCTAGACACATCATCAAGATTGATTGAATTTACCTTGCTTTTTCAGTCAATTATTATTAACAATTTTTAAATTTTATTTTAAATATTTAATTGTAGGTATTTTAAACTTAATAAGACACTGCAGTAGTATGTAGTACCGCAAAACGTCGAATGTTTGAATGAAACATCGCGAAATATACTGTATATAGGTGGAAAGTTTTGTAATGGAATTCGTATTGAAAACGTTTTAGCCACAGTAGAAGCTTTACACCGTTAGTGGGGTTAAAAGCTAAAATTTAACATACGGGGATTTCACAGGTAGTAACATATACGAGCATGGTATAAAACTTTAATGCAAAACACACCTATCGATAATAAGGATATTACCACCATACTATTATCAGGTGTAAAGTCGAAAAGGAACAAGTTTTCGTTTCCTGGCAGTGAATGGCTTCTTTACAGTGGGGGTGACGCTTTTTAGATATTTAATTTTCCAACATATTTCCGCTAAGAGGGCAAACAATCTAATTAATATGGGGGATCCAATCCACCATTTTACCAACAAAAAGCAACGCAGAGCAAAAGCGCACGCCACGTGCGGCATGCGATGATGCATTCTCTCGGTAATTTCTGAGGAACATGGAATGGCCCCCTTTCCATCCTCCCTCCCCCACAAGAAAGAGCCTTTCACACTATGCTAATTTACCAGCTGAAAGATAAAATCATTGATTACAATTTTTGACGCAACAGGGTGTTACGTTAAAATCATGAGCAGGGCTGGGAGCAGTTAACGTTTCAAACTTTAACGTGTTAAATTATTTTAACCGCGTTAAAAAAATTTAACCAAGTTAATAACGTTTAACTTTGAAGATTATAATTGTATAATATGTAGCATTGCGTCGTTATCTTGTGTTCACCCAAACCGGATCGCGCGTGCCGATGACGTCGAATTTTACGCCATTTGATGAAATTGAAGAACACGAATACTTTAAATGTCCGTCAATTATAGACGGCCCATTGATTTGGTGGAGAGACTATGAAGCCCCATACCAACGTTGACGAAGTTGGCCCGCCGATATTTGGCGATACAGCAATATCAGCTTCATCCGAACGCCTGTTTTCCATGCAAGGTCTGGTATTCGAACAACGACGGATGTCTCTTTCTAAGGATACGGCCGCAGCGATTGTATTCTAAAATGAAAACATCGCTGAATGTTAGAATTTACGATAACCTGAGAGAACTATATTAACTACTCGTCCCCTGAGTTCCAATGTGTTCTATGTGCCAATGTTCTATGTGCCAGTGGGCACATAGAACACATTGGAACTCAAGAGACGAATTGTACGTAAGTTCAATCATATTCAAATTCAAATCAATAAAAATAGCCGAAGTTATTAAAATTTTGTTCATTTTAACATTTAACGTCATTTAACTCGTTAACGCAGAATAATTTAACACGTTAACGTGTTAAGGAAAAAAATTTAACTCCTCCCAGCCCTGATCATGAGTGATGTTTTGGATGTTTCGTCGACACTGGACTCACAAGATGTTACAAACAAAAACCTGTAAGGCGTAAAACAAATTGTTCGAAACCACAGATACAATGGATTTGGTAGTCTCTGGAATGTCACTGCATCTTTGACCTGAACCTCGATTTTGCCTGAAACCTTGAAAAATTGTAGATACAGCTTTCGCCTTTATATATTTTTCTAAAAAAGTATGTATAAAAAATAAGACAGGTAATTTTAGAAGTGTTTTTAAAACCTCCTAGCTCTTGTTTATATCAGTTCGGCTATTCTTCAGTAATTGAGCTGAAATTTGAGAGTTCACCTTTTCCCAACGTAACGGCCAAAACCGGCCAGCGCTATTCACAAAAATCGCCAATTAATTTTCATTATTTTTTCATTTTTATCTAAAAAACATAGGTTATAACCTCTCTTCGGATCCACAGCTCGTCGAGCTCGTTCCAATGTGGGGTCATAACCTATGTTTTTGAGACAAAAAATGAAAAAAAATAGTTATTCAAGAATTTGTTTTGCAAGTGTCGTCTGCTTTTCATGTTAGGTAAAGGGTTAACGTTGTAGTTTCCCGTACATTCTTGCTTACATCCTCGAGTCCGCAATCTTATTCGCGATTGTGAGCGCAGAAAGCACATTTTTTTTCAAAAACAAAGAAATGGGATGCAGCGGACTGTAGCGATAGCAAAGACCAGGAAGAAAAAAAGCTTCACAAAAATGTAATTATTACTGATGTAATAATAAGAACTATTTTTCTCTTCCGATATTTTTAATAACATATAAAAGATGGAAATATTAAAAATATGAGAGAATCGACATAAAGGCTGACGCAGAACACGTAGCAGATACAGTAAAAATCAAAAATATACTCGCAAAATATTCTCCAGCCGAATTCTGTGAATGCCAGATGTTTATAACGGTGGTCCAATGTCAATAAAACATAAATACAATAACTGTGTTTTTACACCACCTGTGGCTGCTTTTAAATGAAGCATCCTCTACGTGTAACACTCATACAAAATAGGTGGGGGTGATGGAAGCAAGATGAAAGTGTTAGGGGATGGCGGACACAATATCCAATACTCACTTGACCTTCCAAGGTTTGGCCACGCGAGAGAATATTTGAAAAATTGATCCACAGCAATGCCACTTTATTTTCAGGGTTTGAAGAATGTGAAAGAAAGTGTGCGTGTATGGGGTTGGGGGAGGGGTGGGGATATGGGGTGTGGGGGGGGGGGGGGGACTCGTAAAATACTGTACATTCGAAGCAGCTGACCCTATCCTTTCCTCACCTTCATTCCATCACATTTTCATTGCTTGGATGTTCAAGCGATCGGACTCACCTGCGAAAGCTCCTAATTAGCACCTAATTAGAGATATGGATTTTCTTCCTGCACAGATAAAAAAAAAAGACCTTGGTGGTGCTGAACGCCAGTTCACTCAGCGACGGGACTGTCCATGTTGATGGGGGCTGAATTCAGCTCACCAACAAGTACCATCAAGACCCCCTCCTCGGGTAGTGGTAGTACCTTTCGCGGGACATCGTCTCGTACTGATCCATACCCGAGGAAGGAACATAAGACCTACACCAATGGAAAAGCTGAAAAAGGCCCGAAGATAAAAAAAACCCCAAAATACCTTCAGCCAAACGCCGGGACGCCAGGCGGATGGAAGCATGACTGGAAAGGGGGAGAGCCGAGGCAGAGAAGCAGGAAAAGGAGAGGGAGATAACCATCAAATCGTCTCCACCACCTTCCCCATCTTCATCAATCCGCACCCCTTCACCAAAGAGCTCGAAAGGCAGGGAGGAGGAGGGAGAGGGGAGATGGATCTCAACCAATCTGGACCCCCGATCGGTTCTGGCCAATCTAGCTACTGGTCCAACAGCTCCAACCATTCACTCTATATACTGGAATTCAATGAGGAATACAAAGACTATGACCATAAGACACACCATGGGGCCTCTTCATCCAAGCCGTAGACGAGGATAGCATCAAGGATCACGGCGATCTCAAGATAAATTACACTGACCCCGTTAAGCAACACATTACATACGTAAAAGAAACCTGCTCTGAATCAATCCAAAGATTGCTACGGAAAAACTGCACCAGATGACAACTTATTGCCCACAAAGTCCTCAACCAGAGGCTCCACCGCTACATGAAAGAGATGCGACAGTCCTCCTAATTCATCGAACACTCTCCTCCTTTGCCACACTCATACATGGCTGAAAAACTTACAAAGAAATTGTGGGTCGAAAGGGGCTTGGTCTCCACCGTCCTTGCGCGCCAAAGGTGCGCAAAGAACATTTATTTTGGCCTTCTCTGTAGTTAGTTTAAACGATATTTATTTAAAAACTACGTTGTGTATACATCACAAAATGGCTGCATATGGAATGCTTACATATCGCAGAACAAAACAGGATACGATACACAGTATATCAACAGGCAGAAATACATGTTAACTCTTTTAGCGCGACAGGCGACTAAAGTCGACAGACGGCAGATCGCGGAAAGGTAAAGCAGTAGTCATTTTAGCCAACTGTGTGTGTCCATTTCCAAGTGCTTTTAATCCTTTACCCAACGCAGACGATATCAAAATTTATTATTTTAAATATCATTTTTTCAAATTTTTCAAAAAATTTCAACAAAACCATATCATGTGACCCCTCGTTAGAACGAGCTCGACGAGCTCGTTCCAACGAGGGGTCACATGTTATGTTTTTGTTGAAATTTTTGGAAAAATAATATTTTTTCAATTGCTGAAGTTGCATATTACTCGGGGGGGGGGGGGTGGGTGCGACCGATTCGTTGGGTAAAGGGATGAACAAACATACGTATTCCTATGTTTCATGTACCATTTATGTCATATCCATGAACAACGATATCGTCTCTTGAAAGTATAAATGTGCCATTTAAATATATACAGGTAATCATCTGAAAAACTGTCAATGAGATCATTAGAACATCTTTTAAAATAATAACGCTTTAGTCTAACAACCTATACTTTTTGTAAAATTCCTGATGTCTACTAGTATTAGGCGCTAAGAATTCTGTTTCTCAGATTATTCCGTGCCAAAGGAGTTAAAGGAGGGATTCGACAGAAATCTTAGAGCATATTTGGGTCGTCTTTCTAGCTCATACAAGAAGATGGTGAGAACAATCTTTTCACTCTCCTTTCCGGCTCCTGCGTTGACATTCAGGTGTTTGCGAGTGAAGAATTTGAATTAAAGGACAACAGCTCCAGGAAAAATGTAGTGTTTAACCCTTTACCTAACATGAAACGCAGACGACACTTCCAAAAAAAAAACCTCTTGAATAACTTATTTTTTTCATTTTTGTCTCAAAAACATAGGTTATGACTCCTCATTGGAACGAGCTCGACGGGTCATAATTTATGTTTTTGAGACAAAAAAATGAAAAAATAATGAAAATTAATTGGCGATTTTTCTGAATAGCGCTGGTCGGTTTTGAGCGTTACGTTGGATAAAGTGTTAAAAAAATTGCTCGACCGTTTGCATTTAGTTGTTTTTCACTGAATAATGCTTTTGCGGTTTCCATCACATAGTGTGTTGTTTTTATTACGCAATGCGGCGTCATTGCATAATGTATTGTTTTCGGTTGGTTGCATAATGTGGCGCTATTACAAAATGTCTTTTTTTCAGTTGTTCTTAAAACACCACAGCCATAACCTGCAGTCAAGATTTTATGAGAGCTATTTAGACCCGACCCCCCACCCCCCCCCCCCCCCCCTAATTTGCTGATTGCAAAGGGAATTTTATTTTGCTTAAATCTGGAAAGACTAACACAGTCGTTCTCTTTATTTGCGTATTGGTGGTTTGCACTCGTAACCTTTTAACCCATTCTCTGCCGTGCTCGAACATCCACATTCACGCATGTGGAAAACGATCGATTACCATGTACATATAACACCCACTAGAGGACTATATAATCCACTTTTCCGCAGATATTTGTCACATGTGTGTTGCAATGTTCATAACAGCGTAATTTGTGTTTTTTACATTACACGCATTACAGTTATCGCTCAGATTGTTCCAATGTATGGAATAATGGATCTTTTGTGATAGATCCTTTGTGTGACATTATAAATAGACTAACAGATTAACGATAAAAGCAGGGACTGTAATTTTCATTACTGCCTCTTTGAAATGCTATACAGTATCAACAAATCTGGGGCAGAATTACTATTGTTATCTCATAATAAAATCAGACTCCAAATAACACTGTTATGAATCTTTCTTTTTTTTCAATTTAGAAAAACATACAAAGCTCTCCTGTAATGGCCGAGTAGGATTTTCCGTGTGCTGGAAATAACAAGAAATATACATGTTTATTATATGCTAACCCGTGAATTATTGCAAATCATCTAAAAGATATTTCTCGATATCTATCGACTCGATAGATATCGAGA
This sequence comes from Pictodentalium vernedei, assembly GCA_031216915.1. NCBI lineage: Eukaryota > Metazoa > Mollusca > Scaphopoda > Dentaliida > Dentaliidae > Pictodentalium > Pictodentalium vernedei. Next base: position 411,842,067 of record CM062294.1, on the reverse strand, counting down.
AATACTCCTCAGTCGCTTCCCAAATGACGTCACGCTACGCCGCATTACCTCCACCTGAAGGAAAGATCGCCTGATCTTTGTTATTGTTTTGAAACGTACGCATTTCTCGTTGAATTGAGCTGAATATTGTTCAATAAAATGCCTCATAGCATTTAATAAAAAAGTGTCGGGAATTATCTCATGAGTGTGGACCTGAAAGTTTAATAATTTCAGGTCCACACGATGAATTTTCAGAAGCTTCCTAAATGACGTTACGTTTCGGCGCATGACGTCACCTTGAGCGTCGCCTTGAAGGAACTATCAGCAGATTTTTGTTATTGTCTTGAAACTGTTTGCAGTCGAATTGGGCTGAATATTGCGCTTTAAAATGTCACGTAGCATATAATAAAAATAAACTCTACGCCGTTCTTATGAATATCGGGAATTATCTCATTAGTGTGGTCGTGAAAGTATTATTTTTCACTCGCACAAGCGCCCGTGAAAAATAAAACTTTCGAGTCCACACTCAAGATAATTTGCGAGATAATTTATCATGAGATAATTTTCACTAAAACAGCGTAGATATCCTCCATGTATTATCACCATTATGTTTATGTACAAAAAGTTTTATCAGGGAAGTGCTCTTGATATCTAAGGCCATATCCCACAAAGTCGAAAACGAGTCGACATATATCCTTTTTATCTAACAATACCTTGGTGTTGAGTCCGCAATTACCCGAATACAGGGGCCCCGATACAAAATCTGTATCTTGCAACTACAGTATACAACCGCGTGCTTGGTTACGTGCTGTTTACGTCACTTATTATCGAACATTACAAGCTTTCGAAAAACATTTACAGGGAACTTTGTACGTTTCTACATCCGAAAAGAAAAAAAAACTGTTCACAGAAGTAAAATTAAATTATGGAACTACATCGCTTTTGTCCTACTGAGCATATGCATCAATGGAAGAATACAAATTGAAACAAGAAGCAATTATCCCGTTACAACGCGTGGTCTTTTCGGAATACTGAATAAACGCGCGCACTAAGTTTATACGAAAATCGCAAAAGTTCAAGGCAGTCGTATACAGTTTCGAGCGAAATGACAAGCATTTTTTTTTTTTTTTTATGGGTCTGGAAATGAAATCTGAAATTAATATACCAGATATTTATTATTTATTGGTGTTTAAGGTCACATACTTATGCACAATGGCTAATCGAGACCGTGACAGTTCAACGGGTGGAGGAAGTCGGAGTACCCGGAGAGAACCACCGAGCATCGACGAGCAACTGTCAGCTTCTCAACATTCTAACTCTGTTCAAGCTTAGATTAAGCAGGGTTACAGCGGTTGAAGACGGGTGCACCATCTACGTGCGCCTCAGTACACGGCGTCATCGTGCCCCATGTAAGCAACCGGGATAAAGTGCCTTGCCCAAGGACAAAACGCGGGTCGTCCCAAACGGGGATCGAACTCGGGATGTACATCACAGAAGTCCAACAGTCTACCACAGAGGGACTGCGCTCCCCAATATACCAGATAATGAAGTCATAACAGCTGAGGATTGGAAGATAAATCTAACATCACCATTATCTTCATGTATAAAATATTTTATTTCCAAATGAAACAAAATACTGGATTTTGATTGGCTGAGAGGTACGGTGTAACTTGCAATCCACAGTGGCTTATTTTTACACCGTGTTTAACCACGGTGCAAAAACAAGAATATACAAGAGCAAGCTATATGGCTAAAAGGGTATGCATTTTTAATTATTAATTCATACCTTCTGCTCGGTTATGTTAGAACAAAAATAAAAATACGGGAAATTTAATATTTATGTGAAATAAAATATTACAGATGTGGATGTCATTGGAACTGGCTCATTGAGCCAGTTCCAATGACATCCATATTTGTCTGGTTTTATTTAAGAAACTTGCAAAGTACAAATTTTCTTCAGTGTTTGCCCACAATGTAGGTTAAAGTATCAAGTACACCAAAATTCTTGGAAATAAATCCGTTATCCTTGTGTTTTCCAGGGTGTATAGGAATTTACACCGGTTTGGGAACTCATACACCCTTCGGCTTTGCCTCAGGGTGTATGAGTTTCCAAACCGGTTTAAATTCCCATACACTCTGGAAAACACAAGGATAACTAATAGTATGAGAGTCTCATTCTTGTTTCTACACATTTCCTGTATAGAAATGTATACGGTCTCTTGTATCTGCCTTTCGAACGCGTGAAATGTATAAAATAGCAATATTCACTGAATTAGTGTTAACTGGTTTGAGGGTTACATTATTTTTGGTGGTCTGAATTTGTTCAACAAAATTTGTTTTATTACAAGTTATTGAAGAGTGCCTGCCCCAGACATTCACTTAGCAGTCATCCTACTTAACGGGTCGTCCAACGTAACTTTGGGCATTTTTTTGAAAATTTTCACAATGCCCTAAATACGAATTAAAGCGGTGAATAACGACATGTTATATACCAAAATAATGAGAAAAGTATAATACAAAACCCGAATTTATCCACTTTTTGAATTTTTAAAAATATTTTTTTGCTTTTGATGAAAAAGAAATTGCCAGTCGCAAAAGTAAACGTCAGGATTAACAAGGAATAGATCGGTAATTCGAATGTCTGTGTTGTAAATAAAAGACTCCACACTCTATACTCGGAGAAAGCATTTCATCAGCAACATGGCGAGAACGCTCAGGTGACACGTTTGTCATGATCACGTGGGTTTGGGGCAAAGTTGGGAAATGATTTGATTTCCCACGATCTGAAATCTTCAAACATTTCACTGCTGTTTTTGAATCTGGCAGGCGATGTAATATACAACTCACGACACATTCATAGGAAAATATTCAACTGACAATGTGATAATTGCGAGATACAGTCCATATTAGCGCTGTTGAGATCAGAAATGGTACAATGTGACGCAAGTGTCAGCAAGGGATTAATACGCCACCGATTCGAACTACTATTATTTGGTTGGTGACGATGATCAAAACATAAAAGTGGAAAATTATATCTGAAAACAAAAATATATTCACATCAGCAAACATTACAGTCCTCACAATTGTATATTTACGAAAAAATAATTGTATTGTCGCCGAACTATATTAGTGACGAAAAGGAGGCTTGATGAAGTCTGCTACGAAAAAAGAAGACCAATGTCAAGGAGAATTATCAGAGAGGTTTCTTCTTATTCAACAAATATTGCGAAATGTCGTACCATCGTAAATTTAAATATCCCCCTCGCACAACCGCATTATGTATAAGACGGATCAACGTCGATTTTGAGCACTGTTAGCAACAGTGGGTTGCGAAAATCTATGTGTGTTGACACTCTGTGGACAGAAATAGAAAAAAATCCGCTAGTTGGACAAAAATTCACACGAATTACCGAAATGCAACCACAACGTGTCATAAGTGTTTAGATAAATGAATTTAATAACCAACACAATTCCGATATTGTTCAGACCGGTAACCCTTCGCCTATAAAATTAGTATTGGTAACCAGATCAGTTATTCATGTTCTTAATTCTCACGGGAAAACAACAGTCACGCCTCCCCAAACAGCAACTACGGAAGACCGATAGTCCAAAAACAAATGAAGCATACCAAATCATGTACATAAATGAATTGGAAGCCAGGATTTCTAAGTATAGCCGATTGGTGAAAGTATTCTGCACGCAGGACAGGCCATTTTTGTTGTTTTGGCCATACTTGAACATTCAAATGACACTCTTGGCAGCTGTAATTGCTCATGCAACATCCGAAATGGACACATTTTACACTAAATGAGGAAGTTTGGCAGTTTACCTTTTTTTTTTTGGTATATCAGTCTCATCGTATTTTACCAATTTGATACAGATCTCATGCAAAATGGCACATAATTGCGCGCGTGTGTGTGTGTGTGTGGGGGGGGGGGGGGGGTTGGTCACAAAAGCCACATTGGACATTCTTCATTTTTCATTGATGCACTCTCTCATGACTCCATACTTATTCTTCTGAACTGTGTGGATTTGAAACTTGCATAGCAGACTTTCAGGCAGTGCTTTGTGCCACATGGTAACGGTCCCATGACAAATATTAGTTTCCACAAAATCTATGTTTCATTCTAAACAAAGTGATATATAATTTCTGACCTTCTCTGGACTTAGGAGAAAATTACCTGAAATTTGACCAAATTTACGTTGGACGCCCCCTTAATGAAATTATGAAGTATCATTTTCCCGCCGGGCCGCATTAAAGAGGCCCCTCGGGTTCAAAGGGTTACAAGTCTATATCTATCTGAACTGTAGGTGTAAATATGTATATTATGTTTATATGAATACAAATCAAATAACAAAACAACAATACTACTACTACTAATAATAATTACTACTATACTACTACTACTACTACTACTACTACTACTACAAATCTGCTTAGTATCCTTGTTGTATTATGGGGAAAAGTTTTTGCTTGAAATTTCTGTATTTTGATATAATTGTGCAGAGAGCAATATAATCTTACCGGATTTTCTTTCTATTTGGTAATACATGCATCTGAGAGAAACTTTGGGGGTGTGAAGGGGCGGGGGGTGGGGCAGTTTGGGGAACTCTGTGAGAGGCTTTCGAAACATAATGTTAACGAGACAAAAGTCCGATAACAACAAGTGCAACGCCATGGAATGGCCAATCCCCCGCTACCAAAGTCTGACAAGTGCGATCCCATTCATGATATTATCACAAAAAGCTACAGGAAAAATTTGGAAAAAATGAACGGTTTTTTTTAAATGTGATGACAAAAATGGTAAAGTGATGAGACGAGAGTTTAAGTTCAACAAGGGCAATAACTCTTGAAGAAATGTTTAGCAATGTTCACAATCCCACCCATTATATCACAAAAACGTTAGAAATTAAATTTTGAAAAAAATCTTTAACGGTTTTCTTTGAAACGTGATGACAAGAAATGTTCATGTGATGACAAGAAAGTCCAAGTCCAACAAGGGCAATAACTACTGATAGATACTTGGACAGAGCTGATACATAATCACATTCTTCATATTATCACCAAAAAACAATGTATCAAAATTCGAGAAAAACATTTTGAACGGGTTCCTTTTCTCTTTGTGATAAGAAATGAGGACGGACGGACGGACGGAAGGAAGGACAGGCGGACGGAGGAAGGACTGAAGTACGGACGGAATCCATTACCATATCCCCCTAACACTACGCGGTGAGGGATAAAAAGAATAAGAAATGGGAAATACTGTTTCCATGTAACCCTCTACCCACAAAAGTAATTAGAGGAGAACATAACGAAATGTCGCTGGTATCCCGGGCTTACCATTTAGAACATTATAAAAATAATGATATTTACATTTCATTTTTTAAGTAAGCCCAAAGGTTTACACAATAAGATGGTTTAAATTTGTCCAGTATTCCATTACTGTGTCCCAAACATATAGTCCCTCGCTGGAACGAACTCATTCACTTTAATTCAACGAGCAGCCGAAACTATTCCAATTAGAGCTCATGCAGGTTAAGATGCGTTTTGGCGTTAAATCTCATTGAAAATAATTTTGGATGGTGGAAATATGCTTTAACCCTTTATCTAACATGAAAAGCAGACGACACTTGCAAATAATAACCTTGAATAACTATTTTTGTTTTCATTTTTTGTCTCAAAAACATAAGTTATGACCCCCCATGGGAACGAGCTCGACGAGCTCGTTCCAAAGAGGGGTCATAACCTATGTTTTTGAGACAAAAAATGAAAAAAATAATGAAAATTAATTTGCGATTTTTCTGGCCGGTTTTGGCCGTTGCGTTGGGTAAAGGGTTAACGCTCTACCCAACACGACTAAATACAATACTTGCGAAGAAAATTCCCGACTAATACAACATTTTCATATCTTCACTCAAAACATTAGTCTATGGGGACTCACAGGAAACAGTTCGACGAACTCGTTTCAATTTACAATTTTTTTTTGTGAGTAGCGCTGTAGAGATACGGCTGTGAATGGTTAAATTTTGTGAAAACACGTATTACTGACCTAACCTTTGAGTAAAGACATTATTGTTCTCCTGAACTCGCGAGAAACTCCACAAAATTTAGAAAGCACACATGCTCAGCACAATCCAAGGTGTAAAACGAAGAAGTTATTTAATGGCACGTTCGATCGATTAGATACAGAATCGAAGGAAAATATTATTAAACCAAGGTTTAATGCGAGGCCTTTGTTGAGACGAATTTCTTCCCCATTCCCAACCTGAAACAGGCGGTAATATTCCCAGCTCAACTATCTAAGTTTCTCCTGACATACGATAAGGGAAACATTTCTACGGAAAGTCAATCCAATTTTAAACCAATCGAACCAGGACTGAATTTAGGCCCCGAATATATTATGTGCACACATGGAAGCACTAAACCAATCCAATCAGGACAGAATTCAAGTCCTGAACATATTGCTTGCATTCAATAAAAGACGACGGCTTAAAATTTCCTGATATTAAAACATACTGCTATTCCTTAAAACTTTCTTGTATCAAAAAACTTATTGACCCAAACCTGTTGGCCGCCTGTAAAACGTTAGTTTTATATGATTTTGAATATTACGGGTGCGACAAAATTTGGAACTTACACAAAGAAGGACTTTTGAAGGTTGGGGATGTTCTGGGGAACGTACAAATATATTTTGGTCAAACGTACTGTTGGCATGGTCCTTACTGGATTAAAAAATCACCACAAATATTTAGTGAGCTTTTATTTTTACAACTCACAAATAAAAGTTATTAACAAGATGTTTTTTGATAAAAGATGGTGTGAATGCAATATCAAATAAAAGTTATTAACAAGATGTTTTTTGATAAAAGATGGTGTGAATGCAATATTTCTTTCATAAGTGACTTATTAACGGAACATAGGACCTTTCTGTCTTTCATTGACATCTCCAGTAGGAAGAATCTCAGGACACCCTTCACAACCTATCAAGGGGTGATTAATGTGATTCCCCAGTCATGGAAAGACATAATAAAACAAAACCCTAAACCTCTAATAATCAAACATGATTATCTTGAAAAACTAAAATCCACAAATAAAACATGCTACACATTTTACCCAATATTTTTAAACTTAACAGCTGTTAGCCCATCCAAATCGCAGAAACAATGGGAAAAGCATTTGGATATCAGCTTACAGTCCGATGACTAGGAGTTGATATACAAAAATTCTTTCACAGTAAGTAACGACTCATACTTACAGAGTCTTCAATACAAAATTTTACACAGAACAATCCACACTAACTCAAAGCTGTATAAAAGTGGACTATTGTAAACGGAGTTCTGCACTTTCTATAGTAATAGTAAAGAGACGTTGTCACATCTATTTTATGAATGTTCTTACTCAATACTGCTCAATTTCTGCGATAAGTTGAATCATTTGTGTGCTGTGCCTTTTCCCCAGACACCCCAGTATATATTCCTCTGTAGACAGATACAGGAAGGGATAGCAGGGATAACGGAATTATTAATACTACTATATAAGAAATTTATATACTCCTGCAAAGTTAGAGGATGCCTGCCAGAATTCAAAAGTTTTATTGAGCAACTAAAGCTGTATAGAACACTGAATCCATGTCCTGAACATATTACATGCATACGTAAAGGCACTGAACCAATCCAATCAGGGCAGAATTCAAGTCCTGAACATATTACGTACATTCATGTGGACACTAAACCAATCCAACCAGGACTGAATCCATGTCCTGAAAATATTAAAGGCATACATATTGGCATTAAACCAATCCAATCAGACCGTATCCAAGTCCTGGACATATTACGTGCATTCACGTAGGCACTAAACCAATCCAAGCAGGACCAAATCCAAGTCCTGAAAATATTACAGGCATACATATAGGCACTAAACCAATCCAACCAGGACTGAATCCATGTCCTGAACATATTGCATGCATACATAAAGACATTAAACCAATGCAATCGGGACTGAATTCAAGTCCTGAAAATATTACATGCATACATGTAGGCACCAAGCTGCCTCAGATTATATATTCAAAGGATCTGATATTGGTTAGGTTACCGTGGCTGCTTCAACACTCTAAACCCAAGGGACGTCAACAGATTTGTGGTGCCCGACAAATTGTCAGGCACCACAAAACATTTGGCATCCCTAGATTATGGCAAAGCTTGCCTTTTGTTGGTAATCCTAGTGGATCCTCACTCACGAAAAAGATCTCCTCCCAATGCACGTATGGAAGTAACCCTGTAAAAAACATCACCAATTGACTAAGCAACTTGTCTGACGTAAAAGCGACTGATCGGACATTACATGGCCGAGCTGCGACTGGGTAAATTCATTTTTGAAATTTTTAAACATGTTGTCTAATAAAAATAAAACCGCTTTATACCAAAATATCATAAATCTGGAACTCTGGGTGTTATAAAAGCATTTTCGCGTTGAACCGTGGTCACTGTTTCATAAGTCTTCCAGTGGCACCACATCAACTGCCCTAACTACAATTGAGAGAACATTACTGCCCCAAACTGACAATAAAAAGGACACGTCAATGAAGTTAAATACCACGCCCTTCTTATCATTGGCTCTATCAATAATTCCACTTGCATTTGAAGATGAACCCAACAAAAATATTTTTTTAATTTCCGTCTTCGGTTCTCGTGTTATCCGATAAGTAGATTCATTTTCCTCTCAGCATAATACAGCCCCCGGAAGAAGGGTACTCTACAGAATAAATTACACTAATTTAAAATTTTCTTGAGTTCATTACAGGAAGTTCGTATTCGAACTGCACTAATTTTACCGGGAAGCGCTATTTAACTTCAATCTTGCGCGAAATGGGGAGACATTTGTCAAATATTTATATGATATTCGTATCGAAGCCTAATTTTAGCCCACGACAATAATAGTTATCTTTGTGTTTTCCAGGGTGCATGGGAATCTACACCAGTTTGGGAACTCATACACCCTGAGGCGAAGCCGAAGGGTGTATGAGTTCCCAAACCGGTGTAAATTCCCATACACCCTGGAAAACACAAGGATAACGGATTTATTTCCAAGAATTTTGGTGTACTTAATACTTTAACCTACAATGTGGGCAAAAACTGACAGAAAATTTGTACTTTGTAAGTTTCTTAAATAAAACCAGACAAATATGGATGTTATTGGAACTGCCTCAATGAGCCAGTTCCAATGACATCCATATCAGTAATATTTTATTGCACAAAAATATTAAATTTCCTGTATTTTTATTTTTGTTCTAACATAACCGAGCAGAAGGTATGAATTAATAATTAAAAACGGGTACTTTTTTAACCATATAGCTTGCTCATGTATATTCTTGTTTTTACACCGTGGTTAAACACGGTGTAAAAAAAGCCACTGTGGATTGCAAGTTACACCGTACCTCTCAGCCAATCAAAACGCAGTATTTTGTTTCATTTGGAAATAATGACGAAAATACACCACTTCCAACAGCCGGTAATAAAATGAGGTCAAGATATACACAGAACGACACGTGTGTGTAATTGGGTTAATCGAAATGGTACGAGTGTCAGCGCGGGAGGATAGAACGAAAGTCCGTAGACCTCGAGTTTTATCCTTCTGCGATGGCACAAGTGCCATATCGATTAACTCATTCACACACTCGTTTCGTTCTGTGTTTATTACACGCCTTCGCGTCTATAAAAAAAACATTATTAGGATATAGGACACTCAGAAATTAATTTGGCAACTATCAACAAAAAGACCACAATATATCGCCAACCAAATTTACGAAGTGAAGCCGCTTTACCTTTTCGCCCCCTGAGTTCCAATGTGTTTTATGTGTCTACTGGCACAGAACACATTGCAACTCAGGGGTCGATTTTTAGCTATCGCTAGTGATTCAAACTGTAATTGCGGTGCACGATTTGTGGAAATTTCCTGTGAAATTTCGCTTCTTTATAAAAATAGTCCGTCAACGGTTTCCGTTCCACACATATGTGCGGAACATATTTTCATTTTCCGCATAGTTTAGTGTTGCTGTAGAACAGGCGTATAATAAAAAACAAAAATGACTTCTTCATAGTATGTCACTTCTAAAGAAACGTGGCAAAAAGAACGAAGAAAATGTTATGAAATAAGCTTTGTTACACTTATTCTGCTGTCTTTATGGGCGTAGGAAGCATTTCGAACTAACTTGGAGGAGGGGGAGGGTTACGGTCATAGGTTTCCACTATGATGAGAATTGGCATCTATGCAGTAATATGTTAAACAATAAAGTTAGTGGCGAGGATAAACTTTATCTACCTGGTTTAGTAGACAAGGGCTCAGTAGGCCAGGCCTGGCGCCTTGGATTGTTTTAATAACTCTTTACCTGCTAAGTATTTTAAAGATAATTTTCATCAAAGCTAGCCATGGCTGCTATGAAGCAGCCATGACTAGATTTGATGAAAAATTAATTAAAGTATAACACAAGAAATCACTGATGAAAAACTCTATTCAATTTATAGGGGGAAAATGTGATTAGATGTGCCCAAATTATATTGTTTTCAGAGACAAGAGAAACCCTGTGCTGGGCAGAAATACCCACCAGCAGCATGCAAAGAGTCAAAGCTTCGTTCACGTCATTGACTTCTAGAGTCACCGTGCTAAAAGACGGTCGATGGTAAAATATTAAAGTGGAACGGATAACTGAGAATCATAAACATCAGCCACAGAACAAAGATGGCCATTAAAGGGCTTCAGTATTCGATGTTATAGTCTTATTCTGATATGATAAGTATGGAATATCCTCTATCAGATTTCCATTAAAGCATTTAAGAGTCTTCCACCACTTTGTAGATTCAGTATTCGGCTTATTAAAGGTGTTATGTACTTTACCATTATAATTAGTCTTCACATTTCTGTAGAGCTGTAGGTTTTTAAATTTCTTGTTCGGTTTCGCTTTTGGTTTTTCAGGTGGAGAAAAACCTCTGTTCGGTTCGGTTTTCGGTTTGTTCATGAGGCCAAGTAAAATTCAATAAAACTCATTCTTATGTCCGGAGTCATAACTGAATGGTAGTGAAATTGAGTGAAACTCAATGAATGCCCGAAATAAGCTATAATACATGAAGAATCAGGAAGGCCAATATAGTAATTACCTAAATATACAGAACTTTTATTGTGCTTGGCCATTTTCGAGGCCTGACACCTACACGCAACTTGAGGAAAGCTGCTAACACAACTAAACTGAAATGTCGGAAATTCACAGAATGTAGCCTTCCCAGAGTAGTGAGAGTTCCCAGACACTGCCATTGGCAGTGTCTGGGTACTCTCACTACTCTGGGAAGGCTACATTCTGTGAATTTCTGCAGCAAGAGAGTATTTAATAAAAAACGAAAAACCTTAGATTACGGGATGTCGACTGTTTCGGTTTTTTAAAAAAACTAAAAACCTCGGTTCGGTTTCGGTTAACCTACAGCTCTACCTTTCTGAAAGATGAGACCAGCTGGTTGCGTTTCGCGGAGAATTTTTGCCATGATACGTGTTTACCGTTACGTTTGGAGATGCAGGCGAGTCGTTTTCTCCGACGAGTTAGGGGGCTGATATCAGTTTGTTCGGAATGAAGGTGGATACGTGGTGAAATATTTTCCACTTGAGATTATCGGCTATACTGTATCTAAGCATCACTGTCCTTGAACAAGGCTCTAATCCACTGATCTAGCACTCGTAGAAATCGTGGTTTTGAATTGATCATAACAACACATTTTCGTCCCCATGAATAAACGCATTAAAAAGGAAATTGTTAAAAAGTAATATTTTTTTCAGAAGAATTACTGTGGAAAGTTAGTCCTGAAACACATCTGAGGATCACATTCAATGGTTTAGTTCAAACCATAATAATAACACTTTGGCCGACCGCTGATTTGTCGCGATGAGAAGGTCTTGGTTACCCCTGTTCTCCCAAATGCCTCCCTATTCACACGCTTCTTCTCTCCTCCCAACACTCGGAGGCGAAATTCTTGATGACATCCCTTGCCCCATTCTTCCCAATCTCGCCCATTAACATATTAACCCTCTCCTTTGAATCACTCACTAACCACATGTTCTTCATTCTCTCACCCCACTTCCCCATTATACTCCCAGTGAATCATATTCTTTTAGACTGGTATTTTGGGCATTCTAGTAGAAAGTATTCCAGGGTCTCCACCACGCCTAAATTACACATCTGGTAATCCATATACAATTCAGTCGCTGTGGATTGGTTGTAATCAACGCCTGGGCAGTGAGGTCCACACATGCGTTTACCAGTTATTAAAAATCATCATCAGCAAAATTTTAATTAATGAAGGTTGTACCGGTGCTTCATTAATTAAATTTTTGATGATTATTCCCATAATTAGTGTTTAAGCCTGACTTTAGAATTCTCCTTATCCACCTGTTGTCTAAGGTGCCTACTTTAATCTCACCCCACATTCCAACACTTTCCGCTCTTCTCATATTACTTCCGATAGCAATGAGTCTTCGAGAGCGCCCCTAAATACACAACACAGAAACACTTAGTTTCTCAAAATCACATCTAAAAGACGAAAAAATAAATCACGAAGAAAGACTAAATTTGCCGAGAGAAAAGGAAACGTGTGTTTCCAATGAAGGAATGAAATGTGAAAGACTTCAGAGCAAAATTGAAAAAAAACCACCAATGAAAAAGATGTTTCTTTGTGTCAAACCACTTTATCACTTTCGCAAAAGAATACATATTTACTGTTTTGTGGCTACATTTAGAAAAAAGTTGTGAATGTCTCTAAGCAACTAAATAATCCGTCTACAGCTATTTTCGAGATTCCTGGCTTCCTATTAGAAAATAAACGAATGTCTCTGGGAAACCAAAGCAATCCACATTTTTAAAAAACAGGTCGGCGAACTATCGGCAGGTCAGGTTCGGACGGCGAGAATTAGCCATTGTCATTGTGGAGTGTGTTTTCATCGATCACCACAAACAGTGTCAGCTAATTGATTAGGTTAGTGGGAAGTAAATACTTAATGTTCTCTCAGACACCAAACTTATTTATGGTTACTAATGGGAACTTAACCTTTCTCATACTGCAGTTTCGGGAAGAACGTTATCGCTTTAACAAGTACGATCAGAAGACGATATTTACAAACACAAATCCTTAAATGAATAAAAATGTTCATTTTTTGTCACAAAAATAGTAAGGGCTCCTCACTGGAACGAGCTGGAAGGGCTTGTTATAAAGAGGGGTCATAAGTTTTTGAGGCAAAAAAATGGAAAAATAATAAAATACAAATAACGATTGTGAATAACACTGGCAGGAAATGGCCATTATGTTAGGTAATGGGGTTAAACAGGGCGAGGGTGAATGCCTACCGCACAGTTATTCACATAGCAAAACATTAAAAAAGCAGAGGGGATACTGGAACGCTTCTGTTGAATGACCACTGGGTTCACCACGGTTAACTTGCTGTGCCTATAAGAACGAATGGGTACTGTGCGGACGCCGTGGACTGGTCACTTTCCACGGGTGGGCAATATTTCCACGGACGTAATAATATTAGATTCCCAACACTAATTATAGGCATAATCATCAAAAATTTAATTAATGAAGCACCGGGTACAACCCGGTGCTTCATTAATTAAAATTTTGCAGCTGCTGATTTTTATTACCTGGTAAACGCATGCGTGGACATCACTTCCCACGCGTGGATTACGACCGGTACATGGCGACTGTACTGAATATCAAGTCAAAAACACTTTTATAATATACTTATCCTTGATACGGACACGATTTCGGTCATCAAATCTCTCCGGTATTGTCAGATGTAGTGCGATACTGCTGATACCCACAAAACGCACGCAGTGTGATACTGCAAAATCGAAAAAGAGTCTGAGTGAGAATTACTTTCTGTTCTTCCATCTCGGACAATAAAATGTGCTCTAAATCCACATACCGACACTTAATTACGATGTTTTTTTTTACATATTCGTCGTTGTACAAATGCATAAACTCATTTTTAAACGATTGGTGTCGAACCTACATATAGATTTTTGCCAGATACATCAATATGATGAGGTACACGGATGCCGCGGAGTGGTCACTTTCCACTGGTGGGCAATATTTCCACGCACGTAACATTATTACATTCCAAACACTAATTATTGGAATAATCATCAAAATTTTAATTAATGAAGCACCGGGTAAAACCCGGTGCTTCATTAATTAAAATTTTGCTGTTGATGATTTTTATTACCTGGAAAACGCATGCGTGGACATCATTGCCCACGCGTGGAATACAACCGGTCCCCGGAGACTGTTCTGTAGATTGAGTTCACCCTATCAAGATTGGAGATAAAAAACACGCCGTAGCAACAACTACAACAGAACGTTTGTCGCCTGCTTTCGTCCAAAATAAATTTGACAGATTCCGAAATGGAGACAATAAGTTGAGGGAAGGTATATAATAAACAGATCACCAGTACATTGAAGCTTTTTATTGTGTTGTGTCGAATCGCGTTGAGGAGAAACTTCACTGGACTGATAATCTCTTGTCCCACACATGTACTGAATTTTTTTTAATGTTTATTGACACTTAAACACTTTCAGCATCGCATGGTAAATCATGATCGCAACATTCGTTTAACCCCTTGCGTGCTGCTGACGGATTTTCCTGCCCAGGATATAATTTCTCTTGCCACTGAAATGAGTATAATTTAGACACATTTAACCAAATAGTCCCTCGGTAAGCTGAATGAATTTTTTTCACCAAAGATTCATCGAGTTAAAGTTAGATGATCAAGACGTATTTTTCGTAGTACACATCACAATAAAAAAGACACACTGATGCATTGTTTGTTTGTTTGTTTACTAGGTTTTTATTAGAGCTGAAACGGTTAAATGGTTTTTTTACTCGATTAATCACATGGATTAACCTTGGTTAACCAGTTCATTGACACTTACCCTAATAGGTATAACCCGGAGGACCATTGGCTGGAACTTTGCTTGTGATTGTTATGCTTTGCAACAAAGTTGCAATTATTGCTTCGGTGGAATCTCCACTCTCTGGGTGATTTAGTGGTAATACACTCTCCACGTACTGTAATTGCCGTACCGTTGATGATTTACAGCATATTAACTCTTTACCCAACCTAACTGGAAAACCGGCCAGCGTTATATACCAAAGTATCCATTCAAATTTTATTATGTTTTCAATATTTGTCCAAAAAACATAGCTTATGACCTCTCATTGGGACGAGCTCGTTGTGCTCGTCCCAATGAGGGGACATAAGCTATGTTTTTGAGACAAAAATTGAGAATTTTTAGTAATTTAATAATTTATTTTGCAAGTATCGTCTTTCAACCGCATTGGGTAAAGGGTTAAGAATGACCATTTCCAGCTACTGATACATGCACGTGAACAAGTATGTCAGCACGTAACTTGCATGCTTTACTATGTCTCATATAACTGATGTGGGTCAGTGTGACAACGTGGGCTTGTTTTGGAGCAAGTTTGTTCCTTTGTTAACCTATATAATACAATGGTTCAAAAGTAACGGTTAATCGATCAATTACTTTTTGATCGATCAAGACGTTGATCATTGGTTAATCGATTAATCGGTCAACCGTTTCAGGTCTAGTTTTTATGATACTTTCAACAGCCAGGATCACATCGTGTCGGACAATTTTACGGGTGGAGAGAAGTGAAGTAACCGGGGTGTACCACCGAGCAACTGTCAGACTCTACAACTGACTAACTGTGTACAGGTAGAGGTATATTAGCAGATGAAGAAAAGTGCACCATTAACGTGCAGGACGCCTTAGTACACAGCGACATCGTTCCCACCACGTGGGCAATTGTGAATAAGTGTCTTGCTTAAGGACACAACGCAGTTAGTGCTGGTCAGGATCGAACCGTAGACCATTCGCTTTAAACTGCTTTCACCACTCAACCACCGAATTCCCCATACTATATAGCACAGTGGTGCCAATACGAATGTCACCACCGAGGATTAGTTGGTTTACCGTCGAATTTTCTACACGTACACGATGATCCATTTACACTAAAAGCAAATATTATCTAGTTGTATATCATTCCTTGACCCTTTGAACTCTAGTGGTATCTTCCATGCCAGTTCATTGACAGCAATTAGAAGAGTCCATATTCATTATTTGGTGTAGACCAATCAATATTTTCAACGTGCAGCCCTGAGACTGCACGTTGAAAACATTGATTGGTCTACCCCACACATTTACTGAACAACCATCCTATATAATGACGTTATGCTGTATCATATTTCCTTGTCGGAAAACGGCCGCTAGTGTTCAAAGGGTTAAGTGCTACTATTTAAGTATTGCAGGCGGCGCTTTGGCGCACTCAAGGAACGGAATAGGAGATTGCGGCTTTTAGGAATCAATTTTCGATAATTTTACAACATTAAAAGGGTTGACACCCATTCTTAATACACTGATCGAAACCATAACATTTCGAACAGAAATTAGGAATGTTAAGCACAACGGCGGACCTACTTGTAACACGCGTTGTAGTACTACATCCTGACCTATGTTGAAAGTTTGATGGGCTCAACCCCTTACTAAAAATGTTAGCTACGCATATTGGAAAATTAATGTTGGTCGCCACCCCCCCCCCCCCCCCACCTCTCAACTTTGGTGGAAAAAGTTGAGGGCACGTGCCCGCTGTGCGAACATCTCGGTTCATAGGTCCCTGTGTTTGACTTTTTTAAATAAAAAATGGCGGAGTTGAATCTTCAGCCGATCAGTCGACTCCGTGCATGCGATAGCATATGAAGTACTATCAAACCTGGCATTTAGATACTGACAACTCATCTCTCGCCTCAAACCCTGTCGGTCACATTCATTACCATGATAATGATCCTAGCTCTGCTCTCGTAGTAATCCATAATGGATAAACTAACAACGGAAGCACAATGATATTAGTATTCTAATATTACACTAGTTGTATTTCCGGAGTTGTGTGGCATAAGCCTCCGGATTTCGTTAACTGTCACTGGAACAGATACCTGATTCGCCGCAATGATGGACGAGGTATGGAAAATGTTGCAGAAACGACGTAGGTATTAACCCGTTACCCAACGTAATGGCCAAAAGCGGTCAGCGCTATTCACAAAAATCACCATCCAATTTTCATTATTTATTTATTTATTTATTTATTTATTTATTTATTTATTTATTTATTTATTTATTTATTAGGGTTTGACGACACTTTAACAGCCAGGGTCATATCGTGTCGTTAACTGTTTTACGGGTGGAGGAAGCCGGAGTACCCGGGGAGAACTACCGAGCAACGACGAGCAGCTGTCAGCTCCTCACATCGTAACTCCGCACTGCAGCACAGGCCGAGTTAGATTGGTTGAAGCCATGCGCACCATCGACGTGCAGTACGCCTTAGTACACGACGTCTTCATGCCCCCATGTGGATAGCCGGGGCGAAATGCCTTGCCCAACGGCACAACGCCGGAGTCCGAATCGAACGCTCAGACGGGCACCCATCCAAGGACTAACCGGGCTCGACGTCGCTTAACTTCGATAATCTGACGAGAACCGGTTATTGCAACGCCACCGCGCCCCCTATTACTTTCTCATCTTTTGTCTCAAAAACATAGCTTATGAGCCCTCGCTGAGCTCGTTCCAATGAGGGGTCATATGCTATGTTTTTGACGCAAAAAATGAAAGATAAAAAAAGTTATTCAAGAATTTTGTTTGAAAGTGTCGTCTGCCTTTCGTCTCAGGTAAACGGTTAAGAAAGATTAATCGAACGGGCAAACATCTTAGGAGTACTTATCCATCAGTGTTGTGAATCACTCATGTGCCTCATGGAATACAATTCTTTCTGTGGTAAATAAAATATACGATCTCCTAATCTGATTCACGGACAATACGTGAGGTTCTCGGGAATTACGAGTTCAGTTCTCTTGAAGGTGAAAGAGTGACACCCCACAAATTGTACTGCCAGCTGGGGTCTGAAAACACACTAAGGTGGCCTTGGAGAAGTGGAAACTCTGTGAATAAGTTACATAAAATGACATGATTATTGAGGTTTTGGTGAGGTTTTGGTGAGATATTTTCTCTCTCAAGTGCTACGTACGTCATGGATTCATAAGAGCCCCCCCCCCCCCCTCCCCACACCCTTCACCGGACCAAACTACCCTTTCTATCATACCCCAGAAGCTTTAGTGGGATATTTTCTCTCTCAAGTGCTACGTACGTCATGGATTCATAAGAGCCCCCCCCCCCCCCCCCCCTCCCCACTTCCTTCACCGGACCAAACTATCCTTTCTATCATACCCCAGAAGCCAAATCGTTGCCTTCCTCTATCCGTTAATGCAATTTAGTATTTAACTGATGAGTGCTAACTCATTTTTGGTCGGCAACATTTGTTCACATATCTTTGACCTGTTGCAATATACGGGAGAGTGCCTATTGGCATTCTCCACTTATTATAACAAGGCAAATAATGCAGACAAAATACCTGTGCACTGAAGAAAATAAAAAGTATATCCACAGAATATGGAGACTTTAAGTCGCGGTACCGGCACCAACGGAATAAATCCCAAATATGGGCTTCCAGCATTTTCCTAGTTAAGGAGACCGTGTACCGACACCTGTTATTTTCTTCTTTATTTGAGAACAGGATACTTCCTCCATTCCACCCTTCGTCGATCCTCCCACAAATTGGATCAGATAAAAATCATAGTACGTCGCAATGTGTGTGATTAATTTATTGGGCTTACACTGGAATACTCTGAACTGAAAGAACGATCTAGAAGAAAGTGAAAAATGTAAAAAAAAATCCATCGTTGATGATTATAGATGATTTCACAACTCACTACCATACCCGAGTTCATTCAAATAAGGAATAAAATTTAAAAAAAACCCCGAAAACATGTAAGTGACGTCAGGTAACCTGGAGCCCCACTATAAAACTTTTACAATTGTATTTTCTAGAATTGCATTTTCTGTCTATTAATATGGCTGACTAAAAAATGAATCATTAGAATTTTAAACGATATGGCAATTTGCCAACTGGCAAATTGTCATATCTTTAAAATGTTTTAATGGTTTGATGACGATTTTCAAGGGCTATCGGGTCTGCTTCATTCGCCCGCTGTCGATCAAAAACGGTCATGTTATTCATTTGCTAAAACTTCCACACAGTTCAGTCATTCAAGTCAAATTATACCCCAACACCAAGAAATTGCTATACCAATGTTTATATTATTTTTGGACAGGAGTTAGTATGCAAAAAAACATATGAAAAATCCCCATTAATCCCATCACGGGAAAATGGTTATTTTGGGGTAATTGAAAACTTCAATAAAATCTGAGAAAATTGGAATTTGCTCAATGCACATTAAAAGAGTCCAATCAACAATCATTTCCATGGTACTTAGATCAAAATAACCGTGTACAATATTATACGTGAAATCCCAATTACTGAACAAAAGACAATGTGTGATTTTGGAGTGAAAATTGTGAAATAGTAAATAAAATGTAAGAAAATTGGAATTTTACTCGTAGATACTGTCATTGTATTATACACGGAATCGGGATGATTAATACCTCGCCTAAACTCCAAATCAATAGTAGCAAAACAAATGTGATTTTTGGGGTAAACTGTTTTAAAAATTACGGTTATATATCATCAATGTCATATAAATAATAAACATAAAATAATAGCTGCTGCAGTGTCAATGCAGATAATCTGAAGATTTGATAAATAGTTCTGTCACTATGCGAAATCAGATTTCAAGATTATCTGCATTGACATTGCAGCAGTTATTATGTTCCTGGCATTTCCTACACGCATTCTCTATTGGCGAATAGGAAAGCAAG
The DNA here is from genome assembly GCA_031216915.1 of Pictodentalium vernedei. Classification (NCBI taxonomy): domain Eukaryota; kingdom Metazoa; phylum Mollusca; class Scaphopoda; order Dentaliida; family Dentaliidae; genus Pictodentalium; species Pictodentalium vernedei. Next base: position 411,822,210 of record CM062294.1, on the reverse strand, counting down.
GATATAACAGTGGGGGAAACGTGAGAACATGAATACTTGGGAGTGAATAAATGTATTACCGTTAGAGGCAAAAACAGAAACCACACAAATAAACCTAAGACAAAGGGGAAAAGGATACTCAATCAGTTAAAACTACATGAAAGTACTAGCCTTAACCAGGTTTTCGTTGGAAAAACCATTTGGGAGAGGGTGGGGTTACCAAGTATAATAAATGGGACGGATGCGATCACTTTAAATCAAACAGAAGTGAGGAACTTGGAAGTTCTACACAGTGATGCGAGCCGGTGGATAACCGGACTAAGCAGCGCGGCTATGCTGGAAGCGGTCAGAGGGGAACTTGGTTAGGTGCTGGTAAAAGACAGAATAGACACGAGAAAATTATGCCACCTAAATTACCTGGAACACCCCCCCCCCCCCCCCAACCAGATAGTGTAAAACAATGTTTAACCCTTTACCCAACGCAGACGATATCAAAATTTATTAATTTAAATATCATTTGTTTACATTTTTCAAAAAAATTCAACAAAACCATATCATGTGACCCCTCATTGGAACGAGCTCAATGAGCTCGTTCCAATGAGGGGTCACATGATATGGTTTTGTTGAAATATTTTGAAAAATTTTATTTTTTCAACTCCTCAATTTGCATATTACGCGGGCGGATGAGGACGATTCGTTAAGTAAAGGGTTAACCATGTATGGAACCATAACATTCAGACCAGATGGATAAGCCAAACTAGGGACCTAAAGGAGAATTACTCCATAGAGACTGAAGATTTTTTAGAAGGTGGCCTGAAGTAGGGCAGTAACCTTATGATGGGAAGAGTGCTGAATGATTGAAATAGAAACTGGCGAGCTGGAATAAGAACCAAGAGCTCTTTAGATGGTTTGTGCAAAAAAATACCACTACCTTTGAGAAGTACCTAGATGGATCTTATGGGTTCTCTTTGTTATTTAAAGTAAAATGGAAGTCACTGGAGGTGAGGGGAGAATCGGCAAAGGAGAGAAAAGAGTGTGCCAAAGGTGTAATTTCGAAGTAACGGAGACCCTGGGACACTTCATTCAAGAATGGCCCAAATATTTGCCCAGTAGAACAAGACTCCGTAGAATACTAATGGAAAACGGAGATGAAAACCTAAAGGATAAGTGGATGGGGAATGCCATGAGGGAAAGGGTCAGTTTTATAGTTAGGGAGATCGAGAAAGCGCCGATGTGTTGAATTATAAAACCATTTTTTACTGAATGCTGGGAGATTCGGAGGGAGAGGGGTGGAATAGCCTGGCTGTGTACTGGATATATATGCCTCCTTGTTAGAGGACCGCGACAAATTAACAGAGGGCTGAAGAATTATTATTATTTGAACAGGTGACTATTTTTGGCCGCTACACCTCGACGTCTCGCAACCTGTGGCAAAGTTACATCTCATCATCTTTAGCAAGGTCTTTATTGGTGCAGATGGAAGGTCAGTCGTGATTGGTAAAAACCTGCTTTCTTTATTTCACTTACCATTTTAGTGTGATTATTTGAGAGAAGTGTTCAAATCATGAAGTCGTCGAGCATGCAAAACTTTATGTGTCCGTCAGTTTTAGCGCGTGAAACGTTATTATCTAGAAACACGTTGTAATTCCATGGACATTTCTCAATCCGTAATTGACATTGGGAGAAGTTGAACGTCTGGGCTATGAAGCTATGGTGTTGGGTGTTCAGAGGGAAAGAATCTGAAAATCTCCATACACTTGTCGACATAGACTACTGGTTTGACACTGTGTCATCGCCTTTATATTGGTCACGGAGAAGTGCAGATACTTGTCAGTGGGGTGGAAAATTCCAGATGGAAAGTTTGTGCCACTCAGCCGTGACCTTCCACCTGCACCAAAGACCTCGCTAGAGATGATAAGGTGTAACTGTGCCACAGGTTGCGAGACGTCATGGTGTAGTTGCACCCCCCAACTCCAATTCACCTGTTCAAATGTGTGTGGGAAATGCCAGAAAAATAAAAACTGCTGCAATGTCAATGCAGATAATATGGAAATCTTATTTCGCATAGCGGCAGAACCATTTATTAGATCTCCAAATTATCTGCATTAATCCTTTACCTAACATGAAAAGAAGACGACACTTGCAAAAAAATATTCTTGAACAACTAATTTTTTTCATTATTTGTCTCAAAAACATAGGTTATGACCCCTCATTGGAACGAGCTCGACGAGCTCGTTCCAATGAGGGGTCATAACCTATGTTTTTGAGACAAAAAAATGAAAAAATAATGAAAATTAACTGACGATTTTTGAGAATAGCGCTGGTCGGTTTTGGCCGTTACGTTGGGTAAAGGGTTAACATTGCAGCAGTTATTATTTTATATTTATTATTTATATATGACATTGATATACAAAGGTAATTTTTAAAACATGTTACCCCCAAAATCACATTTTTCTTGCTACCATTGATTTGGAGTTTAAGAGAGGTATTAATCATACCGATTTTGTGTATAATATGATGACAGTATTTGTGCTTGTAACTGTTTGAACGAGTAGTGGTGAAATTCCAATTTCCGTATATCTTATTTACTTTTTCACAATTTTCACCTCAAAATAACTCATTTTCTTGTGTTCAGTGATTGAGATTTCAAGTATAATATTGTACACGATTATTTTGCTCTATGTACCATGGAAATAATTGTTATTTGAACTCTTTTAATCAGTATTGAGCAAATTCCAATTTTCGCTGATTTCATTGTATTTGTAAATGTTTTCACCCCAAAATAACCATTTTCCCGTAATGGGATTACTGGGGATATTCCATATGTCATATGTTATTTTGCATACTAATTCCTGCCCCAGAACAGTACAAACATTTGTTTAGCAATTTCTTGGCGGTTGGGGTATAATTTGACAATTTTTATTTTCTCACCAAGAAATAAGTCCTCAAAAACATAATTTCCCGTTGTGGGATTTTTGTTTTTTTTTAGTATCTTATTATTTAGACAAATATGCTTCGCTTAAAAGCAAAATCTTTTGTATAGCAATTTCTTGTGGGTTAATATCAGATTGACTGGACTAACAACCATTACATGATATACTTTGTAATTATCATAGAACAAACAATTATTTATTATTTATTTATTTATTTAACCCTTTACCCAACGAATCGCCCGCATCCGCCCGCGTAATATGCAAATTGAGCAGTTGAAAAAATTAAATTTGTCAAAATATTTCAACAAAACCATATCATGTGACCCCTCATTGGAACGAGCTCATTGAGATCGTTCCAATGAGGGGGTCACATGATATGGTTTTGTTGAAATATTTTGAAAAATTAAAAAAAAAATATATTTAAAATAATAAATTTTTATATCGTCTGCGTTGGGTAAAGGGTTAATGGGGTTCAACGACACTTTCGACGAACAGGGTCACCTCGTATCGAACAGTTTTAAGGGTGGAGGAAGCCGGAGTATTCGTAGAGAACCACCGATCAGCGGTGAACAACTGTCAGACTCCCCAACCTACTCACTCCGCACTGGCAGGATCAGCATTGGTTGAAGACAAGTGCACCATCGACGTGCAGTACACCTTAATACTCAATGCCACTGTGCCCCCACGTCAGCAATCGAGATTCGGTGCCTTGCTCAGGGACACAACGCGTTGTAGGCCAGTTTTACGGGTGGGGGAAGCTGGAGCACCCGCAGAGAATCACCGAGCAGCGACGAGTAACTGCCAGACTGCCCAACGTACTAATTCCACACAAGCAGGGTTAGCATTGGTTGAAGACAAATGCACCATCGACGTGCAGTACACCTTAGTACTCAGCGCCATCGTGCCACCACGTGGGCAGTCGAGATTAAGTGTCGTGCCCAAGGACACAGCGCAGTTACTCATGGCGGGGAACGAACCGTGAACCTTTCGGTTTGAAGTCCAATGCCGTAACCAATGGGCCATCGCGTTCTCTATAAGCTGCTGTTATATGATGAAACTAGCAGGGTTACCCGGCGTTGCTCGGGCTGAGGAGAGTATTATAACTGTTGATGCCCCTCTACATCCCCACCCCACCCCATCCCACCTCACCCCGGCACCTTTTGAAACCTCACCATTAGATTCCTGGTAAAAAATTACCCCTAGTAGACCCCTTTGAAGACCTATATCGGTGAGAAAAATTTTGGTCATAACTTTTGGTGCCCCTCTACACCCCACCCCCACCCCGGTACTTTTTTAAACCTCACCATTAGATTCCTGATAAAAACGTACCCCTAGTAGACCCCTTTGAAGACATATATCGTTAAAAAAAATTTTACTCATAACTTTTGGTGCCCCCTACAACCCAGCCCACCCCACATACTTTTTTACCTCGGCCATAAAAAAGTACTCCTAGTAGACCCATTTTGGACACTCGGGTTGGCCCCATATTCATTTCTATAGAGGACAGACAGACAGACAGACAGACAGACAGACAGACAGACAGACAGACAGACAGACAGACAGACAGACAGACAGACAGGCAGGCAGGCAGGCAGGCAGGCAGGCAGGCATAGAAAGATGGTGGTGAAATGCTGTGATGAAGCACGCCGTTAGAAAGGGCTCTTTGAGCCCTTTCCAAAAGTGTATTACGTTACAGCATGTTAACTGGATTACTAACAAAAGCTCACGAAATAGAATACACACACCAGACTGAGGCCAGTTATCATAAACCTTCTTGTCTCAGAGGTCATAATTAAGCAGAATTCTAGTACTTTTCAAAGGAGATACTGGAAAACTAAGTACTTTGAAGGATAGGCGAATCCAAGTACTTTTCAAGGAAGGGGCTATTATTCATGAACTTTTCATTTGAGTGGGAGCCCTTCTCTCTCTCTCTTTCTCTGTCTCAGTCGCTGTCTCTCTTTCTCTCTCTGCCACTCTCCCTCGACAGGGTTGGTTTAGGATTGATTGATGAATTGCATTTCCTTTCTTCCTTCATTATCTTACATTGCACGTATACGTGTAAAGAGGCCTTTTCAATTTGCATTATGTATTACATTCATTGCGATTTTGCTTTAATCAATGGGCCAGAAAAATACCAATAGAGATTTCTGTATATATGTAATGAATGAACACAATCACAGAAAAACGTATTAACCCTCTGAACAAGGATGTCAAAATACTGCAATTTCCAGAAGCAAATTTTCCTACAATGCAACTAGGAAGTATTTAACCAACTCAGTCTTGTTTGGCAAGAGTTCAATGAGTAGTGCCCTGTGACTTCGAGATTCTTTTTTATTCAAAATCGGCTTCTCGATTCGTTTCCTTTCGAATCATTTTACTGGAATATAGCTTGGCACCGGTCATATTCGTCGTCTCATAGTTAAGATGGAAAATGTACATAAATAATGCTGAAAGTGAAGAATGAGTGTAATTCAACATAAATAACATCTCCACCCTTATCACCACTCATGCTAATTCCAGTCTCATAAGTCACTATCACTATTGGATGCAAATTTAGGGTTTCCAAGCAATCTCGACGATGAGCTGTTTTTAGCGGCTATTCCTGTGTAGTACAGAGTACGGGCAATTCACACACTCGTTTCTGGTTTTGAACTGTTACCCTTACTGGGTAATATTTCAGCTGCATAATCAAGGCATGCCTTCAACGAAGTCATGCCTTGGTGATGCAGTTGGAATATTTTATAAGGCGGGACTTGAGCCGTCACAGTCACTACAATTCAGGTTTATAAACCCCCATTCCCTCAAACGGTCAACTTTCTAGATACCCCTGATTCGATTCGAGGTTCGATTCGATTCGAATAATAGTCCTGAATGGATTCGAGATTCGATTCGAATTGAAAATGGGTGATTCGCAGGGCTCTATCAATGAGCCTTTTAAACATGACCGAATTGGTTAAATTCTTAGTTGCATTGTTGGAAAAATGTAAAGGTCATCAATTTTCGGGGGAGGTTAATATCTAATTATGCTAAATTATTTTGATTATTTATTTATTTATTGGTGTTTAAGGTCACATATTTATGCACAATGGCTAATCATGGCCGTGACAGTTTTACGGGAGGAGGAAGCCAGAGTACCCGGAGAGAACCACCGAGGAACGGCGAGCAACTGTCAGCTCCTCAACATACTAACTCCACACAAGCAGGGTTAGCATTGGTTGAAGACAAGTGCACCATCGATGTGCAGTACGCCTTAGTACACAACGCCACCGTGCCCCCACGCGGGCAATGGAGATGAAGTGTCCTGCCCAAGGACACAACGCGGTTGCCGCAGGTGGAATTCGAACCGAGGACCTCTCGGCTTGCAGTCTGCACCTCTACCAAATGAGCCACCGCGCTCCCAAATTATTTTGATGAAATATTGAAAGCTCTGCACTATTTTATGATGCCTTGTTTGCACAGTACTGATCTGGGGAGGAACAGGACCGGGAAGAGGACATTCGGGCCCCAGGGTTAATTCTGTGACGGTCCCCCTTTCGAAAGTGTCGGGATACTGATGCAGATGTCGATGTTCTTGACGTGCAGAATTCTTGAAGTGATAACACCGGATCTGGTGCATGTGTATATAGATAACAGACTGTTAACCCTTTTCCAAACGTAACGACCAAAACCAGCCAGCGCTATTCACAAAAATGCCATTCTATTTTCATTATTTTGCCTCAAAAACATAGCATATGACACCCCACTGGAACGAGCTCGTGGAGCTCGGTCCAATAAGGGGTCATAGGCTATTTTTTTACGCCAAAAATGGAAAAAAATAGAGATTCAATAATGTTGTTTGCAAGTTGCTTTTCATGTTCAGTAAAGGTTTAACAGATTAACAGATTGAACACCTCCAAGGGCACTGCCATTCCTTATTTTCGTGACGGGCAACTAGTCGTGTAATACAACGGGCAACTTATCTTTCTGACTCTCGCTCGTGGAGAGGTCACATGATATTGTTTGTAGAAGGTTTGGGGGAAAATCTGATAAACTGATAAACTGATTTTTAAAATAATAGATTTTGATATCGTCTGCATAGGGTAAATGTTTTCCGAACCGCATCATCAAGGAATGCTGATTCGTTCCGACTGTGATGCCCCAAGCCTCGATTGTGGTATCTGTGTTCATGAATCTGAGCAGTTTTCGATATACCGGGTTACCGCGGTATTTTTTTTTAATACCGATACCGGTATTCAGTTTTGAATATCGTGCAGCCCTATTAGGCAGCCCAATTTATTTTTACTATGAGATTAGCTATTCAACTCTAGTTGTAGTACTGTCGTTCGCAGACGACACAAAGTATACACACCAAGCAATAACGAGGATACTCGAGTAGAAAATGTCAATTCTCAGCTATTTATAATGAATGAACGGTGTTCTGCGATTGAATTATCTGTAAATTATCCTCCAAGGTAATTTCATTTTATTTAATCCCCAAAATGGTCAATACAGCACACTGGGGACAAGGGTATATCAATCAATGGCACAAACATCTTGTCAGTCTGTACAGGGGCGAATGGGCCAAGAAAAGTTATCGGGAGTTGCACCAAGGGAGCCCGGAGTAAATTTTGATTTTTCGAACGCAACGAACACGGCTTCCTTGCATTTGAGCGATCAATGGCAGTCCACAAAGAGGACATTTCGATGGTATTTTTGGATCATCTTCTTCGATCATTCGGCAAAAAGCTACATATACGACATATATAGAGAACATGGAATGAGTGTTTTTCTCATATAATATTTATGAAACGAGTCTAAGAATTTTCCGTTTTGGCGAGCCTCTGGCGAGCCCAAACGGAAAATTCGGACAAGTTTCATAAATATTATATGAGAACAACTCTCATTTCATATTCTATTTATCATATGACACACACACGCACAAATTAGCCACTTTGTATGACTTTTTAACCCATCACCTAACTTGAGTTGCAGACGGCACTTGGAAAAAACATCCTCGTATAACTAAAAATTTCATTTTTTGCTTCCAAAACATAGGTTATGACCCCTCATTGGAACGAGCTCGTCGAGCTCGTTCCAATGAGGGGTCATAACCTATGTTTTGGGAGCAAAAAGTGAAAATATAAAAAAAAATGAATGGCGTTTTTTCTTGTAGGTAAAAGATAAATACAATATAACCCACTCTAATAGGACAGATAACGTGAATTCTCCCTACTGAAATTATGCAAATATCACCCAGTTGTATTTTGTTTAGCCAATCAAATTGTCCAGTTTTGAAATTAACCAATGAAAGCTCCCAACACTAATTATGCAAATTATGAAAATGTGGCCCAGTTTTATTTTGTTCAGCCAATCAAATTGTCTAGTTTTGAAATTGACCAATGAAATTGACGGAAGGCTTTATTTAATACTGAGTAATATGAAAACAAAATATCAAATGTTTTAAAGTGAACAAAACGGACGAGTCATATGATAAATGTTAATATACCACAGCTTTTGAAAAGGGGATTAGTGTGTGAAATGGGCATTTTTTTGTTATGGCTCAAATTACTTTTTAAAGACTGAAAATCTTATTTGTGGAGGTACTCCGATGTAGAATTTCCCCAAACACTGACAACTAGCTTTTGGTCGGGTTTTGGTTTCATTCTTTCCGGAATGCCACTGGACCATTGACTGATCACCTTAATATTTCCTTATTTAAAAAGGGCAATAATGACAAAGTTCCCAATTCATATCAGGCATATATCAAATTTGTAATATCCAACTAACATCCAGGGACGTGGCGAGAGGGGGAATGGGGGATGGTGCTTTGGTGATGCTGATGTCTCCTTTACTCCCCAAAATTCCAACTCCATTTCACATCGGCAAAAATTCCAATTGTTATTATTTACAACTTCAAGAAAATCACATCATGTAAAATCGTTATCCTAAGTTAATTCCATCATTCACAGTTACAAAATGATGAAACATCGAAAATTAATCATTCCTGCGTAAGATCTGATTTAATGTTAGGACAGTGTGAATTGCTCAAAATTCTCAGCTTGAGCATTTGTTTAGCACATATTCAATTCCCAGAATAATACCAAATAATAATAAAATGATAATTCTATCATAAATGTGTTGGCATTTTAGTTACTAGAATCAATTTTATGCCCCCTTTCATGGATTCATTTTCAAAGATTTTCTCGGTAGTGAATTTCCAACTAGGGGGAGGGACCAGGAGGAGAGTTTCCCCCTCCCGGTTCGTCTCCCTAGTTGGAAATTCACTAACCTACACCCCTTCAATAGGAAACTTCTAGCCATGTCCCTTCTAACATCCGATTGTACTTCCACCTCCTCTGCATCTCACCAATAACAAAATTGTGAAACTTGGCTTTATTGATCAGATCCTGTAATTCTTCAGGCCTATAACATTTCAGGCAGGGTATCGTTACTTTTATATAATGCTTCCCATACACCACGTAAATGTGTACTGCAACTAAACATTCATTCATGCCAAATTTCAGTAAATAAGTCAAACATTCTATCAAATTTTACCAACTGGGTGTTAGGAATATACACCTTCTTTTGGTCGTGTGCACCACAACTTCCAACTTTTGAAAATTTAGAGAAATGATGGATATCTGAGACAAACCCTGGGAAGAGAGAGAGAGAGAGAGAGAGGGAGAGAGAGAGAGAGAGAGAGAGAGAGAGAAAGGGGCGGGGTGGGGTTTCCAAGTTTTGAAGAGTTAAAGAAGGGATAAAATAGCATTTCGGCAGCGATGGTGATTGAGTGATCTTTTGAACTGATTTGAATTTGGTTTGAAATATCATTGCTTGACGGAAAAAAAGAATAATTGGAATGAGTTTGATTACTTTTTTTTATCACCATCTACAATTTCATCCATGAATAACGCAATTTCCTCACGTGCCATTGGGTTGAGAGAAATGAAAACGGAATCACATTATTTTGATCACTTGAGTGTGGCCTTTTGTTTATTAACCCTATACCCAACGCAGACGATATCAAAATTTATTATTTCAAATATAAGTTTTTTAAATTTTTAAAAAAAATTCAACAAAACCATATCATGTGACCCCTCATTGGAACGAGCTCAGTGAGCTCGTTCCAATGAGGGGTCACATGATATGGTTTTGTTAAAATATTTTTAAAAATTTAATTTTTTCAACTGATCAATTTGCATATTACGCGGACGGATGCGGGCGATTCGTTAGGTAAAGGGTTAATGCCTTTTCTTAGAAATCACGATTAAGGGGCTATATAACTAATGGAATTTTGTTTATTTTGAAATTCTCACCTCTCATTTTCCTTAAATTCAGATTAAATATACACAAATTATACATCAAAATGAAGGTTGAGATGAAAAGAACACGAAACACTTATGTAATCAACTCATAGAGTTGACAGTAGGCATCACTGGTTCCTGGAAGTTTGCTATCGTATTCGCACCAGAACTGATAATAAAATAATATTCCGCAAGAACAACTCGTGGCCGAATGTGCTTCAGATATTCAATAACAAAGCTAAGCATTCAAAACACTTTCTAGTGCAGCGACAGGACATCATTGTGGAAAAGGACAACACTGTCTGCATTTTTTATTGAAGATGGTTTCCATGCTCGACAGACATGCGCAAATGACTCGATACCACGAATTTCCATCGAAAAGCAAAATCGTAATTCTAAGAAATTTCAACAGGTATCATGATACCTTGCATTGAATATGGCAACTGTGCAATCTTTATCTAATAACAGTGTACTGCATGAAGGCGATCTTTTTCATTATTAGATTTTAGACGGCGTTCTTTTTACATGATTTTTCCGTCCGATGACGTCGACCTGAAATCGAAAGTATACTCATACGTAAACAAAAGCAAATGCTTTGGAATTTTCCCCCATGCAGCTCTGTCGCCGTGTCTTGAAGAATTTTGATCCCCTAGATTTGTTCTTGAATATGTAAAGCACATTTGGCCACAAGTTGTTTTCGTGAAATATTATTAAATTATCAGTTCTGGTGCGAATACGGCAGCAGACTTCCAGGAACCAGTGGTGCCTCCCGTCAACTCTATGAGTTGATTACACACGTGTTTCGCGTTCTATACATCCCAACCTTCATTTTGATGTACATTTTGTGTACATTTAATTTGAAATGAAGGAATATCAGAGGTGAGATATATCAAAATAAACAAAATTTCATTACTTATATAGGCCCTTAACTCCTCATTGTGCTTATATAAATCTTTTATTGCGACTCGTATCGTTTTGGTCGCAAGCACGACCAGTTGATATATATTCCCACTCACAAACACACACAAAATATTCTGTACAAGCTCAATGTGCACATTGGTCTATTCCGATTCTAGTCATCTGTCCTCGGCTGCATGAAAGGGAGAATATACCCCGATGTTCGCCGAAAAAACCCGACCAATCAGTTTGAAATGCTTCTTAACCCTTTGAACACGAGAAGTCGCTTTACCGGCCCAGGGACAGGGTACGTCATACTTTCATTAAGTAGGATGCCTGCTAAGTTAAGGGTGGGGTAGACCAATCAATATTTCCAGCGTGCAGCCACGAGGCTGCACGCTGAAAATATTAATTGGTCTACCCCAAATAATGAATATGGACTCTTCTAATTGCTGCATTTCAGCTGGCACGAAAGATACCACCAGTATTCAAAGGGTTAAAAAAAATTCGCTCTTAAAAATAAGTACGCTCCTTGAAAAGTGTGCCAAAACGGGGAGAATTGATTTTGGTTTCCATGTTTGAAACGAAAAAGAAATGAGAAGACTCCACAAAACCGTGTACTAAAAGAGGAAAGTTCTTGTTATCAGGATAGCCTAAATTTATTAAACTTTAATTCTTTGCATGCAGCTGGCGGATATTCCTGCCAAGGACTTGACTTATCTAGCCGCTGAAATAAGTGTAATTTGGACATATTTAGTCCAATTTTCCCCCTTTAAACTGAAAGGATTTTTCACCAATGATTTCGTTGATTTGAATTTAGATGAATTTCTCATCAAATTTAGTCATGGCTGCTTTAGAGCAGCCATGACGAGATTTGATTAAAAAGTATCTTGAAAATACTCGGCGAGTTCAGAGCTAATCCTGTTCCTTGTCCTTCAATCTGACCTTGGTTGGAGTTTGATTTTGAGTTTGGAGTCGCTGAAAATTTGAATTAAACTTTTTGTATTATGTTAAATTTGGTATTTCAGGAATGATTTCGATTTGGATATATATCCGCGTAAATTTATTTCCACTCTCAGCGTAGGTCTGAAAATTTATTAATGCAGTCGTCTGCAGTGGGACAGAATTGAACACTGAAGTTTCCATCTTTGCAGTTGAACAGATTTTGCAAACTGAAAAACACTTTCTTCTGCCTCGCCTCGATGCCACAACTTTAATTCAAGTGTGAGTTTGGGTGAAAGCCCTAGTTTTTATAAACCGAATTTGGGGCTTCCGTTTCTCTTGACCCGACACAATAGATATTTGTTCGCCATCATTTGCGAAGCAACATATTTACTGTTTGTGTTGGTTAATGAAAACTAAATATAGAAATCGTGAGCTGTTTGACAAAATTGCGACGTCGGTCACACAGACGAGGTGAAGTCTGTGGAACGAAATCATCCGAGTTGCGACGTGTGTGCACACAAACCACATAATTATTACGGATTAACCCGATGAGTACCGAATTAGATAGATCACATAATGGACTGCCACGAAAACATTCTGTTTATGAAGGGTTTAACAAAATCAATAAACAAACGGAAAAGCATAAGCTATATGCATATCAATTTGCCGATCGTCAATTTTATCGCGTTTTATTTCAAGTAATTTGAGGAAAATTATTTCCTGTTTGCTTTCTCCTCGCGAGACGTTCTCTATTATTGTGATGGAAAACGATTATTGGTTCTGAGAATCTATTCATTGCAAGGGTGCACCTAACAAAGAAATCTAAAAGAGAAAAAGACTATCTATATTTAATTTTGAGACTATTTCTGTTGTCAGATATTGTAAAAAAATTCAGAATCGATTTGAGGCTGGGTTTAGACAGGTTGTTTGTAATTTGTATGACCACCGTTTTACAAAAAAGGCACTCGTTCGCCCGAGCCCAGAAAGAATCTTCTCAAACCACAAATCTAGCGGACTATTCGTCTCTTGAGTTCCAATGTGTTCTATGTGCCTACTGGCACATAGAACACATTGGAACTCAGGGGATGTAATGTCTGAGTTCTCGTTCAAAATTCGTTTCTATGGAGAACTGGAACTTTCTTCACTCCACAGGCACCAAAAAAGAAACAAACAGACACCAAAAGAAATTTGGGAATAGTAGAACCCTTGCTATGCCCTGGCACGACTAGATCCAGTATTTGTTCTGGAGAGACCCTCGACAGCAGACACTGATACACTCTTGGTTGTGCACATCTTTGCGCATGCGTTAAATGCGTGCATGTTCGTGTGTGTATCCAAAAATATCTTTATCTGTCGCTGTGCTCTACAGCACACATTGTAGGTGTCAATATTGGGATCCTTTGGAATATTTCTTCTTGCTGGACGTGGTTAAACCTCATTTTTCAAACTGTACTAAGCTACTGTATTGAGTCCTGATAACCAGCAATAGAAATGAAGATTTAAGTGCCAAATATGCAGGTGTTCGTGATGTAATCCCAACAGTCTAAGAGATTCGTCATTACAGTCTATGGAGACGAATCAAATTCCCTCGAAAAATTCATCTCACAGATGTGTCCTTCATAAGTTCTTGGGAACTGAAAATGAGATGGTTGCTTTTGACTCAATATATCATCATGCGCCACAAAGCGAAGGCACCAACCCTATGTATCTTCATCCTCAGAGTCAACGGCAGCCTCTTCTGAATAGCTGCACCCATTCCCTCGACAATCCGCACATGCAAATACACATTTCAGCCCATTCTCTCTTGAAAAGCATGCATTTCCATCGCATGGATTTTTACTTGTAAGTTTACTCTTGCAGCGCAAAAAATTTAAGCAACATTTCGAGGGCCGGTTCGATGTCTGTCATGATTGACACGAGATGATGTTCATACAAATTCCAACCCCAATCACGAGGATCAAGTGCTGTGTTGTTCAGGGTTTTCAAATTAATAACCTGGCGATGAGCCCTCAGGCTGTGAAAGTATGCTGCACGCTCTGTGGGTGGTAATTAATGTGGGAGTGGTGGCTGTTTGCTAGTCAATACCATCTCCAAAAATTTAGAAAATCGTAGGCCATTCAAAGTGTCATCATCTGTTTTTACCTTATACATTATCCTGAACAACTGCATACCAACCCCACAATTTCTTGTTGGTAGGAGTTGAAATCAGCAATCAGCAAGAAATGCGGTGTATGTTTTCAGATGAGATCATGTTCCTCAAACTTGTCTTACCTTGGACATACATTGCGGAGATTGAGTCACATCCACCCCAGGCATGAATGAAGAGCATGTGTGCAGCCTTCCCACGGCCCACCCTCTCTACAATGTCAGCAATTTTGAAGACAGCCGGACTGCGTCCTGTGGATTTTTGGCCTCCAGACATGAAATAAATGCCAGCCATCCTGTCATTCCAGTGATAAATTAGCAGCACTAGCAGTTCAGTATCATCAGCGGCAACAGCCACAAGTGACCCACGACAGGCCATCTCAAGTGCACAAGACTCTATCATTGTGTCTGCATCATCGCTACTACACTGGACATTATGCCCTTCATTCTCTAAGACGCGTGAAAGCAGCCTGATGAACTGAGCTTTATTTTTACTATTCAATAAAAATAGCTTTTGATTATGATGCGCCTTGGTGGCCTCCGCTACTTTTATGTCAGCACAAGACTTTCGGGCTTGGCATTTTCAGGAGAGCGATTTTTTAGCTCTCTTTACTGCCCTCCTGAAAGAATTAAGGAGAGCGAAAAATTGCCTTCCTAAATATTTTGGTCTGGGATGATTGAGATTACATGTATTATGCTCACATTAAATTTTTGTTGTAAAGCAAAAATGTAATTTAACTTCGAAGTCACATAACATCACGTAATTTCATTTTGAAAGTGGTTTAGTGGTAAAAGGTAATGGCTGCAACCATACACAAACACATTTGCAATCATTTGAAGCAAAATGGGTCACAGCAATATTTTTTATTCTGTCAGTTTCAAGTTCAACACCTGACATCACAGTTTGAGGGGTAATTATTCAAGGAATATTGACACTATAATATACTACCATTGCTACTATCCTGTCACTTGAAGCACTTGCACCAGTATGTGACTGTAGATTCAAGCAGACCTGTTGTTCAAGAAAGTCATACGCCTACCACTACCACCTTCAACCCCCCTTAGGGGGTTGAAGGTGGTAGTGGTAGGCGTATGACTTTCTTGGACAACAGGTCTGGGTACACACACAGGTCTTGTCAAGTGTGTGTTCGGTTGTTGAGTGAGACATCTAGATGTCTAAGAGATTTCGCTTTACCTTAGTAAAGTTAATAAAATCACTGATGTAGTCTGTTGGTTTCAGTTTCAATGAGTACGTTGAACTGGACACTTAAAAAGCTGTGTAAAGCTAATTGCTCTCCCAAGCTGATTGAGGAGAGCGATTTTTTGCCCTCCTGCATTTTTCAGAATGCCAGGCCTGGACTTTCCAGCTCTTCTGAAATGCTCATGCTCTTTGACGGAGAGAGCTTCTTCGTACCCGTCAAAACGATGTTCGCCACTCCGCATTTCTTTATGTATTCGGCATATTGTTCACAAACATCTAATTACATCGATCCTTTCACCCATTTAACACGGAGGAGAAGGGCGCCGCCATCAACAAAGGTTGTGGTCTGATTGGGACGTTCAGATTACTAGCAAGTCTCTGTCAGCCTTTTTGCTAATTGTGCCTTTGCTGGTTTTCGCATAAAGTTATCTTTAAACAAAGCAGTTGGTATTGCTGTGAATTCATATGCGAAGCATTGTGGTGCATTTTCTTCTCGCTGTGCAATAGCGATCAGTCGAGAAAATAAGACTGTGGGATTGATGTGGAGTTTCTCGTTGTCAACTTACACTCCGGGTGTTAAGTGGTCCAATGATTTTATGTGGTCGATTTTTTGCACTGTTACTGTCGTGACTAGTTTGTTATCGAACTGCTTCTGTATTTTCTCACCAACTTTTTCTGTTCTTTCGCAACTGAAGCCGTCTTTGTTACCAGATTTCGTGGACTACAACTTTGCCTATCGGTGTCATTCCGACACGGTCGCTCAAGTACCGCTTAACCCTTTACCTAACCTGAAAAGCAGACGACTCTTGCAAAACAAAATTCTTGAATAACTAATTTTTTGTCTTAAAAACACAGGTTATGACCCTTCATTGGAACGAGCTCGACGAGCTCGTTCCAATGAGGTGCCATAACCTATGTGTTTGAGACAAAAAATAAGTTAGAGCGCACTGTCACAGTGCCGAAGCTGCGACGATTCCTGCAACGCCAATGTTTCAAAACTCGTTGGTGACCAAAAAACTCGTTGGTGACAAAAAAACTCGTTGGTGACAAGTCCATAAATGTGACAGAAACTATCCGAATGACATGCACTATTGAAAGGGTGTAGACATCATGAAGATACACTTGCATACCAAGTATGGTGTCATTCCGTCAAGTATTTTAGGAGTTATGGTGTTTTTTTTATACTCGGTGGTGACAGACCGACCGACAGACAGACCGACATTGCCATATATAGAGCTGCTCGACGCAGCTAAAAAAATAATGAAAATTAATTGGCGAATAGCGCTTGCCGGTTTTGGCCATTACGTTGGGTAAAGGGTTGAGCATGGGCCTCCCACGTTTGCCACTGAAATCTAGCAGAGTCAACAATCCTTTCTTGTCCACAGTGATAGGCTTCTCGACGTCTTGTCAACAAATAACACAAAAATCATCAGGAAAATCTTAATAATCTATTTTGTCTGACTCTTTTGCGTCAGCCATTGCGAAAAACAAAAGAGAACAGAGTATAACGATTTAAAAAAAGCTATACAACTATACAATCAATAAAATAAAATACGAATGAGGAGCACTCTCAGTGGGACTGCCTCACCATTGGGATTCACACACGCAGATTATTGTTTCCTGTCTACGTTGTCACCGTTAGGTTTCAACAGGATACGATTGTCTAAATGTGAGTGAACATAAAATGTATCTTTCAGAAAGTAGAATAAATCACGAGACACTGAACCGTATGGCAGTGAATGTCAAGACGAAGTGGCTTAGAGCACGCCGTCTTCACCTGTGACGTCATGGAAGCGAAACACGCATACCGATATTCAACCAAGAACGACGTAAATCACCAACGCTCTTTATTTGCAATGAAAAATTATTCTATAATTCTACATGGTTCTCTGTGATTCTATTGACTTTCTAATCATATGACCACTATAGGGCATTGATTATTCAAAGAGAATATTCTAATACGATAATTTTAAATGCTAGGGTCCCAAAACCCCCATTTCCATGCATCTGACCGGATATTTTGAGATTTTTCAGGAGATGTATTTGAAAGATTTCACACTTTGAGAGACGTTAAAAAACGTCGGTAAAGCATACAGGATGAGGTGAGGTCTATTTATCAGCTTTGGTCGTAACGACCAAAGCTGATAAATAGACCTCACCTGTATGCTTTACCAGATGTTAACAGCAATTATACTGTCTGTGGATTATCTTGTCAAGGGGGTGGATTTGGTACTTGTATGTCTGTAAGATTACGATCTATTTCAGCTAACCGATTTTTAACAGACTGTATACATTTTAGCGTTTGCTGCCACTTACTACAAAAAAATGATCCGATATCCATCGAAACTGAACCAGTACGAGAGAAACATAGCTGGCGAAAATATGGGGGAGGGGGAGGGGGGAGGCTCTGGATCCGACCCTTGTTTCACTAGTCATTGGTTGTGTTAAAAATATGCATACAAAAAAGCATGGCCCGGCAAAAAAAGCTGAAGCCCTCCTCCCAACCCCCCCCCCCCCCCCCCCCAGTTCCGCCGCTCCTGCAACGAGAACCTGAGAGAAAAGTTGGCGCCATAGTGCAGATTACAAGGTAGTTTGGAAGTGCTGTGAAAACTTTTCCCCACAGCGGATTATAGCGGATTATGGATTTGTTATAGGAGAGATATTTCTCTTCAAACTGACACCAAGAAACCTTCGTTACAAATTTCTTTCGGGTAGACCCCGAAAAAGACATGCCACGTCCTTTGGGACGTACCACTCCAAACATTAATTTACGAGCTTGCCGCACAAGTTTCATCTAGAAACACACCAGATAGCGACACGAAGACTACACTTATGAAATAATTTTATTTTATCAGTAAATATTTTATTTTTTGTCTAAAAACATATCTTATGAGCCCTCCTCACTGGGACAAGCTCGAAGAAAAAGTGAAAATATAATACAACTCGAATAGGGATTTCCATGAATAGAGGTGGCAGGATATGACCGTTCTCGATAGGTAAAGGACAAACAAGCTTATATAAGTTTCTTGCAATTGTTGATTTGCATTTAACCCTTTACCTAACGAATCGACCGCATCCACCCGCGTAAAATGCAAATTCAGCAGTTGAAAAAATATTATTTTTCAAAAGATTTTAACAAAACGATATCATATGACCCCTCGTTGGAACGAGCTCGACGAGCTCTTTCCAACGAGGGTCACATGATATGGTTTTGTTGAAATTGTTTGAAAAAATTAAAAAAAAATGATATTTAAAATAATAAATTTTGATATCGTCTGCGTTGGGTAAAGGGTTAAAAAAAATGGCATCGACATTTGTGCGAGCCGACTGAGTAAATAGTGACCAGCGCCGCATGTCCATCTTTTTAACTGTTTCTTTTTATTCATACCTGTGCGCTGTCTCAGCCCCCATTCTATCAATGTGGTCACAAGCAGCACACACTTGGATCCAAACATACTCAAACGACGTCTTACATATTTGTAGGACAATGGGTCAATATGTTGAAAGTCAGGATAAGGACAAGCAGTAAAAGGAAATTAAAAAAGTTGAATACATGATCTTCGTTATTGGATAACACTGGGTTTGTCCTTTTTATGACCGGTTTACAAACAGACATAAAAATCTCGGATTGCTCAAGACAGTTGCCAGATGTGCTGTACTGAAAGTTCGCTTGTTTTGAATTGCTTTGGGGTACATACTGTCGTTGCGAAGTTTTGAATACATCTCGATAGACAGGAGCTTCTGAGTACTTCAAATACGAATCTCAAATTCTTCAAAAGTGGCATGGCCCGTGTTATTCGCTTTATCTAACATGACGAGATGACTGTTATTTAATTTTTTTCCCCAAAATAGCTTCGAAATTTGTGGGATTATTATAAAAACGTAGTTTGTGATCCCTCACTGGAAGGAGCACCCACCAATCGTCCCAATGAGAAGTCATAAACAAATTCGAGAAAACAAACAACACCGATACTTAATTAGAGAGATTTGAAAAAAACAGCTAAACTTTGTCTATAGCACTGGGCGGATCAGACAAAGGTTTGAGGTCAGTTGGTGACAACTGCTGCTCAGATTAGGAGAAACGTATCTGAGTCATCTCCCTCTGTACACCATGCTGAAGGGGAAAATAAAATGAATGAAAAGTATAAATTAAAGAAACTGGCGAAATTTAGTCAACATGAAGGCCTATACATACACACTTAATGTTCCCTAATTATAAACACTGTGATGAATTTGGTGACAACAGTTGACATGTCTCAGCGGTTAACGCGTCAATGTTCTTAGATGCAGGAAATGCAATCTGTAATCAGAATTTCGTGCACGCAAAGGGCCACTCCATTTGCAAACGAAACCTTGATTACGCATTTTCTTTTCAGAGCCAAAAGGCGACCACTTTAAAGAAAATAGCGGAAGTCAATGTGGGGCGACACATTGCAGAACTAAACGAAGTTTTGTTTAGTAATAATTTAATCCCCAGAGTTGCATGATTAAATTATTGCTCCCGAAAGTAGGACAGAGGGGATAGGTAGGATAAGCAGGCGGGACTGGTTGGGGACACACAACGATATTCCCGTGCAATGAGCATGCATGCAGTTTGCAAGCGAGTGCAACAACAAACACTTAGCCAGCTACTTTCATCTCCATTGGTCCGCATGCACGAAAATCAGAGCTGCGGACTTCAAAACTTACCATCGTGCTCGATGAAGAAAATAATTAAAGTTAAATTTAAAAAAAAACACCAATGATTATTTTCTGAATAACACACCATCATGCAATTCACAAAGCCCAGTGCAACTTTTACACAACACACAGCACTAAAATGGTCTTCAGTATAGAACTACATATACTACGAATACCTCAGATTCGCTCTTGGAGCACTGAATTTTGAAAAATTTCCTCGGGGAGGGGCCTGTTCCTAACTACGATCCTCCAACGCTTCCCCTCCTCCAATTTCCCTTTGGGAAAGTGGAGGAGGGATAACGGCCAGAGTGTCCTAGTTAAGACTAGTGGAGGCATCCAAAACCCAACACAACAGCCTTTCGAATATCACCTATGCTACCCCCCCCCCCCCCACCACCCCCCCCCCCCCCAGAAAAAAAAATGGGCGGAGCACCCCTATTATAGAATCATGACCAGGCGCCCGATATAGTCTGGAAGAAAATAGATATTTATTCTCCGAATTGTGTAACGAAACAGTGGATTGGTGTTTCGGGTCCGTTAAGAGTATCTTACTCGGATGCAATAGCAAAGTCCGAGTGAAAGCCTCACAAAAAGGCAGCGTCTTTGGTCTCATAATCGTCTTCTAAACTTGGCAGGGATACATCAGTTCCGCAAAAATCGAGTTCATGTATCCTTGAAATCCACATGTCGTATTATGTATGTGTCCTGTAACAAGAACATGCACAAAATTCTTACGGCTGCGAGTGTTCATGTGAGAGATGAGATTCTTTCCCGTAACCCTATCTGACAAGGACGATACCTAAATATTACAACCACATGCGTATGTTGTTTCCAGACACGAGAAAGCAGCGGGCATAAAACGAACTATATCACTGAAGAATCTTTGCCACCACTGCCAATCAGCTTCGGCTATCGGCAGTGCCGAAGCAAAAGCCAAAGAAAAACAAATTTTCCTCGACAGTAAAAACTGCCAACGAAAATGATAAAAATTATCGCCATAGCTGCAAAGTGAACATTCAGGTTTGGTTTTGGTATTAAAATATTACCTCAGCCTAACACTCGGTATCATTATGGTATTACGATATCAGACCTGGCGCGATCACCCTTTAGTGAACTAATAAACTTCACTTGTGCTCGCCCGGGCCCTGCCCATAATTTGTTCGATTACTGAACAATAACAGACCAGGGAGCCCGCTCTGACCGTGATGCAAAATTTGGTTCTGTAAATAATTTGTGGTGGACAAAACAACATTTTTCATCTGAAGTAGTGGTCAGAAATTAAAAATGTTTCGGATTCACCCGGCCAGCACTGACTGACTCCTGTGGACTGATCCCTGGTTTGTCCCCATTTGATGATTTCCAGGTATTCCTTTTGCGATTGTGTTGCGATGCTTCTTTAGAAGCATCTGCAACTCAATCACAAAATGAATACCTGAATCTAAACCGCCGATTCAAAACTGCCGAAGCCAAATGTGTTTTTGCCGAGACACAGCCATTTTAGAACGGCAATTGTTTTGCCGACGCAAATCTGTTCAGTTAACAGGACTGCTTTGCAGTCTGTTCAAATTGAAGCACGTACTTGCATCATGACCACCAGGTTTAGTTTATATCATGGTCCTAGACACACGGTGCACTCGTTTCATTATAGCATATTCATACATACATATTGCAAGTTAAAATTCAAACATACAAGATTGAGAAGGTTAACTAAATTATATTGGTCAACATATGTTACACTCTCTGTAACTCATCACATAATTGATAAAACACTCTCACAATGATTATCGGTATTTTGAAAATCTACTTGCTAATATGATCCATTCATCATATAGTCAGTGAACATAAGAAGCTTCACCAGAAGCAGGCTGGTAAATTGCTGTGTGTTGAAAAAATACACACACATTTTGTATGCAGGGAGTGAAAGAGAAGATAAAGTTAAAGTTTTGAGCAATGGCGATGTGTTTTATTTTTTCTTGTTGGAATATCAGAGACAAAAGCTGCTTTAGAAACAGACAATGGAAATTTTTTTGACAATATCTACTCAATTATTTCTTTACAATTTTGGTAATTTATTACCTGTAATTTCTGTGTGTTTGGTGCATTTTGTTTCCAAAGATAATCGTGACCACCACGAAGCAGAAAAGACCGGTGGAAAAACAACAAACAGGAACAAGTGTTTTTTTTAATATGAATGGAAGAACCTGATCAGTAATGTAACTACGTCCTCTTGCCACCTCCACCAGCGTCGGAGGCCCGTATCAAAAGCTTTCCAACGACATTCATCTCAGACGTATCGATAGGTCAACTTACCCGTTTTTAAAACGCCAAAAGCCCGGGCAGTTGCCTTGTTAACCCCCTCTCGGCGCTAGTGTCAATAGAGTATCATATAGCCAAAAGTAGAACCTTGCCGTGACTGTTCTCACTTTTTTATATCTCATAAGTAAATGATGCGAGATAATAAAGAAATGCCCTGTTTGTATTTTAGGGCCGCATTTTGTGTCTTTGTTCAAAGTCCGACTTTAACCCTTTGAACACGAAAGGCCGCTTTTCCGGACCAGGGACATGACATGACTTCATTAAGTAGGAGGCTGCCAAGACAATGTGCGGGTTAGACCAATCAATATTTTCAACATGCAGTCCAAAGGCTGCAATTTGAAAATATTAATTAGTCTACCCCCAAATAATGAATATGGACTCTTACAATTACAACCATTGAACTGACCTGGATGATACCATCAGGGTTCGAAGGGTTATTACAGTGGTCTCTTTCTCGATCAGATCACGACTAAATCCAATTGGTAGAGATTTCCTAAATAAAATATTAAGAAATCAAGATTGATTTAAGAAAAACAAACGAAAATAGCATCTGAAATTAAAGTTGTCGCATTTATCTTTTTTACAGGTGAGATTCTTGTATTGTGGGAAGAAAACGGGAGAGAATATTTCGTCCCTATTGTGACGCAGTCGCGATCCTGTCCAATATTTCTGTCTGCCCGCTTTTGCAATCACGGTATAGTGTACCAAACATGTTTGATGCGAAAAGCGATGGAAAAGGAACTAATTTGTCAAGTGGAGAGAATTTAGTCCGAATCGTGACACAGTCGCGAAACTGTCCAATATTTCTGTCAACCCAGGGGTGTAGCCAGCAATTTTTTAGGGGGGTCGCCCACAATGCAACTCAAGGATGAGATTGTCTGGCAACTAAAAGACTGAAATCGTGGCCAGAGACCAAGCCTTGGCGAAAGGTCAAGTTGGAGATTATGGGAGGGGGAGATCCCCTCCCATAATCCCCTTCAACTTGACCACTGACCATCGGTGGTGGTCCGGTGGGTGGTGGGTGGGGGGGGGGGGGGGCTGAAAAAACTTCAATATTTGATATCTGCAGTGATCAAAGATTTCATGCTGAGTGAATGTGAACCAAATTCAATGTAGGCATGTGTTAGGTTGCTGTGGAGAATATCGGCCGCGGACCTTTGAGATTCCGGGGGTGGGGGTGGGGGAGTCGTACGACCCGCATGATCCTCCCTGGCTACACCCTTGCTGCTTGCTTTTGCAATCACAGTACTGTATACCAAAACATGTTTGATGCGAAAACGATGGAAAAGAACTAATACTATACGAATAACAATGATTCCTCTGACATCTGTGGGAAAGGGTACGGGGCCCGTGCCAGTGGGAATATTTGCGTCATGGAGGCTCCAATGGGGATTTGTTTTTGAGGGGAGGTTACATACAGAGACTAAGCCATTTTACATTCGAATTGAACAGAGAACAGAAACCAATATCTAAGCAACTCATTTTCACAACAAATAAGATTTACAACAAAGACGCATGGAGTTCATGTTCACCCCAGTCTCTGTAGTCTCTATTAAACTGTTCTTTTTCCTTTAAAAAGAATTTGTTATTTGGCGTTGCATTCAGAAACTTTCTAAACTTCGTTAGGTAAACAAGTTAAATTTAATGCACATTAATTAACGAAAAAAACAAGATGCTCTCATCCCTTGTCGCCATACAAAATTCGTTCATATTTTAGCCCCTTACCCAACGTAACGGCCAAAACCGACCAGCGCTATTTACAAAAATCACCATACAATTTCCATTATTTTTTTATTTTTTGTCTCAAAAACACAGGTTATGACCCCTCTTTGGAACGAGCTCGTCGAGCTCGTTCCAATGAGGGGTCATAACCTATGTTTTTGAGACAAAAATGAAAAAAATTACTTATTCAAGAATTTTGTGTGCACGTGTCGTCTGCTTTTCATGTTAGGTAAAGGGTTCATTTACATTTATCACTTATTATAGAATCTATATGTTATTTTGGAATTCAAGAGTTATGCCATGATGTTCACCGACAAGCCATTAATACGTGAGTGCAGGGCACGGGCAGCGATATACAGTGTGACTACAAATACGAACTACCATGGCATTTCACGTGACCTATCCAATACAATTAAAATGTGAGAACCACCGCTGAGCTTTATCCACCAGATTCAGATGAGATTGTGCGTTTATACTGATGCTAAAAAAGAATATGTCATTCCAGGAACTTTTCCAATCAGTTTTTAGCGCAAAGTCGTCAGGATGGATTAACAACCAGGAGTCTCTTTATTTAGCCATTTAGCCACAACATTGGGCACTGCTAGTATTCAAACTGATAACATTGGTGATGATAATCAAACCACATCTTCAATATTCCAGGCTATATGTCTTACCTACAGGCCGTTATAAGGCATTTCCAACTTGTTTGTGAAATAGTCAATATCATTCCGACAAGAGAGCTAAAAATGCGGAAATCTCATCACTGGAGTTTAGCTAAGACCGCCACACCATCAAAGCATGTGATAGATAAATGAATCCTGTCACATGTTTACCAGATTTAGCATGAAGGCTGAGATGAGCAACTTTAGTTTTTTTCTACTCTGGCGACAGGGAAGCACTCCTGCAGGAAATTAACTCCATTCTACCTGGCGTTAATGTCACGAGTCACAAAGATCCAGCAAAGACGATTGGAGAGTAATCGCTTGACTGGACTGATTACGTGAAATAATTCATGAGAGGTGAGGGACGTTGTACAAACAAGTGTTTTACAATTTTTGTCCCTCGCCTCGAACGAATTATTTCACGTAACCAGTCCAGTCAAGCGATTACTTTGTTTATTACTTTTCATTATTAACGATAATTATATTATTTAACCCTTTACCTAACGTAACGGCAAAAACCGGCCAGCGCTATTCTCAAAAATCGCCAATTAATTTTCAATATTTCTTCATTTTTTTGTCTCTAAAACATAGGTTATGAAACCTCATAGGAACGAGCTCGTCGAGCTCGTTCCAATGAGGGGTCATAACCTATGTATTTGAGACAAAAACTGAAAATAATAGTTATTCAAGAATTTTTTTTGCAAGTGTCGTCTGCTTTTCATGTTAGGTAAAGGGTTAAAAAAAAATGAAGTCCCCATTACACCCACGGCAAAGCGTCTTCGGTTGCGCGCACGGATACATGACCCAATTGCTGATTACATAATTCACTTGTGAAGTTATCGTTTATAATCAAACCGGGAAATCCCAGTAAATAACACTTTGGAAAGTAATAAAATCGGATCTTTTGATTCTGACATAACACCTAAAGTCATGCGGTATGTCCATAATTCGTTCAAAAAATGCGCCGATACCCAGACAACCCCAAGAAGTTAAAAAAAGACTCGAGATATATATTACTAGTACAGGGTATATATATTCCCATTTTAAAAGTTTTAGTGTATGATTGTATTTTGTCTATTTCTGTTTATTGTTATGCATATATTCACATTGTTAGATATATACCCATGTACGGGAATAAAAAGACAATAAAGTATTATTATTATTGGAGTTTTCATTTAAAAGGCTGATGATCTAGTAATCTAATATATAAATGCGAATGTCTCTCTCTCTCTCTCTCTCTCTCTATCTTTGTTCCGGGTGAACTCCTCCGTGTTTCTCGACCGATCGATCTCAAATTTTCTACACGGGGGTAATTCGTCCCTGCGAGTAACATGGGATGGGTGCCGTGCCCGTGTGGGGTGACCTTGACCTTGAAATTGATGACCTTGGTCTTTTATTTCGAAAACGGCTAGGCCGATCGGGCTACAATTTCATATGTGCGGGTATAATGACCCATCGATCATTTTGACTTTATCGGGGTGCCCGCGTGGGGTGACCTTGACCTTGAAATTGGTGACTTTGACCTTTTATTTCGAAAATGGCTGGGCCGATGGGTCTAAAATTTCATATGTGCGGGTATATTGACCCATCGATCATTTTGACTTTATCGGGGTGCCCGCGTGGGGTGACCTTGACCTTGAAATTGGTGACCTTTACCTTTTATTTCGAAAACGGCTGATATAACCATCTTCTCCCGTGCAACGCCGGGTATCAACCGCTAGTGTAATATATGAGAGTATTCCGTCGTCTTCGTCAACGAACACAACGTTTTCTCATCCGTGGCGTAAATTGGTCATGACCGGATAATGGTGCACTC
This sequence comes from Pictodentalium vernedei, assembly GCA_031216915.1. Taxonomy (NCBI): domain Eukaryota; kingdom Metazoa; phylum Mollusca; class Scaphopoda; order Dentaliida; family Dentaliidae; genus Pictodentalium; species Pictodentalium vernedei. The sequence continues at coordinate 411,795,631 of CM062294.1, read as the reverse complement.
TGATATCAAAATACCGAAATTTCAAACATATTTTTCCCATGATGCATCTATGAATTTAACCGACAGAAAGTGGAATTCTAGCTTCTACAGGTATCTTATAGAATTCTAGTTTCGAAAATGGTATACAAATAATGATGGGGGTAGGCGTGGCTTGAGAAGTTCCGAGATTCATAGTTAGTCTGAGGGAGGGATATACATGAACATAATTTCTGAACAAGGACAGAATACACCGCGTATAATGAATGGATTATCACGAAACTCTCGTGGATTTGGGTTTCCGTCCGTAAAATAAGTATCAAATACTGTGACAACGTTTAAGGGATACAAGCAAAATGTCAGCCAAAAGACCTCATGCTAACCCGGAGGTCTTTGGACAGAGATTTATCGCTTACCTCTTATGCATTTTCGCAGAATGCATTTTTTTTCGGCGAAATCTACACTATTTAAGTGTTTTAATGACACTCAGCTCTTGCAGTAATGTAGATGAGAAAATAGAGGAAAAAAGATCTACAGACACACAGACTACCACGAAAGGAAAGAATCACAAAAACCGCTTCACTATGAAAACATCTGACCTTCTCCGAGATTCTGTAAACATAAACACATTGCGTGTGTGGAGGGGATAGTCTTCCCAACTTTACAATAGCGTTTGCGTCCCCACAAGGATTTCCTTTGTTGTTTCCAGGCCCTTACAAAGAAAACAATGGGTTAGGATTTGTCTTCCCCGATTTTTGTTTGGACCTGTCTTCGCAACGACCACTAAATAAGACTGTGTGTGTGTTGGGGCGGGGGAGGGGTAGTAAAATGGAGAGTCCGACAGTTAGTGGTTGTGGATTATCCGTGAAATTGCCCGACACGATATGTCCACGATTGTGGAAGGTGTCGTTAAACCTCAACAAACACATTAACCCTTTACCTAGCATGAAAAGCAGACGACATTTGCAAACAAACTAGCTGGCAGCTGCTCGTCGTTGCTCGGTGGTTCTCTCCGGGTACTCCGGCTTCCTCCACCCGTAAAACTGTCACGGTCATGATTAGCCATTGTGCATAAATATATGACCTTACACATCAATACACAATACATATTGCAAACAAAATTCTGGATTAACTAATTTTTTTCATTTGTTGTCTCAAAAACATAGGTTATGACCCCTCACTGGAACGAGCTCGACGAGCTCGTTCCAATTAGGGGTCATAACCTATGTTTTTGAGACAAAAATGAAAAAAATAATAAAAATTAATTGGCGATTTTTGAGAATAGCGCTGGCCGTTACGTTGGCTAAAGGGTTATCAAACCTTAGGTGCACACAGAAGACATCTAATTCTATTGCTATTGATCTTGTGGATGCATTTGACTGCCACATGTGCGCAATAAATTCGAATAAACAATTCTATTTTGGTACGTAAAAACCCAATAAGTACACTCTCAACCAAAGCATGTTGTCGACAGAGTTCGATTTATATGACCGCATTGGCACTATTGTTCGCTTGGGTGGAAGAAATCGATCCCCGAAGCAGCTGTCTCATCTCGAATTATACTACCACTGAGATGACCTTTTGTGTAAAGGACTACACAAACACTCGGCTGCATCTACCGGGTAATTGAACATACAGTGAAATAATCATATCAGAAAAATGTGTAATGTACGAGAATTTTCGGACCTGAAAGATAAATATTGATATTGCATTAATTGTGTACCATGGTCGAAACTGGAATTGTAGAAGACACCTGTAGAAGCTAGAATTCCACTTTCTGTCGGTTAAATTCCTAAATTCACCATGGGAAAAATATGTTTGAAATTTCGATATTTTGACATCAGTGTGCCGAGGGTTAAGCGCAAAATATTCATTCCTCTACACCGTTGCCTGATTGCAAAATGCGGCTCGTGTTAACAAGTTCAATAAAAAGTTGAAGGGACAATGACCTGCACCCCAGAGGGGATATCGCCACCAGTCCCCAACAAATCGACGCCCATGTAAATGCTATAAAACTTTTACAACTGTATTTTCTGGAACTGTATGTTCTACCTGCTAATATAACTGACTGAAATGAATCATTAGCATTTTAAAAGATCTGGCAATTTGCCAACTGGCAAATTGTCAGATCTTTGAAAATGCTAATAGTTCATTTTAACCCATTTAAGTTCGAAACTAGAAAATACAATTCTAGAAAATACAATTGTATAAGTTTTATAGTATCTGCTCTGGCTTTAATATCACAAACAATACTCTCCGTTTGGTTTATGAAGTCATTCGTTATTGCATTTGACGACAGAGTACCAACACGTTCACCCCCCCCCCCCCCCCCCCCCCCCCCAGCGAATTAGTTCCACGTATTTAGATTTATTAAATTTTTCAAATTTCCTTTGGGTGTTTTTTCATCAGAAATATCCAAACTGATCATCAATTAATTTGCATCTTTCGTGTGACTTTTATCCTTTTCCCCAAAAGGAAGTTCATGATTTTAATTTAGGTTTCTTCTCACGCAGTTTAATTCTTTTGAGGATAACGTCACCTGATTTGACAGAAAATATTTATCAACAGCGGTTCATTAGAGTCTGGCCATCTCGAGGGAATCTGTATAATATATTCCTTAAACTATGTCTAGGAATAGAATGTATCAAGGCGTGCCGAGATTCAAGGAAGAAGAAAGGAAAACAAACAATGATAGAGACAGTTTGCCCGTAATTAAGATAATTATCTCAATATCGGGGTTTTCTCAATATAGATATTTCGCATAAAAGTTTTAAATGTTCTATTTGCTCCCCGAGAGGGTTTCCGGTCATTATTCAAGTGACATCCAATTTATCCTGTCAATTGACGCCAAAGAGTGACAAACTTTTTCTTGTGACATTTAAGGGAAGTTCGAATAAATTCAGTTTCGATTTTTTTCTGCCGACTCTCCGTCATAATGAGCTGTGTTCTGTTTTTAGTGCGCCTAACACCTGCCTGTCTCTCTTATTATCCCTATCGCTGTCTTCATTAGTTTCTATAAGTCTTTCTTCTCACACACCCAAAGGGTTCTCAAAGTATAATTGAGGTATCAACTGTCTTTCAGATGTCTTTTCATAACTCGATATTTTTGTATTCGTGTTCTGGGGTCAACAGGGAGCGCAGTGGCTCAGTGGGAGACTGTTGGACTTCTATGCTAGAGGTCCAGAGTTCCGTCCGGGACGGCTCGCGTTGTGTCCTTGGACAAGGCACTTTATCCCGGTTGCCTACTTTGGGGCACGATGACGCCGTGTACTACACATACTGCACGTCGATGGTGCACATGTCTTCAACCGCTGTAACCCTGCTTGAGTGGAGCTTCAACAGAGTAAGAATGATGAGGAGCTGACAGTTGCTCGTCGATGCTCGGTGGTTCTCTCCGGGTACTCCGGCTTCCTCCACCCGTAAAACTGTCACGGTCACGATTAGCCATTGTGCATAAGTATGTGACCTTAAACACCAGTAAATAACTAATAAATAAATAACTGGGGTCAATAGTATAAAATGTTTGCAACTGTATTTTCTAGAATTGTATTTTTTAGTTCTGACTTTAAATGGGTTGAAATGAACAATTAGCATTTTCAAAGATGTGGCAATTTGCCAGTTTGGCAAATTGCCAAATCTTTTGAAATGCTAATGATTCATTTTAGTCAGTTATATTAATAGGTATCAAATACAATTCTAGAAAATACAATTGTAAAAATTTTATAGTATTTGCTCCAGGTCGATAGAGATCAAGGCAAAGTCGATCAAGATTAGTGTTTCAGTAAGCATGCACTGTCGTTTCTTCACGTACGGGGCTACTTTGGATTACGAAAGAATTTTCTTACCCCTTTCTTACCACCCAAGCACAGTAAAGACCCTTACACACAAGACACAGTGCGAGAGTTCCGATCGATGCGATAAAGTCATAAATGACGAATTCCCTTCTAAATTTTTAACTTTGACTTAGACCTAGTACAGTGGAACCCTGTTAATTGAAAAGCCATTTTGTCAATGAAAATTATTCAATTATCAGGAGTATTAAATTAACAGGGAATTGTTGTACTCCAGAGATAAACTAAAAAATTGCTCTATTATATCTTATTTGACAGGTCTCATGAAGCTCTGTCAAACAAACTAAACTAATTTAATTGCCTGTATTTGATGTAATGAGGCCGAGTAGAGAAAAACAAATTTGGTGCTTATCATGGTAATTTTTCGACATATTACAGGATTTTGTATTCAATTAACGGGGAATTTACTCTCTAACCGTTATGCAATTAACAGGTCAAAGCTGCACTGCAGCAATGGTAAACGGTTTTGTGTTTGAAGATTACATTTAATTAGCAGTGTTATTCTATAACGAGATAAACTATTAAGTGGGCTCCAATGTATGATGCCTCTAATGTAAGACTTTCTGTAGAACAAAGAAATATCAACTGTACTGAGATTAATTAGAAAAGTAAAATATGAAATCACTGATTATAATTTTGACGCGCCGCATCGTTGCATCAAAATTATATTCCATGAATGTATCTTTCAAGCCTGTAAATAAGCAATCAATTATTTTCAGAATGAGGTCCCCAGGGGGTGAATTTGCTAATGATATCCCATGTAGTGGGCCAATTTGTCCTTTGGGTAGCTCTTTCTCTTCAGGTCTGAGACTGTGATTCAGATTGAGGTTCACATAGGGTACATTTAGTGATGCTACCCTGCTGTACAGGGTAGCATCACCAAATTCACCCTCTGGGGACCTCATTCTGCAGATGACAGTCTGTTTATTTCCAAGTATGATATCTTTCACTTTAGACACTGAACTCATTTGAGTTAGTTATTTTTAAAAAAAGAGATCAGTGTTTCCAATATTGATGACGGTGCCCACCCTCACGTAAACTTTATTTCAAAACAAATCGCACGTGGAACATTGGCAATGTACGATACAGGTCACAAAATGGATGACGTGAACTCGACTCAAAGTTGAATAAATCGATGTTGATGCATTACGCGCTTGACCATTTGTGTTAAAATTAATTAATTTTTTATATTAAGTATTAACTGTAGTATTAACATTATAGTAAATTACAGGAGTTGAAAACGATACTTTAGGTAAAGAACACATTGAAATATAGGTACCACAGCACTAAATATTATTCCACAGGCGACCGTTATAACGTTCAAGCGAAAAAAATATGATCGCATCAATTTAGTTTTGGCATTCAAATATTTTTGTCAAGTACAGCCCTTCAGACAACTCTTTCTGACCTGAAAACAGGGGGTCATGCAACAATATGAGAGAAAAATTGACTGGAAACGAAGTACCGGTCACGTGCACATATTTTTCAGGGAATTTCCAACAAAACCACGACAAAAGTCAATTGCATTTTTTAGGTCCAAAAGTCATCAAACCACCCTCTCTCTCTCTATTTATCTGGTATATTCAACAATAATGTAAGATGTCATTAGAATGTTTCAAATGTTTACTGAAACAATATATATTCTCCAAGGCTGCTTATTTTTAGAGACTGCTTCATTTCCGAATGCAACATTTCAAGGCGGGTAACTCTAATTCAAATATTTACGGCAGCGATACCGGAAATATGATTGCATATAGTCTGAATCAAGTTGCGTATTTTCGTTGCTTTGTAAAGTTAAACTACTACCTACCATTACGAAAGTCTAACGTTTTAAAAGTATTGACAAAAATAAAGTATTTTCAATGCCAGTCATTTAGGAGTTTGCGTAGTTGAGTTAGGAACGGAGAGAAATGTGAAGAGAAAGACGGTAAGCGACATCGTTGTCTCTCCGTTTGGCTTCACACGTGTTAAATGTTTTGTAAATAAAAACGTGGGGACCTGGGGCTTACATAATCAATGTGGGGAATGTTAAGAAATATAGAATAAATAGGTACTAGGGTCGGTAATCAGATTTAAACAACGAGTAGGATGAGGGTTTTAACCACGAGGCTCTGCCGAGTGGTTAAAACCCCTTATTCTACGAGTGGTTTAAATCTGATTACCGACCCTAGTACCTATTTGTTTTATTTATACCATGCTCTTAATAAATAATCGACTTTGTCACTTAAGTAGGAGAAAAAAACGATATTTTCTATCTCAAACACATGGGTTTGTTTTATTTACATCTGCGCCGGTGGACAGTTCTTCCGGCTGCACGTGAATGCTTGAATGAGAGTTAGACATATGGTCAAGTTGATTGAATGTACCTTGCTTTTTCAGTCAAATTATCAAACTATTCATAAAAGTAGGGGATATTTGATAAAAGTGAGATATATGAAGAAATATATTTATATTTTCATCAAAAAGACAGTTGAGGCATTGTGACATCTTGTGAATGATTTCAGCGATAGGTGGGTGTCTGACAAGCCATTCCACGCACTGAAGACATGGATGGTCAGTCAGAGAATTTACCACATTCAGTCCAAGAACTCAATACCTTGTAAATCCTCCTCGGTTCGCGAGACAAGCGCGGATCCCACGTGGCATATTCCTCACCAAACGTCTAATATCAGCTTGACTGATGTTATTCAATTCTTCCTGCAGTGCAGCGGTGAGTTCCTGAACATTGGTAGGGGGCTGTTGGCGTTGTCGTAGGCGCCTGCCAAGCATATCCCAGACGTGCTCGATTGGCGAAAGGTCTGGACTTAGTGCTGGCCAAGGCAGTGTAGTGATGTTCTGCTCCTGGAGGAACTCTGTACCGACACGGGCACTGTGTGCTCTTGCATTGTCATCTTGGAAAATGAATCGACGGCCGTGACGTCGCGCAAATGGCACCACACGAGCTGCTAACATGTTGCGGCGGTTAGTACTGCCCTGTGACACGCCCTTGGATTACATGTAATGCTGTTCTTCTTGTCATGGTTATGCTTCCCCACACCATAACCGATCAACCACCAAAACGATCGTGCTGCCTAATGATTACGTCATGGTATCGTTCGTTCCGCTGCCGCCACACTCTGTTTCGCCTGTCGTGAAAGTCGAGATGGAACCTCGATTCGTCGGAAAACCGACGATATATTGTCCCAGCGCTGTCGTGCTCCAAACCAATTACGCCCTGCTGCGTTGTGACGTTCAGTCAAACGTGGAATTATTCGAGATCTTTGAGCGTACAAATCCCAACTGTGTAGGCGATTTCGGATAGTCTGGCCACCGACTCGTACATCTGTCGCTCGGTGCAGCTGCTGTCCAATTTCTGAGGCACTTTGGTGGCGGTTACGTAATGCTGTGGTTCGGAAGAAACGATCCTTGTTAGTAGTTGTCGCCCTTGGACGACCTGACCGACTTCTGTCATCACCATTGCCTGTCTGACGGTAGCGTGACTTCAACCTGCTAATCACCGATTGAGTAACGTTGAGAATTTGAGCCACTGCAGTCTGTCTGTTGCCAACTTCCAACCTGTCAACGGCACGTAAACGTTCGTCAAGTGTCAGTCTTCGCATACCTCAAAAGTTACGTTTCGAACTATAGATGAACGAGTTTATACCAAGAAAAGAACGATGAGACCTCCGTAAAAGCCCGTCCAGTAAAAATGAAAATTTCAAAACGTACCCCACAGACATTAACGCGGCGCTCGGGTGAAAAACCTGCACATTTTCGTGGGCCGGTGACATTCATGATTCACATTAACTTGGTAACATATTGATGTGTCCAATCACGCGTATCCAATACCATTTACCGAAAAGATCAACATCAGTTTTGATATCCCATACTTTTTTTGAATTGTATATTAACGATTCGTAAATTTTGTTTTAAATATTTAGTTGCAGGTATTGTAAACTCAATAAGTCATTGCACGTAGTAGATAGTACCGCAAAACGTTGTAAGTTTGAATGAAGCATCGTGAAGTGTACTATTATAGGTGTAAATTTTTGTAATGGAATTCCAATTGAAAACGTTTTAATGGCAGTAGAAGCTTTACACCGGTAGTGGGGTTAAACGCTAAGATTTAACATACGGGCTTTTCACAGGTGGTAACATAGATGAGCATGGTATAAACGCTATTCCACACCTAGTTGAATTCGGAGACACGGGACTACAGCATTGCAAACAATCGTTGTTTATTACCTTGTCGCTTCAGGATATCTTCGATTCACAATCAAGGGTGCATATTTGTCTATAAAAAATGAAATTGTAGGAGGCGCAACAGTGACAAAACCATGGCTGCCGAATCGATTTCGAGCTCCGTGGGCATGGAACTCAGTGCCGGGGACTGGGGACTTACCCAAGAAAATGTTGGAATCATTGCCACATCTCTTCTTGAATCCGAGGTTTCTCTTCGTCTAATACAGTATCACGCAGGTCAGTCAAGAACGTCCAGATACGTTACGACATGCATAAGATGTTCTAGAAGACAAAAGCAACAACGCCATAAATTCTTGATCATTGCACCAATATTTAGGAGGAAAGGCGGGCCGAGCATCAAATCCATAATACCCTCACTTTTATTTTTATTTATTTTTTTTTTTTTGGGGGGGGGGGGGGCATGTGCTTTCCTTAACAAAACTCTTGAATAATTAATTTTTTTTCATTTTCTGTCTCAAAAACATAGGTTATAACCCCTCGTTGGAAATGGTAATGAAATTTAATTGGCGAATTTTGTGAAGAGCTCTGGCCGATTTTGGCCGTTATGTTGGGTAAAGAGTTAACCCCACTGAACTGTACTCTGTTTGCGATGAACAAAGACACTGCGGCTTAAAAATTCGAATTATCGTGCAATGCAACCTAGCGTGCAAACAGACGTGAAGACAGACGGGTGGCTGAACCAGGTTTTGGAGGTTATGATTTTGAAAACGAGTGGACATCGTGCCCAGTTGTACGAGATATTGAAACAACGCTATCAAAATATTGTTTTGAGGTAGCTCATTTATTTATTTATTTATTTATTTATTTATTTATTTATTTATTTATTTATTTATTTATTGGTGTTTAAGGTCACATATTTCTGCACAATGGCTAATCGTGACCACAGATAGCTCTTTTAAGATTTTCGTTATGCCAGAGACATGCAAAGTAACACGCATACATTTTTGTAGGCGCAAAACTCCGAATTGAGCTTTAAGAACACTTCACTTACGTCTTGACTGTTTCACCTAACACGACTAGAAAACGTCACTTGCGAAGAAAAGAAACAGAACTTATAACCCCACATTTGAACGAGCTCAAGAAGCTCGTTCCCACGAGGGGTCATACGCTATGTTTTTCAGACAAACAATACTAATATTTGAATGGCGATTTTTGTGAATAGTGATGGCCGGTTTTAGACGCTTCAGAAGTTTTTGTATAAGACAAATGATATGCAGTGATGTGATTTGATGCATTGTTGGAAAGGCCCAGAAAGCTCGCTCATAAGGTATTTTTGGGAGGCAGAAAATGAAACTTTTTCAGTAATTCACGAAATTTCCTCCCAAGTATAAAATTACGTAAAGAAAATCGATGGTGTCGCTTCACTGGTTATTTGCAATAGTAAATATGGGGGGAGGGGGGGGGGGAGGGGGGGCGGGGGGTATTTTCTTCAACAGTCTTTAACTCTTAGAAACCGTGAGTCGAGTCTTCTTGCCTGTGATGTAATACTGCAGGTAATTTGGCTGTGACGGTTTGGCTATCTTTGGGCTGGGGGAGAATTAAACACTGAGCTGGTGCTTCTAGTCAAGTGTCGTCTGCCTGAATAGGCAGACAACACTTGACTGGAAGCACCTGCTTTACTTTAAGTTTTTCGCGATGTGTCATGTTCAATAAATTTATTCTGATTCCCCGGCTTCTAAGAGTTAAGCTAACCCTTTCAACACTGGACCCTGGTACCCTGGGTAGTAAGCATCGTCTCAAAGAACACTGTGCGATGGAAAGGACGAATCCATTCTGCTTTACGGGAGATCCAGTAACAACTCCGTAAAACAGCAGGATTAAAATTATTACAGGTCCACACAAACGATCTATTTGTCATTGTGTCAGCTGCTCACCCGCTGTTAAAATTCACTTCACTCAATACTCAAATATTTACTAATCGTGTGTTGAAAGTGCTTAATAAATCATTTGAATTATAGACTGAAACACATACAGTTCAAAAATTCTATTCTAAGTCCAGAATGGTTATGATAATTACATGGTTACAAACCATTTGAGATCTCCATAGAATATTTGGAAGAAAATTTTAAAGAAATAACTTTCAGGCACAAAATTCAAGTTTAAAGAAGTGAATTTTTATCACAGTACATTTCGTTTGAACAAACTGTGCCTCAAATACAAATTGTTATAAAGGAGTTTTACTAATTTTAGAGCGGTCTGTGGTTAGCCGAAATTTTAGTGGAATCCCGATACAGATTTCCCGAATTGGCCCAGATAAACTAGCCATAAGTGAGTTAAGCTAATTTTAATCGTGAGGCACCCAACGATTAGGCTTAACCGTACGGAATCTAATTTTGCCCCTTATGCCGCAATAATGATTTTTAGGTGTGGGATGTCCTAGGGATCCAATACACTCCATATCAATTTGGTGTAGGAAAAAGTGAGTTTCCAGTTTGACGTGTTAGAGCGACACAGCATATCCCGGCGTATGTGTTCGAAGGATTTTTCTTTTGGACCTCAACTTTGATGTCGGAAAATATCGGTTACAGGAACAGGAGTATTCCTTAAAGGAGCATTTTGTTTTGTCGCGAAGCCTAGGGCTTCACGATATTCAAAACAGAATACAGGTAATTCAAGGGCGCTGGAACGGCCCAAACATTGGCCCGACCATAACACCGAGATCCCTGTTTTTCGAATTGTTGCCAACGATTATGTGGGGAAAAAAAAGACATTGCATGCAGTTCGTCTTTCGAGAAACATAATATGACAAAATTCCCTGTCAAATTGTCAAAGGCAATTTGGCAGGGAATTTTGTCATATTATGTTCCTCGAAAGACGAATTTCACTGTGGAGGCCCCCACAAATGTGGAGGCCCTGGGCGTCCGCACAGTCTGCCCTTTCGTAAATCTGGCCCTTTCCCCAGAAAATGTTTCAAAAATGACATCTCTCAGATCCATTTTGGGCTTCTTCTTTAATATTCCAACCACTTCCGAAGCGGTTGGAATACTAAAGAAGTAGCCCCCAAAATATCCTCATCTTACGTTAACTCGTCATTAATAGCCGCCATTGTGTGCTCATTATTAAAGAAACAAGACGATCTATGTGCACTATTTTCGGATATCCGCCAGAACAAAATTAAAAAATCATAGCCTAGTTATTTGATATGAATGACGTTCGGCTGAAGGTCGATCACAAAAATATCATGATCGGCAAGTTTTTGCCCCGACATTGGTCGGGGTGGCTCCGGCGCCCCTGGGTATCGGTATTCAAAAGAATGCCGCGGTATACCGGAATATGAAAACTGTTCAGATATCTGAACACAAGTACCACAATCGAGACATGAGGCATCATAGTCGGGGAGAATCATCATGCCTTGATGATGCGGTTCGAAAAACCTTTATCCACCGCAGACGATATCAAATTTTATTATTTTAAATATTAGTTTATCAAATTTTTCAAAAAATTTCTTCAAAACAATATCATGTGACCCCTCATTGGAACGAGCTCGTTGAGGTGTCACATGATATTGTTTTGAAGAAATTTTGGACAATTTTCTTTTCAACTGGAGATTTTGTATAATACGTGGGTACATGCGGACGATTCCTTGGGAAAAGCGATAATATTATTCATTCGGAGCTACAGATAAAAAAAACTCAAGACATCTTGAAAATTAAATTGTGGGTAAATAAATAATGACGATAAACCGATATTTTTGTAATTACACCGGTATTCAATCGGTATTAGTTTGAATACCGGTATATATCGGTCTATCGATATACCGTGCAGCCCTAGCGAAGCCAGCTGGTGAAGCGACTGAAAAGAGAGAAAACTGCCATGTCTGTTCGCATAGGAAGCATTAAGGGATCGGCGGATGGAATACCGGTTGAAAACCTGCAACAAAGGTGTTTCAAAATAGATGCACATTTGTTTACATTAAATTAATATGGAACGTGCTGGATTCTCAGGACGTACCACACTCAAAAGTTATTTTACAGCCAAAGATTCCAAGCTTAGAACATTACGTAGCCATCACTGTTTTTATTTGATAGAATGTTTGTTGTTTATTGAGGTTCGACGACACTTTCTAGCTGGCTGAGGAATCCGGAGTGTCGGACTTCCCAACCCACCAACCCGGCACGGGTAAGGCTTGCAGCGCTTGAAGGCAAGTTAGTGTCAGGCCTGGAAATAAGCAATTTGTCATTTGCAGAATGAGGCCCACAGGGGGTGAATTAGCTCAGGTTATCCCAGACAATGGACCATTTTACCCTTAGGGTACTTCTTTCTCTTTAGGCCTGAGACCGTGATTCAGATTGGGGTTTACAGAGGGAGAATTTAGTGTGATGCTACCCTGCTGTGCACCGAATCCCCCATCTGGGGACCTCATTCTGCAGATGACAGTTTGCTTATTTCCAGGCTTAGCAAGTGTACCATCATCGCCCTACGCCTAAGTACACAGTGCCAACGCGCTGTCACATAGTCATTCGGATTAAATGTCTTGCCCAAGGGCAAACGGGGATGACGCGAGTCAGGATAGAATCGTCAACCTTTCGATCTCAAGTCCATTGCTCTAACCAATGATACACCACGCTACCACTTCGAAAGATCAACTACACGGCTGTACCTAACTGTTAAATGTACATGCACGAGGAGATAAAATACAAGATTTCGCTTGCATTTCAGTGGAGATTCATGCATTGAGGAAGATCGATTGGAAACGACACACTGCTTTTTTAACAGGATCCGTACAATATTGCAAATTTGTTACGGTTTATGCATTAATCTTGATATTCCGAAGTTTGAAAATACCACGCAAGTAATTACAGAAAACCTCAATGACAGTTTTGAGATTTTTCAATCATTGTTTTGAGGAAATAACATTATTTTGTTGACATAAGGAACGATGACTCAATCATCGAACGGTGATTAATTACTTGGGGAAAAAGCAATAAATATATAATAGACAAGTAAAAAACGTATCCACAGTGCAAATCGCCCCCCCCCCCCCCCCACCCCACATCCCCTCACACCCTCTAAAACAAAATAAAAAATAAAATTCAAGCTTCATTGTGACTTTCATCAGCCACAAAGTTGTCCCCGTTAATCACTAACGAGGGGAAGTGGACCCAGCTTTCTTTTCGAAGAATGGATGTACCCAAGCATTTTCCTTGAGATTGATAGTTCCAAATAACAACAGACCTCAACCTTCTTATAAGGAAAAAACAATTACGTAAACTCACAGAATGGATACGAAAGATTTTGTTCAGCGGTCTACTCTTCACGAAAAATTTGAGCGCCAAAGAATACTGTTGAACATCAGCTTGGATTTTCTTTGCCAACCCTTTACATACCAAAACTTGAAGATGACACTTGCAAAATCGCGAGATGAACAGAGTGACTGTTGTCTTTTATGTTTAAAAATCGCCATTACTGTTTCCAATTGGAATCATGTGATGAAAAAATGCACTGGAATGTGCACAGACAAATACCGGTGCCATTCGTCTCTTCGCTAGAATGAGGACGAAAAGCGTCTGTAAAATCGATATGCATGGTCAGGGGCCTCCTTAAAAAAACGTGTTTAGAAACATAATCAAATATGGCGTCTTTACGAAGTTCAGTGCAGTTATTCCGGGTCACGACATGCCATAAATTAATCCCATTTCAGGCTAACCCAAAGTGCACACATGTAAGAACGCTTTAAGTCCGATTTTCAAGGAACACGGAGTGTAACACACACCTATACGTAAACGTCTGCTCAATATGAGTAAACTGGCGTCCAATGGGTGTATTCTATTAATCACGATGTAGATACAGGTCGCCATCAGTATTCAAACCTTCATGTTCAAATTGTTTTATTCATCAGTTTTGCTCACTGCCCGACTGGGTGTATTTTGCAAATAAATTATCCTATCTTATCTCATGTAAAGTAATATATCTACTTCAGACAGTAGTCTGTAATAGAGGCATACAATTGACATATGGTCCCAATTTCACTACCAAACGTCCTTGTCGTAAATCTTTCGAAAATTGACGACAATTTAAATGGACAGTATCTGAACGTAGTGGGTGTAGTCGCTGTCTCATCAGTAATTTAAGTAGTAATTTAATAAATAGAGATTATTACCATTATGTGGATGTACAAAATATGTATCTGAGTCGAGCTCCGGGTTCTAAGGGCAGATCACGACGAGTCGAAGACGAGTCGTGATCTACCGTTAGAACTCGGAGCGAGACTCGGATACATATTTTGTACATCCACATAAAGGTAATAATCATTTTATCTTACAATATATTGGTGATAAGTCAAGAATGTAGACGAATATATAACGAACTATTTATTCGTATGGATGAACAAAAAGAAAAAAAAATGGAACTCACGCGAAAGGAACGTGCATGTATCCGACCCTCTGATACAAACATCTGTATCAGGGGGTCGGATACACGACAGTTGCGGAGTTAACACAGACAAAATACATGTTAATTGTAAGATAAAGTTTAATAACATTATGTTGTATCATTTTGTCGTAACCTGGAAATAAAGGACTTGTATCGTAATCCGCAGGCAAGTTACGCTAAATAGCATGTTGGTAACTCGATGGTAAAAGGGTGTGTGATATTTCTCCGCCTTCTCATTTTTTCCTGCGCCGGTCTTACTACGTCATAACAGGATTTCTACTTAAACAAATATCGACAACTAACGCGCGATCTCGCCGAAGCGAGATCACTCGTTTGTTGTTGCAATTTATTTTGGCGCAGTTTCTTTTAAGATGGAAACAGCAGGACATTCATTTCATACGTGCATGGAATACTCAACCTTGGAATCGAGATAGTTCCGAAAGATTGTCTAGTCTTTCTGGTAAAACATGCGGGATTAGTAATTTTTAATTACTGTGTCATAACCTGCAGTTCATTCGCGTATTTTACAACAGACGTAACACACACGTAAGCTAAACGATCGTTCGCGGGTTATTTCCAGGTATGAGAATTTGATTAACAATTTGGTGATATCACCGCGGTTATATCAAAAAGTACACAGTTAAAACTATAAGTCCTGTCACGAACTGTGCGCTTATCTAGGCTTAATTGCACGTAGGAATTGCACGCAATTGTCATATCGAATGGCATCCAAAGCACGGCAGGTTCTTCTGGTTACTCATAGCAAACACAGGCAATGTTTCTGCCTATGGACCTCCGGGTTTCCCGGAGGTCCATTGGCTGAAACATTGCTTGTGCACAGGCCATATGTACAGAATTTGATAGCCTCACTATGGTCATAACGCGTAGCTTAACGCGAAGATCGACGTGCTATTTGTGCCCATTTTATGACAGGACTTCTAATTTTAACTGTAGTAGCAAAGTTGGTAATCACATGACGCCCAAACCAACATTACATCCGGTCCTTTTTCGTTGAACGCCAAATTCAGTGGAAAACTAATTTATAAAGGATTTCTTGTGTTTTGTGTGTTTTCCCACGATTATCTAATGCCACAACATGATAAAGGTGAAAAAAAAACCCCAAATAGGTAATTCCTCATGCCTGTGAATGGGATAAATACAGATTATTACCACTCAAGCTATAAGTTACTAGTCGATTAACATAAGTTTGGAGGCCCGTTAAAACTCCATAATTTCGGTGACGTCATTCGACGGAGCCGGGCCGCGGTCGATAATGGTATAAATAGTTATTAGCCCGCGGCCCGTCTATTTTTAGATTCCATGGTCTAATGAATTACTCCCATTCGGATGACGTCCCTTTGTATTTCTGAACTGAAGTCGAACGCACGATCGAAACAGGCAATATCGAACCGACTTTAGTGAGTATTTCTTCCAGCAATTACCTCGTGCGGTTAGCTGTAACAGGGAGTGGTAATAATAGTAATAACATGATTGTTGCCAGGCATCATGATTCATTAGCGGCCCTGCAGCAATGATGAACAGCCCTTGGGCTTATTAACGGCCCTCGACTTCGTCTCGGGCCTTTAATAAACCCTCGGGCTGTTCATCATTGCTGCAGGGCCGCTAATGAACCATAATGCCCTCCAAAATCATATTATTGTTATATTAATACAGCAGTCAATTGATCCGAGTGGTCAAATTCCACCGAGTTGACGGGACAAGATCAGCCAGATGAAACCAAGATTAATGGAGTGTTGTAACAAGATGTTCATTATATGACAGCGCATCATCAAACACTGACTACGACCCACATGAAATAAAACAAAAAAACAAAGGAAAGTATGGATTTTGTCCGGAGTGTTCAGTGCCAAAGCACTCGAGTTTTTACTTCGCGTTTGTAAAATTGTCGCTTCAAAAATCACCGAACCTCAATATCGCCACGGAGGCTCTTTGATGAGACGGGCATGGTGCTAGTGGGCGACACAAAAAGAGGTTTAGTACATTTATCGGAGAGATTGGGAAGAATGGGATACGGGATGTTATCAATCAGTTCGTCCCCGAGTGTTGGGAGGAGAAAAGAGGCGTCGGGGAAAGGCAAGTATTTGGGAGCACGGGGTAATCAAGGCGTTCTCACATGAGAACCGCGACAAATCAGCGGCCGGCCAAATTGTTGTTATTATTATTGCGGATTTGGAAAAGTTGAGACTCTCGTTCACTTGCAAGTCGGAATTGATGGACCAATTCGGTATTGGGGGATAGTCATAGTAGTAATACAATAACAGTCGGTAGCCACGCAAAAACAGATTTTCCTTTCAATATATATTTCCAACATAGTCCCCGGCGAATCAATGAAATCATAAAAAAAACAAATCGTTGACTCATCATTCTCTCGCGACATTTATTGAACTTCAGAAACAAAATATAATCCCATAATATATTTTGGACAATATTCTCAATAGATCTGTATTATTTTAAAATTAGAATAACACCAGAGTACAAAATTTTCAATTAACCCTTTAACTAATATGAAAAGCAGACGACACTTGCAAACAAAATTCTTGAATAACTATTTTTTTTCATTTTTTGTCTCGAAAACATAGGTTATGACCCCTCATTGGCACGAGCTCGACGAGCTCGTTCCAAAGAGGGGTCATAAGCTATGTTTTTGAGACAAAAAATGAAAATATAATGAAAATTAATTGGCTATTTTTGAGAATAAAGCTGGCCGGTTTGGGCCGTTACGTTGTGTAAAGGGTTAAAGTTCATATAGTGGTGTTTAAGATCACTTCCGCAATCTATGATTTTTTCATGACCTCAAATGGAGCGCGGTATCTCAGTGGCTAGGGCATTAGACTTCAATCCGAAAGGTCGGTGGTTCGATCCTGACCAGCGGTAACTGCTTTGTGTCCTTGAGCAAGATTTTTAATCCTGATTGGCCAAGGGGAGCATGGCAGTGCTGCGTACTAAGGCGTCCTGGAGGTCGATGTCCCATGCATTGAACCACGGCTAACCCTGTTTGTGCCGAGTTAATAGGCTGGGGAGACCGACAGTTACTCGTCGCTGCTCGGTTGTACTCTGGCTTCCTCCTCCCGTAATACTGTCAGACACGATATGACCCTGGCTGTTGAAAGTGTCTTTAAAAACCAATAAAACAAACAAACAAATCATGATCTCATCACATGAATGTTGTCAAGCTTAACCAATCATATATATCTTTGTTGCATCCTTTGCAGCTCCTTCAGCCCCAGGCATTAGTTGCCGGATTCTACATGTTTCATCGTAAAACAAAACTGTTTTCCGCATTAAATAAGCATTACTCCCGCAAGAATCGACTAAAGTTCAACGCTATTTAGAATTACCATAAGCGATAATTTGAATAATGTCATCGTATGTCTGGAAGGTTCATTTTCCCCTTCGACTCTCTATAGTTCCCACTCGGGAGATATCTAGTTATACACCACTAACATTTCTCAATAATTGATAGATGGATTCTGCTATTTTTTGAAAAAATATTAAATATAAACATCGTTTCACAAAGTCCGGTTTTCTATATCTCAGGCAAGATTTATGGATTGTTTTTAAAGAATCCCTAAAGTGAACCAAATTATACAATGGAAAGTAATAACAGTGTAAGATCCAAAAGTAATATCATTACATGCTTTCTTATTGAATAACGAGAAAGTACTCTGATATTTCTCGGTATTCATCGACGGAAAGGATATTTTATTTTAGGATTACCACAAGGAGCGACGGGGTTTGCCCATCCAAACAAGAGTCTCGATTTTTCCAACTCTGTATCACAGGTACTCGGCACAAGCTGGGAAATCGAAAGAAAAATGATATTTGATACCATTTTTGAATCTATGCTGATGTGCCCCTATAATGGTGTATAAATATTAACTAGGTAAACAACTCGCTTTTCGAAAACGATAGCACTCATCTTCGTTTTTCCCCCCTCAAATTTGATTCACAAAACGTATCCAACAATACCCAGTATCAATGGAAAGAGGAATTAGTAAGCTTTACAGTGGTGTATTACATGACCGTTGGGTGTTCTTGGGTTGTTCATGATAACTGGGAGAAATCGCAGAAAAGGCCGAAAAGCATTTAGTCGGACAAGAAAGTGCACAGTGAAATGAGGTTTACGAGCGACAATTATCCGATTTATTATAAATAATTTGAGGTCCCGTTGTATATGGAGGGCAGATTCAAATATTAACCGTATACCTTTATCAATTACTAATCTCGGATCCACATTTATTATTTTCTGGAGATCACATTTGAACCGAGCTTGTGCCGAGTACCTGAGCTCTGTATGATGTCTTTTTCGAAATACCCTCGCATGACCTCACTGCAATACACTGATCTTCGGGGCAACAGTATTACAAACGCGAAATAAAACCTTGTTTGCCTTTGCATTGAATATACCATTATTTCTTTTTTCTGTTTACACTTCGGGTATCGTATTCGTTTATATATGTACACCGGCATGTGATAAACAAATTATTATAACAGGCAAATGATCTTGGTAGGCATTTTCCGTTCCGTTGACGAGACCAAATCTGTCAGATCAAACAAGACGCCTGAGGCGTCTTGTTTGATCTGACTGGTCTGGCCTCCACTTCGACGTAATGTGACAACCGAATTTGACTTTTCTCATAATCTGTATCTGTCTTCCCGCCAACAAACTTTTTAGAATTCTATCTATTATATAGAATGGGGAGTCTGTGATTCCTTCCGTGTCAGCATAAACTAGAAAATTCAAGTTTTGGTTACCGCCCTTGATATGCAATGCGAATAGAAATTGGGTCGGCCCACCAGTTCGATGAAAGACAACACATTTAATGTCATCCATTCTGTTCTATTATTTATTATATCATGTTTCTGAAATTGTAAAGCCAAGGAGCACTTTTGTGAATTCCATGTTCATAAATTATTATTATTTACTGTACTCCAAAGTAGTACTACAGACTTCCATTTGTATTACCGATTGCGTGTGTGTGACATAACTCTAAGTATCAAATGTAGTCTCGTTAGAAAGTAAATGATTAGTAGCAAGAGCAATTCGACATCAAACACTCCAATCAAGATGTCCCATATGGAAAACCATGGAGGCGGGCAAACCCCTACACTCCCCTTCGTTACGCCACTGTAAACACTGTTCGCGCAATAATACGATCCACCACGGTCAGATTCTTATAAAATAGAGTATTTGTATCATTTGTAAATCTCTAATTTCGCTTAAACAGATTATTACATTAACCCTTTACCCAAAGCGGACGATATCAAAATTTATTATTTTAAATATAATTTTTTTTAAATTTTTCAAAAAATTTCAACAAAACCATATCATGTGACCCCTCATTGGAACGAGCTCAATGAGCTCGTTCCAATGAGGGGTCACATGATATGGTTTTGTTGAATTATTTTGAAAAATTCAATTTTTTCAACTGCTCAATTTGCATATTGCGCGGCGGATGCGGGCGATTCGTTAGGTAAAGGGTTAATAGCATGGACTGACATAGATACTGACAATTGCGTATTGTTGTTGTAAGTGATCGTTTATCAATCCAGTGAGGTCTGATTGTCTTCGCCCAACATATATTCGATATGCAATGAATTGACAGAAGAACAGGATGTACTTTTCACCTGAGTCGACAAGAAGACGACATTTCTTAAAACTACTCTTGAATAACTAAATGTATTCATTTTTTGTCCCCAATGATGAGTCAGAAACTAGGTTCTGGGGGCAAAATTTAAAAAAAAAAATTCATTCTGACCCTTTACCTAACATGAAAAGCAGACGACACTTGCAAACAAATTCTTGAATAACTATTATTTTCATTTTTTGTCTCAAAAACAAAGGTTATGACCCCTCATTGGAACGAGCTCGACGAGCTCGTTCCAATGAGGGGTCATAACCTATGTTTTAGAGACAAAAAATGAAAAAATAATGAACATTAATTTGCGATTTTTGAGAACAGCGCTGTTCTGTTTTGGTCGTTACGTTAGGTAAAGGGTTAAATAGCGAATTTTGTGGATAGCATTATCCAGACGTGACCATTACGTTAGGTAAAGGGTACAAAAGGCTATGAAAGGTATTAACCTTCTGCACTCTGCCATAATGGCAAAAAATTCAGCAGCAAATATTTCACATAATGCAGTTTAATATTTAACCAAATATACCTTGTTTGACACAGCTCAGTGGGCTCTGTCAATTTATTTATTTATTGGCGATTAAGGTCACATATTTCTGCACAATGGCTAATCAGGACCACGACAGTTTTACGGGTGGAGGAGGAAGCCGGAGTACCCGGAGAGAAGCACCTAGCAACGGCGAGCAACTGTTACCTCCTTAACATACTAAGTCCACACAAGCAGGGTTAGCATTGGTTGAAGACATGTGCACCATCGACGTGCATAACGCCTTAGTACATAACGACAGCGTTCCCCCACGTGGGCAATGGGGCGAAGTGTCTTGCCCAAGGACACAACGCGGTTGTCGGGCTATAATTGGTTAAATTCATAGTTAAACAAGAGTGATTGGAGAACTGTTGCACTACCAGAGTGTCAGGGGTTAATAGTCTTGATACGTATATTTCTTACGATCCTTTCGTTCTCACGGTCATACCCAAGCACTCGGGCCACCAGTCTTCTTCTGTGAAAGGAATTCTTCGCGCATAGAGTACCATTGATGTTATGTGATGTGCCTTCACTTACAAAGATATACAAATAGTCCTTCAGGCTCCAGCTATTTATTTATTTATTTCTGTTTAAGGCCACACATTTCCGCGCAATGGCTAATCGTGACAACAACAAGGACATAAAATAAATGTTAGTCCATATACTCATGTTGCCCATGTTAGAGGACTAAGTATTGGTGACTGGGCCCTATTTTACTAGTAAAACAGAGGTGGGTTCCCCGCGGGGGCGCGCCAGTTATAGATATACTAATCAATAAGTACTTAATTCAACTTTAAACCATCAAAATATTAACACAATTAGCGGAACTCCATGGCGTAATCATAAAACTACGATTGTGGTGAATCTTCAATTCTAGTGGTAATGGCATAAAAAAAGTAAGTCGGTAAAATAAAGTCTCGACTGCGCAACATTTCTAGGGTTGATTCAAAGAAAATGAATCTTTTTACTGTTTTGTAGATTCAATCGCCTGGAATATATCAGTTGGTCGGAAAAGCGGACCGTAGGTTCGCATTTTCGACCAACTGAAATATTCCAGACGAGTGAATCTAAACATAGTCGATGGACAATTTAACCCTCTGCACTCTAAAGTCAAAATGGCAAAGTTTTCAGCAGCAAATATTTCCCATAATGCAGTTTGATATTTAACCAAATATACCTTGTTTGACAGAGCTCAGTGAGCTCTGTCAAACAAGATATAATTGGTTAAATTCATAGTCAAACAAGAGAAAAACAGAGTGCTTGGAGAAAATTCTGCGGCAATACCTGAATGCTAGGGGTTAAGGGCTAGACTGGTTCCAGACCATAACAGCGTCAAATTGCTTACAGAATTAAACTGGGGGTGGAGGGGGGGGGGGGGGGCTTGAGAACTTGGGTCACTCCATGATTCCAGATCGTTTGAAACACATAAGGTTAAACGATGGCAAACTAAGTAACGACTACTGTTACATTTAATTTACAACCCAACTACTCTGTATGTCGTTCCGACCAATGAAATATGTATGACGAGGCATGCCAAAAAAAAACAACAACAAAAACGTTTGAGGCATGAAGGATTGTGCATCACATTGACGATCAAAGACAAACAACTGCCGTGTATAATACGATGTATAACTGATTTGACATGACATCTACGTTATTCATAAGGTAATTCGCTACTCACTGAGTGTCAATTCACCCTTGAAATTATTTGATGGATAAGTGGGGTAAAGAGAAACCAAATGAGTTTATTTTCAGTTCAGAATTCCACAAGAAAGGAAAGAAAGACGTGTAAATGAAAATTAGCTAGACTGCGAAGAGCAAATGCAATGTACAACTGATTGGAACTAATGAATCCGACAGTCCGATATTTATCCCCTCGGCCCAATTCTATAAAACTTTTACAATTGTATTTTCTAGAATTGTATTTTCTAGTTACAGCTGGATTGAAATGAACCATTAGCATTTTCAAAGATGTGGCAATTTGCCAGTTGGCAAATTGCCATATCTTTTAAAATGCTAATGATTCATTTTAGTCAGTTGTATTAATAAGTAGAAAATACAATTCTAGAAAATACAGTTGTAACAGTTTTAGAGTATTGATCCCTGATCGAAGTTGAAATGTGGCAGACTGTGATATTCTGAAAACTGGAACTTCACTTTTTCTGGTGGAAACTGGAATTCTATTTATTTCTTCTGGTAAAATTTGAGATTCCACTAGAAGAAACTACACTTCCATTTTCTTCCAGAAATACAGCTGTGTGATCCCAAAAGTGATAATTCTCTTAATCAGATCGCGATTGGGTCGCGATACACTAACTGACTAGGTGTCGAGATTTCCAAAATGATATATATATGCATTATCATGACCATGTGCATGTCCTGTAATTTGTATCAGATTTGAGGTCTTGTTTACAATCGGGTCGTAACGATCAGTTTGATCAGGGATCAGTTTGATCCAGTCAAATTCCTTGTCTTCTTTTCTGTGATCACAGTACTGTGCCTGAGATATAAATACATGAGATATGTCCTTAACCCTTTACCCAACGAATCGGCTGCATCCGCCCGCGTAATACGCAAATTCAGTAATTGAAAAAATATTATTTTTCAAACAATTCCAACAAAACCATATCATGTGACCCCTCGTTGGAACGAGCTCGTTCACTGGGACAAGATCGACGAAAAGGTGAAAATATAATACAACTCGAATAGGGATTTCCATGAATAGAGGTGGCAGGATATGACCGTTATCGATAGGTAAAGGACAAACAAGCTTATATAAGTTTCTTGTAATTGTTGTTTTGCATTTAACCCTTTACCTAACGAATCGACGGCATCCGCCCGCGTAAAATGCAAATTCAGCAGTTGAAAAAATATTATTTTTTAAAAGATTTTAACAAAACCATATCATGTGACCCCTCGTTGGAACGAGCTCTTTCCAACGAGGGTCACATGATATGGTTTTGTTGAAATTTTTTGAAAAATTTGAAGAAAATGATATTTATAATAATAAATTTTGATATCGTTTGCGTTGGGTAAAGGGTTAAGAGAATTAAACTAGTTTTAATATGAAAGGGATGTTTCTTTCCCATTAATTTTAAATACATGACCCACACACAATGAATTATCCGTACATTCAGGAGCCAATACTATAAACGTTTAATAATTGTATTTTCTAGAACTGTATTTTCTACCTATTAATATAATTGACTAAAATGAATCATTAGCATTTTAAATTTTAAAAGATATGGCAATTTGCCAACTGGCAAATTGCCACATCTTTGAAAATGTTAATGGTTCATTTCAACCCATTTAAAGTCATAACTAAGAAATACAATTCTAGAAAGTACAACTGTAAAAGTTTTATAGTATTGGCCCCCGGGATAAATTTACAAACTCGGGCCAATGTTAATATATCTAGTTATTACCACTAGGAGGATTCCGAGATGATGTATTGAAGTCGGCATCTCCTCTTTAGGCATATATCGACGAGTCCGAAGAATGAGTCGATATATGGCCTAGAGACGAGGTCGAGACCCAATCCACGTAGTAATGACCAACTTTTCTCACAACATCAGTGTGAAGTGTGACCAATTTGTCATTTAAACAAGGAACTGTTCTACTGTTCGCTAACCAATACAGACACATGTAGCACAGTTGTCATGAAAGATTGGAGCATGCGAGGATATACATTCTTCTGGACTAAAAACAAAGTCATATTGCGTTTAAGCTGAGAGTAAAACAATTGATTCCATAGGGTGAGTGGTGTTGTTATGCGGGACGAAGCAATGGGGGATGGTTAATACTACAATAAACCCCATCAAAACAGTAACCTTCACATGTGTATAAATTGAAGTATTTACTTTTTTCGAGAACATCTTCGAAAATCTCCCTTCCTAAATTCGAACGTGTGTGAAGTGTTGCTACCCTCAAAACAGATTTGTATTTAATCCAGACGTTATTACTGATGCTGAAGAATAAATAGCGTTTGTGTCTGTGCACTATCTTGTCCGACTAAATGTTTTTCGGCCTTTTCTGCGACTTTTCCCAGTTATCATGAACAACTCAAGAACACCCAACGGTCGTGTAATACACCACTGTAAAGCTTATTCATTCCCCTTTCCATTGATACCGGGTACTGTTGGATACGTTGTGTGAATCAAATTTGAGGGGGTATAACGAAGATGAGTGCTATCGTTTTCGAAAAGCGAGTTGTTCACCTTGTTAATATTTATATACCATTACAGGGGCACGTCAGCATAGATTCAAAAATGGTATCAAATATCATTTTTCTTTCGATTTCCCAGCTTGTGCCGAGTACCTGTGCTTACGCTATAAAATGTGCTCTAAATCCACAAATCACCAATTAAGTCAAATTTTTGACACCTCCGTCGTTGTAATTCATTTTTCAACGAATGTTGTTTGAACCTACATTAGATTCATGTCAGATACACCCTGATGATGAGGTAGACTGAGTGCACCCATCCAGATGGTAGAGATGGGCGGTATACCGTAAATACGTTTGATATCGATATAGAGCCAATACTGATTTACCGTACCGAGGAAATCTCAACATATTGAAAAATATTCCAAAATAGTTGGTAAATGAAATGGCAAAGAACAAAACATTACGCAAAATTCATGACAAGAAGAGCCCATGGACTGTGGATTTCTAATGGCAATCACAACCGTTTATTTGATGTAACAAAAGAGTGGAGAGAAAATACCCAGGGGGAATTTTCTCTCAGTTTTTTTTGTTGTATCAATATAACCAATGTCGGGCGCCCGTATCACTTCTAACGTTCCGACAATTCGGTGGCTTTGTCTGCTCTATAACAGGTATCAACAGCTGGGCAGTATAGCAAAAAAGACAATTGGATATTTTTGTGTTATTGGTGTGGGTACATGTATGTTGTTGACTCTGGAATGGATACCGAGGTAAATCGAGTCGATGGATATCAAGAAGTATAAATGTGAAATAAGTTCACGAAGACAAGATTATACAGTTGTTCACTCAGAGAGGGTGACGCACTTATACATTCAATGAAACAGGCAGTCTAATTCAGGGTTCGTCAAGACATCAGTGCATGAAACCAAATGGTTTTCATGGACTTTTCTTGGGAATTTTCAAGCACTGTCCAGAACATTGGTCTAAATTTGTATACTAATATCTGATGTTTGTCACATACCAGAAAACGATTTTTTATACATGCACTGAACCAGCAACCCCTGCACCGAACATCTCCGTGAACATTTCCCAAAGATCAGTACTGGACACAAGTATTTTTCAGTGGATAACATCAGCAATTTACGAAACAAAAACCCTTAACCCTTTACCCAACGTAACGGTCAAAACCGGCCAGCACTATTCTCAGAAAATGCCAATTAATTTTCATTATTTTTTCATTTTTTTTGTCTCAAAAACATAGGTTATGACCCCTCGTTGGAACGAGCTCGACGAGCTCGTTCCAACGAGGGGTCATAACCTATGTTTTTGAGACAAAAATTCAAAAAATTAGTTATTCAAGAATTTTTTTTTGCAAGTGTCGTCTGCTTTTCATGTTAGGTAAAGGGTTAAACACCCGGAATGTGTAAGAACACGTTTTGGAGAAATGAAGCATACTAGTATATTTTAAAAGACTTTCCTTGGCTTCTTCCAAGAAAATCCGATTTTTGAGGCATTTATAAGGGACTTGAATTTCAGTTTTGAAATTCCAGCATATTCAAGCACATTTCCTAAGGAATCTCACTAATACTGTTATTGTGAAGAGTGTGGTGACCTCGATAAAGATTGAGTTTTGTGTAAAATATGATGAAACGCCAAATAATAATCTCAAAACATCCAATCTTTATTACACGGCGCCTCACACAAATTATCACCTGTCAAGGTATTATTATGAAGACAATCCATAATCAATTGAATCTCAGTCATAGTTTGTCCCACCTCTACCCATGCCAATATTTCTTTGAGAGACGGCAGGTGTACAGTTGGCCAATATCCGGATTTTGTAGACAGCTTGAATGGATTTTTCGATAGCTTTTATGTAAGTTTTAATCAAATGGGATTCGATAACAACCCGTTCAAACCGGTGCGCATATTTTTTTGCGAAAAACAAAAGTTGGCAGTCTCTGAGTAGACACAACAATAAAACCCAACTGGACATGGTGATAGTGATAATTTATCCGTAGTGTTGTCATAGGCTGGTTTTGAAGTGAAATTCAAAAGAACAAATTTCCAAGATGCTTTTCAAAAATTATTATGAAAACCCAGGTGCTAATTGTTTTCGTGATTAAGAAGTAATTTCTGTACCTGTATTGTTGTGGAGTATACTAGAATGTATACATAAGCTGGTAATCAGCAACTGTCCTTCTATAATAGTACAAGCTGCTTGATAACAAGTCCCGTTCTCCAAAAGGGTTTAATTATTGTTTAAGGTTTATGTTAATAAGTAACTGTTGTTATGAGTAATTGTTTTAGTATAAAAGGTATGTATTTCCTGAATTCGACAGTCCGCCATTGCCTGAAAATCGATCCACTCGCCTGAAAACCTAGAATCACTGCACCCTCGGGGAGAGGTAGTACCTTTGTGAGAGGACCCAACCTCCCACACTGGTCCTCACCCGAGGGTTCAACCGAAATATGTCAACGAAGCCATCACACCACGACCGGAGACACCTGCCGAGTACCCGAACCTTTTCCTCCTTTGACGCGCCTCGACATGCGAAAATCAACCATTTACAGTCACTGAGGGTCGAAAGGGGCTTGTTCCCCATACCGTCCCTGCGCGCCTTTGGCGCGCAAAACCATTCCTTTGGAATTCGACAGTCACGACTCAACTTGGAAGTGGCAAACTATACTTGCCCGTAAAATACACTACAGTACCCTCGTGGAGAGGTAGCACCTTTGTGAGAGGACCCCCTCTCGATCTGGTCCTCACCCGAGGGTTCAGTCAACGACCTACATTAAGTCAACCCAACATTACTAATCATCTAGCCTGGGACATCTGCTGAGTACTCGAACCTTTTTCCTCCTTCAACACGCCTTAACATGCAGCTACCAGATTTTAAACAGTCACTGAGGGTCGAAAGGGGCTTGCCCCACAGAGTCTCTGCGCGCTTTCGACGCGCGAAACCATTCTTTCGATTCTTTCGATTGAGTCTGGCTATACCGGCTGAGAAAGAAGTACGGTTGGTTATTCCGCCGCTAAATGTAAATAAATGTTTAAAGTGGACAAGTGCTTTGAGTGTGCTAATTTTCCCAGCAGTATACGACAGTGTATCATCAGATAATCGCATCCAAGTACTTAATCCTACCAACTGCACTTCCCGGAAATCAGCGAGAACGTCTCTTTTTCAAATTTCCCGTGTGCCGTCGAATCAAGAAAGGACGCTGGTATGCCAACCTCAAAGGGGCCTGCCGGTGGCCGAGTGGTGTGAGTGGTTTAGAATAGTTTCGCTAGGCGGTTGGTACCGAAGGAAACTCTCTCGGAGTGGGTTCGAACCCATGCTATGCCACTGTAAACAGTAGTGTATGATTGTGCTAAAACAAGGTATTCTATGAGTGGATATCGACTGTTGTGATGTTGAAAAAAATCCTCAAGTGACCTTCGGAATTCTCTATTGCCTATCTCTGGGCAGACTAATATTAAATGGTAAACATATCAAAGAATGCTGTTTCTCTTTATTTGATTAACCTTTTTCCCAACGCAGACGATATCAAAATTTATTATTTTAAATATCATTTTTTAAAATTTTTCAAAAAATTTCAACAAAACCATATCATGTGACCCCTCGTTGGAACGAGCTCGACGAGCTCGTTCCAACGAGGGGTCACATGATATGGTTTTGTTGAAATTTTTTGAAAAATAATATTTTTTCAACTGCTGAATTTGCATATTACGTGGGTGGATGCGGACGCATATTACGTGGGTGGATGCGGACGATTCGTTGGGTAAAGGGTTAAGGAAAAGATTACATGAAACAGTTTGCCAGAAAAGGTTGAGGTAACGTCATTTTCGGGTCGCCTTAATTCATAATTTGTACAGGCCTGAAAAACCAGACACCGTCAGAAGGGGACGCAACGGGCCCTATACACGCACCTCGTTGACCAAAGGCCGCTACAAACCTTTATCATCTTCGAATTTACACATCTAACGATTCCATATAAACACAGTTTTTTGTGCTTGATCATATAATCAAACACACTGGGCGTTGTGTTTAGTTACAAACGTAAGATAATTATTTATATAGATTTTTTCTCTTTAATCATTTGCTGTCAATTGCTGATGATTGGAATGACAATGACCAAGTGAGTGATAAATAAAACACTGGTTGAAGACGATGAACTATCCTCCTACCTGTATCAACGTATTCAACGTGCAGAATGCCAATAGTTGATGATAGGTATTTACCCCTCTTGGACACAGTGGGTTTATTTATTTATTTAATTATTTATTTATTTATTTATTTATTTATTTATTTATTTATTTATATTTATTTATTTATTTATTTATTTTTTATTTATTTGGGTTTAACGACACTTTCGACAGCCAGGGTCACCTCGTGACCCGAGGTGCATTTTACTCTTTCAACCCTGAGCCCTCGACTGGTATCGTCTTATACCCAATTGCTTACAGACAAATGGGCGAGTCTTCAATTCATTTGTGTGAGAATTTCAGTCGCGATCTGGTCGAAATTGTCCGCTTTTCTGTCTACAGTACTCTGGAATCACACCTATAAAAAAATCGCGAAAATATGGCATCTAAGTTGCTATGTTTTGTTTAATTGCCTTTACTCGACCTTGATTTTGTGATATTGTATTTTTGAAGTTTCGATCCAGGGATGTAAATGTGTCTCAACAAGATAGCAGGCCTATCGCGATCAGAGTGTGAAATTGATCGCTTTTGCGACCACAGTGCTGTAAAACTGATCAAGCTACATAGGGAGTTAATACAGAACTGGTTCTCTGCCTCCAGATAGTAGTCCTATCGCGATCAGGAGGCAGTACCATAAAACTTGTACAATTGTATTTTGGAGAATTGTATTTTCTACCTACTAATATAACTAACTAAATTGAATCATCAGCATTTTAAAAGATATGAAAATTTTTAAACTGGCAAATTGCCAGTTCTTTGAAAATGATAATGGTTCATTTTAACCCATTAAAGTCATAACAAGGAAATACAATGCTAGAAAATACAATTTTATTACTTTCCAAAGTGTGATTTACTGGGATTTCCGGGTTTGATTATAAACGATAACTTCACAAGAGAATTATGCAATCAACAATTGGGTCATGTATTCGTGTGCGCAAACTAAGACGCTTCGCCGTGGGTGTAATGGGGACTTCATTGTTTTTTGTTTTTTTTTAACCCTTTACCTAACATGAAAAGCGAACGACACTTGCAAAAAAAAGTCTTGAATAACTATTATTTTCATTTTTTGTCTCAAAAACATAGGTTATGACCCCTCATTGGATCGAGCTCGACGAGCTCGTTCCAATGAGGGGTCATAACCTATGTTTTAGAGACAAAAAATGAAAAAAAATAATGAAGATCAATTGGCGATTTTTGAGAATAGTGCTGGCCGGTTTTGTACAAGCATTCGCGCACTCGTGTTTGTACAACGTCCCTCACCTCTCATGAATTATTTCACGTGACCAGTCGAGTCAAGCGATTACTCTCTATGTAAAAGTTTTATAGTATTGTCCACCGCAAATCGTGAAAAGGACTGCTATTTTGATCACAGAGGGAAAAGCGGACACAGGTTATGTTAGAGTTAGTCAAATACTACCCAAGTCAGTCAATTAGGCTAAATTGAGGAGGGAGCCTCCAGATAGCAGTCCTATTGTGATCGGATAGTGAAACAGAACGCTTTTGGAATCTCTGTTCTTTAAAACGGATCAAGGTTCTGGAAGAATTATGAAATGCTACTCAAGTCAGTTCGGTGTTTGTTTCCCGTAGATAGTCGTGCTATCGCGATCGTCGAGTCGACAAATAGACCGTCTTTGGGGCGCGGTGGCTCAGAACACACGAGGTGCAGGCTGCAAGCCGAGAGGTCCTCAGTTCGAATCCTACCTGCGGCAACCGCGTTGTGTCATTGGGCAAGGCGCTTCACCTCCATTGCCCACGTGGGGGCATGGTGGCGTTGTGTATTGAGGCGTACTGCACGTCAATGGTGCACTTGTCTTCAACCAATGCTAACCCTGCTTGTGTGGGGGGGTTATGTTGGGGAGCCTGACAGTTGCTCGCCGTTGCTCGATGGTTCTCTCCGGGTAATCCGTCTTCCTCCACCCGTAAAACTGTCCGACGCGAGGTGACCCTGGCTGTCGAAAGTGTTCTTAAACCCCAATAAATAAATAAATAAATAAATAAATAAATAAATAAATAAATAAATAAATAGACCGTTTTTGCTACCACAGTACTGTAAATCCGATCAATGTTCAGTGAAACTTAATTAAATACTAACCAAGCAGGCCTTAACATTCGTTCTGATTCGCTGTTTTGTTCTCATAAACACCTGTAGCGAGAATCATTCTTCAGTTTTTAATTTAAAATTTGAGAGTGCTGTTATAACCTTGTGAAGCTCGTGAGTGCAACCGGTTCAACATTCATAGTCATAACCGGACCTCATATACATATATTTAATAGAATTTAACCCTCAAGGACATAGTTCCAATTTTGTGGAGTTTATTGTCTTACTTGTACCTATATACACAGATGTTCCAACATGAAGGCTTCTGGTGGTCTTGCTGATGGATGGGAATATAGTACCATGGCAGTGATGTCTAGTGAAGTCTTGGCTGCCTGTATAGGCAGTCAGGACTCACTAGGCACTACTGCTAAGTTCATGTGTTACATTATTATGAGGGAACAAACAATAAATAGAATTCCTTACGCCATTAAGGGACACTTTTAGTATCTATGACGAGAATCAAATGAACATTTTGGGAGAATCAGTGCCGTTTCTCTTTGTTGTCTTTGCGAGAATCATTTGCGCGAATCGATTCTGATTCTCGCATGAATTTTAATCCCCGCCAAGTCAATTCGAGTAAACTGGTTTTTTATTCTGTTAGTTTAAGGTCGGGTGTCACAGGACTCTATCATATATTCGGTTTGAGATTCAAATTGTGACAGTGACGGAGTTGGTAAAATTATACCACTCGTCATTTTGTTAGTTTTGTCTTGACTCGGAATAACACATGCGACTATAGAATTTGGTTTTTAAGCAAAACCTATCTCAAGAATACTTCACAGAAACATGTTGCCAACTATTTTCCAATAAATCAGCAAAATCCGATCATCTTTATAAACAAAAACCGCCATTTAAATTTCAAATTTTCGATTTTCTCTTCCAAGCCATATGTTATGAACTTTCACATGGAGGAGTTGAAATTGCTCGTTCTGATGGAGACATAAGAATGGGCGACGGCTGAATTTCGAAGATGGTCTGCAATTGACCACCGAAGGCGTAAATATTAACGCCCAATGCGAGAATCTTCTCTGGTGGGTCGGGAGGCATGCAACATCCGGAAGATTTTTAAAGAAGACCAAAAATAGTGCATTCTGATGCTATTTTGTAAGCAGTTACCCTTCATCCAGCAAATCAGTAATATCCAGCCAGCATCATTCAACGAATAGCCTATTTTGTCATGTTTTTTATACTCCAAAGCATAGCGTATATGAGTGATGGACCGAAAGCTTAGTTTTCGTAAGTTGAAGCAAAAAAGAAATATCTAGTTATTTGAGATTTTTTGCAGGCGTTGCAGTCCTTTAGATTCTTCCCAACTAACAACGGTAAACGATGTGCCCATATAAGATAATTGCTCCCAAATTATGCGTAGTTTGAAATTTCTTCCAAAATTTTGCAGTGTTTTGGCAATGTATAGTTTGGCCAAGTTTCCCTGATGCTTGCAATATAGCTTAGAGCTTACTTTCGAATCAAATAATGCAACAGAAAAATAATTTTTTTTATAAACCCACAATCGCAATCGGCGTCGACAGTGAGTGTTTGTGGCATTTCTCAGTAAACGCCATGCGCAATTTACATTCAAATAGACCTTTGGCTCGACACTGGGAAACTGAGAAGCCTTCACGAGTTAGTCGAGTAAACTTACGTCGAAGGGTGGTGTGTGTGTGTGTGTGTGTGTGTGGGGGGGGGGGGGGGCAGTGATAATGGTGAAGGCCTCTAACAAGGGGTTGTAGACTAGAATTTTAAGACGGGGGGCCTATAACCTAAAACAAGAAGAAGAAAATACCGGCGGTTTTTCTCCAACCATGCAGGCCACATCCATATTTGCCGTTGTGCCCAAATTAGACTGATCTAAATGTCTGAGGCGTTGTTTCAAGACGAACGTCAATTTCTGTTGGAGTGCGAACACGATTGGCGGGTTCGATCGCCCCTTCATCCCACAACGCCCCCTGCTATCGTCTATGATAAGTTACGCTTTTAAAAAAATGAGTCACTCTGAAAAAAAAACTGGTGATGTGATCATCAGTTTGAGTGTGGTAAATTGTAAAGAAAGCTATTTTGGCAGGACGCCTTTAACCCTTGACCCAACGTAACGGCCCAAAACCGTCAGCGCTATTTCTAAAAAATCGCCAAATAATTTTCATTATTTTTTTCATTTTTTGTCTCAAAAACATAGGTTATGACCCCTCATTGGAACGAGCTCGACGAGCTCGTTCCAATGAGGGGTCATAACCTATGTTTTTGAGACAAAAAATGAAATAAATTAGTTATTCAAGAATTTTTTTTCAAGTGTCGTCTGCTTTTCATGTTAGGTAAACTTAAAGGGTTAAATGTTAAAAATGAAAATTTTACCCGTAATCATATTAGGTTGAGGCACTTCTTGCGATAACCTCTTTACTGATCAAGCTCGAATCCGAGTTGGTATAATGCGATTTTTTTTGCATCATCTTTTGATCACGTTGATTACGGATGAATTGAAAATATGGAACAGATGGCGTGTAAAATCAAGAACTCACCTATTCTATACGAAGTCCCATCCAACGTGAACGTCGCACTTTTGCATTTCTTCATAAACCGGTGTTGTGGGTCTGTGGTCATCGTTGGAACAAATCAAATATGTTCGTCAGTATCCGAATGAATAACAGTAATCCGACATTAGAAACAGAACGAAAATCAAATAAAATTTATCAAAGAAAAATAAACAGTAAACCGTATCCAAGAAAATAGTAATAAAAATCCTTGATTCAGAAAATATAGCAAAACACTGAAGAAATCCAATGCAGTTTGAATAAATCCATGGTAACACACAGGCAAGTGATAAAACAGAATTTTGTATCCGAACCTTGCAGTTATCGGTGAAAACAGTGTTACGACACTGTGAGACCTATCATTGGGACGACGGATTTAATAACAATTATCGCCGAATGAAGCGGTATTTAATACCTGAACCGTACAGTTGAGATTGGAACGTAAACACAGGAATCAATATTTTCTGTGGAGAGAATACAGACAACCGAAGTCACACATTTCGACGACTTCTTCCGAGTAGAAACACTGTCCATTTCCAATACTCGCATTATACTCAAATTGCGACAGTCCCAGCAACAAATGTTATGTTATTCAGTTTGTGTCACACACGAATCGAACGACATGTGTGCGCGATGATTTTCTGGGAAGTAAATATGCCTCCGCAACTGAGACATCGTTTATCGCATATTGAAGAGTGCAACGGAAAGTGTTAAAAGATGTGTGTGTGTGTCTGGGATGGGTATGGGTGTGAGGGAGTGGAGGTACCGAATGCACTATCCCTTGAAACAGCCGAAAATGTCCTTTCATTTCACGCCACAAGTCAGAATCTTGTGTCAGCAAATGCGCAAATTTCCCCTTTTGGTGTTGATGTTATGATCTGTACAAGGTTGAAGGCCTGGCATTCTTTAGTAGTGCAGGAGTGCCAGACATGTTAGGGACTGCCTTTAAAATCTATTGTCATTTCGTCCTCTGAGTTCCAGTGTGTTCTCTGTGCCTACTGGCACAGAGAACACATTGGAACTCAGGGGACGAGTTGTCAATGTTGCATTGATTCATAATAATTCATGACCCATTTTGTATCGCATTTCGATAGATTTTGAGTGTAGAAGACAGTCACATAAGAATTGAATGCAACATTTTGAATAATGAGAATATGTGTGTGCCAATTTTTCAACTATGTACCTGAATGTAGTACAATTTTTCAGTCACACAATTAATATCTTGAAGTGAATATTACCACAACAGCATACAAGTTTTTGCATTGAAAATTTTAGGTGCAACTGAACTCCCAAGCAATCTGAGGAGGGCAACTGTTTTGCACTCCTTGATTTTCTAGATTGCCAGGCCTGAGGTTTGGTCTATTTCTTCTAGTGTTTTTACCATTTTCCAACCAAGGGCATCGCTAATGGGGTTTAGAGGATGTGACACACCTCGACAATATTTGTTTCAGTCAGGACATTTACGTCAGGATTAGAGTCGATAAAATACTAATTCTGTACATCACATTCAACCCATCTGTTCCAAGTGACTCCGTCACCGCAGCCAATAACATGGAAACTTGCATAAATCTTGTGCGGCAATGGATGATAGACTTTAAACTGAAAATGAATGACTCTAAAACTGAATTCTTAGTGATATCCGGGGTTCGCATGCCTTCATCCTCTGTTACATCAATTCTGGTTGGAAACAACATCACTATCAAAAGTGAATCGGCCAGGAATACTGGACTGATTATGGACTCAAATTTAAAACTAGACATCCATATCAATAAAATATGTCAAAAATGCTACTGGCAGCTTCGTAATGTTGGAAGACTGCGACCTTATCTTAACCAGCCAGCACTTGAAAAACTTGTGCACTCCTTCATCACCTCACCACTAAACTACTGTAATTCAGTGTTAGTGGGGCTGTTCCAGTGACTGATTCAGAAGCTTCAAAAAGTTCAGAATACTGCTACTAGGATAATTACTGGTACCAAACGCTCTGAACACATAACACCTGTTTTAAGACAATTACATAGGCTTCCAGTTAAACAGAGGATTGATTTCAAAATATTGATCTTAGTATTCAATGTATCCACAAACTGGCTCCAGTTTACCTGCAAGAGCTCCTCGCTGTATATAAACCAACGCGCAGTCTCCGATCTAAAAACCAAATTCAACTAGTTGTGCCTTTTAGCAGATCTAATCAGGCTCATGATCGTGTGTTCTCCATCGTGGGTCCCAGATTGTGGAATTCCCTGCCAATTAGTGTCAGAACTTCAGAAACTCTCGATGTCTTCAAAAGAAATCTTAAAACTTTCCTATTTACCGAAGCATTCTCCTAAACCTCTCTAAGAGGCAACCAAAACAGATGTGACTCTTCATTTCAGAAAAGTGTATTTATTTCTGTCAAGCGTTTTAGAGCACTATTTGTGGTTTTACGCTCTAGAAAATCAATTATTATTATTATTATTATTATTAATTCTCTCTTGCTGGTAATCACGACAAACAAGATAATATGTAGAATAAATAGGTAGAGGTGTAGGCTGCAAGGCGAGAGGTCTTCGGTTCGAATCCCACCTGCGGCAATCGCGTTGTATCCTTGGCCAAGACACTTCAGCCCCACTGCCCACGTGGGAGCGCAGTGGCGTTGTGTACTAAGGCGTACTGCACGTCGATAGCGCACTTGTCTACAACCAATGTTAATCCTGCTTGTGTGGAGTTAGTATGCTGGAGAGCTTACAGTTGCTCGGTGGCTCTCTCCGGGTACTCCGGCTTCCCCCACCCGTAAAACTATCGTGGTCATGATTAGCCATTGTGCAGAAGTATGTGACCTTAAACACCAATAAACAACTAAATTGACAGAGCCCACTGAGCTGTGTTAAATAAGGTATATTTGGTAAATGTTAAACTGCATTATGTGAAATATTTGCCATTATGACATCAAAGTGCAGAAGGTTAATACCTTTCATAGCCTTTTGAACCCTTTACCTAACGTAACGGTCACGTCTGGACAATGCTATCCACAAAATTCGCTATTTAACCCTTTACCTAACGTAACGGTTAAAACTGGCCAGCGGTATTCTCAAAAATCGCCAAATAATTTTCATTATTTTTTAATTCTTTGTCTCTAAAACATAGGTGGAGCTCGTTCCAATGAGGGGTCATAACCTATGTTTTTGAGACAAAAAGTGAAAATAATAGTTATTCAATAATTTTTTGCAAGTGTCGTCTGCTTTTCATATTAGGAAAAGGGTTAGAATGAACACCAATAAACAAATAAATACTTAGATGATCATAACATCGAGCAAAGAAGAATCGGTAGTTTTCGCCAGCGGTATTGAACGACAGGCTTTCAAAAGTACATACACGGTCATGGCCACTTTGATCTTTATTAATTTCTAATTTCTGTGCGCCAGGATATGGGTTACAAACCGACCGACCCCGCGAATAACTTCAGTTTTTTCACAGTCAAAGAGTAACGCAAATCTTTCCTAATGCGGATTTGACAGAACGCTGCCGTCTGTCTACTGGGCCCTGGATCTACGCGGTCACCTTGCTTCCAACCCCTTGGCGCGGCGTTCCCGGCCCCCTGCTGAGGTGGTCTAATGTTCCCAGTGGTCCTTACCTGCTTCTGCCAGCAGTCCCTGGCAATATGACCCCGCTTGTTGCAGATAAAACAAGTGGTGTCCTTGGGAGCGCCCCCCTTCCGGCTGGTCTGCGACGCAGGAGGATCGGGGTGGTGTTGCCTTACGGGTGCCATTGCCAACCCGTTTGCCCCACCCCTAGCCGATTTGGGTGCGTTTACACTCCCACCGTGGGCCTCGATGTAGCGTTCTGCCACAGTTGCCATCTCATCATAGGTGGGCGGACCCCTTTCCTTGATGAACAGGCCCAACTCCGTGGAGCATGTAGTTAAAAACTGCTCCCGGAGAAATAGATCTCGCAGGGCTCCATACGACTCATTCACTTCTGCGAGATCAGTCCAGCGGTCAAAGTACCGCCTAGCCCGGGCAAAATACTGAGGTACTGTTTCTCCCTTCTCCTGCTTAATTTCTCGGAACTTGGTCCGGAATCCTTCTTCAGTGAGCTGGTATCTCCGAAGGATGGCATTCTTCAGCTCACTGTAGTCGTTAAGGAGTGCAGGAGGCATACTGGTATAAGCCTCGAGGGCTTTACCTGACAACAAAGGGCTCAAGCACATAGCCCATGTGTCTTCTGGCCACATTTGACTGGAGGCAAAACGCTCGAACCTCTCCAAGTACGAGTCCAAGTTATCTGTTTTTTAATTGAAATGAGCGAGATGGGGGCGTGGGGCATGAATTGCTACCCCTGCACTCCCATCCCCCGAGCGCCGACTTTCATTCTCCACATCGGCCTTTGCTCTGAGGAGCTCTAATTCTCTCTCGTGCCTCTGTTGTTCGAGCTCCCGTTCTGCCTCCCTTGCCTCCCTTGCTAATTGGGCTTCCCTCTCTCTCGTCTCATTCTCTCTCTCCCTTTCTAACTGAATCTCCCGCTCTTTTGCCTTTCTTGCCTCTTTCTCGCGCTCTCGTTCTAATTGGATCTCTCGCTCTTTTGCGTCATTACGTAAGGCAATCTCCTTGGCCTCACGTTTCTGCTCATCTTTAACGAACTTCTGAAGTTCAGCTCCCTCAAGGCCCATTTCCTTGCCTAATGATACCAGTTGGGCGAGGGGTGTAACAACATCCATTTTGATTTTTTCTTTCTATCTTCAACACTCGTCAGAAAGAATGAAGAAGGAAAAGAAAGAAAGAAAAAAAAATATGGCAATTGATCCTAATTTACCTCTGTAATTTAACGTAATTAAACGCACCAAATATTCTGAAACCTACCGCAGTTATAGTGGCTATTAAGTATCCTTTTGGGGACTACTGTATTGCGATATTAAACCCTCGAACGGCATCGACTGACCGAACGCGTCAAAACCTAAACAGAACCGCCGTTAAAATAAAACAAAATTTCCATATAGCCATTTTTTACCTTTTTAGAAATATCCTGGTTAGCGCTCGCCAATCAATGTCAGGGAACACCTAAGGCCCCGTAAGGCCTGGGCTGACGTGGGGTTATTTAGTCCCGCTGACGAAGTTGCGGGAAAATTAGACCAACGTGGAGGGTCGGAATCCAAGTGTCGCGAACTCGGCGCAGAGAGCTGAGTTAGACCGACGCCGTGATTCCTTCTCTGCCAAATTGTCCTGAAATAGGTTCGATTTCCGTTAGGTGTGATTCCTAATCACTTCAGGCTGTATAATGGAAAGAATGATTTAAAGTAACAACGATTCTTTTATTTACACATAAAAATAAATCCGTTTCAATATTTCAACAATCAACAATTCAATTCTTTTCACAGAAAATGGGTCACTACGGTTAAATAATTCTAAAAAATCATATAGTCATTCTATAGCCCTGTACTGGCACTATAGTCTACACACTGGAAATGTTACTACCGTGAGCTCGCCATAAGAGCTTCACAAATCTGAAATGTTATTACTGTGAGCTCGCCATAAGAGCTTCACCCGCTTAGGCTCAAATGTCAACGTCTGCGCGTAACTGTACCTCTGGCTGTCGGAGGGTTCCGACCAGCAATGTTCGTCATCTATAAACCACCGTACTTCTGATTTGGGTCAGATATTGTCTACTCATACCTTATGTGCCTTTTGAAAGTCCTCCGTGAAAGTCCTATTGAAATATCCACCGTTCCTGGTTGAATTCACGATTCACAGATGCCCCTTTTTGTGCTAGGGCGAAATTGTCACTCACACCGATCTCCAGTCGGTATTACGATGTTCCGACAGCAAAATAAACTACTCAGAGCGCAATCAGGCTGACGCTTCAAAGGGTTAATACGCACAATACAATTAACCTACACTTCTGACTATTGCAGGCCGATACCTGCTACTCGACAATCTAAACTTTAACGTTCCACCTGGGGTGTTCCTTCTCACGAATTCGGCCCCGTAGCCGCCTATCAACGCTAAGCTAAATCAATCGTGGAATGCCCTCTCTGGCGATTCCAGCCGTTTCAGGGTCCTGTGATCGAAGGTACCCTTATGCCAGGAAACAGAGTCCGCCTGTCCTGGACTTCACCAACGCGTGTGTGACCCCAAGGGTGTGTCTAATGCTCTGCTCTTCCAGGTATATATACTTTTTACCCTAAACTGTCAGGTGGACCGACGCTCATCTGTCCACCTGTCAAAACGGTGGGAGATGACGTGTATCGAGGCAGAATCAATACAAGTTATCTCACGCGTGACTTAACGCTGACTTCACTTGTCTAGAAAACCGATTCGTTCTTGCCATGATTGTTATAACTTATGATGACACGACATTTCTATCTTTTAGAATCTCGTTTCTCAATTTACCGTGACGACATCTTGACATCAACCGATTACGTCTCGTAAGACTCCGACTACTGTATAAATTAAACGAGATTAGACCTTATCTAACATACCGTTTCTCCCCTGGGTCCCTGCGCTAAAGCTGGATATACACCACGTGTGTTTTTTCTATGTCCAGCTTTACAGAGAAGTGAAATTCACGTGGGTTTTTCGCCTTGATGCGGAATATATTTTGAACTTACAATATCTTTAAATATGAGGCCCCTTGCCCCTATATTTAGGCTGGCTTTGCCCTGACATAGGTCTAACATTTCTAGGAATAGTAGTCCACCGGACTACTATTCCTAGAAATGTTAGACCTAGGACTATAATTCCGCGGAATAATAGTCCAGAGGGACTAATTTTCCTACGGACTTCCATTCCTGTCACACCGGCTTTTGATAGCGACCTTAAAAAACTGTGTTTGGTACTTGGATTTGTGCCACACACAGTCGCTCACAGTAATGGAGGTCCGTAATACCCGATTCGGACTGTAAGGAACCCAACATGACCAATTTGGAGTACAGCGACTGTATTTGTTAATTCAATAAGTAGCGACACGACTGTCACGTGTATATTTTATTTATAATCACTAACAAATTTCCAAGAAATCTTGACTTTTTTTTTTAACTAAACCCCGACTGACCAATATTCCAACCGCATCATGATGCCTTGATGATGAGGTTGGAATATTAGTCTGTCGGGACTTGAGTCATCACAGTCGGAACAAATCAGGTTCACATTACCGCTATCCCCAAGCCCGAAGCTGGTGGGGGTTCCAGAGGAGCGACCCGCCTCCCCCGTGAACGTTCCTGTCGGAAGTTTTTACTTGTCGTCGGAAAAATAAACCCTGGCCACGATACCGAAAATTTTGTTCTCCGAGTCAATTAATAGCCCTGTGCAAATACTGAAAAAGTTGATCTGTTGATGTGACTTTCACAAAATTCTAGGGCGACTGTGATCCAACAGCCAGTTGAAATACAGTCGCTCTTGAATTTTATGAAAATCACATCAACGTCTCAAGTGTTTGCACATGGCTATTGTCTTGACAAATCAAAGGAAATCAACTAATGGAAGTTAACTATGATCCATTGAAACTTAGGACATCTGGGTGGGGGTCATCGGTGTGTCGAGAATTTTTACCCCCACCACCCCGGGGGGGGGGGGGTGGCGCGGTGGCTCAGTAGGTAGAGGCGCAGGCTGCAAGCCGAGAGGTCCTCGGTTCGAATTCCACCTGCGGCAACCGCGTTGTGTCCTTGGGCAAGACACTTCACCCCCATTGCCCACGTGGGGGCACGGTGACGTTGTGTCCTCAGGCGTACTGCACGTCAATAGGTGCGCATGTCTTTAACCAATCTGACCCTGCCTGTGCCGCGGTGCAGAGTTACGATGTTGGAGAGGTGACAGCTGCTCGCCATTGCTCGGTGGTTCTCTCCGGGTACTCCGGCTTCCCCCACCCGTAAAACTGTCACCGACATGATATGACCCTGGCTGTTAATGTGCCGTTAAACCCTAATGAAAAAACAAAACAAAACAAAAAACAACCAATGCGAATCCTGCTTGTGTGGAGTTGGTATGTGGGGGAGCTGACAGCTGCTCGCCGTTGCTCGGTGGTTCTCTCCGGGTACTCCGGTTTCCTCCACCAGTAAAACTGTCACGGTCATGGTTAGTCATTGTGCAGAAATATGTGACCTTAAACACCAATAAATAAATAACAATAAATAAATACCCTCCCCCATGTTAGAT
This sequence comes from Pictodentalium vernedei, assembly GCA_031216915.1. Lineage (NCBI taxonomy): Eukaryota > Metazoa > Mollusca > Scaphopoda > Dentaliida > Dentaliidae > Pictodentalium > Pictodentalium vernedei. The sequence goes on along the minus strand of CM062294.1, from coordinate 411,753,889 downwards.
AGCAAAGGGTCTCCTGGCTTCGAACCTGCCTCCCCCGCCCCAATTGGTCATCTTTGCGTAACTCACGCTTCCAACCCGAATTTTTTATCACAATTACCAATAGAAATGAAGACTCAACACAATTGTAGTTTTAGGATTACGCGACGCAGTTCCACTAATAGCTTAATGTTGTCAAAGTGAATTAAATACTTATTGATTGGAATATCTATAACTGGGCCACGGAATCATATCTGTGTATATTTGTGAGTGAAGGGACATCACACTACATCAACGGTTGTCTGGGTGCGAACTGCACCAAACGTGAGTAAACTTACAACCCATAAAAGTGTTGGACGTATTACAAAATGTAGCTAACCGGTGGCTTGAGAGATTCATAGAAAACAAACAAGTGATTGGTTAATCAATTCCACTGGGTCTTCTTCAGTTCTGACATCGTTCTCTTTACTGACGTTCTTGTCGTAGTTACTATTGAATGAGGTATCAAATAAAGACATTTTCTTTATTTAGAACACATGTCAGTCTTTTCTACACTTGTATGAAAGTCATTAAGTGCGGTAATGGCAGGTCTTATTTAACCATGTAGGTTCTTTTTGTTTGAGTCATGAAGTCATACGAAATAAGATTTTTTTTTATATTTGCGCAAGAACGAAGATCTATGTCTCCGCAACATTCTTTCAGTTGCTTAATTCTCAGCTTGTTGCTATGAGAGTTTTTGCTCTTGTAGTTTACTCTCTCTCTCTCTCTCTAGGAACTGATCGTTGAATAACTATCAACATTGTGTGAAATGAATTTGTACAGGGGCGGAGAAACCGGGGGGGGGGGGGGGGGGCTTCATCCCTCCACGTTTTGCCGGGTCATGTTGTTTTGTATGCATATATTTTAACACAACCAATGACTGGTGAAACAATGGGTGGATCCAGAGCCTCCCCATATTTTCGCCAGCTATGTTTCTCTCGTACTGGTTCAGTTACGATGAATTTAGGATCATTTTTTTGCAGTAAGTGGCAGCAAACGCTAAAATGTATACAGTCTCTTAAAAATCGGTTAACTTAAGTAGATCGTAATCTTACAGACATACAAGTACCAAATCCACCCCTAGAGAAGATAATCCACAGACAGTATAATTGCTGTTAACGACTGGTATAGCATACAGGTGAGGTCTATTTATTAGGTTCGGTCGTTACGACCAAAGCTGATAAATAGACCTCACCTGTATGCTATACCGACGTTTTTTAACGGTTCTCAAGGTGAAATCTTTCAAATGCATCTCCTGAAAAATCTCAAAATATCCGCTCAAATGCATAGAAATGGGAGTTTGGGGACCCTGGAATTTATAATTTTCGTACGACGGGCCGAACCATGGTCATACCGACGACCATTCATCGCCCGATCCACCCCCCCCCCCCCACCCTGAAAATCGTTCCGCCGCCCCTGTTGTAGCAACCACCCAATATCAGTTTACATTGCGGGTTTTCATAAATATTAAAAAAAACTTCAACAACTGATGCTGAGACTAAATTAAAAACAGAGACCTTGTGTCAAAAACCCTTATCTTTTTCAAAGATAGATTGGTCCCATATGAATATATAGTATAGACTTTCGCCGTTCACCACAAAAATAGACACAATAATTTCACAAAATGAAGTTGAGCTTTAAAAAAAAAGAAATGAAATAACATACCCCAAAAATAATTTCAGAACAACGTCACCAACAATGTCATACTTAGAAGATAAACCACAATCTTGGACTAAATGTGTCGAGAGTACTGCACGCACCAGAACAAAATAGTAAAAATAACGCTACAAAACATTGGCCATGCGAAAATGACTCCCAGGACTTTTTCTCAACTCAATTGGGGGGGGGGGGGGGTGTGGCTTGTGGGGATTTTTATTTTTCTCTTTATATATAGTATAATAAACTAGAGGTGTAGCACCGCATTTGCCAGCTTCGTAACCAGCTCAGTTTGAAATGCATATAATTGATCTCGTGTCTGAGTTGCGGGCAACATACCCCGGTTTAAGTTTGAACTCTTGCTTATTTTCCCGCCTCAACTCGCCCTAAGTGCGGGGTGGGTTGACTCGGGGAAATATGCGAGGGTGCATGGCTTGGCCCTGGGCAAGTTGCATGTAACCTGGATGCGACAGTCAAATGTTCCGTGTTGTGTTAAATCTCAAAATTCCGACACAAGGTGACTCTGGCTGTGGAAGGAGTCGTTATACCTCTATAAAAATAAATTTCAGAATGTATTCTTTCCATTACTGGTACTTAATAATATTTAGTCAGTTCTGGTGCAGATATGAATCTTTTCCCTGAAGTAATCTCAGAAAGATTACCGCGATCAATTTTCATCTTTTAATTATTTTATACTCCAAAATTTCACAGTACCCGGTAGTGACAAACTGATACTGATGAAAACACGCAAAGTGACCCATTTTCTTCAATGCGTTTAGATCTGAGAATTGAATCTCAGTTTTTATTTCGCCTAAAGTTGCATGTTTGAATTTCAAAAAAATCTCGTAATCGTTTTAGGAAACATTCGTAAAGTGACAGGTACTATTCCAATCGTAGAGACATTCAAAGTTTTTCTCTCGGTTATTGCAACAAGTCGAGAACTCAGATTTTGCGATTCGATCTGTAATGGAGTAGAACCACTTCGTAAATTCGTCTACAATTAGTCAACTGTAGAATACCATTTTTCTGTTTGACAAAGACCTAGGCAGTGACAGCGAGCCCACATCGAGAGGGTGGAGTAATTCCAGGGTCCGCCAAACGTTTGAAGAAAAAAGTTTGTAGTATTTTTTCTCTCAAATATTTGGGGCCTTTGGAGACCGGGAAAGTTTTAAGGAATCGGAGAATTTGTTTTTATGACACACCATCCATTCCCTATAGTAACCCACAAAAATGTGTCCCTTTTTGACAAAGACCTGGACAGTGGCAGTTTGTCCATAGGGAGAGGGTGGAGTAATTCCAGGAGTCCGGGCACTATGGGGCGTCCAAACGTTTGAAGAAAAAACTTTTTTAATTGTTTTTTTTCGCAAATATTTGGGGCCTTTGGAGACCGGTGTGACAGGAATGATAGTCCGTAGGAAAATTAGTCCCTCTGGACTATTATTCCGCGGAATTATAGTCCTAGGTCTAACATTCCTAGGAATGTTAGACCTAGGACTATAATTCCGCGGAATAATAGTCCAGAGGGACTAACGTTCCTACGGACTATCATTCCTGTCACACCGGTTAAGTTTGAAGGATATCGGAGCATTTGTTTTTTATGACACACCACCCATTCCCCGTAGTAACCCACAAATGTGTCCCGTATTATCTGTTCCCACACTTACTTGAATACACACGGCCAATTGAATATTTATTACACGCATGTTCTATGAAATCCCCACCACAGCAACATTTAGCCAAGCGGAAAATGAAAACCTGTTCCGCACATATGTGCGAAACGGAAATCGTTGACGAACTCTTTTAAAATATAAGCGAAATTTCACTGGGATTTTCTGCAAATCCTGGAACGCAATTACAATTTGAATCGCTAGCGATAGCTGAAAATCATCCCATGAGTTCCAATGTGTTCTATGTGCCAGTAGGACGAAATAGTAACACGGGTTCCCCTTGCACATTTGGTTGGCGATAAAACGTGTTGTTTTTGTGGATAGTTGTCAAATGAATTGCTGAGTGTCCTTCTAATAATTGTTTCTATAGACGTGAAGGCGTGTGATAAACACAGAACGACACACGTGTGAGAATGAGTTAATCGATATGGCACTTGTGCCATATCGATTAACCCATTCACAGGCGTGTATCGTTCTGTGCATTTACACCCAATATTAACGTAAAACAAGCAAAATTTTGGTGTTAGTTAAAATCCGCCAAAAAGGATTAGAGGCAAGAATATGGCGAGTTTCATACCGGATAATGAAAATTTTCTCATACCAGGCCGAACCCTAGGTGTCCCGGTGGATATCCCTCGGCTGCCACTGGGCGAAGGGCATTCGATGTTTTCGTTCTTGATCTAAGGTCGCGACTTTTGATGATAACGTATACTCTTGGTACACTTGCAATTCTAGAACGATGTGATTTTAATATTTAAATGAGAAACCCAAAACAACAGAGACTATTTATTGTTTTTTTGCGTTGATTCTCAAATCTATCTCACGAATGGACACGAGAAATTGTGTATTTCCATTCGCGGATTGTCGCAAAAAACTTTATGTTCCTTCATCCCTCACTTCTTTCGTCATGAAAATCGACTTTCGATAAAGTTATCTCTCTTAAAAAAGGTCAATTGAGAAGCATGTAAATGCTGAGAAAACGCCCATGCCATCAGTAGAAAATAAAGCTAAGTGTCCTTTTGTTACTTTTAATAAACGAAAATAACAGACAGCACCCGGAGGCTCCACAAAACAGAAAATTCTTAGACTCATTTAATAAATATCGTATTACCAAAACACTCATTCCATATCCTCTATTTATTATATGCTACAGTTAAAACTGAAAGTAATGTCATGAAATGCGCACAAATAGCACGTCGGTCTACGCGTTAATCTACGCATTATGTCCATAGTAAGACTATCAAATTCTGTACATATGGCCTGTCCACAAGCATTGTGTCAGCCAATGAACCTCCGGGTAACCCGGAGGTCCATTGGCGGAAATATTGCCTGTGTTTGCAATGAGCAACCAGGAGAACCTGCCGCGCTTTGGATGCCATTCGATATGGCAATTGCGCGCAATTCCTACGCCCAATTAAGCCTAGATAAGCACACTGTTCGTGACAGGACTTATAGTTTTAACTGTAGCCGCAAAAATACTGGGAAATTGCTGAAATTTAAAATGTGATATGTATTCTTTGACTGACACGATGCACACGGATATCGTATTTAAAAATCTCACTGAGGCTTTCTATATCTGTATATGTATGGATACGTCATAGAGCCTTTGCTAGGCTAAACCATGACGGAAGGGAGAGCGGGTCTATCTTGATGGCTCTCTAGGGCAGATTTGAAACCTTCCATTGTGCTAACTGCTACAGCTTTTTCATCCAGGTGGTTCCAATCGACTGCTGTTTCGTTCTCTTTTCCTGATTGTACAGGCTTTGTTTTTTCCTCAACATTTGTTTCATTCTATGGTTGAACCATGGCAGTCTGTTATTTGACTTGATGGATTTTGATGTGATGTTTGTCAGTGTTTTTGGTCAGGTGTTGTTTGAACGTGCTCCAGACGTCATTCATGTTGAATCCGTTCCTATCCATTTCTTGTATTACTGGGGTGCGCAAGTCTAGGTCGTGGTCCACTAGGCCCCAGTCCAGACGTAAGATTTCCTTAGGTTGATCTGTGGGAAGCAAGGCTTGGTGACAAAATCTGTAATTATGATTGCGTGGTCCGAAATATAGGATATATTTGTGGATGTTTTGGCAAGAGATGGGTTTGTGGTGAAGACGAGTTCAGGGAGATTGATCTCTCTTGTTGGTTCTTCATAGACCTATGCAAGTCCTATCTGAGATGTGATGTCTATCAATTTCCTTTGTACCTCTTTGCCTGAAGCGTCATTTTAAAGTGAGAGTGTTTTCCGTTTGATATCAGGATGGTTGAGGTCCCCAGGTAATATTGTGTTGTTGTTATTTTCTTCGGCAATGAAAGTCAGGGACTTTTCTAGTTCTTCCGTGTATTTTAGATTTTTGTGTGCCATGTCGAATGTTCCAACTAATAAGTTTTTGGGATCTTTGAATTTTATTGAAACATACGTGTATTTGAAACACTTGGATGCTGGTGATATTTCTAGAAAACGTTACTCGGAAGTTATGGTCAACATAATTTTTCCAAAATTGAACTTCAGGCCGGAAATCGAAACGAAATATAATAAATAAATGTAATCAGTACAAAAGAACAGGAATAAAATGTTCATATATTTTTCCCTTCTGTATTGACACCGTTAGTTGTATTAAATTCGTTTATAGTCATGTTTGCAATGTGTTAAGGAAGAAGGAAAAGGAACTATTTTGTTCCTCAGAAGCACCTAATTTAACCTCCGCAGCAGTGGCGTAACTTACGCTCGAACAACGAGGTTAGGACGTCTCCTAAAGAACCCCAACAATTGCACGTTTTTAAGGGCCCCCAACAATTCTAACATTTTGGGAAAAATCATTATTAAGGATCTCAGTTGCAGCTGAAGCACTGAGGTTGGATACTTCAGTACCAGCTTGCATAAAGAATTATCGGGACGATATTCTCTGAAACCAATTACGGGGTTGTGTACGTGGCACACGACAACACGAAACAGTAGCTCAAATGGCGAAACAATTTTATTTTCAATTCATTTACAAATAATAATAATAATAACTCTTTGGCCAGCCGCTGATTTGTCGCGGTCCTCATAAGAGAAGGCCATCATTCCCCCTGCACCCCACCCCCTCTTCCCCTCCTCTCCTCCCAGCATTCAGATATAAACTGCTTAATAGTGTCCCTCACTTCCTCTTTTTCAATTTCTTCAATAAGCATTCCTACCCTCTCCCTCGTGTCCCCCTTCAGCCATCTATCCTTTGTTTCTTCACCCCACTTCTGCATTATTCTTCCAGTAAATTTTATTCTATGAGGTATATACTGTGGGCATTCCAAGAGAAAATGTTCCAGGGTCTCCACTACTCCAGAGTGGCACATTTGGCATCCCTTTTCCCCATCTCTCCCAATTTTTCCCCGAAGCTCCAGTGATCTTGATCTCAGTTTGAACAGCAGTGACCCTCCAAAGGTGCCATCTAGGTACTTCTCAAAAGCTGGCTTTTCTTTATATTGTAACCCCTGCAGTGATCTTTTCACGCTAACCCCTGCTCGCCAGTTTCGATTGCAATCTTCCATGACTCTCTCTTTGACAAACCTTTTGCCTTCTTTCATTCCTACTTCTATGTTTGTGACCTCTATAGAGTAATTGCCATTAGTTCCCTCACATGTTTTGACCACCCCGTTTCTATATTAGAATTCCAAATGGTATCGAGCATCAGTTTGCACCACCGGTTGTCAGGCAGGTTTCTCAAGTAGTTAAAGTAACACAGTTTTCCCAAGTCTACCCTGTCCTTGATTTTCATCCACCCAAGCTCCCCCCTTACTGCTTCCAAAGCTGCAGCATTACTCGACCCTGTTATCCATCTGCCGGCATCATTTTGAGTATTTTCCAACTTCTTAATAACAGTTTGGTTTAATGGAATCACGTCCGTGCCATACGTTATACTTGGTAAACCCACCCTCTCCCACAGTGTTTTCCCCACAAAGACCTTGTTGAAACTATTTTTCCCTAAAAGTTTTAGTTGGTTCAGAATTCTTTTCCCCTTCAGAATCAGTTTGGCTGAGTAATTTCTGTACACCCCTCTTCCCGTTATATTTATGCTTACCCCTAGATACTCATACTCTCCCGTTTCTCCTACAGTGATTTGTTTGCTTTCCCCTTCGGGGATTGAGAACTCCCCCACTCTCCATCTCTTCGTCATATCTACCTTGCGTCCAACGGGTATTACCTTGCTTTTATTTTCATTTAGTTCGAGCCGCCAAGTGTTCCCATATCTACCAACAATTTCCAGCAGTTTCTCTAGCCCCTGTTCAGTTCTAGACATTAACACCATGTCGTCCGCAAAGAATAAGCCTGGTATCTTTATGTCTCCAACATTTACCCCCTCCGCACTCTGAATTAGTTCGTCCCCTAAATCTTTAACATACAATGCAAACAAAATCGGTGAAAAGATACACCCCTGCTTGAGGCCTATATCCATAGGGACTCGTTTTGTAGTGATACTCCCTAGACTGAGTTGGCTTTGCACATCTGTATATAGTGCTTTCATGATTCCCACAAAGTCACCCCCCAGTCCGATGCCCTCGAGCTTTCGCCACATACCTTCCCTCCACACTCGGTCGTACGCTTTTTTCACATCTAGAAATGCCAGAAACATCTTTTTCTTTTCAGCCTTTGTTGATTCTATCAGTTGGGTGAGTGTAAATAGGTGATCAGTGACTCTTCGTCCTTTCCTGAAACCATTTTGAATTTCTCCTAAAAAACCTTTCTCTTCAATAACTTCCTCTAGTTCCGTATATGACCTTACAGAATACTTTTCCGATGTTACTACTAACTGATATCCCCCTATAGTTATCTAGAACTTCCTTATCCCCCTTTTTGTGTATGAACGACACCTTACTTTCCCTCCACTCTCTGGGGACCTCTTGCTTTCGCAGAGCCAGGTTGAAAAGGTTTATCAGGACTTCAATAAGTGCCTCCCCTCCATTTTTGAGGAATTCGTTCGGAATTTCATCAGTCCCTCCCGCTTTACCATTTTTTAATTTCGAGACCACGTTCCGCACTTCTTCTGCCGTTATTTCGCTACATACACGATTGGATAGGTTCTCCTCCACCAGTGTATTTCTTTTTGGTGGGGACCCACTGCCCCATCGCCTATCGTTTATCTTTTCCCAGTGCTTGACTAACTCTGAAGCGACACGGCCTTTATCTTCTGTACTTTCCCCATCCACTTTGATACTCTGCACACTACTTTGCCCCCGTTTATTTACCCAGTTCCAAAATACGTTTGAGCTCGAACCCCCCGTTTTCTTTATTGTTCTGGCAAGACTGCAATTGCGCTCCTTCCTATTATTATTCTTTATCTCATTCACCTTTTTCCGTGCCAGTTCATATTCTCCTTTCATTAGTCTCGTGTCATTGTTATCCACCCCTTTAAGCTTCCTACTTCTTCTGTAAGCAGCGCATTTTACCTTCCTTTCTTTTATAGCCTTTTTCAGTCCCTCGTTAACCCTGTATCCAAGCTCTCTCGTTGGGACCCTCACCCTTCCTATACACTCCTTCCCTGCCTCTGTTAGGCTATTTACTATGCCATCTGAAATACTCTGGACATTTGCATCCCAAATGTGGATGCATTCTGTATAAGTTGTTACATCAAACCGTCGAAGCAATATCCGAAATCAACCAATGCCAACATGACTCCTTCTCGGTTAAGGTGCTGATCAACTAATAAAACGAACACAGAAACGAACGAAAGGACGAACGAAGGTAACCATCAGGAAAATATTTGTGCCCAGTCCTTCATTAATTAAATGTTTGACTATTACTCTTATAATTAGTGTTTGGAATCTAATATTATTGCGTCCGCGGAAATATTGCCCACTCATGGAAAGTGGTCAGTCCACAACGGCCATACTGTAAACACTAACCATCACTAGAACGTCTTAAACCAGTCAAGGCCGGGTGGATATTATACTAAATAGAATGTTTATACCCAGTCAGTGTGCTAGAATATAACAATTTATACCATGGTTACCTATTCTACAATATATGAAAAGCCTATGACATAAATTTTAGCTTTATACACCAACTGTGGTGAACACGCCAGCAATGGGATTTCAAATAGTTAAAATTTACACCTACAGTGGAATTACATCCAAGTTGACCTTTAGTGACGTCGACCTGAATGCAACATGTCTAAATTTATCGCACGTCGCCCCAGGAAGAGTGAAGTGAAAGCGACAATTATTTATTACGTTTTTAAATGAGTTTACCTCATAAGACACCAAAACTTAACAAACATACATTGTCTCATGTTAATAAAGCATCCATAACTCTAAATGGTATGTTATTATGCTATGAAAATGAAAAAGGCCCAGTTTCATTTTCCATTTCGTTTCGGCGATAAAATTGACAGCGGAAGTACGCCCATCGATGCTCGTGTAAACAAAAACAGACTCGGATGTATCTACGTCTGGTGCTCAGTAAAATCGAGAAAAAAATAATAGCGACTCTTAATAATCTGACGATCATGGTATAAATAAAATATACCCATAGTAGCTTGGTGTACCAAATATTCACCACTCGTTTTGAAGAGGTGTTAACCGCGCGCCAAAGGCTCGCGGTTAACACCACTTCACCACTCGTGGTGAACATTTGATACACCAAGCTACTATGGGTATATTCTACATATACTGTATTAATAATTACAGTATGTGGCCTAAGGACCCCAATATTACCGTTACGCCACTGCTCCACAGTGGCTCGAAGTCGATCGATCAGCTAATTGAACTTGAAGTGATTTCATTCAATCGGTTGTTGTTTTAAGCATCATTTGGGCGAAATTATCAGTAAAAGAAATACAACCGCCACAAAAACAGCATATATTATTAACACTGGGGTATATAATAAAAAGAATACCTATGGTTTGTGTTTGAAAACCTGAATCATCTCATTCGTGACTGGAAAGAAATAAAGAATTTTCACTCGCTACTTTCATTCGCTCGTGAAATTTCCATATTTCTTTCTAGTCACTCATGAGATATTTCAGATATTCAAACGTTGGGTAAAGGGTTATAGAGATTATTACCATTATGTGAATGTACACAATATGTATCCGAGTCGCGCTCCGGGTTCTAAGGGCAGATCACGACGAGTCTACCCTTAGAACCAGGAGCGAGACTCGGATACATATTCTGTACATCCACAGAATGGTAATAATCATTTTATCTTACAATATGTTGGTGATAAGTCAAGAATGTAGACGAATATATAACGAACTATTTATTCGTACGGATGAACAAAAAGAAAAAAAATGGAACTCACACGAAAGGAACGTGCTTGTAACCGACCCCCTGATACAAACATCTGTATCAGGGGGTCGGATACACGACAGTTGCGGAGTTAATACAGACAAAATACATCCTGATTGTAAGATAAAAACCATAACCTGACAACCGGATCCGAATGATGCGGAGGATCCAACAACTACGCAGCAACCGCGCCAAAACAAAAAACTCTACCATGTGAATTCAGTGATCTATACTACGCGGTATTTTCATACCCCAACCAGCGCAATAGCATTTGGGTTTATGACGATGTTTAGACTGAATAGATGCAAACGTTTTCTCTGCAAAGGTTACTTTTTTCTCATCAGTGAGGCATAATTCAGTTCCTCGTGGGAAAGTTGGGTCAATCATGATGTTTACTCGGCCGTGGGCAAAGACACCGGGCAATTATCCACAGATGTTTCTCGTCACTGTCATAGACCCATACATTATATTAGCAACCAGCGCTTGGCCGCTGAAGTCTGTACCTTCTGTAATGTTGTGAGACAGGTCGTTTGACAGAAGCACATTGTGAAACTTTTGCGATTCGAAAGTAGAAGAATTGGCGAAGTGTATCTGCTGAAAGTAGTTGAAGCTGGTCCGAATGCAACATACTTCCGGGAGATAGAAACAGGAATATCCAACTGAAAAATAAACATATTGTACCAGAATATGCATACTGTGGACAACTACAGCAGATATGGTATATATACCAAACCCTCAATAGGGTTAAAATGGTGTATTTCAGGTTATATGCAAGAAAAAATAGGTAGGTAGGTAATTTGCTTTTTTATGTTTTTTTTTGTTAATACTGGGGTGAAGTTATATATAGAATATACCCATAGTAGTTTGGTGTACCAAATGTTTACACTAGTGGTGAAGTGGTGTTAACCGCGAGCCTTTGGCGTGCGGTTAACACCACTTCACCACGAGTGGTGAACATTTGATACACCAAGCTACTATGGGTATATCTTATTTATACCATGATCGTTAGATTATATAAGATTGTAAATGGTCAATAAATCAATATTCACAGGTGCGAATCTGTTTTTGTTTACATGAGCACCGGTGGGCGGTACTTCCGCTGACATTTTATCGCCGAAATGCAGTAGAAAACGAAACCGCAACTTACGGGGCCTTTTTCATTTTAATAACATACTATTTCGAGTTATGGATGCTTTATTAACATGAGACAACGTGCGTTTGTTAATTCTTGGTACCTTATGAGGTAAACTTATTTAAAAACGTAATAAATAATTGCGGGTTTCATTTTATTCTTCACGAGGCGACGAGCGATAAATTTAGACAAGTTTGCATTCAAGGCGAGGACACCAAAGGCCAACGTGGATGTAGTTCCGCTGTAGGTGTAAATTTTTACTATTGAAATCCCATTGTTGGCGTGTTCACCACGGTTGGCGTGTAAAGCTAAAATTTATGTCAAAGGCCTTTTATATATAGTAGAATAGGTAATCATGGTATAAATGGATATATATACTACAGGGAAAAAAGTAAAAAGAGTAAAAAGGAGATAACTGCTTCATGCAGACAGCAAATACCGTGTAGACATTAACCCTTTACCTAACACGAAATGCGGACGACACTTGCAAACAAAATTCTTGAATAACTAATTTTTTTCATTTTTCGTCTCAAAAACATAGGTTATGACCCCTCATTGGAACGAGCTCGACGAGCTCGTTCCAAAGAGGGGTCATAACCTATGTATTGGAGAAAAAAATGAAAATATAATGAAAATTAATTGGCAATTTTTGAGAATAGCGCTGGCCGATTTTGGCCGATTTTGACGGTTACGTTGGGTAAAGGGTTAATACTATCATGTCCCATATCATTGGATCACATTCTGAAGTTATTTCATGACCCAAATTTGCAAACACATGTTTACTAAATGGGATTGTTCACTATATGGGATACTATAGGGAATATGCCAACATATTCACCACAGCATGCCGAGTATCTTCCTGAATTTTCTCGAGGCAATCTAACAAAAGCAATGAGTAATACTGCCCAGAAAAGTACAGGAAACTACCTCGCCAGCAGGAAAACTGGGTGCAGTTCTCATCAGTAATTGAAACTGCAATGTGTCTCCATTCCAATTTTATTGTATCCAAATCTTTTTGCCTGTGCCAATAAAAGTTTCGGAAAGGCACTTGAAAGGAAACCTGAAACACACAATATTATATTTTGGCCAAGAACATTAGTCTTTATACTGGGATTCCCCTGCAAAGTTAGTTGGCACTCCAAATTCCCAACAGCAGCATACCAGAACAGCATTGTTTAATATCATAAAGATGTCTGATTGTAGATCTCCATGTAAAAAATTAGGGGAACCTCAACAACGGTGCCTGATTTTTACCTCAACGCTTGATTCCATAACTACTTGTTTTGTAATCAAGTGATATTCTCTTAAATTATGTTTCGTAACGTATATTGATGTCATATCATTCCTATTGAAAACACACCAATTTTCTATGGCGCCACTCTATTTATAAAAATATTATTTGAATTGCGCCATTCTATGGCATAACGAGGCTTTGGTATAATTGCAAGATTTTGTCTGACCTTAGAGCAGACGACACGGAGCGTGGTAAGCGATCAGCTGAAAACCTAGTTTCTATGATTTGGCTGTCGGATATGGGCATCGATACTCCACATATTATAAGTTATCTCCGCCAACATGTATACATTCAATATATGGAGATTTAAAACCTGGGTGTCGGTTTTTAAACACCGAGCCGCAGGCGAGGTGTTTAAATGATACATCCAGGATTTAAATCTCCATATACCATACATGTTGGCGGAGATAAGGTTTTTGTCCCATTTGAACAAAATACGAACATAGTGGAAATAAATTTGTGAACGCATTTCTCAGCTCCGCAACCACTTGGACCAAATTCGTGATAATTATTTTGTTTTTATAATCGCAGAAGACAACAGGTAGAGTTACATCTTTTCGGTTGTTAAGGAAACGAGTAAACAGTATTTTGTTGACATAACGCGATGGCACATTCACACGCGGGTGTCGCTGTGTTTTTTACAGTCCTTCACGTCTATAAAAACAATTATTAGAATTTACTCAGAAATTCATCTGACAACTATCAACAAAAAACCCACCTGTTATCGCCAATCAAATTTGCGAGGAGAATCCGTGTTACTATTTCGCCCCCCCGAGTTCCAATGTGTTCTATGAGCCTACTGGCACATAGAACACATTGGTACTCAGGGGACGAATTATTTGCTCTTATTGTGTTTTTATGATTGATTGTCTGAAATCTGATGATATTTGTGACTATTTTCGTGTTTTTTGGTTCGATTTTTATTTCGAGGCGAGCAAAAGCGGAAAGCTTTCGTTTAAACCATATACCCCCGACGTTTCGCGTGCGCTTATACCCTTGATGTTGCACGCTCTCATATACCTTGGATGTTGGGTGCATCTTTTGCCATGGCTATTTGTCCAGGGCATTCTGACCAATCAAAAGACCGAATTTATCGGGATATAGGGACAAGATGCTTTTGACTCACCTTGAGTTAGTTTGTCGCACTGACAATATTACCCAACTCTGTTAGTGATTTGGTCGCAATTTGTATAAGAAACCGTTAATCTTTCAAATTCTGCACTGCAAAAAATATAGGTTCTCTTTAGAACCAAAATTGGTTCTAATCTTGTCCCTGAGATGGAACCAGTTCTGTTTAAACAGTATTTATTTCAAATCAAATAAATTTACAAAGATTAGCATTCAATTTTAACAGAATATTACATGAACTGAAGTAGATTCAGCAGTAAACTTGAAGCTTATTCAACACAGTCGCCATACATTTTGAAACAAAGGAGATATGAACAGTTGGCATATCGAAGCAGTTTTGGTTCTGTACAGAACCAAAACTGGTTCGATATGCCAACTGTTCATATCTCCTTTGCTTAATAATGATTTGAGACAACCTCGTATAAGCTCTAAACTTACGGCTGAAACGCCCTCTATTTATGTTTAATTCTGTTAATATTTAATGTTAATCTTTATAAATTTATTTGATTGGAAATAAATACTGTTTAAACAGAACTGGTTCCATCTCAGGGACAAGATTAGAACCAGTTTTGGTTCTAAAGAGAACCTATATTTTTTGCAGTATGTGCTTCGCAACTTTCGGATCATTGGAATTTATATTTTAAATACTTTCGGATCTGATTCCGCCACGTTCGTGCCCATTTCACCGCATAGCTACTCTCTTTTTTGTATCAACCTCCAATATCCTTCAAAATGTTTCCATTTCACAATGAAGTTGGAGCAACACAAAATCATAGCATTCGTGTTTGGGCGTGAGAATGCACAGGGAACAACTTCAGTTGTGGTAAAAATTGTAAATTTTCAAACATGCAGCGTATTCTCATACAAGATATGAGTCATCAGCTAGAACGTTGTGTATACAGGCGTTAAGAAATAACACTATTTCCGTGAGGTATAGGACTTTTGTAGTCTATGCCCTTTAAAATCGGATAATCCCGCCTCTTTCTTAATAGCACTCCTCGAAGCTTCTGCTGCGGTTGCTCTGTAGTCATCGGATCCTCCGTAGCATTCTAATTTGGTGGTTCTGGTGGGGGAGGGGGTGTAAACACAAAATGCATACACCGACGTAGATCCAGCAGTTAGCTAATACCTTTTATTGCACGCCTATGCCTTTCCCCCTGTACCATATTTACAAATCCGTACGAAACACGTGTTCTGTTGACAGATTATTTTTCCACCTAACGTCACAGATCCATCAAAAAAACTACACTTGTCCCATTTTCGTAATCGGCCAATCGAAACATCGCATTCTGACCCAGATCAATTCGGAAGCTGCGGTGACTGTCGATAAATCCAACACTTTAGTGAAAAAAACAGAGTTGTTAAAGTTTGAAATTTTCTGTGTGATGTTTGGATTTTTAAATTAATAGATTCTATGTCACAGAGGCGTGTAACAAGCTCAGAACGCCACGATGTTTCAATGCGTTCGCCAATACGGCAGGAGTGCTATCGCGGAAGGAGAGAGCACGAGGCTGCGCCTCGCGTTCTATCCTTCAGCGCTGGCACTCCAGCCGTATTGACAAACGCATTCACACATCATAATGTTCTGTGTAAAAATTGGGCTGTCCCCAAATATACACAGAACGACACGCGTGTCGGGTTAATCGATATGGCACGAGTGCTAGCACGGAAGGATACAACGAGAGGCTACAGGCCTCGAGTTTTATCATTCGGCGATGGCACAAGTGCCATATCGATTAACCCATTCACACGCGTGTGTAGTTCTGTGTTTATTACACGCCTTCACGTCTATAAAAACAATTATTAGAAGCAATTCATTTGACAACTACCAAAAAAAACCCAAAACATTTTATCGTGAATCAAATTTGCGAGGGGAACACGGGTTACTATTTCGTCCTCTGAGTTCCAATGTGTTCTATGTGCCCACTGACACACAGAACACATTGGAACTCAGGGGGCGATTTTCAGCTATCGTTAGCGTTTCAAATTGTAATTGCGGTGCACGATTTGTAGAAAATTCCAATGAAATTTCGCTTCTATTTAAAAATAGTCAGTCAACGATTTCCATGTCAACGACATAAGTGCGGAACAGATTTTTATTTTCCGCACGGTTTAGTGTTGCTGTAGATGGGGATTACATAGAACAGGCGTGTAATAAAATTACAGTTGGTACAGGAATATCTATTTACTTTTACATTATTGTATATTATACGAGTACCAAAGAGGAAGTAATAAGAAGAGAAGACAAGGTGTGAAGGATGACCCAAGAGTAAATTGTGATCAACAGTTGAGTGGCGCACACCGCTGGCAGTATTGGTGACGGCGTTACGGGCAATGGTTATAAGTTATTGAAAACTTTTACTTTGTATATTTTTCCGACACAACTAATTTTAGTTTCTAAGTATTTCGTACACAACGATTACAAATGGTCGGAATTATTTTGGAATAAGAGAAACACCACAGAATAATAATTATTGTTTCGATGAAAGTTCAACAGTTCTATTGAATTATCATGGACAATAATCGGAATAACGTAATGTGGTGTCTTGATGATTACTGGAGATATCGAGTTTCAAAGCATCAACAGTTTTTCAGTAATTTACAACCGCACATAAAAAGAGTACTCTAATACAATTACTATAAATCTCGAAATTTGATTGGTTAATCAATAAAATTTGCGACAGTAAAATCGGGGCAACCTGTTGGAAATTTTGTGTTGTCGAAAACTATTTCAGGAAAGTCAAGATGTATTTGTGCGCGTTCTATTTTCGTTCCATTTGGAGTCATTGACTATCGTATCCAAGTTTAACAAGCGCTGTGAACGCGTTGACTTTCTGTAAAAAACCCGTTTTCTATCTTTCTGTCAAGGTGATAGCTTAAAGTTGCGATTTTTTGTTTAAAAGTGTATATATTTTCGATAATCTTTCTCAATAGGCTAAATATAAAGCGAAAAGATAGGTATATGACGAACCCCGAAAACCGATTTGTTACTTAAACAGACCCGCAATACTTCATGCGCTGCTAATTAAGCATGAAACGTAATGGCCATAAAGTGCGTGTTTACTCAACACCATATGAGCTGACTGATAAAGATTAAAAGTAAGAGAGACCAGTGTTCACATGCAGTTATTGTCTATGTAATTATGGCCAGTTAATAGGTAATTGTTGAAAAAAGAGTACATCGAACATGTTCTGGACACACACCCAAATTATGCACCTGGTCTGTCACGAATGTCAGGATATACCGAAATACAAGACTTTCAAAGCAACTTGAAAGCGAGTATTAAATTAAGATAGATCTAAGCGGCCAAGTTCAAGAGAAGCAATTAAAATGTGAATTAATGTGCTGGCGTTCTAAAAAACCCCAGAGATTTCTCGAAAATATGATTCCATTCTGAAAGCGTGTAAGGCTGTGGATCGGATGATATGGGGATGTCCCATTCTGTGGGTTAGAGGAGGTGTCGCATCGGTGCGAAAGTATAGGCACGTTGTAATGTTAGGGGAGCCACAGATCTCATATTTAGAATACGAGCAGTCGCGGGTTAAGTCTAGTAAAGAGACAATTAGCTGGTGGCCATGCGACCGCAGTGGTAGGGTGACATTCCGTCACTCGTTAGAGGGAAAGCGATATAGTAAAGTGACAATACCTTAGTGGCCGTACCACGGTAATGGTACAGTGACATTCCGTCACATGTTAGAGCAAAGGCATCCGGTGAAGTGGCAACACGTTAGTGGCAGTGCGACGGCAGTCAAAGAGTGAAGTGAAGAGGCGGTCAAAGAACAAACACCAGCGAGAAGGAGGTAAAAAAGCGACAACAGAGAATGCAGGCCCGCAAGTGACTCAAAAACTGTGTGGGTGGTGGTGAATGATGTTTTGTTTTCTGATTCATTGGATTTAATGTAAGTCACGAATTACCATATTTATTTTTATATTTTTGTATTAAAATTGTTGTTTCCATTGAACCCGTTGATTTATGCTTTTCGAGGAAAAGTCATCCACCCTTTCAGGATACGAACCACCCCATCAAAAGTGAAACGGGCGGGTTCGTCACGTTGAGACATACGTTCACGCACGGATTCAGGCGACACTCCTTGAGTTTTGGCTGAATACGCGGCGTGAATCCATTTGGTTCAGCAGCGACAAAACCCGGTTTCCGACACTTTCTTGTAATTAACTGTAATTAATATGGATGAAGTTGGAAAGTTTAATATTAATGCGGAAGAGGTTTGGCAGAGACTGATGAGTAATGAAATCAGAGTTGAAAAAACTGATTCCGACAGGCTTAACGGTTACCGTGTGGAACCAGTCAGTGATATTATCGTTTATAAATAGCAATTGTTCGTACAATGAAGAATTTATGGACGCCATGTGCGAAATAGAAAACCAAAATTCCGACAACTGGCAATTATAAATTTAATTGTTCAAGGCCAAATATTTCTGACCGATCCGCTAGCGATGTTATAACAGCGACTTCAAGTGCAAGCGGTCCTTTCATTTTCTAATTTGTCACCTGCGTTCGTGGCACCAACATGTACAGCTACAGCAACGCGTTTACCACTGAGAGAGGTGAACTATTCATTCTGCAGCAATTATGTCAATACCAGTAGCCAAATTCCACAAGCGATCACTTCCCAGAAACAGTTTGAAATGAATAACTATTCTGTTACCATAAGTAATTATTACTGTCAACCAAGTGCATCCAATCAAAGCTCCCAAAATTTTTAACTTTAATGGTTAATCCTCGATTGCTTTTTGACTAAGACTGAAACAACATCGCAAGGTGAACTCTAAACTTTGAACAGGGAAACCAGGCGGCATATTTTGTTTTCAGATTGTCGCAAACATTAAAACATGATAAATGTTGTCAGCACAAATATAAGTATATTTTGTTATTGCTGATAAAATGATTAAAACATTTGGAACTATTTGTATAGTGGCAGCGTAAATAATATTTCTTGATTTGGTTCAGAACTCCCAAATGACGTCACGAAGACTGTATTTTTAGATTGAAATTGTTGTCTTCAACAATGCGTTGTTTTACAGTTGGGAGATGAAATACTATCCCCGTTTTCAGCCGAATTGTATTAGAATGGTGATAACTATGTTGTATTTGATTGTTTGGAGCCGTAAGCGATGGTTTCTCTGTCACAAATATCCGTTTTACGGCTCCGCTAACGCATCTCTGACAAAACTTCATTGCGACAGTAAAACCATCGTTTCCGTTCCCAAACAATCAAACACAACATAGTTATCACCTAATTGTCCAGCATTTTCAGTCGACAGCGTGATAATGTTTCGGTAACTCGGCGGTGAAAAACTCCCCGCGCACTGGTAGAAAATCACAAGCATTTGACTGCAGTTTGCACAGGTTTGCAGATAACATTTGTGTTTTCAGTGATCAAATAAACGTTTCTTTTCCCTGATGTTCGCCTTTTTAACCCTTTGATACTTTTCTGCGTCTTATGACGTACGAAATCAAACAGCGCGTTGATACTTTCTAGTCATTTGATTTGTTATTAATTTTCGATATTTTAAAGTTTTAACCTCAATTCGTATCTTCTTCCAAACAGTACTCAGTGACAACTGTTGAGCCAATGTTATTGCAGCTTAAAAACTAACTTGTATAATCTTGCTGTCAAGACTTCTTAACTGGTTGAGTGCTAGAAGCCACAATCAAGGCTTTCAAAAAATGAGGATACCAGAGCTAAAGCCAACACCCTCCTTGCTTATATTTCATATTCAGTCAAACACAAATAATATTTTGTTCATATAAATTTGCTTTATGACAAATTATTGGAGAGCGCCTGTGGACACTCTCCAATAATTTGTAATAAAACAAGTTTTGAAGAACAAATTCAGACCACCAAAAATAATCTAGCCCTCATTCAGATAATCACTAATGTGAAAAATATCTTGCTATTTGTACTTTCTGACGTTTAACGTCGCATTTTGAAAAACGTTAAAGAAACTGAATACCGAGTGACGTTTGAACGTCAGGATAATTAAAGTCTCAAAGGGTTAAATCATTATCAAGGCGTTCCCACGTCTTAACGGTTTTTAAATCGCGGATTTATATGCACCAGCTACCCCTTCGCTGATCTTGATGCAATGTCTCACGTAATACAACTCGGCGTAATGAATCAAACATGCACTTAACCCTTTATGGACCGTGACGACCAAAAACGATCAACGCTATTCACAAAATCTGACATCCAAATGTTATTATTTTATAAAATTTTGTCTCAAAAAACGAAGCTTGTGCAACCCCAGTAGACCTTATTCAACGGAGGATCATAAGCAATACCTTTCAGGCAAATAAAATGAAAACGTTTAGTCATTATACAACTAAAACAAATATTTTTCGCCAGTATTGTCCTCACCTCGTGTTAATTAAAGGTTAATGCATGCACCTGATCAAATCCTAACAAGGTAAAAATGAAAATGACATAACATAAATTTTACTCATTTTCTCTGGGAACATTTCTAAAGACTGCTGCTAACATGAACCTCAATCGTGTACTATTTAAAAGGCACTGCTGACACCCCTTCTCTTAATTGTAAGAAAGCTTTCCAACTCTGGAAGACGAATTGCAAATACCGGCCGATTACAAGATGAAGACACTTAACATTCTGAAAACTGGAACAATTTCATTCACCAACACATGAACGTAGCTTGATACTTCAATTTAAATCATAATTGGATCACGTAAAAAACCCACATGTTTCAAGATTTTTAGTTTGCAGGGTAAAACTTTTCTCCTGCGAATAGGATCGCTTTGATGGCTGGTGACAGTGGTTAGTCCGAGCTTGAATGCACTAATGTCACGCAACCGCCCACATCTTTTCTTTCACACTTATACTTTACCTTACGCTGAAGACTCTATATTAGAGTAACCCTTTCACGCCCATTTTTGCCACATATGGAGGCCCTCTATGTACGACTTTATGCGAGGAAGTTTAATAAAAATTATGTCATACTTGAAACTCTATCATCTGATTAATTGTTGAAAGGGCTCTCTGAGCCCTTTCAACAATTAATCAGATGGTAGGTTTGATCTGCGCATTCAAGAACGTACAGATAACCTTCATAAAATAGGTGACAACAGTCGCTTTCGGCAGCGAAAGTGTTAATAGAACGCAGAAGTGATCGTGGTTCAAAACGGCACCACGATCACTTTTCAAAGTGCTTTTTCAAAGTTGTATTTTAAAATAACTTAAAAACCACAAGGAAAACAATTTGAGAATAAATTTCAATTTAATAACATATATTATCAAATAATTACCACCCAAACGCCGTAGGGTAACACATTAGGGACTAGCTTGATGAAATTTGAGGATCAGTTCTAAGAAACGATCAAGAAAATGCAAACAACTGGGCATAAAGTTCCATTGCCAATCTATGCATACTCCCTTTAAAGTGAAAGTTAAATGAGAGATATCAACGTCATGTTTCAAAAACATGTAATAAAAATACAACAACAACAACAACAACAACAACAACAACAAACTCGCTAAAAGTTTGATCCTGTAAGTGCATTTGTAATAAGATGCCTCACAGAAAAGCTCCAACCTTTGAACCCTGATTGTATCAGCCATGTCAGTTCAATGGCAGCAATTGGAAGAGTCCATATTCACTATTTGGGGATAGACCAATTAATATTTTCATCGTGCAGCCTTGGGCCTCACGATGAAAATATTGATTGGTCTACCCCACACATTCACTTATCAGTCATCCAACTTAATGAAATTGTGGCGGATCATGTTCCAGGGCCAAAACGTGGCCTCTCGTGTTCATAGGGTTAAGCATTTTTGTGAGCTATTCATTTTATTTCAAATGTACTCATAGATACTGTTCGACGAAGCGCATTGGCATGATACGATCTACAACAAGTATCTTATTTTTTGGAGAAGCGTGGGGGGAGGGGGGGGGGGGTGGTGATTTACATCGAGCTATTGAAAAGCTATTTACTACTGTTTTTTTTTTCTTCACAAAACTCATATGTTCCCCAGCTACCAAAAGGGTATTTCAATCAATTTACACAAAGGTGGCAATGAAAGCGTCAGGGACAGATAGTTATACGGGTATTTTTCTCCAACATACCTATATAATTTTTTTTTTGAATGTCTAATTATACAGAGCATCAAAACATTTAAAAGTTAAAACTGAAGCATGATAACCCTTTGAACCCTTCTGGTGTCTTCCGAGTCAGTTCGGTGACAGCAATTGGCTGAGTCCATATTCATTACCTGGGGGAGACTATGCAATCTTTTCAACGTGCAGCCTTCGGGCTGTACGTTGAAAATATTGGCTGTTTACTCTACACATTCACTGAGCAGTAATCCTACTTGGTGAAATCATAATGTATCATGTTCCTGGAAAAGTGGGCTTTAGGGTTCAAAGGGTTAACCCCAAATAATATGGTTACCAACGTAATGATGACATCACGTACTATAAATGAAAGCAACGAACAAACAAAAGATAAACAATGTTGGGTTGTTTTGTAGTTTTTCTGAATGGTAAAGAAGTATTGGACACCGTTTGGGAATTTTGCATGGGGTGTTTTTTACAAACCCAATGAGAGAGGCGTAAAAGGGATCTTGGTGAAGGGTGGTTCGCTGTTGGCACCAAATAAAACTTAATGCTTGACAGTTTTGTGGAAGAATTTTTAAGAACTGATAAAAACAGCGCCGACGTATTTTATCATAAAATCGTGATGAATTTTTGTTTGAAATTTAGAACTGTGCCATTGTTTGAAAAAAATAGGTCAGACAAATGCTTTGATCCGCAAATCAATCAATACATCTTGCGTTTTTGTAATTGAAAATAAATTTCAACTATTCCAGACAACGAAAACAATATAAATTGAAAAGACGACAGATTTACAGAATATTTTTATTTTCATATTGTCAATAAGTACTCTATCTCAGTGGGTGTGACATTAAGGAAAATATCTTTCAAACTGATTTGCATTTGCTCAGTCTGCTTAACGTCATTCGTCTTAAATGTTAGAATTCACAGTCAAACAAGCAGTAACGTGAAGTATTATACTCTCCCAAAAAGAAAGTGTGCATGCTAAAAAATAACACTAAAAAAGATATATATCATTTTCATTCATGGAAATTTTATTCAATCACAGATGAATCAATTTGTGATCAACACGAGAAATTTCATTACGCTACGACGAATACTCTTGGTGCCATGGAGAGTCAAAGACACTAAGGGTCAAACACAAAAGTCACACACTCAATATCTGGTATGACCTCCGTCTGCATCGACTCCTGCTGTGCATCTACGCCTTATGGAAGCGAACAAGTTAGCATGGAAGTGTTGTGGGATGTTGTTCCATATTCTGATAAGCTGTCTTTGGAGTTCCACAAGCGTTGACGGTGCATGGGGAAGCCGGCGTAGCTGACGTTTCATTTCGTCCCATACGTGCTCAATGGGTGAGATATCGGGCGAATTTACGGGCCAGGGAAGAACATCCACTTGTTGTTGCTGCAGATACTGTTGAACAACACGAGCTGCGTGGGGTCGGGCGTTATCCTGCTGTAGAATGACGCCGGGGCCTTGACGTTGCAGAAATGGGACCAGAACAGGTGTAAGCACTTCATCACGATATCTGGCTGCATTGAGATTGCCATCAATAATGACCAGCTCAGTTCTGTTACGGGCAGTGACGCCACCCACACCATGAGAGACCCTCCCCCATAACGGTTTCGCTCCACGACACATGGATCTGCGTAGCGTTGGTTTCGACGTCTGTAACTCTCTGGCGGCCATCTGATGATGAAAGATGGAAACGACATTCATCTGTGAATAAAACACGTCGCCACCAGTGTAAGGGATGCCTGAGATGTTGTCTACATCACTGCAGTCGAGCACGACGATGACGTAACGTCAAAATCGGACGAATTGCAGGTCTTCGAGGACGTAAGCCGTATTCTCTCAGCCGGTTGATTACTGTTTGAGGATGTATCCGTCTCAGGTTAGGGATGTTCCTGGCTGTCGTCGTTGCCGTTTGTTGCCGGTTCCGGAGATGGACGACACGGATATACCGATCTTGTGCAGGGGTGGTAACTCGGGGTCTTCCGGAGCGGGGTCGGTCTCGAACGTCATCATGTTGTGCATGTCGATGGACTAGCCTGTCTACAGTGTTACGGTGGCAGTTCAAATGCTGGGCAACCTCTCTGTGTGTTCTGCCAGCTCTAATCATACCCAGGGCAAGGAGACGTTGATTCATTGTCAGTCTTGGCATGCTAATGTGGAGTCGTTTTAACAGCAGCGCAAGTTTGAATGTGAACGATAGGAAGGCCTTACTTTAGTGTTTAAATACCCAAGGATTCACACTGCTGCGTGAATTTTCAGACTCTCCACGTGCAAAACATGCCTTTTCACAAACGTGCAGCACGTCATTTAACGTTAATACAATTTTAACGGGGAAAGCTGTTTTTGTGTTCAATATAACTTATTCATGAACAGGTTAACACTCTTTACACCTACGAAATTATTTGTTTGGAGTTTGATCAATTTCTGCAATGCACACTTTCTTTTTTGTGCGAGTATATATGGAATAGGTGACGTGATAACGTAAAGCTCAGTCGGCGGTTTACAACTGTTTGCTGCAATGGAAACAGAGGTTCATTTTCTTCTGCTGACTACCTTCTGTACAGGCGGGGCGGACGAAATAAAAACCGTGGGAAAAACCAGAGGCTCACTAAGGGCGTGTAGGGGTCGTGTGCCACCCCGAAATATTTTCCAGTAGGAAGTTTTTCGTCTGGATTAGAGACTTTGATATCTAATCACTCTTGCTAGTAATCATGTACAGGGCCGGGTAGAGAAAATGTGGGCCACGGGGTTAATTCTGAGACGGCCCCCTTCCGAAAGTGTCTGGATACTGATGCAGATGCCGAAGTTCTTGAAGTGAAGAAGTCTTGAAGTGATAACACCGGGTCTGGTGCATATGTATAAAGATAACAGTCAATGAACTCTTCACCCAACGTAACGGCAAAAGCCGATCAGCGCTATTCACAATTTTGCCATTCGATTTTAATTTTTTGCCTCAAAAACATAGCATATGACTCCTCGTTGGAACGAGCTCGTTGAACTCGTTCCAGTGAGGGGTATAAGTTATGTTTTTGCGCCAAAAATGAAAAATAAAATAGATATTCAATAATTTTGTTTGCAAGTGTTGTCAGATTTTCATGTTATGAAAAGGGTTAACAGACTGAAAATCACCTGGCACTCCCATTCCTTCTTTTCATGAGTGGCAACTAGGATTCCAATACGACGGAGGAAACTTATCTTGCTGATTCTCGCTTAGGGGTCGGTGGGGGTGGGGGGAGGCAAGGCTTGTCACAGGAGTCAGAACTTTGGGAGACCCAGGCTTGATCCAAGAATCCTGGGCCAAGACCGGGGCGTCCAAAGTCCCGGGCCTCGGGGTTACTACCCCGGGCCCCCACCCTATCCCCGGTCATGATCATGTATTTTCGTACGACACTAGATTTGGTACTTGGACTTATGTCACACACATCGTTGGTCATACAAATGTGGACCTTTAGAATTCTTGGAGGGGAAGGGGACAGCATAACCAATATAAAATTGTACCAAAATGCGTGTCCCATTTTTTTAATTTTTATTAACTAATCTGGTAAAAAAAGTGTCGCACAATAATGGAATTTTTGGAAATAAAATGTCTGTAAGAACTGTAAGATTTGACACGAAATATCATAAAAGTTTTGACTGTGCCTGTGACTGTGTCTGTGAGAAAAAACCTAGTTTGGCTCTGTAGCCAACTGCAATCTCAGAATGTAACAATTTAGAATAGAAGCGCAATAATGGGTGATCTCTCTTGCTGACGGAATCCTCATTTCCTCTCGTCGAGAACGTCACACTTCCACAAGAAGAGAAAAGTTGCACGATTACCCTAAACAGCAAAGACCCCATGCTTATTTTTCGTTAATGTCTTTAATGTAAATCGCATTTAATAATCTCCATGGGGAAATCACAAAATTACAAATATAGTTAAATTGTTACAGAATGGAAGTTTGCTGTAAAAAATGGGCGCATCCTGAAACACATACACATGGTATTAAATGCCATATTCAGTAATCGTTACACTTTGTTTTCAATAAATTATGTTTTCAAATATATTTATTTATTACTTTCCAAAGTGTGATTTACTGGGATTTCCGAGTTTGATTATAAACGATAACTTCACAAGTGAATTATGCAATCAACAATTGTGTCATGTATCCGTGCGCGCAAACGTGGGTGTTTTTTTGTTGCTTTTTTAACCCTTTACCTAACATGAAAAGCAGACGACACTTGCAAAAGAATTCTTGAATAACTATTATTTTCATTTTTTGTCTCAAAAACGTAGGTTATGACCCCTCATTGGAACGAGCTCGACGAGCTCGTTCTAATGAGGGGCCATAACCTATGTTTTAGAGAAAAAAAAATAAAAAAATAACGAAAATTAATTGGCGATTTTTGAGAATAGCGCGGGCCGTTTTTGGCCTTTACGTTAGGTAAAGGATTAAATAATATAATTTTCGTTAATAATGAAAAGTAATGAACAGAGTAATCGCTTGACTGGGCTGGTTACGTGAAATAATTCATTTGAGGCGAGGGACTATATTGTAAAACACTCATGCGCATTCGCGTGTTTGTACAACGTCCCTCACCTGTCATGAATTATTTCACGTAACCAGTCCAGTCAAGCGATTACTCTCTATTTATATTACAACAACAACGTATTTCCCTCAGTCCAAGTGAAAACGTCTGGAAAGAACACAAATCCGTGTTGAGGGTAGCAATCGCATATGCAATAATTGGATTCAGAAAGAGAATGTTTTTTACCTGCACTCAATTGACATCGAGTTATTACACACGTCGAGGCCACCGTTTTTAATAACAGGAATTAAATGATAAAGAACTCACTAAAGAAACAGATTAGACAAGGTCATTTTTGCCATGATGATATTTTTATATAGGCCGACCATTCGTTAAACATGAAAATTAACACAAAGAAACACACAGCTGAAATACTACTATAAACTTCAGCGGTTAGAGTACAAGTAGAACAATGAATGAGGGTTATCTCATGCACAGCGCAATACCATGACGTCATGATCTTTAGTCATAAAAATCAACCCATAGACGCTGAATGATTGTCAAAACAGACGCCGTTAAAAACTGTTGGGGCCACATAATTCCTATCATCATGGGAACAAGTCAAGAAAGAGAAGAATATGTAAAGATAATTTGGTCGTTGCCATCATGTGGATTTCCGAGATGGTATTCTGAATTCTTGGCCTCACCCCTGGGTCATATATCGACTCGATACAGATCCAAGAGACGAGGTGTCAACTTTGATACACCATCTTAAAAACCCACCTGGTAGTAATAAACTATAATTATTTTATAATAAAGATGTATTGGGTCCGAAATTACCCGAATACAGCATGTATCAGGGGCCCCCTGATAAACAATCTGTAATTTGCGATTGTATTGTACAAAACAGTTTTTGACCAGACTACATTTGCTACTAGGGCGTTTTCGTACAAACACTCGTCCATACGGATGGAGAGATCGGTAGTACTCGTTGGGGGGGGGGGGGGGGGGGCAGTGCGGTCAATGGGGGAGTATCGTACGCTCAAATCAAACAAAAAGTTTGAAAGCCTGTGCCTTGATGATGGATGTTGAATGTTTATCAGTCAGGACTTGAACTGTCACAGTCGGTACAAACAGGTTTATAGTCTTCCTCCCAATCGGTTTTCTTTGCGACGCCCATGTACAGTTCCGACTACGTAAATGGTGATAACCCTTTACCTAACATGAAAAGCAGACGACACTTGAAAACAAAATTCCTGAATAACTAATTTTTTCATTTTTTGTCACAAAAACGTAGGTTATGACCCCTCTTTGGAACGAGCTCGTTCCAAAGAGGGGTCATAACCTATTTTTTGAGACGAAAAATGAAAAAATAATGAAAATTAATTGGCGATTTTTGAAAATAGCGCTGGCCGCTTTTGGCCGTTACGTTGGGTAAAAGGTTAAAGATCATCAGCGCTGAACGATCTTTCGTTCAAACTTAACCACGTTATGAACTCACCGAAAATAAGGGTCATGAAAACATCAGTAGGTTTATATTCCATTTCATCTCTCAATATCAGGTAAATGTTGAAGCTTGAAGACAATAAAGGCTTCATACAAGCATATGATTTCAATAATCAATCACAAAACTCAAGTTAATGAGCTATAAATAAATAAACAGTTATTGTCGTACTGTCTAAAATAAGCAACAATTCGTGTCTATGATTGGTTTTCTTGAAAGTCTGACGTCAACTGGACACTCATATGTGTCAAAAAGAGATTAAAAAACTTAGCGATGCATAAATGTGTTCGATAAACTGGACAGCTGCATATCTTGTGAAGAAATAAATGATGGTGGATGTTGACCCGTATTTAGTGCGGATGTCAAGATGACGAACAGCTAGTTTGGTATCTATAATTATGCCAAGGATAAGCTTTGATGTAACGAACTGTTGGAAATCACCCTTACCATTGGCATTCTACATGAACTTTAAGTCAGACACAAAGCTTTATCTTTATTATTGATTAGAGGACTGTTCTCGGAAAATTGACAAATGAGAACTCCGGGCAATTCAGACATATATTTAATGCATAGGGTGAGTCTTGGTTCAGTGGTGTTCCCCTCGGAATTTCCACTGCACATCCCCGACTGCCGTACATCCAATTTTTTTATAAAACTATTTGCACCCCACCCTTCAGTGGGAATTTTCCAACTGCTACCTATGGATTTCAAACTGCTGAAGGAATCCGAATATACCCCTCCCTTTGTGTTCGAAATATATGAGCAATGGGTCCAAGAGTTGGAGGTTCTTGGGTGCAACACGGCGCCATCTGCAATGATTTATCATTGCAGATGGTGCCCTGTTGCCCTCAGGCGATTAACACTTACGCTGCCGAAAGCGACTATTGTAGCTTATTTTATGATGATTAGCTGTACGTTCTGGTGTGCTCAGATCAAACCTACCATCTGATTAATTGCAGGAAAGGGCTCAGAGAGCCCTTTCCAACAATTAATCAGATGATAGAGTTTCAAGCATGTCATAAATCTTATTAAACTTCCTCGCATACAGGGACCCCCCAACCTCTCCTGTCGCCATGTCGCTGCATACCGCGTTGGAAGGGTTAAAGTAGCGTGACACATTTCCAGAATCGCGTACAGAACAGGATCCTGTGACATAATAAATAAGTTATGGCAGCGAAGCAGGTGAAGGTTCTACGCTCGTGAGAACTTTCACCCACTTCAGTGTCATAACTCAGCTTGTGTTTCAAAATGAGGACAGGTGTTTAATGCATAGTAATTTTAAAATGATATAATGTGATAAAGCATGCAATAGAATCGCAAAGTACAACAGCACACCATTCTTCAGGAATTGAAAAAATGAAAGAAAACAATTTTTGACCGGATTGCCGGAACACTCATTAGTCACAAACAGAAAAGAGTACACGTTTCCGCCATTTTGAGTAGTTTTTGTCCCCAGAGAGAGACAATGCTCCAGAAGAAATTTGTTCTTGATAGTCTTGAAATTTTCGGCGCTTCGCAATCACCTATTGTTTTTCGAAGAATATAGTTTGCTCTTTGCGAAAAACGAATTATGTTTATGTACCTATTTTTTCACGACAATGCAAAGTGAATATTTACATTACATTTTCGTCCTCACTCGCAAAAAACTAATATTGGAAATTGATAAAAACACTGTATTCCTAATTTTACTGCTAAATTTTCGGTAAACATTATGACGTTTGGTGACGTGAGAGCTGTTACGTGGAGACTGCAGTCACAGCGTAAAAGCTGGCGCGTCATCAAACGTCGCCGATAGGAGGAGTTATACGCTTTGATTGACTTGTCACCACATTCTGGGATAGGACGGCAGAATGAGATCAACGTTTCTCGCTGACGTTTCAACATTTCAGTTTTCGAAGACCAGTGTCATGACAACTGAAAACCCTGACTGCTCAGTGTTAGTTCCCAGAACTACATTATACACCAAATCCATAGACGGAATGAAAGTAAGACTCACATACTTTGTAACTGCAGTCCATCGGTCTGCAATGTTATTTCAACGTCTCCGACTGAAAAATAAGTATTGTTACACGCAGTACCTCGATAAACTCCTGATCTACAACTTATCTACTCGGCATGTTATGTGAACACGGTGCAGTGTTTGCAAGTTCGCCCTACTGTAGAAGAAAGACAATGACTAATTTTGGTTTAGTGAATAAAGAGGTTATTACTTTGTTAGTTTTATATCGGCCAAGATATCAGCTCCCGGTAACTTCACATCTGACTACGACCTCCAGTCTCAGGCTGATATGAAGGTATCTCAGACTGATAAATTATTCACGGGAATTTCCTGACCAGTGTTCATGAAGAGTAGTCGATAGGATACACCCGTTACAGTTAATGACCTAATATGGCGAATACGGCGTCAGTTGATTCCATATTAGGCCCGTTCTTCGCTGTCGTCCACAATGGAATTACTGGCAGTGTATACTCCGTATTACATCACTTACAAATTGTGCAATCAATAATATCTAGGTTCGCCTGCTTCAAATGGTCCTATGTGGACCGAAGACAAATTATAACACTTCATCGCCATATTACGAATGACTTAAACCTTTACCCAACGTAACGGCCAAAACCTGCCAGCGCTATTCTCAAAAAACGCCAATTAATTTTCATTATTTTTTGTCTCAAAAACATAGGTTATGACCCCTCGTTGGAACGAGCTCGCCGAGCTCGTTCCAAAGAGGGATCATAACCTATGTTTTTGAGACAAAAAATGAAAAAAATTAGTTATTCAAGAATTATTTTTGCAAGTGTCGTCTGCTTTTCAGGTTAGGTAAAGGGTTAAAAGTAAACAAAAATAAACTATAAATATCAACATAAAGAACAATCATTTTATTTTTCAGAGCTCAGCTCCCCCTATGTTGAAGGAAGCGCCGAACCATGTTACAGATAGGATTACACAGCTTTACATTATTACACAGGTTATGATAACGGACGTCGAAGTTCTGATTGAGATTTCGTTAGTTGGAATCTAGCTGTAGTCACATGTCTTGACTCTAACTCAGTCAATTCGGTTTTGCTCCTTGAGCAATGTACTCTACAGCCTACTAGCCCCAATGGAAAGAGGATTTAGAAGTGAATACATATGCTTAATCATCAGGGACCAAACACGAGTGTCGGAAATCAGACATTGTCGTTGCTAGGAGAAATAGTTTCACGCCACGTCTTCAGCCTAGACCCAAGAAGTGTCGCATGAACTCGTGCGTGAACGAAAGACTAGTGTCGTTTAGTTTTTGTTGGGGTGGTTCTTATCCTAAATGGGTCAGTGACTTTTCATCAAAAAGCATAATCAACAGGGCTTCGCTGAAAATAACAATTTTAATACATATAGAAAAATATAGAAACTTGTAACTTACATGAAATCCAATGAAATACATACGTCAATCACACCCCACCCACACAGTTTTTGAGTCACTTTGCGGGCCCGCGTTCTTTGTTGTCGCTGGTTGCTTCTTCCTTGTCGCTGGTGTTTGATTTCCTCGGCTCAATGTAGTGTCTCTGGACTCTGGTATGGAATGTCACTCTATCACTGCCGTCGCACGGTCACTAACGTATTATCACTTTACCTGGCGTCTTTCTTCTAACAGCCGCTACTAAAGGCTTAACTGCTTCCCTTTAGTTACCCCAGACTAATGTTCATACAGGCAATGCCTACTCTGTCTACGTATGGCTTGCCTTCTATAGCGGGCAATACCGTTTACCCGAATACTTCCTAGTTCGATCCTACACTCATATACGGTCACCGACTTGGCCCGCGACTGTTCTTACTCTGAATATGAGCTTTGTGGCTCCCTTTCCATTACAACGTACCTATATTTTCGCATCGATGCGGCATCTCATCTAACCTATAGGATGGGGCATCCCCAGCTTCTCGCCTACAACCCGCAGTCTAACACGCCTTGAAACTAGAATGAAATTTTCGAGAAAAGCCCTCTTATTCGATCGCAAATACATTAATTCTCACTTTATGTGGTTCTCTTGAACTTGGCCGCCATAGATTGTTTTAATTTAAAATTCTCTTTCATATTCCTTGAAGGTATCCTACCTTCGCTATACATTGGCACTTGTGACAGTCCATACAGCACAGG
This sequence comes from Pictodentalium vernedei, assembly GCA_031216915.1. Classification (NCBI taxonomy): domain Eukaryota; kingdom Metazoa; phylum Mollusca; class Scaphopoda; order Dentaliida; family Dentaliidae; genus Pictodentalium; species Pictodentalium vernedei. The sequence continues at coordinate 411,721,491 of CM062294.1, read as the reverse complement.
CATTACACACGTGCGCTACTTATGATTAGGAGATTATCGACACTAATATCCATACACTTAAATGACTGATCACCTTGGATGACCAAACGAGTGTCTTTTGTTTGAAGCTTATCAGGCTAGATCATTGTTGCAGACCAGACAAGCGCTAATTGGCGTTACAGGCTCCTATTGAGATTCCGTTCCCTTAAAGTTATAACTTTTATTTCGTCTTCACTAATTTATTTCTCATTACATACACTGATTTATTTCTCATTACATACACAGATGGCTTACTTGACAAATCGGTTTTTCGAGGTCCGTCACATACCTATCTTTTCACTTTTATCCCGAGTGAGAAAGATTATAAAAAATAGATATTCACTATTGCACCATAAAATCGTTAATTTAAGCTGTCATCTTGATAACGAGCGACTCTCCCCGGATACTCTGGATCATTCCATCATTAAAACTGTCCGCCACAATTTGATTTCAGCTGTCTAAAGCCACGCTCTCAGGCCACTAGTCTAATTCTGTAAGAAATTGGATGCTGTTATGGACTGGAACCAGTCTAGCTCTTAAATGGCCTATATTTACATTCACTCGTCTGGAATATTTCAGTTGGTCGGAAAAGCGAATCAACTGATATATTCCAGAAGAATGAGTCTAAAAAATAGCACAGCTACAGTTTTATGACTACTTATTGACTGGAATATCTTTAACAGGAGCACAAAAGAATATTTGTATATCCTTGTGAGTGAAAGAACATAACATTACATCAATCGTATAGTCTGTGCGCAAACCCCCACGAAAGGTCGGTAAACGAATAGCCCATTATTAATAGCGTCGTACTCCTTACAGAATTAGACTGGTAGACTGAAAACTTGAAACCCATAAAAAAGAATGTGCAAACTTATTAGTCTCTGTTCAAGACTTAGGGTCAGCCTCAACTTCATCCCAGATAAACATAACTAGTCGCCCATATTGAGAATGTAGTTGTTTAAAAACCTCTATTTATCACCGGCTATGGTGTGGCCCCATTAGCAGGTTACCTGCTAATGGAGCCACACTACAGCCGGTGATAAATAGAGGCTCACTGAGCAATCGATGCTGATAATTATTTTGGGTGAATTTTTAATGGCAAGAATATCCTTTAGTTCTACCATTGAAATTCATCTGTTGCTCCGAACAACAAAAAAGTAGTTCGTTTGAAAGCTGTCTGTAATAGAGATTCCAGTTTTTCAAAATAGGACCTCCAAGTATCACGAGCGCAATGCCCATGTGTCTTATCGTATGCACCGAGGGTCTTACACAGTACTTCCCCTTATCGCTACCAGAAATATAGGCGTTCAATTCCTCTTAAGCATTCATATGAATTCATTCATCGAAAGCTCTTTGTGTTGCGTAATATTTTTGAAAACACAAGTCCTTCTCACTGCATTTGATAAAAAATCATCTTCGATAAATTAAATACCATAGCGAATCAATGTCTTACACAACTCACGGGGGAGTCGAGGTAGCGGTGTAGCAGTCATCCACAGTGATACCTTAAACATAAAACAGCATCCTGATTTATACAAATCGCCGCCATCTTTTGAAATGATAGACTGCCTCATGTCGAGCAACCGTTCACTTCGATTGCTCGTAGTTTACCGACCGCCACCATCAAAAAGGAACAAACTTACATCAGCACAGTTTTTAAATAAATTTTCAGAATGTCTGTCCTTCTGTGCCTTGTATGGATATGATATAGCTATTGCTGGTGATTTTAACATCCGTGTTGACAATTTAATTGACACTTTTGCCAAGTAATTCACAAATTTGTTTGAATCATTTGGGTATTCACAACTGGTCTCAAAACGTACCCACAAGAGAGGACACACCGTGGATCTAATTCTTGTTCGTCAAAGTAACAGCATGTCAGTACAAAATGTCCACGTCACAGATCCAGCATTGTCTGATCACTATGCAGTCTTGGCCGAATTGACACAAGCAACTTCAAACATTCCTCCCAAGAAAATTACTTACCGAAAATATAAATCCATAAATATTGATGACTTGGAAATGGATATCAGTTCATCAATTCTGTGTTCGAATTATTTTTGTAGTCATGAATCATCTGAGCAACTGCTATCTTTATTTAAAGAAAATCTTAAGGGCATCATGGCTGAACGTGCAGCACCCATGTCAAAAATTATAACTCATAGGGAAAAAGTGGGGTGGTTTACAGAAGATGTTAGAGCTGCTAAACAACAGACTTGAGCGTCTTTACAATAAAACGAAGCTTGAGGTTCACCGGCAGATGTCCTGCCACCAAAGAAATACAACTAATATGATCATCAACAAGGCGAAGAGGGAGTACTACAATTCTATGATAGAGGGGTCATCTAATACAAGGGTGCTGTTCTCGGTAACCAATAGTCTCCTTGGTAAAGAACAAAGAGTCATTCTCCCAGACCATCTAAATACTGAAGAAATTCTGGAAAAAATCAGCGATTATTTCAAAACTAAAATTCAAGTAATCCTGGATAAAACTAAAATTCAAGTAATCCTGGATAAAACTAAAATTCAAGTAATCCTGGATAGTATACCATCATGTGAATCACCCGAGTTTGATCATCTTGACAAAAAAGAGATTTTTCTAATTTTCACTCTGTCTCAGAAGATATTCGAAAAATGATTTTATCATTATCCAACAAATCCAATGATCTAAATCAAATTCCAACATTCCTTTTTAAACAGACAACTGATTATCTTCTGTCAGCCATAACATCTATTATATCTGCATCCCTACATGAGGGGTTTGTTCCAAACCCATTGAAAAAACCCACTTGTTACTCCACTCATCAAGAAACCATCTCTTGATCCTGACAACCTGAAGCATTATCGACCAGTATCAAACCTCTCTTTCCTGTCTAAATTGTTGGAAAGGGTTGTTGCTTTACAACTCAAAAGTCATCGGCATGAAAATGATCTTTTAGAGCCTTTCCAGTCTGCATACAAAGCCAACCACAGTACAGAAACAGCCTTACTGCGAGTCAACAATGACATAGTTAAATCAGTGTCTGAGGGTAAGGCTGAACTGTTTGTTCTCTTGGATTTGTCAGCAGCATTCGACACAGTCGACCATGGTATTCTCATGCAGACGTTGACACAGCATGGCATATGTGGAACTGTCTTATCGTGGTTTGCATAATATCTAGAAGGTCGCAGTCAACAAATATATATCAATAAGATCGGCTCAGAAAGCAGGATGTTAAAGTGTGGTGTTCCTCATGGCTCAGTTCTTGGACCGCTCTTGTTTACTCTGTACACTTCTTCTCTAGGCCGCCTTCTTAAAAACATGGCATATCATATCATCTGTACGCAGACGACACCCAACTGTACATCACATTCAACCCATCTGTTCCAAGTGACTCATTCACCGCAGTATAACATGGAAACGAAACTTGCATAAGTCTCGTGCGGGAATGGATGATACACTTTAAACTGAAAATGAATGACTCTAAAACTGAATTCTTAGTGATAGCCGGGGTTCGCATGCCCACACCCTCTGTTACATCAATTCTGGTTGGAAACAACATCACAGTGAAAAGTGAATCGTCCAGGAATATTGGACTGATTATGGACTCAAAATTTAAAACTAGACATCCATACAATAAAATATGTCAAAACTGCTACTGGCAGCTTCGTAATGTTGAAGACTGCGACTTTATCTTAAGCAGTCAGCACTTGAAAACCGTGTGCACTCCTTCATCACCTCACAACTAGACTGTTGTAATTCAGTGTTAGTGGGGCTGTCCCAGTGCCTGATTCAGAAGCTTAAAAAGGTTCAGAATACTGCTGCTAGGATAATTACTGGTACCAAACGCTCTGAACACATAAAACCTGTTTTAAAACAACTACATTGGCTTCCAGTTAAACAGAGAATTCATTTCCAAATATTGATCTTAGCATTCAAACGTATCCACAAACTGGCTCCAGTTTACCTGCAAGAGCTCCTCACTGTATACACAGCATTACGCAGTCTCGGATCTAAAAACCAAATTCAACTAGTTGTACCTTTTAGCAGATCTAATCTGGCTAATGATCATGTGTTCTCCATCGTGGGTCCCAGATTGTGGAATTCCCTGCCAATTAGTATCAGAATTTCGGAAACTCTCGATGTCTTCAAAAGAAATCGTAAAACTTTCCTCTTTACTGAAGCATTCTCCTGAACTCTCCAAGAGGCAACCGAAACAGATGTGACTCTTTATTTCAAAAAAGTGTATTTATTTCTATCAGGCGTTTAAGAGCACTATTTGTGGTTTTACGCTCTAGAAAATCAATTATTATTATTATATGATAACAATCCAGAGAAGGAGTAATGCAGATTATTAATAACAACAACAGTCAATTGATCTGCGGTGCGGTATTCCGCCCAGTTGCGATTAGGTCAAACAAGACGCACATTAGGTCTCGTCAACAAGACGTAATATGATCTGGTAACGACAACAAGATGGAGTATCATAACGTGCATTAATTTACTGTTGCAATAATTTCTTTATTATATAACTAGCAGCCCGCTTAATATGCCACTGGTCTTTGCAAACATGGAAAACAAAAATTATCTGCCAATAATCAAATGTCTACGTTACTTCGGCCACGTGGAATGAATGCAGCAGGAGTAGGAATGGCCACACCACCCAAATCGCCACAACAACAGCGAAACTGCTCCCTCCCTTCCCTCCGCTACCATCACGAACAACATCGACACATCCAACATCGCTATCACCACCACCAGTGACCAGGCCTGGCATTCTTTGGGAGTGCAGGAGTGCTGCACGCCTACTGCACGCCTAGAAAAAAATGAGGAGGGCAATTTGCACCCCTTGATTTTCTGGAATGCTAGACCTGTTTGGGACGGTCTTTAAAATCTATTATCATTTCGTCCCCTGAGTTTCAATGTGTTCTATGTGCCTACTGGCACATAGAACACATTGAAACTCAGGGAACGTTTTGTCAATGTTGTATTGATTCTCAATAATTCATGACCCATTCTGTGTGGCAGTTCGATACATTTTGAGTAGAAGACAGTCACATAAGAATTGAATGCAACATTTTGAATAATGAGAAGATTTGTGTGTCAATTTTTTCCACTCTGTAGCTGAGTGTAGTGCAATTTTTCAGTCACAATATTAATACCTTGAAGTGAATATAACCAAAATAGCATACAAGCTTTTGCATTGAACATTTCAGGTGCAATTGCACTCCCAAGCAATCTTAGGAGGGCAATTGTTTTGCACTCCTTGATTTTCTAGATTGCCAGGCCTGAGTGACGTAGCGAAGATGACCAATTAGGGGGTGGGGTGCATACCCTGATTTGTCCCAACTGTGATAACTCAAGTGCCAACTGACTATATTTCAACTACATCATCAAGGCATGGCTTACACGATAGATGAGAACACATTAGAAGCAGAAAAGGAGACCGAGGCTAAATAGAGACTGCGGAGATGAAGAGACTTCATTCATTATTGTTATTAGAGTCACAAGCCCTTATCCAAAAAAGGTCGAGAGAAAATTAGAGAAGAAAGAGATAGAACTCAAAACATTATCAGTGCATTCAAGGTATCAGCAAAACCAATATCTCCAATCGAAACACCTTCGAAGCCTTCACCCAAAAAGCAAATATCCAAGCCATGAATAATAAGGAACAAACGTAAAGGTATTAAAAGGCAGTTACACTCAGGAGCTTTGCGAAGATGACTGACTGGAGGTGGGTGGGGGAGGGGGGGGGGGGCGGGTGCTTGCCGTATACCTGCTTGTCCTGACCGTGATGGTTCATGTTCCGACTGATGATGTAGTTGGAATATTAGTCAGTCAGGACTATAGTAAAAATCCTCAAGACTTCTTGGAAATTTGTTTGTGGATAAATAAAATTACATTCAGTGATCGTGAGGCAACTTCTTACTCAATGAATACATATCCGTACGGGTACTCCAAATTGTTCTTTCTGGGCCCCTAACAATCTAAATCAGGTACAACAGACCTCCACTTGTATGACTGATTGTGTACATGTGTGACAGAAGTCCTAGTACCAAATATAGTCTTGTATGAAAGAACATGATGACTTGAAATAGCGAATCAATATTTGAGACTCTAATCCAGACGAAAAAGTCACGACTGGAAAAAAGTAGAGGGTGAAGGGGGGGGGGGGGGGCGCACACCACTACCACCACCCATCCCTTTCCAGCGAGGCTCCTGACTTCAACCACAAAATTATCTCAACTCGAAAACGACAGCAATGGTAACGAAAATTAATAGCAAAATTAGTGAGAACCACCTTTTCACACAGGCACACACACGCCAAATCGTCGTCTGAGTGCTAGAATGTTCTATGTCCCATTGGGGACATAGAACATTCTAGCATTCAGGCGACGAAATAACAAAAGAAGTACAAAACAGTTCAGCAGCAAAAATATCAATATGAAAGATACAATAACAATAAACAGACGCATCCATTATCAAAACCAAATTAGCGTTAAAAAATTTAAGCGTTAACCGATGACAACTAATAAAACGGTAATGTCTTTTCTGCGTAATGCTATTTCACATACATTAATCCATAATTTGTTCCGTGTTACAAATCACATCTTGATGTCTTGTTCTCATTAATTGATGTAATGACTTAATTTTCACAAATTCCCAAGTAGCCTGAACGCCTGATTACACGCACATATACTTTAAGCGGAAATGAGTCTGGTACGCGACAAAAATATCGACAGAGCTAATCGCACTGGTTATTCGATTAATCGTGGCGATGGCAAATGCCTGAACAGGTCATAGTACCAATTGTAAAGTGCATGGGAGTCACGCTCTGGAATTCTCGCTCTGATATTAACTCTCAAATTCTGTACCTCCAGGTTGAACCCGGGAGCATGTGCGACCATAGGAATTTATCATATTTTCGATATGCTTAAGATCGAATGTGCGTCACATTGTATCTTTGTTTGTAGCTTATGCACTCCTACACTTTCAGAGATATCGAGCTGAATTTGGCACCTAGGGGTAGCATAAGAAGAGTGACTTTTACGACCGATGACGTCATCAGCGTCATGTTTTTACACCCAAGCAACGCATGATATATTCGCAAGCTAGTGTTATATAAGGTGTGGTAGATTTATTTTTTATACGCTAAACGATAGATTATCGAAAAAATTGCGGAAAGATAGAAATCGTATCTTCTTCTGTGAAGATGTAGACATTTTCACTTTCACTGTATCAATCAAAATGGCGGCTTTCAAAGCAGCACTTCAAGGTGAATACGAGTCAAATTATCACTGGAAATGATCAGTTTGTTCTAAAAACGTACAACAAAAAAAATCTAGTGTTTGGAGTGGATACCGATCATTTCCAGCAATAATTCAACACGTATTCACCTGGAATTGATGCATGAAACCCGCCAGCTGAATCAGATCGCAAAACGCTACCTGGTCCGAGTATCGATCAAATCACTTCCGCGTATCAATGCGCGCTGTTTACTTCCATGCATCAATTCAAAGTTGAAATGAGTGGAATTATCGATAGGAATGATCAGATTCTTAAAAAAGTGTATAAAAAAAGAAAATCTTGTGTTTTGAGTGGATATCGAAAATAATCTCACTCGCGATCGAGAGAAATTGCTATTTTCGCTCGCACAAGCGCTCAAGTAATATAAACATTTGTTCGGTCACTCATGAGATAATTTTCGGTATCCACTCAAAAACATTAGATATCCTCTATTTATCCGATGAAGATTAGCTATTTCTGAGAAAAAATAACCTCACAGAAACACTGGCAGCTTCTCAGCTCGTGGACCCCCAGGTGAAGCCCGTTTATCCATCAGCTAAAAGGCTGCAATATTTTTTTCAGGAAATTAATAAAATGTTCAGCGAAAAACCCCCACCGTGGCGTTTTAGGATTAATCGCACTCCACCACTGTGCTTAATTTTATTCGGGTAAATTGATAATAAATTCGTTCAAATAAAAAGAGACCAATGGCGGGTTTCCGTTTCTGTTACCTTATAGCAAATTGACCAGTTATCCGTAGGAAAGGATCCCCTAATGTCTCTAAAAGAGACAGGCGTTAATCTATTATGGTGGATTTTCAAGCAGCAATTTTTTCCAATCACGAAACTAGGAATTTGACTAATTTAGGCATTTAAGTATTTTATCACATTATTTGGACTGAGAACGTTCTGTATTTGTAAAGGGACAAAACATGTTGTACGGTCACGCACAATAACGTAGTTCCAAAATGAAAGCCTTTTCTTCCAATCAAAGGGTGATATATTTTCAACAACGCGTTAATGTAAGCGGAACCTCTAAACTTTGGATCTGTTAGTAGTGAATTACTCTTCCAATATCACACTTTACAGACAAGAAAGCTCCCACACTCCTTCATTATACGAACCGTCCCTATAGAAAATAATACTGTACAGGCCAAAAGATGGTGGGAGTGCCGGAGGGGGTGGGGAGGAGGGTGGTGGTTGCTCAAATACCAACATTTTCTCTGAATGCCGCTTATTGGAAAAAAGTTGACCATTTGAAGAAACGACAATTTTCATTAAACGAAACTAATTCTTTTAAAAAATAATAATAAACGAATGTTTATGATCTGTTTTAACCCTTTACTGCCCCCAAGACATTTACATTAAATATCATATGACCGCTCACTGGAATACTGATACAGTTTTCTTAAAATGTTTGAAACATTGGTTTTGAAGTATTCAGTTTGTAAATTCCGCTGGTGGATGCGGCCCATTCGTTAGGTAAAGGGTGCAAGCGGTACACTGAGTTAGTTTTCAAGCTAGTGTCGACGATCAGCAACCAGGGAACATTGTTGACAATTTTTAACTCTCTGGGCCTCCATGTCAGAAAATTTTGAAATCCTGGCTTCCGGCCTGGAACTGTATTGCAAAGTAGGGTTCGAAGCCGAATATATGTGATCTTAATATGTCACTTTGTCACACCGCTTTTCAAGGGCGTATCTGCAGGGGTCTGACAGGCCTATTCATCGTCCCACCTAAACATTTCCCGCAACACTTGCAGGCTGTTGAAAACTTTCCTAGGCATGCCGTCTTAGTAGACAAACGACAAAATGAATCAGACGGACAGAATTACCAGTTGCCACTCAACTGGTTGAGTTCTAGAAGTCACTTTCAGGGCTTTCAGAAAAATAAGGGTACCAGAGCAAAAGCCAGCATTTTCCTCGCTCATGTTCCAAATGCAGTCAAAGCCAAATAATATTTTGTTTATATAAATTCATTTTATTAAAAAAGTACTGGGGAGTGCCTCTTGGCACTTTCCAATAATTTGTAATAAAACAAGTTTTGATGAATTAATCCAGATCACCAAAAATAAACTAGCCCTCAACCAGTTAAAATCAAGGCGATTACATCTTTCGGACCTAAGCTTCTCAACAATTCCCAAGTAAAATAAGAATACACCCTCACTTAAAAGTGAGGGAGGGACGGTTCAAGGGCACACAATTGGCGGAAGTAATTAGCCCTCTAATGTGTCGCTAAATGACACAAGTAATAGGCCTGTGCATCAGAAATATTTTGTCCGAAATGTTATAGCCTCGCTCCACCATGAAAAAAAACTATCTAGGTGTAGATACCGCTCCCATCTCGTAGACCTGGAAAGAGGTGTATATAGGGTACCTAAACATTCACCACTGGAGGTTTGAATTCTGAAAGGAATCTGACGCTGTTATGGCTTGGAACCAGTCTAGCCCTTAAATAGTTCATCGCCTGTTTTTGGATGCAAATCGGCTGGAATATTTCAGTTGGTCGGAAAAGCGAACGGAGATCAATTGAAAATTGTTTACCCCAAAATTTTCCATGAAAAAAAATGACTTGACCGAATCTTTGATGATTATACCAAGCTCTCAAGCCACCAGTCACATTCTTAAATGAACCCGACGTTGTTATGGCCTGGAACCAGTCTAGACCTTAAATAGTTCAACGTCAATTTTAGATTCAATAGGATTGAAAATTTCAGTTGGTCGGAAAGGCGAACCAGAACCAACAGAACGGTTCGCTTTCAACATGTTTATTCACATGCTTGTTTACTAAATAATTATGAGTAGCTGCAGTTTTATAATTACACCTCGTAGTTCCACCAATTTTGTTTACTGGTTGAGTGCTAGAAACCACTATCAGGGCTTTGAGAAAAATGAGAGTACCAGTGCAAAAGCTAATATTTTCCCTGCTCACGTTTCATATTCAGTCAAATGCAAATAATATTTTGTATTATATAAATTTGTTTTATTTCAAATTATTGGAGAGTGCCAACGGGCACTCTCCAATAATTTGTAATAAAATAAATTACGAATGACAAATTCCGACCACTTAAAATAAAACCTGTTGATATCTTGATCTTTTCAAGGTGAATTAAATACTTATTGATTGGAATATCTATAACTGGAACACGAAATAATACCTGTATATCTTTGTGAGTAAAGGGACGTCACATTACCTCAACGGTAGGATGTGCGCAAACTCCGCGAAGAGTGGGTAAACTGACAGACCACAACAGCGTTGGATTCCTCAGAGAATTTGACTGATGGCTGCGCATGCCACGTTCCTCTTCGATATTTTAGCTCACCTCACTGAAAGTCAGGGAGAGCTCAAGTGATCACTTTAATAATAATAATGCAATGTTAACGTCTAGAATCAACCGCAGTGCTCTCTGACTTACATTATTACCCCGAATCACAGGTGTTCACACCCTTTGTTCATTCTATGACATTCTCAGCTCAACTGCCGGTGCTCCACAGACGGGCACACAAGGCAAGCACCTCAACAGGTCCCTATTTTACACCTAATACGGTGAGGATTGCGTAGTGTACTGGTGAACATTCCCAATGTCCACAGCTGGCATGTGATGCTACATCGCAGAATCACACACTCAAACTTCACCGATCGCACACCAGCCATTACTACGGGAAGCACCCAAATCAATCACCGAATGGTCACCCATCCAAGGATTAACCGGGCTCGATGTTGCTTAATTCGGTGATTTAAGGAGAACCGGTCTCGCTTCGCCGGTGCTCCCGACTTTCTGCCCGTCGTCCGTCCGTCTGTCCGTCCGGCGTGAACTTTACATTATCGACTTCTCCTCCTTAGCCCCTGGGTCAAATTGAAACAAATTTGATATGTACGGTCCTTATCATATGTCCATTCAAGTTTGTTCAAATAAAGTTGCCACGCTCAATAGGAAGGGGGTTGGAGAGAATGCTCCAAAATTCTAGAAAAATCTTCTCATGAACTAGTGGGTACAATGACTTGATATTTGGTATGAATCCTCCTTCTGGGGTATAGTATTAAGGTTTATTCAAACGAAGTGCGTGGAGCAATATTTGCCTTCGTAATGGGAGGGGCAAGATTTTTGGCCCAACCCAAAATTTCTATTTTCTGATCCGAAGGGCCGATTTGAACGAAATTAGGTTAGTGGTATTATTGAGTCATAAGTACTCGATTCATGCTAAAAATTTTCACATGTGCCCCGTGGGAACCTCAGGAGTTAAAAAGAGAAAATATTTTCAAACGCCCATATTTCCCAAACCACTCGGAACAGAGAACTGTTATTTGGTGGAAAGCATCATTAGGACCAGTAGAATCGATTGATAAAAAAATTGTCATCGTGTTAGGGTGCTCTGTAGAGGGCATCAAAAAACGCTGAGTCATTTTCTTCCCGAGAACCACAGATCAGAATCTTCTTATATTTGGCATACAACATCCATAGGGGGTCAGATAAAAGTGTGTTCAATTTAAGCCCCTCGGCTCGTATTTGGGCTCAATACAGGAATCCAAATCTTAACGTAGGGCAATATGGGAAATAAGGTTTAAAAATCTTCTTCTTCAGAACCACTGGTCAGAATGTTTTAATATTGGGTAAACATCAATGTTACGAGAGTCAGATTCAAGTTTGTTCGAATCAAGTCTCTCAGTTAATATTTGGGCTTCCTATGGGAGCTCGAATTTTAACTTAGTGCAATATGACGAAATTTCTTTAAAACTCTTCGTCTTCAGAACGACCAGTCAGAATCCTTTCATATTTGGTATACAACATCTCTAACGAGGCCAGATTCATGTTTGTTCAAATCGAGTCCCTAGGTTTATATTTGGGCTCCCTATGGGTGCCCAAATTTTAACTTAGAGCAATATCAGGAAATTTCTTTAAAAATCTTCTTCTTCAGATCCATCAGTCAGAATCTAAATTCTATGTAAGCTGTTCATTCTTCACTTAGGTATAAGTGAATCTTGTAAAGGAACAGTGATTACAGACCTTTTGGTTTGTCATAACGGGTCATCAACATCTCATTGTCACAGCTCGGATCAAGTTGCTACTGATGACGCCAAACTCAAGGGAGAATTAAAACAACTAGCCATCACCAGCTGAGGTAATCCAAACCAGATTATGTCTGACAAATTATTTTTATACTCAAAAGATGTTGTTAGCATTGCTTGTATCATTTCAAGACAAGCCAGAAAATAAGAAGGCTGTCATCTGCAAAATGAGGTCCCCAGAGGGTAAATTTAGTGATGCTACCCTGCACAGCAGGGTAGCATCACTAAATTTACCCTCTGTGAACCTCAGTCTGAATCAGGTTCTCAAAACTAAACAAAAAAGGTACCCAGAGGATAAATTGGCCCACTGTATGGGATAGCATCATCAAATTCACCCTCAGGGGACCTCATTCTGCAAATGTCAGACGGCTTATTTTCAGGCCTGTTTCAAGAAAAAATAAACATCACTGAACTCCTTTAATATAGGTGAAAGAATAATACTATCAATATTAAATCTCAAGTCTGCATTTCACATCTGGTCTGTATGAAGTGGCCAAATGTCAGACGACAGGTTATTTTTTCCCACCATCAAGGAGCCATGTGCTAGATTAGCTAATTATAGATAATTATCAAGTCCCATATATGTGTGTGGAATTTGTCATGGAACAGAAATGAACTTATTCTCAATTATCACAATTGTTGTCTTATTTCATAACCCTTTCATAAACATTGAACATTGTCCTTTTCATCAAACACTACACACAGTGAAGTTAAGCTGCAGCGTCATTGACACTTTCATTTAGGTTTCTATGGGGCCCAAATTTTAACTTAGAGCAATGTGAGGACAATTTTTAAAAAACCTTCTTCTTCAGATCCACCAGTCAGAAGTCTTTCATATTTGGTATATAACATCTCAAGGGGGATCAGATTCAAGTTTGTTTAGCTTGAGTCCCTGGCGTAAGATTTAACCTCTCTTGGGGGGGGGGGGGGGGCGCAGGGGGGGGGGGGGCAAGTTAGGTTCAAGTTGGTCAAATCCATTCCTTAGTGTTTTCCATAAAAAATTTTTGTCATCACTTCATTCCTTTGTAGTGTTGATGAACCATGTCTAACTGAATGTGACCCCAAATACTTCTTTGAACTACTTTGTCAGGTGAGCGATTAAAGCCCCTTGGGGCCTCTTGTTAAATTAGCGATTGAATCTCCCTGATTACGTCTATGGCAGACGTTACGTGTTTTGTGAGCGCAAAGCCCGACGCATGGAGCATACACACGGCCTCTTCAAGATGTAAAGAATAACAGTAATTAAAGTTTAATAACTGATTGTGCTCATTTGATAAACAAGAGCAACGCGAAGCGTGGCATATGCCCCCTCCTGCAATTATTCATGCCCCTGTGTGTAGGCAGCATATTTGTTCGTGGATCAAAATCTTTGCTTTTTCCATATTCCAAGATCGTTTTCAGGAATTATTTCTACATATGATGATCGGAATGCTACCAAGAATATCAAGAAAGAAAAACTGTGTTTACATTTATTTTGATTTATATGCTCTCTTAACCCTTTACCTAACGTGAAAAGCAGACGACACTTGCAAAAAAAATTCTTGAATAACTAATTTTTTTCATTTTTTGTCTCAAAAACATAGGTTATGACCCCTCGTTGGAACGAGCTCGACGAACTCGTTCCAACGAGGGGTCATAACCTATGTTTTTGAGACAAAAAATGAAAAAAATAATGAAAATTAATTGGCGATTTTTGAGAATAGCGCTGGCCGGTTTTGGCCGTTACGTTGGGTAAAGGGTTAATATATCTTTTTTCACCCTCAATCTATACAGAGACGCTGAGCATCGCTCACGCTCACCCTATTGTTTCCAACACGAACAATAATTGCATTGTTTGCGCTTGCGACGTTGCTGAACGACAAAATTTCCGCACAACACACAGAATGACCACTACACTCGTCACCCGAAATCACATATTGTCTGGGTTCAAATACAGTTCTGCGGAAATGCGTGCATCAAAACCATCATTCGTGAACTGTGATCTAAAGACTTACAACTCCTTTCTTCTCCTCAGTGATGATGTGATAAATAATATTAAATCTTTTGGCATCCTTCGCAAGAGACGAAATAAGAAATGCGGCAAACGGCGACATAAACAATTTAAATCCAAAACTGTAAGTGTTCAAAATCTTATCCCTATTAACTCAGTCACGACAGATTCCAAATCTAATCTCAAGTTGTGCCTAGCGAATGCTCGTTCGATAGTGAACAAAACTGCAAGCTTACTCGACACAATCGGCGATAACGATATTTTAATATCCTTGATTACTGAAACATGGTTAACTCCAGACGACACATTGACTGTCTGTGAGATCATTGCTAACGGTAAGACTCTTGCACACAACCCCAGAAGGTCACAGCGAGGTGGATGTGTGGGTGTAATCTGTGATAATACTGTGAAGGTTAAGCGTAATGCATCTCAGACTTGGGTTACATTCGAGTGCCTTGACACCATTGTAATAATCGACTCACACTCAGTCCGCCTCATTGCCATTTATCGACCCCCACAGAGCTCCAAAACAAATTCACTGTCAGCCAGATCATTAGCGAATTCCAAGACTTCCTAGGATGCATTACTGCGCTGCCAGGAAAATTCATCATTGGAGGTGATTTCAATTTCCATATGGAGAAGAAAACTTCCGGTGATTCTTCTAAACTACGTTATTTTATCAATTCAATGAATTTACGACAACATGTTCGTGGCACTCCCCATAAAGATGGCCACACTTTAGATCTGCTGATCACCAGAGAATCCGATGCTGATCTTGTTAAAATGTATTAATTGTTGATCCTGCAATCTCTGACTATTTTATGATTATCTTCGATTTGGCACTTCCTCGTCCCTCCCCTGTCCGGAAGAAAGTCACATACCGCAAGTACCGAAGTACTGGCCTTGCTAAGTTTGCGGATGCTATTGCTTCGTCTCCCGTCGCTGAAATTAACGAGATGCAAGCTGTTGACAGCATTGAATACACCCTCACTGGCTCACTTCAAGAGGTTATTGACAAGTTTGCCCCTAAGCAAACACGCACATTTAGCATACGCCCTTGCTCACAGTGGTTCAGTGATGAGACTAGGTGCGCAAAAGATTTACGACGCAAACTAGAGCTTCAGTGGCGGCAAACAAAACTATGTGTTCACAGAGAGATGTTTGTCAACCAGCGAAATGTTGTTAACAAATTGGTCAAATCCGCGAAACGGAAATACTTTTCGGACTTATTGTCAGCTAATGTTAATTCCCCAAATGCGCTGTCTGTCGTTCTTGAGAAGCTTCTGTATCGTTAGAAGGCAACCGTACTCCCCCAGGGCATTCGTCACCCAAAGACCTTGCGAATAGATTCTCTTTCTTTTCTGAAAAATTGAGACTATCAGTGCTTCGCTTGATACAAGCTCACAATCTGATCTTCGACAGATGGCCAGTTAACGACAAAACTGGTTCGATATGCTAACTGTTCATATCTCCTTTGTTTCAAAATGTTTGGCGACTGCGTTGAATAAGCCCCAAGTTTACTGCTGATTCTACTTTAGTTCATGTAATATTCTTTTAAAATTGAATGCTAATCTTGGTAAATTTATTTGATTTGAAATAAATACTGTTTAAACAGAACTGGTTCCATTTCAGGGACAAGATTAGAACCAGTTTTGGTTCTAAAGAGAACCTATATTTTTTGCAGTGCAGTCGCGAGTCGCCCAAAGAGCGATTTGTATCGCAACTAATCAATGAAAAATTCTGAAGCAACTGAGAATTCGGAAATCAGAACCACGGAACCAGTCAAGTCCTTAAATAGACCATCGCCTGTTTTTAGATTGAATCGGTGGGAATATTTCAGTTTACTGGAAAAGTGAATCTACGGTTTGCTTTTCCGTCCAAATGAAATATTCTAACCGACTGAATAAAAAAGTATACTACAATAAATATTCACTTACTTTCAATCAACGCAAGAAATGTTTCGCAATCGAGACTTGATTTGACCGAATCTTTAACCCTTTACCCAACGCAGAGGATATCAAAATTCATTATTTTACTTATTGTATTTTTTTTGGGGGGGGGGGGGTGGCGTCGCGGTCACCGGTTCTCGTCAGATCACCGCAGTTAAGCAACGTTGAGCGCGGTTAGTAGTTGGATGGGTGACCATTTCAGCGATTTGATTCGTGCTCCCGCGTTGTGTCCTTGGGCACTTAACCCCGATTGCCTACATGGGGGTACGATGACGCTGTGTACTAAGGCGTACTGCACGTCGATGGTGCGCATGTCTTCAACCAATCTAACCCTGCCTGTGCCGCGGCGCAGAGTTCAGAGTTACGATGTTGGAGAGCTGACGGCTGCTCGTCGTTGCTCGGTGGTTCTCTGCGGGTACTCCGGCTTCCTACAGCCTTAAAACTATCACGATCATGATTAGCCATTGTGCATAAGTATATGACCTTAAACACCAATAAATGAATAAATAAACTGTATTTTGTAATTTGGAGCTCGTTCCAATGAGGGGTCACATGATATGGTTTTGTTGAAACCTTTTGAAAAATATATTTTTTCAATTCCCAAGTTTTGACATTACGTGGGCGTATGCGGCCGATTCGTTAGGTAATGGGTTAATGACTTTACAATACTATTAGACATGTCTGTTTACTAAATAATTAGGAAAGAAGACTAACCGCAGCTGTAGTTTTATGATTACGTCACGCAGTCCCACCAATTGGGTAATATCGTGATGTTTTCAAGGCGAAATAAATGCTTATTGGTTGGAAAATCTATAACTGGAACATACAACAATATTTTTATATTTTTGTGAGTGAAAGGACATCGCATTAAAGCAACGGTAGTCTGATCTCAGGCTCCACAAAAAGATGGGAAAACAAACAGCCTACAACAGAGTCGGATTCCTAACCGAATTTGCCTGGTGATTAGGAAGCTTATAAACAGATGACACAAGTGTTAAGTGCATAAATAACGCTAATAACTTTTTTTATGAGCAAACATTATCACGTTTCTGAAATATGTGGCGGCATTTTAATCAATTTGGACATGACGAGATTTATCAAATAATATCTGTCAGACAACCTGTCGGGTTGTTTGTGGTAATTCGTGATACTCTGATTCAATCGGACACACCCTCCGAACATACTCCTTTCATATTAGAAAGTTTTAGGTCACATAGCAACCACGTGCTACCATAGAAACCAAGATGGCGGCCTCCAGTATACAAATTGGACGACGGAAACACGTATCACTCTAACAACACGCGCTGCGCATGCGTACTCACACCACGTATCACTATGGAGATGACGTCACAACATGGCCGCTCACGCGAGTTACCATGACAACACAACATGGCGCCACTGGGTCACGTGACTATGCCCCTCCCCCGATGAGATCCCCCAAACTTTCCCTCAAACGTGCGAGGCATACTACTAGTCTTATTTATTTAGCCGTCGTTGCGAGGACAGGTCCTAATAAAAATCGAGGAAGACAATTCCTTACCCATTATTTTCTTTGTAAGAAACAACAAAGGAAATCCTTGTGGGGACCATTTAACCCTTTACCCAACGTAACGGCCAAAAACGGCCAGAGCTATTCATAAAAATCGCCAATTAATTTTCATTATTTTTTGTCTCAAAAATATAGATTATGACACCTCTTTGGTACGACCTCGTCGAGCTCGTTTCAAGGAGAGGTCATAACCTATGTTTTTGAGACAAAAAGATGAAAAAAATAGTTTCTCAAGAATTTTGTTTGCATGTGTCGTCTGCTTTTCATGTCAGGTAAAGGGTTAAGAAAATAATTCCAATATGAGGTAAAGTATTTGTGGCAATGACACACAAACATTTAATTGTATTTTTGACCACAAATTAATCAAATCATCCCCTTTCTTTCGGGAATATTCATCCATGATTCGAAAAATAAATGACATGATTGCGTAGTTTTTAAAACAAAACAGAGTTTTCTCAGGATGCTTACATGTAGTTTCGGAGATTACGTCACTTCAGAGAGCCATGTTCCACAGCTGAATACCCGCTCTGGATTATCTAATGTAAATGGACAATCGGCAGTTATTCGCCTTCGAAAGCACGCGATTCTGCAGATATAATCGTTTGTGGACAAAATTAGCCTTCCAGAAACATTTTAGGTGTTCAATAATTGTGCTGCAATGTATCGGCTTTAATAGCCTTATGAAAAATATCAAATCACAAAATCAACTATCAAACACACACACTCTGCCAGTTCAGCCCCCTCATGGACAACCTCGCAAATATGGTTCCTCCTCCTAGAGCTGCACGATATTCAGAACAGAATACCGGTATCGGTATTAAAAAAACACCGCAGTATACCGGTATATCGAAAACTGTTCAGATATCTGAACATACATTCCACAATCGAGACTTGAGGCATCACAGTCGCAACGAAACAGCATGCCTTGATGATGCGGGTCGAAAAACCTTAACACAACGCAGACGATATCAAAATTTATTATTTTAAGTATTAGTTTATCAAATTTTTCCAAAAAATTCTACAAAACAATATCATGTGACCCTTCATTGGAACGAGATCCTTGAGCTCGTTCCAATGAGGGGTTCACATGATATAGTTTTGCCGAAATTTTTGAAAATTATTTTTTCAACTGCTGAATTTGTATATTACGTGAGCACATGCGGACGATTCCTTGGGTAAAGCGATGATATTATTCATTCGGAGCTACAGGTAGAAAATTCAAGACATCTTGAAAATTAAATTGTGGGTAAATAAATAATGACGATAAACCGATATTTTTGTAATTACACCGGTATTCAATCGATATTAATTTGAAAATCAGTACATAACGGGTTATCGATATACCGTACAGGCGTACCTCCTCCAAAACATAACCATTATCGCCCAGGTAACAGCCACGTGAACGGTCACACAGGAAGTATGTACCCCCCCCCACACCCAAACACACTCCACACCTACTCCCCCCGAAACGCAATCACACGCACAACCAGCCTTCCATACTGCAGTTACATACATGCACTCTTTTTTTTAAATCACCATCACTCAGTGAGCCTTGATTTTAAAAGGAGACTTTTATATACAAATTGCCTTCCATTTGACAAGGTGGAATTTCATTTCCTGATATTTCAGAATGCCGTGACATAAAATCCCAATTGCTTCCGTCAACGCAAAGAAAATCATCAATTTTTGCGAATGAAGATCTGAAGTTAATTTTCCCAACACACAAACGATATGGGTATAAAAGATTGCAAATTATTTATGATCCTTTAACATTTGCGTACGAATTCGATTAAATGGGATATAGCATACTTTCAAATGATATTGAACAATAAATTTCGATTGTTGTCAGGTTAATTGATGCTTAAACTCACGCGTAGTTTTCCCACAGTATTTGAACTGACCACCACACGCAGTGAATTATATTGGGTATCATCTGGAGGCTAAACAAAAATAAAATAATATCGCGATCTTAATTTGCAACTCTTTCACCGCCGTGATTACGCATATTTGGAAAAAAATATCAGTTCAAATGAACAGATAGCACTATTTCACTTTCAGATTTCGGGTAACTCTTTGGAGGCCCAAACTGAAACAGAAATGGGTCTGCCCAGTGACAAGAGGAATATAATTCTTCCAGGCCTTCAAATTCCACGACACCCACGGCGATAACCGACGTTCCCAAAGTGCAGGGATGTTCCCAAATTAGAGAACATAAAGGACATAAAAGCTTGTTATGCTTTTCGACATTTTCGTACGAGATTTAACACATTACCCAACGTAACGACCAAAACCTGCCAGCGCTATTCACAAAAATCACCATTAAATTTTCATTATATTTTTATTTTTTCTCTCAAAAACATAGCTTATGACCTCTCATTGGAACGAGTTCGTTGAGCTCGTTCCGATGAGTGGTCATAAACTATGTTTTTGACGCAAAAATGACAAAAAAACCCGATTATTCGAGAATTTTGTTTGCAAGTGTCGTCGGCCTTTCGTGTTAGGTAATGGGTTAATCCTTAACGCAGGGCTCCGAGAAGCTTAGAAATTCGCTTCGATGCGAAATCGTCCTGATAATTTCATTCGATTAGGTATGAGTCGTGCTGATTCGGATATTTTCGAATAGTCGAAATGTTCTCGAACTCCTACCAAGTATCTCCTCTTCTAAACTTCTCTACTATCGTCAGATCTCTTTGAACAGAAGACCTGATTGATGATAGAAGAAGTGTTCAAGGAGGTTCCGCTTCCGAAATACTGACTCTATTTCTGGAATATTTCGCTTTTTTTGTTTTTTGCTTTTCCCAAACAAACACGTTGCCTTTGGAAACAATACTTAAGTGGAGTTTGGCAATATTTACGGTAGTAAGAAAGTAAAGTATCTACAATTTGATGATCGGTGAGATTCGATTCGATTCGAAGGGAACAGGCCAAAATGTAACAACCAAAACGTCACATTTCAAATGGTCAAAACGTCGCATTTTTGGTCAAAACGTCAATACTTTTAGTCAAAGGGTCACACACTTTGGGGTCAAAAAGTCACATACTTTTGGTCAAAACATCACATATTAATTATTTCGTAGTGGACAGCTTACCAAATATAAGGGAGCCAGGCCATTCATTTCGATTGACAATAGTTTAAAAGGGGAGCACAATAGTGATATGTATATATGTATCTTCAAATATTTTCACGGAAAACCCATCTCGTCGTTGGAAATGTTTGAAAAATGTTATACGTTGAAAATTTCCGCTCTTAGTTCGATGATACGAGTAAATTCCGTTCTGCATTAACTACCCGTTGAAAACTGAGATCGAAGATATAAGAAATATCCCTACTGCTTTGTAACCCTTGTTTTGTGATTATAAGTCTCCAATCTATACTACGTGGAGAGTGGATTGTAAGTAAATCACCCGGGGAGTGGAGTTATCACCCAAAGTATCACTTTCAAATTCTGTACATGTGGACAAAAAACACAAGCAAAGTTTCAGCCAATGGACCTTCGGGTATAACCCGGAGATCCATTAGCTGGAACTTTACGTGTGATTGTTATGCTTTGCAACAAATTTGCAATTATTGTTTGGGTGGAATCTCCACTCTGCGGGTGATTTAGTGATAATATACCCTCCACGTGCTGTATATATAGATCTGCCCTCCTCCCCAACTTATCTCGAGGGATAGAAATGTCAAGATGTCGAAATTTTTGACAAGGTAACTAATGATATGCATGTAGCATATTGTATATTAATACCCATGTCGGAAATGTTCATCTATATCTTTCTCAGTGTCGGAAACCCTAGCTTATTGTTTCCTAATTTATCTTCATTGTACAACACAGTTGGGTGGGCCAATCAACCTTAACATAGAAAACAGAAATGGGAAGGCTGAACTCATTTGTTGCTCATCCACCCTGTGCGCCTTCGGTGCGCTGGAACTTTCATTCATTCCATTTGTAGCTTGAGCTCGGCGCAGGGAATAGTTTGCGATGGTAAATGTCTTGGTAAATGCCTTGTTATCTTGCTTTGTGAGTGTGTGAAGTTTTGACCAAAAGTATGTGACGTTTTGACGAAAAGTATGTGACGTTTTGAACAAACATATGTGACGTTTGACCCCAAAATGTTTTGACCATTTTGAAATAAGACGTTTTGGTCATATGACTTTTTGACCAAGCACCCTATTCGACATCCCCTGCTTGATTCGATTCGGAAATTGATTCGATCAGAAATTTGAGATTCAAGGGGCTCTACCTAAAGGCGGACGCAGTTTTGTACATTTTGGCTATACATTGATAGTCAGCATCCTGGGGCTTAGCAGATGTTTCTTGGAATATTTTGGGTGATGTTTGTGTCTAGAAACAACTGCCAAGGTACTTCTAGTACTTATAGAACTTCGAGTTTACCAAAAGACTGCAGGTTAGGGCATCTATTCTGTTGCAGTAAAAGTGATTAATGTTAGAATTATGCCCAAAGAATTAATAACTATTTTGAGGACCAAACAAAACCACGAAAGCCAAAAATAGCATTTCAAACAGCATTACAAACATTTTCATCAATGAAATTGCACGTAACTTGGCAAGGTGAAGAGTAAGTGAATTTTTAAAGAGCGGGAACGTGTATGGAGAAATACACTGCAAAAAATATAGGTTCTCTTTAGAACCAGAACTGGTTCTAATATTGTCCCTGAGATGGAACCAGTTCTGTTTAAACAGTATTTATTTCAAATCAAATAAATTTGCCTGTAGATGGAAAGCACGGTAGAGTAATGCTTCAAGAACTAGAAGCAGTCAGGTGTGCACTTGGGTGGATGAGGATCAAGGGCAAGAACGACTTGATGAACATGACTATGTTATCTTAATTATTTAGTAAATATTAATGACAGCCAACGGCATAAACTAATTTTTCCCACCATTTGGAAATTCTAATGGCCTACAGGATGGAGGTGAGGGAGATAAGGAAGAACTATTCAATACCAGTCTCGGACCTACAGTACGTGGAGAGTGTATTATCACTAAAACACCCCCAGAGTGGAGATTCCACCCAACCAATAATTGCAAATTTGTTGTAAAGCAAAACCAGCACAAGCAAAGTTTCAGCCAATGGACCTCCGGGTTTAACCCGGAGGTCCATTGGCTGAAACATTGCTTGTGTTTTTTGTCGATATGTACAGAATTTGAAAGTCATAGCTTGGGTGATAACTCCACTCCGCGTGTGATTTAGTTACAATCCACTCTCCACGTACTGTATATGCTAGAAGGGGAAAAGGGCAAGGTCCTACAGTGTAAATTGGGAAAGTAAGCTGGGAGGTACAAGGCAGAGAGAGAGAGAGAGAGAGAGAGAGAGAGAGAGAGAGAGAGAGAGAGAGAGAGAGAGAGACCAGTATTTGAGTAGTACCTGAATGGCACCTTCCGAGAGTTACTGCTGTTCAAACTGAGGTCGGAGTGGCTTGGAAATTAGGGGCGAATTGGGGAAGATGGAGACAAGAGAAGCCAAATGTGTAAATTGGGAGTAATGGAGACCCTTGATCGTGTTTTCCCTCAGAATGCCCACCATATCACCCCGAAAAAACAAGATGCACTATAATGTGTGTATAATGAGGAAGTGGGGTGGAGAATGAAAGATGTGTGTGTTATAAGGTGTTACAAAGAAGAGGGTTAGAATGCTGATAAGTGAAATTTTGAAGAAATAAGTAAGCTATGCATCACACAGTTTTTTGCTGGGTGTTGGGAGGAACGAATGGGAAGGAGAAGTGGCATTTAGGAGCACAGTGAGAGTCGAGGCCACCTCACCAGAGAACCACGACAAATTAGCATCTGACCAAAGTGTTATCATTGTATACTATACATCCCACGTGACTTATCCTTTTTTCTGATTGGCTGAGAGGTACTATACCATTGCCCATAGTTTTACTTATCGATAGTTCAAAAACTAATCGTGCGATATTCCCGTGCACTATACACTTTCTAAAAATAGCAGTGAAATATTATAGGTCGTTTGACTGACGGAATAGCAGTGAAATATTATACGACGTTTGACTGGCGGAAGAGACTTTTTCCGGAATTCTCTTTCATTATTTCCAAGTTCAATAATGAAAATATTTGTCGTAGGGAAGATCCGTGACAACAGACAGTGTACTTAGGATTGGGATCCTGATAGGCAGCAAAATTTTTTTTCTCAGCTTGTTCGATATAATATATTAGTTATTGCAAGGCATGTCGTTGACTATGCCAAAATAGCCGTCCTCGGGAAGAATAGTCCACTCGCCTCTGGCGCGTGGACCATTCTTCCCGAGAAACTCTATATAGCATAGTCAACACCAAGCCGTGTAATATTTATAATATATCACACGGCTTAGAGTTGACTATACTAAATAGTTTTTCTCGAGGAAGAATAGTTCACGCACCACCTGTCTACTCGCCTCTGGCGCGTGGACTATTCTTCCCGAGAAACACTATTTAGCATAGTCAACACCAAGCCGTGTAATATTTATAATATAGATTGGTGTATTATATTATAATATTACACGGCTTAGAGCTGACTATACTAAATAGTTTTTCTCGAGGAAGAATAGTTCACGCACCTGTCTACTCGCCTCTGGAGCGTGGACTATTCTTCCCGAGAAACACTATTTAGCATAGTCAACACCAAGCCGTGTAATATTTATAATATAGATTGGTGTATTATATTATAATATTACACGACTTAGAGTTGACTGCACTAAATAGTTTTTTTCTCGAGGAAGAATAGTTCACGCACTTGTCTACTCGCCTCTGGCGCGTGGACTATCCTTCCCGAAAAAAAACACTATTTAGCATAGTCAACACCAAGCCGTGTGATATTTATAATATACATTGGTGTAATATATTATAATATTACACGACTTAGGGTTGGGATTCTGATAGGCAGCAAGATTTTTTTCTCAGCTTGTTCGATATAATATATTAGTTATTACAAGGCATGTCGTTGACTATGCCAAAATAGTCGTCCTCGGGGAAGAATAGCCCACTCTCCTCTGGCGCGTGGACTATTCTTCCCGAGAAACACTATATAGCATAGTCAACACCAAGCCGTGTAATATTTATAATATAGCTTGGTGTAATATATTATAATATCACACGGCTTAGAGTTGACTGAACTAAATTGTTTTTCTCGAGGAAGAATGGTTCACGCACCTGTCTACTCGCCTCTGAAAAACACTATTTAGCACTGTCAACCCCAAGCCGTGTAATATTTTCAATATATTAAACCAACCTAAAGGCCTCTAGTTACATTTATGCTTTCTTCGTCATTTTGTTTTTACATTAGCCACGAATGTGTTCGTAAATTCTCACGATCATTCATTCCCGTGTGCAGATTCACAGAAGATGATAATGGATCAACAGACGATTTTTCCTTTGCTCGTTTTTGTGGCACATCTGTGCTGTTTTCTGAAATCATACAGGATTGGTAAGTTACACCGAGAGCTGGTCGCGACAACTGTTAATAGTGGTGACGACATTTGATCCAGAGACGCCGTCGAGATTTCACTACATCATATCCTCCGGGGTGGTAATAACCAATTTATCTTACAATATCCGGTTAAAGGCATGACTGTACCAATTATATGAATTAGAGTTACCCGCTCGGAAATGTTGCAATCTCCGAAACTAAGCAGCCTTGGAAAAATATATTGTTTCTATAAACGTTTGAAGCGTTCTACTGGCATCTTGTATTACTGTTCAATATTCTAGATAAATAAAAAGGGTGATTTGATGACTTTTTGAACCCAAAAAATACAATTGACTAAAGGTGTTTTTTTGTTGGGAATTCCCTTAAAAATGTGTGCACGTGTCCAGTATTTCCCTTCCTGTCAGTTTTTTCTCTCTTATTTGTTGTATGGTCAGAAAATGTTGTCTGAAAGATATGCCAAAATTAAAGAGATGCTATCATATTTCTTTTGCTAGCCTGAACTTTACAATGGTCGCCTATGGAGACATATTTAGTACTGTGATTCCTTAAAGATGACCAACTCGTCATTTAAGCAAAGAACTATTTTATTGTGCGTAAACTAAAACAAAGTGTGTTTGTCATGGGTGCTTCCCTCTATACTAAACATCGTGTCACTGTCAATGGAATTTTCGTTCCAGTTGAACGTTAAACAAGTGTGCCTGGGGTTGTTATGCATATTAAATCAATTAGCTTTGCTGATTTAATTAGTATTACAAAAACAGTGATCTTAACATGTATACAATGAATTTGATTACCTTTACGATCGAATGCAAAAATGCACGCAGCCTCGAAAATAGCCCTCCCGAGCGTTAGCATCGCTATTCTCGATACAGATTTGTATTCAGCCTTGACGTTTTCATTTGCATTGCAGAAAACACATACTTTTTGTTAGTTAAATGCCAATTATAACTACGATTTATCTCCGCAATATAGTTGACTTTGCCAGTTTGAAAGAATCTGAACACACAGCAACGGCACAATCGTACTTACTGTGACAGCGGGGGAGTTTGTTTGGGGTCTAAAACAGAAGCAAAAGACCTCAGTAGAATATCGTCACTTGAAAACATAAATGCGCTAGCTGTAATGCTTTAGCATTGCAGTTGGCACCTGTTTGCTTTCAGGGGATCGATATGTTCATCGAAATGTTGCAGTGACTGTAGATCCTGTTGAATACTTACCCCGACTCTCCTACAAGTCGTGCCTTGAGTTCCAATGTGTTCTATGTGCCTACAGGTACATAGAACACATTGGAACTCAAGGGACGAAGTGTTGCAGGTGAAAACGAATGTGAAAATAAAATCTATCAATCAATCCATCAACAAAACACACAGGTGCACTAATATTTGTAGCGTCACTCACAAACGTTACCTTCCGTAGCCTTAGTTATCGGTGCAAAGGAATTGGTTCAGAGCAACAGTCGCACATTGCACTATTTATCTTAGTATCCGCAACACTGTCAAATACCCGTCAAGTATCCGCAATGCTGTCATTGCACAATTCCTTGGGTATTTGTTATATTCCCTGTGTATTTGTTGAAGGAAATCACCCGCTTAAAAGGTGGGGCCAAATGATTCGCATATCTGTAGAAACAGGTTGCATTAAATGGGGTCCGATCACTATCTCTATGAAACTGGTTTGCTGGTACGTCAGCGAAATTCGTCGCCACCCAAACTACCCGCCTCACCTTAAAATGTTGTTAAGACAACCAACGCGATAACTGCCAAATGTCACTCTCCAATAAATTGCAACAAAACAAATATTTAATACCCATATCTTGTTAGGCTTAGGCTCCTTTTCCTGGTAATGTGATATCTTTGAAAAACATTTTTCATGTCACAATGTGATCGGCTTTTGTGGAGCGTCAGTGATTGAAAACCTTGAAAACTATTTTTCTTTGTTGAGGATTGGTTTTTATAGCAACTTCCACTGTTACTATAAAGAGAGAGCAGATGTAATTGCGACGTTCTTCACTGGGCCGGCGTTGCTGCAATCCAGTCATTTCGAGATAAATGTTTTAATCGAGTGGTCCATCCATCAGCGGAGACTTTCCGGGTGCATTTTCGTAATGATTTTAAAGAGAACCTGTTTTTCAGGTGAAGTGTCTGAGGTAGCTATATTAAAAGTTATGGTGTGTTTAGTTGGCGGATGCGGTGTCATATAAAGTGAAGCAAAAACAATACTGAGGAGGCGGTACGAAATTTTAGAACCGTTCAGATGTTCTCAATGTCATACAGATTATGTCCTCTTAAACTATTCTTCCATCATCAGGAGGCCAATACTATAAAACTTTTACAATTGTATTTTCTATAATTGTATTTTCTAGTGATGACTTTAAATGGGTTGAAATGAACAATCAGCATTTTCAAAGATGCCAGTTGACAAATTGCCATATCTTTTAGAATGTTAACGATTCATTTTAGTCAGCTGTATTAACAGAGAGAAATACAATTCTAGAAAATACAATTGTAAAGGTTTTATAGTATTGCCTCCAGGTCTCCTGTACGAGTATAGGAAACCTGATGAAAGAAGAAGAGTTCATGGAGGTTCCGCTTCTGAAACTACTTTGTTTCCGTCCTGGAATATTCCGCTTTTTGACTGATTTGTCTAAAGAGACGAGTCGCCATTGCATAAATATAACCTTGTGTTGTGACTGACAATATTTGCGGTTGTATGAAGGCTCAATGTCAACAAATTAACAGCGGTGACGTGAGATTCGATTCGGGATTCGATTCAATTCGATACGAAATGTTCTGCCTGATTCGATTCGAACGGATATTTGAGATTCGGAGGGCTCTAATACAAACCCATTCTGATACTAATGGAACAGTCGCAATTTTCTTCAGGTGCCCATGAAATAGACCGAAAAAAACTCAATGAAACAAAGCTTGGGTCGAAATTGAGTTCAGTTCACACTACTTATTAATTCTCATTTCTTCATCACGTCAAACAACGTCACTTCTGCCATGTACAAGTATAAGAATTCCCACAAACAGCGAAAAACGTTTAAGCAGTTTGTCCGCGTATTCCCCAACGTGCGCTGGTGTTAATCTAATATTCGCCATTGACGAATTTCAGTCAAACTAAAGCCATTTGAGGTTAAGAGGAATGTTAAAAAATCGTAAACGTAATTAGGATGGGGTGTCGATATATCATAGCTTTCGGGCACTGTTGTTACCCATAATGTCGACCTTGTAACTTGGGACGATTTCTAATATGTAACTTAATCTTTTCAACACTAATCTCTCGAAATGGATTGCCTCATATAACACTAGCTATAGCAATTGGGCGAATCGAGTTTGTATTTATTGGGAGGTTTAGTTATAATTTAACCCAACAACCACACGGGGCTGTTGGGTTATATCATTACTGAACCCTTTCAAATACTTATTTCCATTTTTTTTTTACTGCTAACAGACACCGACCTTTTACGCAAACCATTACGTGTTTGTTCATTGGGGTTTAACGGTACTTTCAACAGCCAGGGTCATACCGTTTCGGACAGTTTTGCAGATGGGCAAGTCGGAGTATCCGTGGAGAACCACCGAGCATCGGCGAGCAAATGTCTGACTCTTCAACTTACTAAACCGGTGTGACAGGAATGGAAGTCCGTAGGAACGTTAGTCCCTCTGGACTATTATTCCGCGGAATTATAGTCCTAGGTCTAACATTTCTAGGAATAGTAGTCCGGCGGACTACTATTCCTAGAAATGTTAGACCTAGGACTATAATTCCGCGGAATAGTCCTAGGTCTAACATTTCTAGGAATAGTAGTCCGGCGGACTACTATTCCTAGAAATGTTAGACCTAGGACTATAATTCCGCGGAATAATAGTCCAGAGGGACTAATTTTTCTACGGACTTCCATTCCTGTCACACCGGCACACGCAGAGTTAGCAACGGCAAAAGGCAAGTGCACCATCAAAGTGCAGTATGCCATAGTACCAGCGCCAATGCGCCCCCACGCGGGCAATCGGGATCAAGTGTCTTGTCCAAGGATCCAGAGCAGATGACACTGGTCTGGATCGAATCGTCGACCTTTCAGGTACACACAATTGCATATTGAGCGATGTTTTTCGCTGACATCCGGCAATCCAGTTATACAAAGATCAATTCCTACCGCGCAGAACGTAGCTTCCTTTATGTACCACAACAAGGATCCAAATGTAGTTGTAGGTACCTCAATAAGCGGACATATCACAATATGACAATTTCATAGCAGTTTGACAAATTACAGTATTAGGAGGCCATAGTTGGACTCTGTTAACATGTGCTGGATACGCTGGTGGAGTCTGTACCGAATAACGCCCCCAGAGTGACACATAATATTCACTTGACTCAACACAAGTGTCGGTTGACATATTTTCGAGGCATTTTATTGACCCATACCATAGGGGACATTGAACATTCTAGCACTCAGGCAACGAGCTTACAATAAATTTTATGAAACCAGATTTGACAAAAAATACCATTCAGAATGTGGGCAACCATTGCTTGTCACGTAATTACTAATATTATTAGTTACAAGGTTTCCCATAAATTGTAACAAGGCAAATTCATACATACCAAATAGTTTCATTTCGAAGGTAACATGACACACATCCACAGAATATGAAGCATTTTAAGTTGCCTAACCTGCACTTCAGACCAAATAATGGCTTCCTACACTCAATCTTTCAACTTGAAGCGTTTATCGGCTGTCGCCATTTTGAATAATCAATGAACAAAGGGGAGATTACCCATAGCTGTCAGCGTATATTGATGTTGACAGGCAGTAAATGGTTTTATATGCAGTCTGCATGTGACGTCTTTGAACCAATGAAATTCCCAGATACTTGTAGGAGGTAAGATATATATAGGTGTGTGGTCGCAGCTTTTAGACAAAGTAATCTCAATTAATGGAAGATCTATGAAGAATCAACTGCTTGAATTTAATTTTATATGTCAGGCAGGAATCCCATCAACCATAGCCCTGGGACAGAGCCACTGGACTGAAAACTGTAAAGATTTGCAGAATGTGACCCTGATGGGAGTCGACCTCAGGTCTACAACACCCAATCACCTAGCCATAAATGCTATGCCACCATACCAACTGAGCTAACAGCAACCCCACGAAATGCAACAGGCTTCATTGCGAGTCGTAAAATATGGCTATTTTTAGAAAGATGCTGCTTCGTGATGACCCAGTGCATAAATTGATTGAAATGTCTTTCTCACTTGGCTGATTCACTCATTTGATCTACATGTCGATCACGTAACCTCCAAATTTGGCGATCGTCCTGCAGCTGGATTGTTGTTTCATCTATTGTCATTCATTGAAAATCACGATACAACTACAACTCTATACAACTGGATTGCTGGAATGCTCATTGGTTACATACAGAAAATGTCCCCACTGCCGTCCGTGGAGGAGGGGCAGAAGTTGCTATAAAAAAAACAATACTTAGCAAAAAAGAAATTCTCGAAGATTGTCAGTTTCCCGGCGCCACACAAACTGCGATCGATTTTAAAGAATATACTTTGATGTCTGTGAAAAATAAATATGTTGATGTGCACATTTTTCGTGGAAACACAAATTGAATATTTAAAACATATTTTAGTTGTTACTAATCAAAAGAACGCGGTGGCTCAGTGGTAGACTGTTGGACTTCTATGCTAGAGGTCCCGAGTTCGATCACCGTGCACATGTTTTCAACCGCTGTAACCCTGCTTGAGCGGAGGTTGAACAGAGTTAGAATGTAGAGGAGCTGACTGTTGCTCGTCGATGCTCGGTGGTTCTCTCCGTGTACGCCGGCTTCCTCCACTCGTAAAACTGTCACGGTCATAATTAGCCATTGTGCATAAGTAAATAAATAAATAAATACTAATCAAAAACAAGTGCAAGATTGTAAAGTTGATACAGTGTTATAAGTTTACGCTGACAGCTATGGGTAATCTCCCCTTTATTCATTGATTATTCAAAATGGCGGCAGCCGATAAACGCTTCAAGTTGAAAGACTGAGTGTTGGAAGCCCATATTTGGTCTGAAGTGCAGGTTGGGCAACTTAAAAGGCTTCATATTCTGTAGATGTGTGTCATGTTACCTTCGAAATGAAACTGTTTGGTATGTATGAATTTGCCTTGTTACAATTTATGAGAGAGTGCCTGTAGGACACGTGAATACACCATAAAAACCATATTAGGCCACCAACAAACTGTGTAACTAATAATATATATATCTCAATTGTCTCGTTAGCTACCTAACTTTACCTTTTTAAGTCAGCATGCATAGGTATTCGCACTTACTCTGCTGTATTTTAATTCTTTTGTAATGACAGTACTGTGTCACAGCGCAAACTGGACCCTTCAACACACGGGAAAACCAACTGCTTCTTTCGTAAATTATTTCGACGAAAAGACCACATTAAACGATTTTTGTCGATGCCGACATATGCTTTGTTCGATCTTTGAGCAGTGACCCTTGCTGTCGAAAGTGTCGTTATATCCCAATAAATAAATCTTTGAGCAAAACAAAGGAACTTATATCAATTTGTTTTTTCTTCATTACATGGGACGGCTGTTGATTGGCCATACAGAGTAGCCAATTAACCCTTTGCACGCTGATGTCAAAATGGGAATGCTTTCAGCAGCATATATTTCCCATAATGCAGTTTGATATTTAACCAAATATACCTTGTTTAACAGAGCTCAGTGAGCTGTGTCAAACCAGATATATTTATTTATTTATTTATTTATTTATTTATTTATTTATTTATTTATTTATTTATTTATTTATTTATTGTTTTAACGCCACTTTAACAGCCAGGGTCACATTGTGTCGGTGACAGTTTTACGGGTGGAGGAAGCCGGGGTACCCGGAGAGAACCACCGAGCAACGACGAGCAGCTACCAGCTCCCCAACATCGTAACTTCGCACTGGGGCACAGACAGGGTTAGATTGGTTGAAGACATGCGCACCATCGACGTGCAGTACGCCTTAGTGCACGGCGTCATCGTGCCCCCGTGTAAGACAATCGGGGTTAAGTGCCTTGCCCAAGGACACAACGCGGGAGTCCGAAGCGATCGCTCAGACGGCCACCCATCCAATGATTAACCGGGCTCGACTTTGCTTAACTTCGGTGATCTGACGAGAACCGGTTACCTCAACGCCATTGTGTCCCCATATAATTGGTTAAATTCATAGTTAAACAGGAGAAAAACAGAATGATTGGAGAAAATTCTTTTGCATTACCAGTGTACTAAGGGTTAATATTGTTGACAAACAGCTGTTTGGCTACAGGTTGATGAAATTAATTAGTCTACTTTAAAAATTATCTCGTCCAAAACAAGGTAATTTTCGACGTGGACGATGCCATTTTGCGCAAGCAAGAATTAAAGGGATGAATGCGTTCGTTCTGAAAAAAATTTCTTCGCAGTGAACATATAGTTTTCATATGATGAAACTTCGAACAGTAGCAGTCATTACTGTAATATATACGGTAGAATTAACAACAGTTGGTTGTCAGTACCTCTACTGTATGTCTAATGGTATTATTTACAGAGTTGTGTGATGATACACTAGGCCTGTACGGTATATCGATAAACCGATATATACCGGTATTGAAACCAATATCGATTGAATACCGATGTAATTATAAAAATATCGGTTTATCGTCATTATTTATTTACCCGCAATTTAATTTTCAAGATGTCTCGAGTTTTTAACTGTAGCTCCGAATGAATAATATTATCGCTTTACCCAAGGAATACGCCCACGTAAAATACAATTTCAACAGTTGAAAAAATAATTTAAAAAAATTTCAACAAAACTATATAATGTGACCCCTCATTGGAACGAGCTCGTTGAGCTCGTTCCAATGAGGGGTCACATGATATTGTTTTGTAGAAAGTTTTGGAAAAATTTAATGAACTAATATTTAAAATAATTAATTTTGATATCGTCTGCGTTGGGTAAAGGTTTTGCGAACCGCATCATCAAGGTATGCTGATTCGTTTCGACTGTGATGCCTCAAGTCTCGATTGTGGTACTTATGTTCAGATATCTGAATAGTTTTCGATATACCGGTATACCGCGGTATTTTTTGAATACCGATACCGGTATTCTGTTTTGAATATCGTGCAGCACTATGATACACTATCAGTTTGACAGTTGATTTCAGAACTTGTTGCCATGTAATATGGGGTAAAGTAATAAATATCATACAAAACAAGTAATGACAGGTGAATGTCGCTATGTTTATTTTTGGAACAATACATTATTGCGGAAGCTGGATACACAGACGTTCGCTGATTCTCGCTCCAATAAGAAAGAACATCCCTGTGCTGAAGGGAAAGGAAAGAAACGAAACTTTGATACCAAATATAACTTGAGCTGAAACTGTTAACCGATTAATCGTTTAATCAATGATCAACATCTTGACCGATCCAAAAAGTAATTGTTCGATTAACCGTTACTTGAGCTACTGTATTATATGGGTTAACAAAGGAACAAACTTGCTCCAAAACAGACAAACATTGTCACACTGACTCACATTAATTATATGAGACAGAGTAAAGCACGCAAGTTACTTGCCGACATACTTGTTTACTTGCATGATCATCATACTGTATCAGTGGCTGGAAATGGTCATTCTTAACCTTTTATCCACTGCGGGTAACAGACGATACTTGCAATTCATGAATTACTAAATTTTTTAATTTTTGTCTCAAAAACATAGCTTATGAGCCCTCATTGGAACGAGCTCAACGAGCTCGTCGTTCCGATGAGGGGTCATAAGCTATTTTTTTGAGACAAAAATTAAAAACATAATAAATTTGTATGGAGATTTTTGTATATAGGCCTAGTCGGTTTTGTTTGTTACGTTGGGTAAAGGGTTCATGCTGTAAATCATCAACGGTATGGCAATTATTCAGAAATCTATTTGGACAAGTGATTAATCGTTTAACCAAGGTTAATCCGTGTGATTAATCGATCAAGAAAACCCCTTAACCGTTTCAGCTCTAAATATAACCTTTTCTTTATTCCTCATGATGACATCTGATTTGCTGTAAACAGCTATCTGAACAAAACGTCGACACGTTACCCTATTCTTAAGCTTCTCAGTTTCAATCCAAACCACAAGTATTCTGAGTAAAGAAAAGGTAGGAATCAAAACACACAATGGCCCAATGGAGCGTAAGGAAGTTAAGATATAACTAATTCAATAGCACTGTAGGATTTATAAAACATACAAAATAACACGTTAACCCTTTACCAAACGTTTGCGTTTTGTTTCCTTGAAAAATAAAAGATTTCATTTATTTTTGTTTCAAGGAGAAAGTGAGATAATCCATCACTTCACTGAGCTACCGTGTAGAGTCTGCGTCTAACCACTAAATATTCCGATAACTCACATCCCTTTTTTTAATTAACCCTACAACCACAAGGGTATGCAGTACTGGACCTTCATTTATATTAAATATACAGTACGTGGAGAGTGTATTACCACTAAATCACCCGCAGAGTGGAGATTCCACCCGGACAATAATTGCAAATTTGTTGCAAAGCATAACCAGCACCAGAAAAGTTTCAGCCAATGGACCTCCGGGTTAAACCCGGAGGTCCATTGGCTGAAACATTGCTTGTGTTTTTTGACGATATGTACAAAATTTGAAAGTTATTGCTTGAGTGGTAACTCCACTCCGCGGGTGATTTAGTTACAATCCACTCTCCACGTACTGTATAGAGGATTTTCAACTCGTCCCCAGTTTATATCGAAAATTACAGAACGAGTAATGTCAATTACGTTTGGACCGAGTTTTAGCTCTGTCCGTACCTAATTTACTGTTCGAGTTTTGTAAATTTCTATATAAACTGGGGACGAGTTGAAGAATCAACTTGTTATATGATAAAAAAACCCAAACAAAAAACAACCGTACAAAACACAATTAAACGGAACGAGAAACAGGCAGTGGTTCCAATAAGGTCTGCGATTACGTTACAACTTAAGATGCGTCGTTTGGCCGCTGTGTCAGCGTCACGGCACTCGAAAGGCCGTGCATTATCATTTTTAATGAATATGCTTAATACGCGGAGGGAGAGTCAGAATATAATAAATATATATGTTACAGTCAATCTCTCAAGTCAGGCATCTAGTCAAAAGTTGAGTCTTCTGAAGCTCTTTTTTGAAGTCAACGAGAGAATAACACAAACTTTGTTAGGTAATCTTGATAAACCATGACCCATTTGAATGAACCATGTGGCAGTAATTGCATGTCGATGAGGTCTATGGGATGAGAATTCCTTGGATAAGATAGGCTTGACAACACCTTTTGTCACTGGTCGGATGCGTTTCTGCTTCCAGTCGATGTACATTGTCTTGAACAACTCCACTCGATGCACACAGTCCTGAACAACTCCACCGAGTCTCTTGTAACATTGGCATACTTCTTCCCTAACTCTTTCAACATGCTGTCGCAGCCACTATGGGCAGTTGCTAATGTGTGCCCGCTTGGTGGCATCAAATGTCTCTTCAATGTGCTCAAAATATTCAATGGGATCACCATTTGTTTTACACCGCCGTATTAACTTCTCAACATAGCCGCATTGGATAATCTCATGTTCAGAAAACTATCTGTTTCAGTTCATCTATTATGAGAAAATACTCTGATTTTAGAATAAGAACCCATTTAGAGTATCATATGTTTTATATTTCTTATATAGCTCTATAAATAATTTGACAAATTACCTAGAATTATACGGCAGCGTAGAACCGCCACACCGTAGTATATTTTCAGGGATTCCTAATCTGTTTTTACAGATTACTAATCTGTTTTTACAGATTAGTAATCTGTATTTACAGAATACTAATCTGTTTTTACAGATCAACTAATCTGTTTTTACATATTACTAATCTGTTAAAACAGATTAACTAACCTGTATTTACAGATTACTTAGTTAATCTGTAAAAACAGATTAGTAATCTGTTTAAACAGATTAGTAATCTGTAAAAACAGATTAGTATTCTGTAAATACAGATTACTAATCTGTAAAAACAGATTAGTTAATCTGTTTAAACAGATTAGTTAATCTGTAAAA
Source organism: Pictodentalium vernedei (assembly GCA_031216915.1). Classification (NCBI taxonomy): domain Eukaryota; kingdom Metazoa; phylum Mollusca; class Scaphopoda; order Dentaliida; family Dentaliidae; genus Pictodentalium; species Pictodentalium vernedei. The sequence goes on along the minus strand of CM062294.1, from coordinate 411,685,102 downwards.
ACAGATTAGTAATCTGTTTAAACAGATTAGTAATCTGTAAAAACAGAGTACTAGTCTGTTTAAACAGATTAGTAATCTGTAAAAACAGATTAGTTAATCTGTAAAAACAGACTAGTAATCTGTTTAAACAGATTAGTAGTCTGTAAAAACAGATTAGTTAATCTGTAAAAACAGACTAGTAATCTGTTTAAACAGATTAGTAATCTGTAAAAACAGATTAGTAATCTGTTTAAACAGATTAGTTAATCTGTAAAAACAGATTAGTAATCTGTGAAAACAGATTAGTTAATCTGTAAAAACAGATTAGTAATCTGTAAAAACAGATTAGTGATCTGTAAAAACAGATTAGTAATCTGTTTAAACAGATTACTAATCTGTTTAAACAGATTACTAATCTGTTTAAACAGATTAGGAATCCCTGGAAATATACTATGGTGTGGCGGTTCTACGCTGCCGTAGAATTATAACTGCACATAAAATAAGTCATTTGACCAAATGATTGGAAATTTTAGGCATTTGGGAAAATGCTTAGTGGTGACAGGCATTTGACAAAACGACTGAAAGTTTCAGTCATTTGGCCAATGTCTGACTTGACAGATTGACTGTAACATATATATACTATAAAATGATGCTGACCAAACGTGCTCATTAAGTTCATCCGGGGATCGAGGAAGTTCAAGGCAGCCGCATTCAACTTCGACCAAAATGATCAGCTGTTTATGAGTCTGAAAATGAAATCTGATATTAAAATTCTAGTTGAAGTAGTTATTGCGCTATAGTTGGGAACCGTACGGTAAATCTATCACCACTACTTTATTTATGTACAAAATCATGTATCAGAAAATCGCTCCACCAAACAATATTTTAAACAACGCAATTCGATGGTCTTTCAGCAAGTGTTGTTTGTTTCTAGATTCACTTTTGCATCATTTATCTAACAATCAACTTAATTTGCACCCCAAAACACGGAAAAAACGTTTGAATCAGCACCCCACCCCTCCCCCCGTTCCGATTCCGTATCATATAGATTAAATTTCAGTAAACACCGCACTATCACATATATGCATTGTTATTACGCATTAAAATATAATTTTTGAAATTCAAAATTTTGACCAATTTCAACCCAATTTAAACTGACAGATGAGTGAAACGGTCTTTATGTAACGATATTGTTAGATAAATGTATTATCATGACCATGTGCATGCCCTGTAATTTGTATCAGATTCTTGGTCGTGTTTACAATCGGATCGCAACGAGCCCGTAAGGGCGAGTTGCGATCCGATTGTAAACACGACCGAGAATCTGATACAAAATACAGGACATGTACATGGTCAGGATAATGTACATTTATCGGGCTTTGGATCAAGTGATAAATAGAATCTGCAACTTGTTTCGAAGTTAAAGTAGTACTTGAAAATGTGTCCAGTAAATTAGGCCTGAACTTCGCTAGAAACTCAGTCCGGATCTACTTCACTTTAAATTGGGAAACTCAATGGACATCCTCATTTTGGTGGCAGGGTCTCTCACAAGCTCCTGAGCTGCCTGACTAATTCCACTAACAATTCGACGATGTTCTAGCCTGGAACTTATCTAGTCCTTAACACTTAACATGTTGGGTATTTTAAAAATATTATTCATCAAATCTAGTCATGGCTGCTGTTAAGCAGCCATGACTAGATTTGATAAAAATTCATTACAATTTGACTCCAGAAATAAATGGTCAAAAAGTCAATGCAATTTGAAGGGGAAATTTTGGTTAAATGCGATCATATTTTACATATTTTAGTGGCAAGACCCTTCCTGGACAAGAACATCCACCAGCAGAAGGCAATGAGTTAAATAGCCCATGTCTGTATACTATCGCGTGACGCTGAAAAAGCAAAGCAATTGCGAAATAATACCTAAAGAAGAACTCAGTTTTATCATGAAGTGATATCTTGGAAAAGTTATTTAAAAGTCGCCAGCACTCTCTGTTGTGTGGCGGTATCCATATAGTACTTAATGAGACATTGATACTGGCTATCGTTAAATATAGTTCCCTTGTGTCTATAAAAATATGATCAAGTGATGCCGATAGCATTGATTTCTTACGTGTAGCATACCAAACAGGTCTGATTAGGTTATACTGGAACAATAAGGAGGCACGTCGTAAGCCAGAAGTATAGGGCTCTTGTACGCTGGATGTGTTGCGAGCGATAATAAAATTACAATTAAGAATTCTTCTTTTCTTTTCACTCTGTGATTCTGATGGTGTAATGTTTCTAAATTGCTTCTTGCCATAGAACAAAGACATTAATTGGTTAAACCATTATCCTAACACCAATAGTCGAAGATACTTGGAAATAAAATTCTTCAATAACTAAAAATTGTCGACGAGTTCGTTGCAACAAGGGTCATGAGCTATGTTTTGCCTGCAAAAAGTGAAAAAGGTATAATGCAATCCTAACTAGTTGGATGAATTTAGAATGCGAGTGTTATATATAAGGTTAAACATACAGACATTGGTTATTATTCTGATGCCACGATTCGACCAGTCCAGGTCGCATTGCTTGAAGACACACTTTATCACCGCATTTCCACTACAGCAAGCTAGGCTAAATACCTTACTCAAGAACACAAGGCACGTGAGCGGATCAGATCCGAACTTACAGTCTCTCGAGCACAAGTATTATGAACAACGAGGCACTGCACTCTCTGGGATGTACCATTTATAACTGCTGATTATTTGCGCGTGTCGTGCATGTGATCCCACTCCGTACCAATACGCCCCATACAAAACGTGGCCTTATTTTCCAATTACTCAGCTTCTAAGTAACTCGAATAAGTTACGAAAGAACAACATAACTAAGCTTGCTTGTCACTCTTCTCTGATGAAATCAGGGGCATGGATTGAGGTTTCCGATGGGGGGGGGGGGGGGGGGGTGTAGGGTAGTGAATTTCCAACTAAGGGAGGGACCGGGAGGGGGAAACCTCCCTCCCGATCCCTCCGCTAGTTGAAAATTCACTACCGAGGAAACTTTTGAGAATGAAGTCATGGAAGGGGGCCTAAAATTGATTCTAGTAACTGAAATGCCAACAAATTTATGATAGAATTATCAGGTTATTATTATTTGGAATTATTGAGAATTGAATATGTGCTAAACAAATGCTCAAGCTGAGACCTCTGAGCAATTGACACTATCCTAACATCAAATCAGATCTTTTGCAGGAATGATCAGTTTTCGATGTTCCTTCATTTTGTAACTGTGACTGATGGAATTAACTCGGGATAACGATTTTACATGATGTGATTGAAGTGCATTTCGAGGACTTTTTTATTACGATAAGTAAACGTACTATAAAAATCTAACACCGATTGACATCATGCATACTTATGAAGCTCGATGTTGCGTACACTGTAGTTGTAAATAGTAACAGTTGGAATTTTTGCCGATTTGAAATCGAGTTGGAATTTTAGGAAGTAAAGGAGACATCAGCGTCACCAAAGAAGCTCTAAAATCCAGATTGATGGAATTTCTAACTACTCATGACTTGCCCTCCGAGTTTCCAACTATAGGAAATTTTGAGCAGGATTGGGTGGGGGGGGGGGGGGACACCCCACACTCCCTGTCGCCACGTCCCTGGATGGAATCCACGTTCGACTAAACGGTAAAAGAAATCGGAAAGTGCCAAAAGTACTCACAGCTTACAGCCGCTGTTATCGTAGGGTGAACTTCATTTGATGAAAAATACAATATAGTCTGGGAAAAAATATGCATTTCGATCGAATGACCCAGCTATTTGATAACGATCGAATAGATAACGATCAGCTCATTTGTGTTTTGAATGATTCGTCGCTGGCAGTGTTGAACATACTGGAGTCGTTTCCGAAGTGCGCATACTAAAAAGAGAATCGAGTGTTTTCCGTGGATCCGATACCCAAATTATCTTAAAAAGTCATCCAACAAGATTTGTGAAAATTCTGTGTTACTGTCTTCAAATACAAAAACCGAGAAAAAGTCAGTAAATTATATATATACCAACGTGTTTGGAATGAATCACGCAGAAGCTTCAGTTTGCCATGTGTCGACTGTCATCTGGCTGAAAACACTGTCTGAAAGGTTGCTCCGGCACAGATAATCAGAGGTGCAGTAACGGGACTCGCCCCCTCACTTTTCCTAAAAAATGTTGACCTTGTATACATGCATGCCCGAAAACCCTAGAATTCGTTCATGTACTTTCACACTAATATTTCTTGTACCTCTTTATCTGACAGGATAGTGGTGATCTGTAATTCTTCAAGTACCTCCTTGGAGCGATATCTTCTCATTCATGAAGGAATGGACAGTTTGACAAAATCTAATCCAAGGTGTCCAAAATTCGCAACGAATACCATTTTTTGCTGTTTATCTTTTTCTTTCCGGAAGTTCAGAAAGGGTTACGCACTATCATGAGAAATGTGTTCATCATAAACATATTCGGTTCTCGTAGGCATATGATTATGGGCCTTAACCCTTTACCCAACGAATCGCCCGCGTCCGCCCGCGTAATATGCAAATTCAGCAGTTGAAAAAATATTATTTTTCAAAATATTTCAAGAAAACCATATCATGTGACCCCTCGTTGGCACGAGCTCGTTCCAACGAGGGGTCACATGATATGGTTTTCTTGAAACATTTTGAAAAGTTTAAAAAAATGGTATTTAAAATAATAAATTTTGATATCGTCTGCGTTGGGTAAAGGGTTAAAAAACAACCGGCGATGTGAGGCGTCTGCAGGTTGGACACCATCAATAAGAAATTTGTGATGACCATTGTCTATTTTGAAGGACCAACGCCTCTCGGTATAACGGAAGCTGGGTGTGGGATACTTTTCTGTTTGCACCAGTAAACGTTTCAGCAATTAAGTTGCAGGAACATCATTGGTGTAATTGCGTTCAGTACGTCACAGCCGCTACGGGTGTTAAATCTACGGGTAAAATTTATTGCCTAAGTGTAAGAAAAACGACCCAGTTAATATAGCGGACCACTGTGTATGGGCAAGATGGAAATTCGACTACCCCAGCTCAAGGTTTAATAGTGCGAAAGCTTTTAAACTAAAAAAGTACTTAGAAATTCAAATTGCGTGCTCAATATTTCCCATGTTAAAAGCGTTTTTCTCACTTTAACGGCAAATATTCAAAATTAAAATCGAATTTCGCAATCAGTTTCACGCTGGCATCTGTCAATCAGTTCTCCACAATACATGGGTTTGGGGTGTTTAGAAATGTGTCTTGACGAAAAATCGACGTCCAAAAGCTAAAGGCGACATCATCAGTTCCTAAATTGCCAGATTCTATTCCCGTACAAGACGGTGTTCGGATATTATTAAATAAATGCGTTTGTAACTTTAACCCTTTGAACTCTAGTGGTATATTCCATACCAGTTGAATGGAAGCAATTGGAAGAGTCCTTATTCAATATTCGCGGTAGACCAATCAATATTTTAAACGTGCAGCCTCGAGGCTGTTGCACGTTGTCGACATATCTGTTAAGAAATTATTTTCTCAATTGATTTTGAAATGTACGCCTACACGTGATTTGTCGTAATCCCTCATCAAAACCATTCCAGAATTTAGGGGACGCGAATGTCGGAAGGGCTTAAAGATATTTGGTTCTTGATCTTCCCTCTTGCAACAAGTCGATCTGTCGAGTTAACCCTTAAGCCCCCATATAGCCCCAAACCGCCACTTTTATATTGCATTGAAGCAGGTGCTCCCTTGTGTAATCTTTTTTATTACTCTTGTGTGTAGACTGAATTTTCCCTGGCAGTGGTTCTACATCACTGCTGGCTGCCTGTATAGGCAGCCAGCAGTGATGTAGAACCACTGCCAAGTCACCAATAACTATGTAAGCAGAAAAAGGCCATAAATACTTTAAAATTAATCTGAGCACTTAAGGGTTAACCTCCCAGGTCTGCAACCTACTGCTCCGAAAAAAATGTTAAAAGACACTGGCAGATTGTTGTTTCGCCAATCCTTGTTTAAAAGCGACACTTGGAGCGCAAAAAGATCGCCTATTTTTAAAATGTTTTCTTTGAGAAATAAAGGGTCAGTGTGAGAGCTGTATTATTATTATTCTGATGGAGCGTTTCTGCTGTATAAATTATTTATGACTCCGCTATTTGTGTCACAGCCAGATGAATACTCTCATGTGCCAAATAATAGCGATGGCTGAATAATAGTGATGGCTTGTATTTTCATCAAATATTAATAATAGTGATGGCGTTTTCACTCTATGTCTCATTACCAAATAAAAGTGATGGTGGGCATTTTTCTCCAAAATTAATAATAGTGCCAACACTATTATTCGGCACCTTAGAGTACACTGCTTTATCTTACAATCAACATGTATTTTGTCTGTATTAACTCCGCAGCTGTCGTGTATCCGACCCCCTGATACAGATGTTTGTATCAGGGGGTCGGATACAAGCACGTTCCTTTCGCGTGAGTTCCATTTTTTTCTTTTTGTTCATCCGTACGAATAAATAGTTCGTTATATATTCGTCTACATTCTTGACTTATCCCCAATATATTGTAAGATAAAATGATTGTTACCTTTATGTGGATGTACAAAATATGTATCCGAGTCTCGCGGCGGGATCTAAGGGTTCTTCGACTCGTCGTGATCTGCCCTTAGAACCCGGAGCTCGACTCGGATACATATTTTGTACATCCACATAATGGTAATAATCTCTATGTACCATCTGCAAATGATACGAGATTCAAAGATGTGGCATTGCAGAGATCGTTAACACACAAGAGAAACAGAATCGGTCCAAGGTTAGAGCCTTGTGGCACGCCGGAAGTGATTTGCGTATGTACAGACTCGCGATCACTGCAGGCAACGTATTGTGACCTGTCTGATAGATAGCATTTAAACCAATTCAGGCTGACTCAACGTATTCCCTAGTGTTCTAATTTGTGTAATAAGATATTGTGGCTGATAGTGTCGTAAGCCTTAGAAAGGTCGAGGACAACTGCCAGTATGTTCTTTTTGCTTTCTGTATTATTTTCTTCGGCGACGTGCCGCAGTACTGAAGGACAGTATGAATTGTAGAGTGCTTCTTACGGAAGCCATATTGTTGGGAAGTTAAAACATTATATTTGTTTAAAAAATTATAAAGGCGATCCGTCATAATTTTCTCCAAAACATTAGAGCATGTAGGTTGAATACTAACTGATCTGCAATTATTAAGTTTATGTGGGTCACCAGATTTATAAATGGGGACAGCTTTAGCTATCTTCATTCTGCTGGGAAAAATACCTCGTTCAAATGAGGCGTTGACAATGTGAGTCAATGATGGAGCTAATATATCAATTATATGCTTGAGTAGCGACGGGGATATATTTTCGCAATATTTGCTCTTTTTGGCTTTCATCCCTTTTACGATATTAACTACTTCCTGCGCGGAAGTGGGATTCAAAAAGAAACTATTCGAAAAGTTCCCAGACAAGAAATCGGAGAATGAGTTGTCTTGTCTTTTACTCCTGTCTTTGGTTCCTATGTCGACAAAAAGTGTTGAATTCCTGGACGACAACATGAGGATCACTTATGATCGTGTCAGTTATGAGAAAATGGGACGGAATTGTCGAGACATTTTTGGCCCTTTTTATTACATCCTTTAATATTTTCCATGTATTGCGAATATTCTTTTGGTTGTTATTTGGTATCTTTTTGTAGTATAGAGCTTTACTTTGCCTTCTTAACCTTATTAACCCTTTACCCAACGCAGACGATATCAAAATTTATTATTTTAAATATCATTTTTTCAAATTTTTCAAAAAATTTCAACAAAACCATATCATGTGACCCCTCGTTGGAACGAGCTCAACGAGCTCGTTCCAACGAGGGGTCACATGATATGGTTTTGTTGAAATTTTTTGAAAAATAATATTTTTTCAACTACTGAATTTGCATATTACGCGTGCGGATGCGGCCGATTCGTTGGGTAAAGAGTTAAATAGTTTACAGTATTTTTTTTATATTTGTTTATATTCTCTTCCATGGGACACTTTTGCATGAACGATGAATTGATGAAAACAGGGATTTTTTTCAAATTCGAAAAAAACAATAAAGAAATATATTTTTGAAAACCCTGGCGGCTGAAGATTCAAGTCAATGAAAAAAAAATATTACTGGAATTACACAATGCAGAGATTTACTCCTACAGATGAACTGTCCATATTTGAAGGTTTCCGCATATCACCTGCTGTGGGTTATTGAGAAAAGTCGATCCAGGAGAGCACAATCGATAAGTTATTCCCACAAGTCAACCATACATGCATTTTATGATTGATAAAGAGGTTTCTTCTGTTATGAAGCTCTCTTTGGCATTTCTTTGCACGCCGGTGGTCTTCTAATTAGAAAATTTGTGAAGTATAACTGTTATCCTAATGCCCGAAAATAAAATATATGTCCTGAACCCAATACACCCAGAAAGGGAAATGTGACGTCCACAGAAACGGCAATTTTGTAAGTTGTAGTTTCTATCTAACAACCAACTTAATTTGCTCCTCAAAACTCGCAAAAACGTTTGCATCAGCCCCCACCCCCCACCCCCACGCCCCCCCCCCCCGTTCCGATTCCGTATCAGGCAGATTCAATTTCCGGTATATATGGATGATTCACGTGTATGCATTGTTACTACGCATCAAAATATAGTTAAAGAAATTCCAAATCTTTACCAATTTCAACACAGTTTAAACTAAAAAAATGAGAGGAACGAGCTTTATGTAACGGGATTGTTAGATAAATATATTATCATGACCCCGTGCGTGTCCTGTAATTTGTATCAGATTCTCGGTCGTGTTTAGAATCGGATCGCAACTCTCCATAACGGGCTCGTTGGGATCCGATTGTCAACACGACCTCGAATCTGATACAAATTACAGGACATGGTCATGATAATGTGTATTTATCCACTGATAGTTGTATAACTGAAGTGTGGGGACGTCCATTAGTCACATATAGAAAAGTGTCCCCCACGTTGAGGAAGAAAGGGGTAGGGGGCAGATGTTGTTATAAATAAATAAATAGTGATCAACAACAAAACTTTTCTAGGAGATTTTTAATTTCCCGACGCCTCGCAATCTCCTATCGCTGTTTAACCCTTTACCTAACATGAAAAGCAGACGACACTTGCAAAAAAAATTCTTGAATAACTAATTTTTTTCATTTTTTGTCTCAAAAACATAGGTTATGACCCTTCATTGGAACGAGCTCGACGAGCTCGTTCCAATGAGGGGGTCATAACCTATGTTTTTGAGACAAAAAATGAAAAAAATAATGAAAATTAATTGGCGATTTTTGAGAATAGCGCTGACCGGTTTTGGCCGTTACGTTGGGTAAAGGGTTAACCCTTTTACTGCCACATCCACTTTAACCATATACGGAGGACCTCTATGTACGCCTGTATGCGAGGAAGTTTAATAAAATTTATGATATACTTGAAACTCTATCATCTGATTAATTGTTGGAAAAGGCTCTCTGAGCCCTTTCCAACAATTAATCAGATGATAGGTTTGATCTGCGCATATCAGAACGTGCAAATAATCATCATAAAATAGGCGACAATAGTCGCTTTCGGCATCGTAAGTGTTAAAAAGTATACTTTGAAGGATATGAAAAAAACGAATATATTGATGGTGTGTATATTTTTTCTGCAACATAATTCAGTTATTATTGTATAAAACTGGTGACGAGATGGGAAAGGTGGTGCAGTGTTATCAGTTGAATGCAAGATGTTGATAGAACGCAGTGTGTGTTTGAATCGGTGGATGTTTTACACAACGAGTTGGAATGGCGTTGTCATATTTCGCGAGAGCCGTAGGCCGAAATATGATTACGCCATTCCAACGAGTTATGTAAAACACTCACCGATTCAACAGTTTCAAACACACATCGCGTTCAGTGTTTGTCACACAACCCATGCATTAAAATGCATTGAAATAAACAAATTTCAATTCCGATAATTAAACCCAAAGGTGAAGAGTTTGTTTTGACTGAAGCTGTACTGATCATATGGATCGATAAAAAATCAAAACAACCTTTTCGAACCAGTGTTAGTTGAAATTCCTATCGCTGTTTACTAACAGTAATAGCCACCAAATGGTTAGGCGTGAATGGGCTGGTGCCCATTCACGCCTAACCATTTGGTGGCTATTTAGTCCGGTCGCCAGGTCATGGATGCGTGTTTTGTCGTATAAAGTTTTTTTCTCAATGGATTCTGAAAATTAAGGTATCTGACATCAACATTCAATCGGCTGACCATCTGTCAGCCTTGAGCAATTTTTTTTATAGAGCCCCAAAATTTATACCCCACCCCGAATTTCAGTAAAATACCACTTTTTACTGCGATGTCATTAGATCTCACAAAAATGCGACAGAATCTTCACAATGAGATGCCAATAGCCGAAGGGTTCCGAACACATCACTTAACCATTAACTTCTCCAGAAAAAATCCGAAATGGCAGCCAATATGGCGGCCGGAAGTAGCAAATTTATGGATTTTTACCATTTTTTTCGAAATAATCTGCTATAAGTGCCCAATGACTGTCCAAGATTCATTCCTCGCGCATATAAATGATGCAAATTGATAGCTCCATGATATTTGATGTCAATCAGGGGTATCAATGGTGTATATGAACGGGAAAATGATTATCAAATCTATGAAGTGAAAAAGTCGTCAAAATAAGATTTCCTGCCGTATAATACAAGAAGTCACAAAAATTGTTAGAAAACTCGGCTTGTGGTTCGTAGACTTGGAGATGTCTCCCCAATTTAGTTCTCAACCTCGATTTATATCATTTACGCATTGGATTCACTATAAAATACCCGAATTTCCACCAAAATGACGCCGAAAGTAGTAAAATTGTGGATTTTGATATTTTTTTGCGAATGAAGTCTATACCAGTATGCCCCGGCTGCCAACATACATTTTGCTGGACATAAAAACTATGCAAAATTATAGTGCAATGATATTAACTACATTTTGAGGAATAATGGAAACAAATGAGCAGGAGAAAACCCGATATCGCAGACTATGGAGTGAAAAAAATGTCAAAACTGGATTTCAACCTAATACCAGAAATCCCAAATATGGTAACATAGCCAGCCTGATGAGATGCAGAGTGAGAGATGTTTTATCTACTAAGTATTCAATCTGGAATTTATCAAGTAAAGATCAACATGGTCACCGATATCCTCATCCTCACGGTCCATCTGGATCATTAGACTGATTCACCGCGACATCAATTGCTGAAACCGTTTGTTCATTGCAACATTCAATTGTTGCATTACACGCACAGAATATTGTGCATGCCAAGTGAGAGGAATAGCATCCACACCTGCTAGTTTTGCAAGGATGTTTGCTGGAACAGGAACAACGTACCATACGCAAAACAGAGTCGGGGGCCACCGGTATACCACTTGGTACAGTTAAGGGTGATAACGTTTTCGAGACTTCATCTCTGACGAATCCGAACTCCCTAGGATCAAGATCTGGTGGAGCTGGGTCTAAGGCATGTTTCCACGTGCATACCTGAAGATGGGCACGTTTTACATTCTCTGTGAATGCTTCGGTTGTTAGGGGCAGGGTACATAAAGGAGGAACCTTTGTGGCACCCTTCTTGCCTATTTGCGATTTCCAAACACTGATTCGCGATTCTGACATGGTGCCCATATCCTTGCAACCATAGCATGAAGATATGAATCGTGTAGCTTGATGAAGTACTTCCGACCAAGGGGCATTGACACAACCAACGGACGTTAGAGAAGTTTCGCCGGATCTCAAGACTTTCAACATACGACCTTTTCCAATTCCAAAACAACCACCAACTGTGTCGCAGCCAGAGATAGCATGGGCGGCAAGCAAGTTTGGTATGATATTTCTATGTTCTTCAACGGTCGCTGCAATATCAACAACTGACTTCCCCTTTATTGGGGATTCCATGAACATACTACATGACAGGTTTTGTTCGAGATAGTGATGTAGAAGCAATGTGTATACATCTGTGTCGTCTGCAAGAACTATGACATTGTCGTGGTCATTACCAGCTCTGATGGCTTGCTGAACGATTATGTTATCTGCTTCTTCGTGCATAGTTTCCATGTCACGCCTCTCAATAACTATACCTCTATCGATTTCAATGGGTGAAGCGTCCTGGCCAGTAACAAATAGCGCGTGTTGTTGAGTGTTATCAACAGCAAACTGTGTGTCACGTCTGAAATGATCAACAATAATGCTTATCAACTGTTTCTTATTTTCAGTTACCGTGAGAACCAATTTCTGTGAAGGTAATGGTGACGTTGCGGTCAAGGTGAATTTCCGACAACAAGCTTCACCACTTCTTTTTGCCCTAGTCGTACATTTAGTACTGAATTCATTGTATCTGTCAAACACAAGATATGTATCTCCAACCAATAACCGACGCTTTACATGCTCTTGAAATCGCTGGACAAAATCGTTCACGTTCAGGTGACATAATTTATTGGGAGCAGGCCAATGGGGTATCCAAAGAAGTGCACACCCGCCTATAATAGTGCACGTTGACACATTAATATCAGACTCAGACATATCGGTGTTTGGAATCATAACTGCGGTATCAGACTTCATGACCGATTTAGATTTGGATATCCGCATGTCACCATTGTCATTGAAAAGAGCTGTTGGAATGGGTGATAACTCGTATGAGAGTATATCATTTATACTAATTCCCCTGGAGCTGGCTTGAAGTCCCATCACCCGAGAGTAAATCAGATTGCTGTCACATGTTTTGTGCTCGCTCAACTTGACTGACTTTTTCATAACTGCCATTGTTTCAACGGGCCTTGATATAGTACAACAGAACCCACTTGGAAGTTTCTTCTCGAAATCAGTCAACGTCTGTCTACCAAGTGTTACAGCCATGTCCAAGTTCACAGTGCGATTACCACTGACAATATTGACTATCTCATCCGGGTGTTGCTTAGGTTCAAGGGGGTGTATGATTGTCGCGAGTTTGTTTCTAAGTCCCTCACGATCAGCGCAATCAGCAGCAATTCTCGCAGTCATCTCCTCTTTGTGTTCGAGCACTGCTCGATTCGCGACGTCTGATTCCCTAACCTCCGCGAGACCATTCAAAAGTTGACCACAATTGTGAAGGCTTACTGCCCCCACTTTCAGAGTTTCTGGTTTTAATGTGATGCCAATGATGCCAGACTTACCATGGCCATAACACATGAAAGTGGATTCGATATCCATATCGCTCCAAATGCCGTTCCAAATGCCACCAACATGTCTCATCACATGTGATCCCTTCAGAAATTGTGTCAACACTTCTTGTGGAAGTCGTTCCATGTCCCTCAGATAATACAAGCCATATCTAGCATAGTTGACATGGCCGGAAGCAAAGAAGTAAGGGAGCATTTGTTTTACAGCTGCCAAATGCAAGGGCCAGTCCCCTTCCCTCTCAGCCCTTACGTACTTCATCATTATAAGAACTGGTCCTATGAAGCAGTCCACCCAAACCTCGCAAGTCCTGCTCTGGTCTGATATTTCACTCAATGTGTCAATGAAATCTTCCGGGCAGACAACATCATCTCTACTGACGATATCTCTAAGCAGCTCTTCTGCCAACAACCGAAATGCGCGCATATTTTGAGGAAGCTTCTTCCCGCTTAGCATTTTGGCTACTCCGCCGAACACAGTCTCAAGAATTTCAGATAAACCCGTGTTCTCCATCAAGTTGCCAATAGCACCAAGAAAACTCATTAACATATGCATGCCTCCCAACCTCGGAATCAATGTTCCGAAGTGATCGTGATTTGACCACAGAACATCCAACGCTACTTTATATAGCTGTTGATCAGCAGTGAATAAAGTATATTTCTGCCCAGTCAACTCAGACGCATTGCATCTAACATGGCGGTTGAAATTGTATATGGATCAGCCGGTGGCATGTCAATCAATGGTAAGTACACAGCCTTCGTCTCTGGTTGAGGGGATTGCCCACTTTGTCGGGATGACCTGGTGTTGTAGCCATTGAACTCAGGACAGTTAGGTTTCGTTACAATATCCTTCAAAAATTCAAGGTTATTCTCCAACGCCCTTCGTTCTGCCATGACCATGCGAACCAATACTTGGAGCTGAGGTACTTCTTTGCGGATTAAGCAATGAGGGACTTCTGGCTTCTTTGGTACATCGAACGTTGACTTTTCAGTGTTGTAATCAACTGGTTTAGCCATGTCGAGTTTAGTGACTCTCGGTATCATTGGAGAGGGAGAATCTCTCTTCGTGCTACGTTGCGTCATCAAAACTGCCAACGAGTGTGTGCTGAGCTTGCCGTTCTGTGAAGATATATCAGCATCGAAGTTATCAACAACAAACTGTATCAACCCATCTTCCGAAGTAGTGATTGTGGTCAGGTTGTTACTCTTTGAGGCCAGTACGGCTGCCGATTTTTTAAACCGTAACAACTCATCATACGTGCATGTTACTCCAAAGTCGTTCAAGAACTTGACCAATTCCTTTGAATCGCGGAGTAATACAGCTAAACTAATTTGCAATGGTGTAGGGACACCTTTGATGGCAGAAGTTATCATATTACCTATCATAAGTGCCGTAAGTGTGTTGTCAAGTTTTGACGATAAGCTGTCAAGAAAGTCTGTTACAGTTTGACTTGAATACTCGAAAAGGGTGGTCTTATCTAAAGTTGACTTGTAATTGTTCCCATCTAGTTCAATGTTTTCGACATCCTTAGAAATTTCTGTGCAAAGAGTCTTCATGGCCACGGGGACATCATTTTGGAAATCACTATCAATTCTCAGGAGCGAACCCACTCGAGATCTGATTGCAATTATTGTAGCGATTGACGGTGAGCTGAGGAGCAATAATTCTTCGTTGAAGAAATCTGGCAATTTGGAGACAAGGCGCCTCCGAGACAGACTCTCTCCACCATTTTCAACACAGATTCCATGCAATTCAACAGAACTCCAACTGAGAGAGTTGTCTTTCTTCATAAAATCTAAAACAGCTTGGAGTGGTGGTTCGATATCGGGTGGCGCAACTGATAATGCTGCCGATCTTTTGCTTGCAACGACTGATCTTTCTCCCATGAACGACTGACGACAATCAGAATGGTAGCGAGCGTCAGCTGCGTGCAAATCACTAACAGCCTGATTGACTCTAATGCGGACTTCAATGGACCAATTGTCACTACGGCCGTCGCACTTCTGAAGAATTTCCGCTTTCGGTGTGGAGGTACCTTGTTTAATGTGAGTTTGTCGGAAGACATAAGCTGGTCTCCATCAAGAGGGATTCTTTTTATCTTTCTCAACTTTACATTCGCGCCCACAAAATAAGCAATCAACCAAGAAGTTGAAAGTGCTGATGTCTGAACGTCTGGTGATTTTCTTAGGAGGTGGTCCGTCGTGAACTTCCTCATTTGCACCACGCTTTTGCTTAGCTCGTGCCACGTTTCGTGGGTGTATGTATTTATCGATACATTGTCTATGAGCATCGAGCGTGATATCATTGTCGGCCTCGAACCTCGGACACAAATCAAGACATAGACCGTCGCCATAGATCTCACTATTCGCAATGACCTTCCGTATTCTTGTAGCCAATACTTTGACAAAGCGTTTCTCGCTCGAATCAGAGCACTTACAAATATCTGAAAAATAGCACCTTTGAGACATAATATTCTGACAATTTACTGTCAAGCTTCAAAGAACAAATTAACCGGGGAACTTCACTCGGCCAAAAACGGGTTACAATGTCAACAATAAAGAAACAATAAACGAATTGAATAATTTCAATTGAACAAAATGTGAATAAAAGTGGTAATCTATTATTAATTTCAGCCAGTAAGCACGATCGAAACTGATACGAAAACCCAACAATGAATGGAAGCGGAAGTACGTCTTCACACGTTGAGTGATCAGATATCACTGATTTGATTGTGGTGGATTTTTGAACATCCTTACTCGCTTAGTATCAGGTGTAGTAAAGAGCGCTGTTTGCTGCGAACAACGCTCTTTATTCGTGTTGTTCAGGAATTTACTGCCGTTGGTACAGCTACCAGAAATGTATTGAAATTTTAGCCTCCGTCTGGTTATAGTGTCATTCGGTGAAAGCGCTATATCGATCGAAGTATTCAACACATGGTGCCCATTTTGGTATCATCATGAGCACAAATGGATGCTCCATGATGGCAGAGCATGAACTGGCACAATTAAGATACAATTTGTTTCACAGAATAAACGATTTATGGTGCAACTGAGAAAAAAAGTTAAAATTTCGACAAATAGTAAGGTTTACCGATAAATTTCATGTTAGTAATGAGAATTTACAGAATATTCAAATATAGGTGTTTTCACATTTGGTATCAAATTCGGGGTAGGGTATATACCTTTTCAAGACTCTATAAAAAAAATTGCTCAAGGCCGACAGATGGTCAGCCGATTGAATATTGTTCTCAAATGTCTAAATTTGCAAAATCCATCGAGAAATAAACTTTATACGCCAAAACAAGCATTCGTGATTTTCGGGGGTTTGGCGACCAGACTAATTACTGTTAGTAAAAATATAAGTACAAATATGTGCAGATTTGCAAAACAGCTGGGAGAAACGTTTTTAAAAGAAGTTCGAAGCATGTCAAGGTGTACGAAGATTTACCGAAATAAAGTTGACCAATTTAGATATAATGGGATCCACAAAACGAGACGGCAACGGGACTGGGTTAATGTTCTGGTTGGAAATGATTGGGTTTTTTAAAAATATTATCTCATTTTAGGCTAATTTTTGTGAACCGACTTTATTTTGCTTTGGACGTTTTCATTTTCACACTATGCGACAGACGGTCGATGATTGTATAACGAAATTTGGAAACTTTGCGAAGCGTAACTAAACGGTGCGGTAAAAAGTTCCGGCTTGTATATTACCCGTTGAATACAGAATCATTTATATCATTGCGGCGATTCCGTTGAATACAAGGGTTTAAAGTTTAATGGATGTGTAATAAAACTGGTGACGAGATTGGAAAGGTGGTGCAGTGTTATCAGTTGAATGCAAGATAAACTCCATGACATTCGATGAAGTGAAATCTGTTTCGGTAGAGTGTAGCAGCTTTCTCGTCATCAAACGTCATGGATTGGGAGGAGTTATAGCGTTGATTGACTTGACGCCATCTTAAGGCGGTGGGATGGGGTTTGAGTGGCGACTGTGTCCTAATAAAAATACTTTCAAATAAATTGTAAAATCCGTCCAACAGTATTTATCAAAACTGTTTGGCGGCTTTCCATTATTTAGCACCCTCCCCATCTCAAAATTCTGGCACCGCGTTATTGTCTGACTGTTTAGTAATAGAAGGAACAATAAACTTTGACGGACATCTCAACTACTGATGAATGGGACATAGGGTTCAATCAGACAATTGAGGAGATCTAACACAAAGACAACATGAAACGTGGATTTGATCTAGGACTTGAATGTCTTGACGTGTATGCTCTTATATTATCTCAAAAATCAATAATATGATGGATGTTCTGTGAAGATGGGGGGGTATCAAACCCTGCTCTTCTGGCTGATATAAAATACATATGCATGTACACAATCACATTTTGGGTCGTTATTACCAATTCTCTCTGCCATGCGAAATGTGAGATGAGCTTAACCGTTTCATTACCAAAATATATTAACTTTTTGTGACAAGTCATAAACTTCACTGTAAAATATAACCATAAACCTTTACCTAACACAATTAGGAGTCGATGACATTCGCAAAATAGAGGATCTGCGAAGAGTCAGGATTTGATAAGAATTTTCTGATCGGAGTCCACTAACATCGCTGTGAGCCGAGTTTGGGGCTCAGAGGGATTTTTGTGAACTGGGTTCAGAAAATTTTATATCCAATCGTGACGAATTTGAGATTCCTTTACAATATTTTGTGGATTTTAGTGACGTAAATGACTTCAAAAACAGATAAGATTATTTCAATTCTACTTCGTTAACCCTTTACCCAACGCAGACGACATCAAATTTATTCTTTTAATTACTATTTTCTAAAATTAAAAAACGAATTTCAACAAAACCATATCATGTGACCCCTCATTGGAACGAGCTCGATAAGCTTGTTCCAATGAGGTGTCACATGATATGGTTTTGTTGAAATATTTTGAAAAAAATTATATTATTTTCTTTCAACTGCTGAATTTGCAAATTACGTGGGCGGATGCGAGCGATTCGTTAGGTAAAGGCTTAATTAAAAAATATTTGTTTTACGAAAATATTCGGAATTCTTGCAAAACAAATAACCAAGGATAGGTTGTTACGGTATCTGAAGATGGCTTTGTCTAGATAGGGTTGCTTCCGAGGCGACTTTTGTCAAATTGACTTTGTCTGGAGGGGGGGGGGGGGGGGGGGTGGGGGTGCTGTTTGGTGTTCCCCTAATAATCAAAGCATTGGACCATTTAACATTTTATCTAATAAGATTAGTGGAGACAGTAGCAATTTTTTCCTGATATAAATATAATTTTTCATTGTTTTTTGTTTTAAAAACATACTTTATGACTCCTCACTGGAAAGAGCACGACGAGATCGTTCCAACTAGAGGTCATGGGCTATGTTTTGGAGACAAAAATTGAAAACTTTTATTTATTAAATGTAAATGGCAATTTTTGAGGATAGAGCAGCAGAACATCTGACTTACAGTACGTGTGGAGTGGTTTGTAACTAAACCACCTACAGAGTGGAGATTCCAGCCATGTTATAATTGCAATTTTGTTTCAAAGCATAACAAGCACAAGCAAAGTACCAGTCAATGGACCTCCGGGTTGAACCCGGAGGTCCATTGATTGAAACATTGCTTGTGTGTTTTGTCCATATGTACAATCTTTTAAAGTGATACTTTGGGTGATAATTCCACTTCACGGATGATTTAGTTATTTAGTTACCGTCCACATACTGTAAAACTTTTAACTCTTAGAAACCTGGAGATGAATATACTTGACCATGATGTATTACAACAGATGCTCTGGCATGGACGGTACCAGAGAGAGAAGAGAGACGTAACATTCAGTTTTTTCCAGTCAAGTGTTGTCAGCATGAACGGGAAGACGACACTTGACTAGAAAGACTTATTTTGTCATAATTCTTCAGGACAATGTGATGCTCATTAAATTAACACTTATTTCCAAGGTTAGGGCGAGTTAGCATAATGCTCCTGAATGTGGGCATTATAAAAGGAAGTCTTCGGCAAATAGCTGTATCCATTTACAGCGGCAGGGAGCATCAGCAGTAATTCCACCCCACAAACTTCTTAGGCTGTAGATTCAGTTCCCACTGATCCTTCCTGCCACCTTATTCCGTGTGTCATACGCCTCGGCTGTCAGTTTTATAATACTTTATTGCAAAACCATAATTAAATGGGTGTGGCACGTTACAACTTTTCCATAATGTATAGTGAAAACATGGATGTAGTTAAAGAAAGCATTCAAAGTCACACTCACACGAGTTCATCCAAACCCAAACACACACAGCACAATTTCTTGCACACACACAGTCACACTCACCGAAACACACGCGCTTACAAACACGAGTCGATATTACACAATCAGCCAAACATCTCCTCATGCACAGAATCCATCACATACACGCAACTCAAATACCACCCTCCACACACACAAACATATGTGTATATACATATATACATATAGCATTAGCCGGAGACGTGGTGACGCACTAGCTCAGATAGTCGATCAGACAGAGCAGAGGAGGTAGAAAAACAAGTTGTGTGCTCCATTTGAGGCTCCAATATAAGTTATCTCCGCCAACTTGTATGGTGTATGGGGATTTAATACCTAGATGTCGGTTTTAATGAGACATCCAGGTATTAAATCTCCATATACCATACATGTTGGCGGAGATAACATTTTTGTCCCTTTTGAAACACAACAGAAACATAGTGGAAACAAATTTGCGGACGCGTTTCTCACGCTCCACAATCAGTTGGACCAAACGCGTGAATAATTGTTTTGTTTTTATAAACACAGAAGACAACAGATAGAGTTATATCCCTTGGGTCATTAAGGAAACGAGTGAACAGTATTTTGTTGACATAGCGTCCCCTGAGTTCCAATGTGTTCTATGTGCCTACTGGCCATAGAACACATTGGTTCTCAGGGGACAATATTTGCTCTTATTTTATTTTTCTCAAGTTGTTTTATTTTAATTATTCGACTATTTAATTCATAACGGCAAAATATGATCGAATTGTCGGAAATCTGATAATATTTGTGACTATTTTCAAGTGTTTTGGTTCGATTTTTATATTGAGGCCAGCGGAAGCGAAAAGCTTTCATTAAAACAACCATATACCCCCGATGTTTCGCGTGCCCATATACTCTGGATTGTTGCACGCTCTCATATACCTTGGATGTTGGGTGCACCCTTTGCCATGGCTATTTGTCCAAGGCCTTCTGACCAATCAAATGACAGAATTTATCGGTATTTAGGGACAATCTTCCTTAACACCAAGAACTAGAGACGGATTTTGTTTTGAGCAGGAAAAATAATGTAGGTCTGGGAATATGAAAAGAGAGAGTTCTTTATAGCGTCTCGTTTGCTATGAGTTTGTTAGTTGTTGTGGGAATCAGTTGTTACCCAACAGTTGCTCATTAGTATATATCTTATCAATTCCCACTGTGGAATATTATGTGATTATTTCCAGCTGCGCTAAACACAAGAGGACGGGTCGTTAAACATTTCTAATTAATTAGCGGCTTTCCAGCATCCCATGACATTGACAAATTATTTCCGCTTACAGTATTATGTACGCAACTTTATATTTTCTCGCTCGACGAACGGCAGTGCAAAAATGTCGTTACCGTTTCTTCCAATAAGGGTTACTAGTTCCGTATTGTTTCTTTGCGTCAGTAGTGTGGTACTGTATCCGATCTCTGTAAGTCGTATCATATTTAGTGATAATACTGACTGAAGATGAATACAAAATGTACTACTACATAAAGAGAAAGACGCCTTCATGTGGTAAGCCCGTCTGAGGGTGGATACAAAATCGTACCACAAACACGGGATAACGATTTTCTCTACTAGCTCAAAGTATCATTAAATCTGAAATCAGAATGACCATCAATTTTCTGGGCACGAAAATCAAACTTTCAATGAACGTTGTGGTTTTTATCAAGTGGACAACTTTCCAAATGTTTAACATGCCTTTTAGAAGTATGAGTTTTACATGTAGGTATAGCTTTCGTGATATCATATTGGGTCTGGTGAGACTGAATGTCAAAGTTTCAATGGATGTGGTGGGTTTTAACCAGTGGTGCCTTCCCGAATGATTTAACTTACATTTTAGCAGCATGTCGGGGTGTTTAAGGTATACTTTGGGTGATCACTTGTAGGATCTCGTGAGCCGTCATTTGTCGGGTGAACGTTGAAGTCATGCGAGTAGCCATGGCAACGCCATTGGAAGACCATGCTGTGGCGTCATTTTCATGAGGATACGCAGTGTTAGTGTTCATACGCTGAACGTGTGTCTGTCGTGTACTTTATTTGATTACTGGCGCCATCTGGGTTTTTATAGAACCACGCAGTTACTGCGAGTATGAGTGTGTTCCATTAGTGCACTCGGCGGAAGAACAAAACCTTTTCGGACGAGTTTGGCTTCTATACAGGTTTAAAAGTTGTCATCTGGCATTTCGTGGTTACTGTGTGACCGAGTGTGTTGGTATGGTGTTAGGTATTATCTGAGAGTGTGGTCGATTGTTGCGAAGTGATACAGTAGAAACCTAATGAGCGTCTCTACCACCTCTGGTCAATTGTTAGTCTTGAAAACATTCGCTCGGCTCTCCTGCGTCCTCAAACAGTTCCATCCAACGATTGTGTTGTTAAAGTGTGGTGGTTTGTAGTTTGCTCGATTTTTCGGGAGTGTATTCCAATAGCGTAGAAGAGCCTTAAATCCGGAACAGAATAAGTAATTTGTTACTATATTTAAATGCTTTACTCGTTCTATATCTTGTTAAGCATATTCAGGTTACTCTTGTTGTGACTTTTACATTGGAATCTTTCAGTTGATCAATGATATCACTCCATTTGAAGCGACTGACCACTCTTACCATATCCAGTATATGTCTTTACATATTTATCTCCCTAGATCAGGAAGTGTCGGTTCATCTCATCCCTCTTACACTGTAAAAAATATAGGTTCTCTTTAGAACCAAAGCTGGTTCTAATCTTGTCCCTTAGATGGAACCAGTTCTGTTTAAACAGTATTTATTTCAAATCAAATAAATTTATAAAGATTAACATTAAATATTAAAAGAATTAAACATAAATTGAAGGGGTTTCAGTCGTAAGTTTAGAGCTTATACGAGGTTGTCTCAAATCATTATTAAGCAAAGGAGATATGAACAGTTGGCATATCGAACCAGTTTTGGTTATATACAGAACCAAAACTGGTTCGATATGCCAACTGTTCATATCTCTTTTGTTTCAAAATGTTTGGCGACTGCGTTGAATAAGCTCCAAGTTTACTGCTGAATCTACTTCAGTTCTTGTAATATTCTGTTAAAAGTGAATGCTAATCTTGGTAAATCTATTTGATTTGAAATAAATACTGTTTAAACTTCCATCTCAGGGACAAGATTAGAACCAGTTTGGGTTCTAAAGAGAACCTATATTTTTTGCAGTGTACCCTCAACTGGGTACTGGGGTATCATTGTAATAGTGGTATGCAATCGTATATCAGTCATCGATTTTATCATACGAAGCTATGGAGCTAGGAGAAAATTCCTGAATGAAGTCTAACCTAACATCCATCATATCCTCATCTGAGGAGCGCAGTGGCTCAGTGGTAGACTGTTGGACTTCCATGCTAGAGGTCCCGAGTTCGATCCCCGTTGTGTCCTTGGGCAAGGCACTTTATCCGGTTGCCTGCATGGGGGCACGATGACGCCGTGTACTAAGGCATATTGCACGTCTATGGCGTACATGTCTTCAACCACTGTAACCCTGCTTGAGCGGAGCTTGAACAGAGTTAGAATGTTGAGGAGCTGACATTTGCTTGTCGATGCTCGGTGGTTTTCTCCGGGTACTCCGGCTTCCTCCACCCGTAAAACTGTCACGGTTACGATTAGCCATTGCGCATAAGTATGTGACCTTAAACACCAATAAATAAATAAAAAATTAAATAAAAATAAATAAATAAATCCTCATCTGGGATTTGGAAGACAATTTTCCGTAGTCATTCTCCGTATAGGTCACTGCTTTAGGATCAGAGCATTACGTGATCTTCGAAGTCTTTACATTGTTGTTGTCCTATGAGGCAATTAGAGCTATGAGAAAATTCTTCATGAATGCTCATACGACCCATCTCAGAAATCGAAGGATGATCGGTTTTCTTTCTGGATCTGCAGATGTTGTGTGTTCCTCCTATATATACAACCCCCAATGGGTGAAATAAATTGTGGTATTATTGATCCCAAAGTGTTAGACGTAGTTCGTCTTCGTGCACTGCACAGTGACAGGCGTGGCGATTCTTCGTTTCGCCTTCTTCGCAGATAGTCGGGAAGTTGCGTCGAATTTAAATACTTGGTGGTGGGCTTGTTCCCGGATGTAGAGATTATTTTTCTTGTGAACTTTTTGCCGATGAGATAGATTTATAGATAGATTGATAAGTTTACTTATTTTAAATTATAAAACAACAAGACATAAAAGAAGATTTACATACGAGAGAGAGAGAGAGAGAGAGAGAGAGAGAGAGAGAGAGAGAGAGAGAGAGAGAGAGAGAGAGAGAGAGAGAGAGAGATTGTGCTAAGTTGTGCGGTCACCTAGTCCAAATGTCGATGAATATCAAATGACTCATCAATGGGGACAAGGTACTTATAAAATTCACTCAATTATATACTCCCACATGTACCATCCTACCTCTCCGATTTAAAGTAACATTATAAAGCTGACCAGGAATGGACACCAATGAAGGCCGAGATTTTCCCATAAAGGCATGGAAACAGCCTATATGTTACTTTTAATTATGGATTGGAGATACAGAAGAAACTCTACTGAGAGATGATATGCATTCTGAGCAATTAGGCGGAACAACCGGGACAGTGGGAATAATTGCATTGAATACTTTCAGAATAAGATGCCAAAAAGTTGGACGTTAATCTTTCTTTTAAAACAGCCCTGTTATCTGATTTGCGTGTTACTCCCTCTTGCTCATTCCACATAGAAAGGAAAATTGTCCAATGCATTTTAATTTGTTTTCTTTTAATACCACACGGTTTGCCGAACACAATTAAGAATGTTATTTCAATTAATTGTTCATGAAGATTGCCGGGGCGCGGTGGCTCAGTTGGTAGAGGTGCAGGCTGCAAGCCGAGAGGTCCTCGGTCGAATCCCACCTGCGGCAACCGTGTTGTGTCCTTGGGCAAGACACTTCACCCCCATTGCCCACGTGGGGGCACGGTGACGTTGTGTACTAAGGCGTACTGCACGTCGATGGTGCACCTGTCTTCAACCAATGCTAACCCTGCTTGTGTGGAGTTGGTATGTTGGGGAGCTGACAGTTGCTCGCCGTTGCTCGGTGGTTCTCTCCGGGTACTCCGGCTTCCTCCACCCGTAAAACTGTCACGGTCATGGTTAGCCATTGTGCAGAAATATGTGACCTTAAACACCAATAAATAAATAAATAAATACATGAAGATTGCCAGTTTGTTGGTATCAGCTCTTTATCAGTCTAGTCAGATGGAAGAAATGATAATGCGGTGGAATGACAAATTTCATTAATGTAGGTTAAACATATGATAGAAGATATTATCTAGCGCTGTAAATATCACATATTATTTCTGCTAATCTTATTTATAACATGCTTATATGGCATAATTTTAAAATCATTCGTTTGTTATGTCACTTCTCGCACACAACTGTCCAATCTCCAATGTAGGTATTGCAGGTATCAAATTATTTTGATGGGTCGAGAAAGAAAAATAATCGTATCTTGAACATTTGATGTCTACAGTACGACCGCCGTGGACTGGTCACTTTACACGCGTGCGCCATCATTTCCCCGGACGCAAAAATATTGGATTCCAAACACTAATTATACGGATAATCATGAAAAATGTAATTAATGGTGCACCGGGTAAAACCCAGTGCTTCATAAATAAAAATTTGGCTGGTGCTGGTTTTTATTGTCCAGTAAACGCATGCGCCTGTACTGTACTCAATAGTAATCCTGATCAAGATGATTTGCTGAAGTTGGATCACTGTCAAGGTGATAGCTTAAAGTTGCGCTTTTTTGTTTAAAAGTGTATATATTTTCGATAATCTCTCTCTCACTGGGCTAAATATAAAGCGTGAAGATAGATATATGACGAACCCCGAAAACCGATGTGTCACTAAAACAGACCAGCAATAGTTCATGCGCTGCTAATTAAGCGTAAGAGAGATCAGTGTTCTTCTGCAGTCACTATCTGGGTAATTATGGACAGTTTATAGGTAACTGTTGTAAAAACAGTACATCGCACATATTCTGGACACACACCCATATTACACATCTAGCCTGTCACCGTATGTCAGGATATACTAAAATGAGAGACTTTCAAAGGAACTTAAAAGTGAAAATTAAATTAAGGGACATCTAAGCGGTCAAGTTCAAGAGAAACAATTAAACTGAGAACTGATGTTTTAGTTATCGAAATAAAAATCGGAGGGGGGGGGGGTTCTCGAATAATTCATTCCAGTCTGAAGGCGGGTAAGGCTGTGGATCGTAGGAGCTGTGGATGGCCCATGCTATAGGTTAGAGGAGTTGCCGCATCGAAGCGAGAGTAAAGGCACGTTGTAGTGTAGGGGAGCCACAGAGCTCATATTTAGAATAGGGGCAGTCGTGGGCCAAGTCGGTTGCCATATATGAGAATAGGATCAGAAACACGAAGTACGAGCTTAGGGAGCTATTTGCATTTTGAGATTCAGATTCAGATTCTTTATTCACGGTATACATATAAAAACGTTTTTATAGATAAATGTTTTACAGATTATGTATTCAGCATATCGTGGGAAGTGACATAGCCAGATTGGCTGTCTACCTGACACTCCCTATGAAAATAAAAATCGCAACAGACTGTGATGAAGTGATCGGACTTAAAGCAATTAGTCTGATTCCTAATGAGGGGTGGGTGTTCATATTCTTTTGCCAATAATTTGTTCTCGTATAAAAAATAAGTTAGGGGGAAATAATTATAGATTCCAGCGGACGACTGGTACCTCAATATTGCTAATATCCCGAAACAACCTGCTTAATATATTGTTAACACAGTTCAGGGTAGCATCCAGTAACAACAGATCCCGTCATAAACTATCGTATAAATCTTGGAATAATACAAGTCTGTTAATGGGAGGTCCACACCGGCTGACACACGGTGGGGCGCAAATAGCGGTGAATCAGCCCATTTCAGTTTAAACTGGGTCGGCGCTCCCCGCGGTACCTCACGGTGTGACAGTCGATTTAACACATAAATTATTGATGTATATTCACAGAACAAATCGAAAGATTTGCAGGTTGTTCAAGACGAGGATACCAGAATGGGACACAGAGCATGACTTGTGTGCATAAGTTCTCTTTGGTAAACTCTTCTCGGTAAATTAATGAAAATGTGGATATTATTATGTACATTCTGGACAGTAGGGGTTATTACACCGGACATAATTGGAGTAGGACGAAATAAACTCGGAGGTTAATTTGCGTCTAAAGGCGGTTCTATTGTTAATATTTCGAACATTGACGTCTAGAGCATTCCATAATTTCGGGAACGTGTATAATGGAAATTTATCTAGGGTACAATTTCGTGCTTTTTCTATGTTCAGAAGTCCAGACTGTCTGGTTGTCCTACCTGATGAATTGTCATTTACGTTAAACATATCGTTAAAGGAAGAAGATAATTGGCCTTTGTGCCAGTCAAACATGAACAGCAATGAACGTAGTTTAAACAAATCGTCAACTTTGAGGATTTCATCCTTCTTGAACAGGGGTCAGTATGAGAGTTGTATTTGTTGTTATTGATAATTCGTAATGAACGCTTCTGCATAATAGCTAATTTATTAATTAAATGGCTGTGAACCAGGGCGAAATACAATGTCTTCAGGACTCGATGGGGGGGGGGGGGGGGGGGGGGGTGGCGTGGGGGGCGGGGATATTTTTTACTTTATTGCGACTAGAGTTTGCTCGCGCTATTTTCGCGCTTATTCGGGATATGTGAGCTTTGTAGGATAAATGGTCATCAAGGCTTATTCCCAAAAACGTTAAGGATTTTCTGGTTCATTGTCTCCGACCTTGTTAATAACTTGTTTATTTATTTTTACCTCATGTCGGGAATCGGTATCCCTTCCTTTTGTTGGATTAAGTATAATGTATGAGGTTTTTTTAGCATTCAGCATCAACTGGTTCACAGAGCACCATTCGATTAATTTTTGAAGTTTGTCGACTACTGTTGAAACCAGAGCAGTGTACTGTTGTGTCATCGGCGAACGACAAGAGATTAAGCGAAGTTGAATTACTTATATCATTTATATACAGAAGAAATAAAACGGGGCCCAAGATCGAGCCTTGTGGGACACCGCAGCTCTGTCGGGCAAAATCAGATTTTTGTTCGCCATACAGAGCATTTTGAAATCTATCGGACAAGTAGCTTCTAAACCAGTTGTTGGCTAGTCCTCTGATGCCGTAGTATTCGAGTTTGCCCAATAGTATTTCATTATTTATCGTGTCGAATGCTTTAGACAGGTCCAGGAATAGTGCCAGTGTACTACTCTTTTCCCGTTTATTGTTTTCCGTAGCGGTGCTTTTGAGGAGTTGGAGGATTGGGTGAATCGTGCTATGACGTTTTCGAAATCCGTACTGATAAGGATATAAGATGTTAAACCTCTCGAGAAAACTTCTAAGTCTTATATCCATGAGCTTTTCCATTACTTTTGAAAAAGCTGGAAGGATACTGATGGGCCTGTAGTTTGTGAAGCTGTGCTCGTCGCCTGATTTGAATATGGGTACCACATTTGAGGTTTTCATTCTATCTGGTACTTTGCCCTCGGTAAAGGAATTATTGATTATGTGGGTAATAGGTACCAATATCTCATTTATCGTTTGTTTAAGAAGACTGGTTGTGATACTACCGCAATCTTTCGACGATTTTGCTTTCAATCTGTTTACAATTTGACTAACTTGTACAGGATTTGTGGGTAAAAGATAAAAGTTGTTGGAAATACCACCATCCATGTAGTTTAAGTACGATTCATCCGGTTTCTGGATCGGGTCGGATAAGGTTCTACCAACGTTGACAAAAAAATTATTGAATTCTCTTGCAATGTCCTGGGCTTCGATTATTTCCGTACCGCCCTGGACAAGGAAAGTGGGTAGTCTGCTTTCACGTTTTCCTTTATTGATAGCTTCGTTTAAGATATGCCATGTTATTCGCATATTGTTCCTATTTTCATTCAAGATGTCCCTATAATAACTTGATTTACATTGTTTCTTAACTTTGTTAAAAATTTTACAATAGTTTTTGTAATTTCGGGAATTATGTTCATTAGGGTTTTTAAGTTTTCTTTTATAGAATTTTTCTTTATTAACTGAGGATATGACATGTCCCTTTGTCACCCATGATTGTTTTTTAATAAATTTATTGTTCTGGCGGACACGCTTCAAAGGGAATTCCTTATCGTAGGCTTCCATATAGATGTTTAAAAAATGTTTCATATTATTCATTGGGACAGCTTGAAAGCAAAACAGGGTAAAAATTACTTTCTGAGAGAAATTCTTTAAATTCAGACATTCTTTCCGCGTTTATGATCCGTTTAATGGTAAATCGTGGTGTATCATATGCCTTGGTAGATTCTTCAATGTAAAAAGCACCAAAATGATCTGATACATCAGTTATAATTATACCCGGTATTGTTGTTTGTGAAACATTATTTGAAAATATGTGGTCTATCAGAGTAGCTGAATGAGTAGTTACTCTCGTTGGTTTGGTTATATGAGGCAAGAATCCTTGACTAAACATGAGATCGACAAATTCTTCTGTCTTGGGATGTATAGTAGCTTTTAAAAGGACCAGCTTGAGATTCCCCATGATATAAACATTTTTGTTTTCGGCATTCTGAACATCCATTATTTCACCTAATTTTGATATGAGGAGGTTTATGTCGGCTTTGGGTGGAGTTTTTGGTCTATATATGACGCCAATTATTTTAGAGTTGTTTTTATCTTCAACTTCTATGAATAGAGATTCGAAAACGTGGGGATTGAAAATTGTAATATCACTTCGAACTTTATAGGGTATCCCCTCCTTTATATGTAGCCCAACTCCCCCTCGACCATCATCATTTTCGGGTTTCATACATTTGATAATTGGCGCATAACCCTCCAGAGTAAATGAGTTTTGTAGGGGAATTTGAAAATTTCTGTGAGTCCAATTATGTCAAAAAAATTCTTTTTTGTTTGTAAATTATAGAGCAGGTTCTGGAAGGAATCCCAGTGAGCCATTAAGCTTTGACAGTTAAGCTGGAACAAAGAAAATTTTGAGTTCATTTTACTAGTCATAGACTGAAAATCTCTAGGCGTAAAGTACTTACACTCATTTGAGTGGTGTTTAAACGGAGATTCGTCATTTTCTGGGGAGGAGCATACTTTCTCATTGTAGAGCTGTATAAAGTCATACTCTGGTTCCATCTGCACCTCGTCGAGTGCAATATTACGCGCCATATGTCATTACCGTACCACGCGCTCTTCCGCTGGAAAAGTATAAGGATATTCCCCTAGATAATATGAGTTGAATGAAGGACAGATTAAGAACACAGGGGTTAATGAACTGTTTATGAGGGACTATCGGTACCTCAGTATCATTTTTAGTCACAGTCTGTTGCAATATGAATTCATGATTTGAGGTCAGATTGGGAACACAATAACTCTGTACATATATCAAAACAGTTAAAAATATACATATGCATACTGAGTGCGATATCACTCTATTTGCAATTGTTGTCACGCGATAATTCGGGTGGGTATATGTTTTAAATTAGGTTGTTCAGAAGATTGTTATGGGATTTGGATTTGGTGGACTTTCACATGGAAGGATATCGCAATAATATTAATTTATTACAACAAATGGTGATAATATATCCATTCTGATAACGAAACACCGGACTCATCTTTCAGTATTTCAGTTATTTATTTGTATTTAGGTAAACGACATTACCTGTTGTAGAAGGCAAGCCATGCGTAGGCAGAGTAGGCTTTGCCTATATGAATATTATTCTGAGCTGAGATAAATGGAGGAGAGCGTTTAATAATAATAATAATAATAATAATAATAATAATAATAATAATAATAATAATAATAATAATAATAATATAGTTTATAGCCATGATTCCACTATGAAGTGCTCTCAGGCTTAACATGGAATAGGTGTCCCGCCAGCAACCATCAGTTACAGCCATTTAAACATTTCTGAAAAAGATGAGTTTTAAGTGTAGCGGTCGAGGTATAAATGCCATTTACCAACCAGCCTGGTTGGTCCGGATCTCTTAGTCTCGTGGTAAATCGGTCGCGTTGTGTGCTAGAGGCCGACGGTTCGAACCCCGACTCCCACACTTATCTCTCCTCCTGTTACATTGGGGGCTCGTCCGATCCTCAGCAGTAGGTGGCGCTGCGGGTGTTTCGACCGCTCTGAGGAGGAACTTGGGTGAGATTCACATGTGGTGAATCTCAAAAGAAGGGGAGAGTAGTGCAGCGGTCGAGGTATAAAGGCCATTTACCAACCAGCCTGGTTGGTCCGGATCTCTTAGTCTCGTGGTAAATCGGTCGCTTTGTGTTTTACAGGTCGACGGTTCGAACACCGGCTCCCACACTTATCTCTCCTCCTGTTACATAGGCAATGCTTTGAAACTGCCAAGGCCTTGCAGTGCTCCCAGGTGACCTGAAAGCCGGTTCCACAAAAGTGGCGCCGCCACCGAGAAAGCCCGGCCACCAACCGCTACGAGACCACCACGACAATAAGCCAAACTGTTAGCCGTGCTTGACCCTAAAGATCTATCGGGTTTGCACCCTGAGACAATGCTTGACAAATAGGAAGGTGCCATGCCGCCCAAGACCCCATTCGTGGGGAGAAGGACTCTGAATCCAACCCTCATTTCCACGGGGAGCCAGCGAAATTCCTGCAGCACTGGGGCAATGTGGCAGAACTTCGCACTGCGTGTTACAATTACAATTCCCGCTGCACAATTCCGAATGAGACGCACTCGGCACACAAACTACCGCCCCCCCCCCCCCAAAGAGCCACAACAATCCAAGCGACCCGCCATAAACGCATGGACGAGCCGCTCCCCCCCCCCCCCCCCGTCGACCACAGGACGCTCCCCGCCGACACTCCGGAGACGGAAACACGCAGAACCGCAAACCGAGTTAACATGTTTTTCCGATGACAGACGCTCATCCATATAATATCCCAGGTCGCGAACCGCAGCCGACAGGGAACATAATTTGAGTCGATGTTAAGAGGATATTTAGATGTTTTCGCTAATTGTCGAGGCAAGCCAAAATAGATAATTCTGTTTTTTCGGCGTTCATTTTGAGAAAATTTTCAGTCATC
The DNA here is from genome assembly GCA_031216915.1 of Pictodentalium vernedei. Taxonomy (NCBI): domain Eukaryota; kingdom Metazoa; phylum Mollusca; class Scaphopoda; order Dentaliida; family Dentaliidae; genus Pictodentalium; species Pictodentalium vernedei. The sequence continues at coordinate 411,653,448 of CM062294.1, read as the reverse complement.
CAGATTTGAATCTCTGCCACGCATCGCTTAAGCTGTTCTTTAGCTAATATTTCAGACTTGGACTCGAAATGAATGTAGAGCAGAGTATCATCAGCATAACAGTGGAAATTTAGCTCCTGTTTGCGTATTATATATCCTAATGGTAAAATATAGATAACATAGAGAAGGGGTCCGAGAACAGAGCCTCGGGGGACTCCGAACTTCAGAGCGAGCCTCTCTGAAGCAGAACCATTGATGCTGACACTTTGCCTCCGGCCAGTAAGATAGGATCTGAACCATTCTAAAGCTACGCCAGTAACACCAACATAGCTTTGTAGTCTTTCCAAGAGAATGGCATGATAAGTTGTGTCGAATGCCGCGCTAAGATCTTGTAACACAAGACATGTTATTTGTTGTTTGTCCATAGAGAGAAGTAAGTCGTTCTGAACACGTAGTAGTGCTGTTTCAGTGCTACACTGTGGCCTATATGCAGACTGAAATTCTTCAGATAAACCACAATTGTTGAAATACTGAAGGATTTGGATGGCAACTACTCGTTCAATGAGTTTGGAGATGAACGAAAGGTTTGATACCGGCCTATAGTTTTTGAAAACGTCTGGATCAAGTCCAGGCTTTCTGAGCAGTGGGGTAACGAGAGCCTGTTTCATTGTTTGTGGGAAAATTCCAGAGACAAGGGACTTATTTACAATTTCCAGAAGCCATGTTGTGAGAGCCGGCAGACAGGATTTCAAAGTTCTTGTAGAAGTTTATTGAAAGTTTCAACAGTCTGGTGAAACGATTCTATAGCACTAGGATCTGAAGCTAATGACGATAAGGCATCCGAAAATTCAGTTGAGCCTATACTCCTGAATTTCCAATAATAAATATTCTCTCTGTGCTGGGTTGGGCACTCTACTGTGAGGTTAAACTGAACAATGAAATGACCAGGGAGGGCGACGTCAAACACATCGACACCATACACAATTTCCGCATCACTTTGTCGTGTAATAACTAGGTCCAGTGTATGACCAGCTTTATGCGTTGGACCAAAGACATGTTCCACAAGGTCCATAGAATCTTGCAAGACGAGAAATTTTCGCGCACTGGCGTCGTTTTTATTCTCCGAATGAAGATTGAAGTCACCAGTAATAACGAACGGTGCAGGTGCAGCGAGTAAGCATCCGCGACAAATTGAGCAAATTCTGACATAAACATACTGAAGGTGAGTTTGTTTTTGGCATTTGGTGGGGGTCTGTAAACAGTTATATTTCGCAATGAACGAGTCCCCGTTGTTAGTATGCTTAGCATTGTCGCAGTATTACAGGATTAAATTGATGGAGGAAAATTTATGTTCTTATCAGTGCTCAGCCGACAGCCAGTGACTGTCGTCTGAACTCCAGTTCGAACGTAAACCTTGCCACCTTATCAATGCCCTATCCGCTTGAGACTCTTAGGATTTCTGAAGGTGCCTGTGGCTTACAACGCCGAAGGGTGATCAACGATAATTCACTGAATGATTATTTATTTACATGTACGAAGAAATATAATATGAAACAAATTACTCACAAAATTATCCATATGAATACACTAATTACGCTAATAAAAGTTTATTCTTTTGGGCCCTCGACGTCTCCCACAGCTAGCTGTGTCCGCTGGATCGACCTCACATCATCTTCATCTTCTCACGGTTTGTGATGAATACAAAGTGTCTATTCATTCTCGTTGCTTCCTCCTCGCAGGGTTAACTTCACCGTCAGTCGGGCTTAACACATATAATGTTCTGCTTGTGCGACACTATCAGCGATCAGCGTTCTCACAGTTCAACCACAATTCAATCGGCGTCTTCCACAGTTCACGATCGCTTTGCGTCTTGTCTGGCTCTCACGGCGTTAAGTTATTCTTCGCCTTCAGCTCTATACATAACCAAGCTTACATAAAAATATTCTGCAAAGTGTTCTCAACATCACCAATTCTCGCACCGCCTAAAACTATCTTATCTCGCGAGCTATTCCAGCGCTTACTCAAGCTCTTAATACGGTCTCTAGATCTCAACGTTTCAACTTTTACTTCTTTGGCTACTATGCCACTACGGTTCGCAACCGTTAACAAACTCTTATCGGTTCCTTACAACCCTCACAGGGTTACGACAATACGCGGACTTTCAATTTCGGTGCCTATGACCCTCGACGGCAAAGGCTAAATTCGGACCTTCTCTGAGTGCCTTCAGGCCAACTGCCTCTCAGCATTCTGCTTCACTCTTTATACAGTCGGAACGCAAAGTTTAAACATATTAATTCTGATTTAACGAGTGCTTTGAAATTCGATATGGATAGAGATATAAATGCGAATTTTCGTTTGAGGTGAACTCTTTCGACATTTCGGAGACAGGATAGATGCGTAATATGGGTGTGTGTCCAGACATTTGTGATGCACTCCTTCCAACAATTACAATCTAACTGGTCTTAATTACCCAGATAATGATACAGAAAAGAATATTGTCTTTCTTACTATTGATCTGTTATAGATAGCACATGCGGCTTTCAACAAGTGCGCCATAATGGACATTAAATTTCATACTTCATTAAGAATCTCTTGAATTAACGTCAGTTTGACAAACCTGTTTTCGGGGTCCGTCACATATCTATCTTTACGCTTTACATTTAACCCAGGCAGAAATATTACCGAAAATATTTACACTTTTATCCCTTTACCTAACCTGAAAAGCAGACGACACTTGCAAAAATAATTCTTGAATTTCTAATTTTTTTCATTTTTTGTCTCAAAAACATAGGTTATGACCCCTCGTTGGAACGAGCTCGACGAGCTCGTTCCAACGAGGGGTCATAACCTATGTTTTTGAGACAAAAAATGAAAAAAATGATGAAAATTAATTGGCGATTTTTGAAAATAGCGCTGGCCGGTTTTAGCAGTTAAATTAGGTAAAGGGTTAAACAACAAAATCGCAATTTTTAGCCTCCACCACCTCTTGAGGGTCGGGGTATGTGAAGGAACAGTTTGTCATTTTGCTGCAGTTCACCGACGGTGAACGTGTCAACAGAGGAGACCCATGTATCGATAATCAAGCCCAGATTAACGTGATTATCTTCCATGATGTCCCTAATAATAGATGCCTTATTCACAAGTGACGTGGGATTAATAAGGCATGCAATACTATCTAGTTGGAATGAACGTGAATCGCTCAAAGGTATGAGACAAGGTTGCTAAAGTTAAGTACTTTCGAAGTTCTTTTTTTGACACGCCTGACACCACCCTTCCTTTTCCACCATTTCCGTAAAATCCCAAAAGATTTCAGTCGATCATACACTGTGCCGCCCAATAAACCAGACCTGCTTGTAGTTGAGTGGGTATTCAATGCACGTTTTGCATTGGAATGATAAACAATGATTGAACGTTGCGACTCAGTGGTCAAGCATGACTTGTAACACAATTCACTGACAGAAGAAGTCGGTGTGTAGGTCAACTCATCCATGATGGATTGAACGTGATATGTAGTCACGATGTTCACATAGAAATGAAATAGCATAAAAACGTCTTTAAAACACAGAATCCACGAAGAATAAGGTTGTTATAAATTCAAATTTGGAAAGATGGTGTCTTCACAAACATGGTGTATCAAAAATGTAAAGTTTCACGTTTGAAAATCATAACTAACTGACAGAAAATACGAAGCACAAAAACAATACTGCCTTCACACAGGCGCACATTCATAGGTGACGACTGCTTGAGTGAAAAGCGTCCAATAAAGTGTCAATAAGCTAGTGGCCGTGCGACGGCAGTGTAAGAGTGACATTCCATCACTCGTTAGAGGGAAGTCGATCTAGTAAATTAACAATACGTAAGTGGCCGTGTGACGGCAGTGATAGCGTGACATTCCGTCACATGATAGAGCAATTGCGTCCTGTAAAAAGACAATACGTTAGTGGCCGTGCGACGGCAGTGACGGAGTGAAGTGGAAAGGCGACCAAAATCCAAACACCAGCGAAAAGGAAGGAAAACCAGCGACAACAGAGAATGCGGGCCCGCAAGTTACTCAAATACTGTGTGGGTGGCGTATGATTGACGTTTTGTTTTCTTACTCATTTGGATTTCATGTAAGTCACAAATTACCATATTTATTTTTATATATATGTATTAAAATTGTTGTTTTCAGTGAACCCCTGTTGATTTAAGCTTTTCGAGGAAAAAGTCATTGATTCCTTCAGGATAAGAACCACCCCAACAAAAACGAAAACGGGCGGTTTCGTTTCGGTGAGACATACGTTCACGCGCGGATTCAGGCGACACTCCTTGAGTTTTGGCTGAGTGCGCGGCGTGAATCGATTTCCCTCAGCGACGACAAAGCCCGGTTTCCGACAACCACAAACCGAGTGGGATTCGTAAACACAAGAAATGTATACAGGCGATCTCCAGAGAGTTCTCAGTTTATTATGAAATTTACAAAACGCGTTCAGTAAATGACATTTAGACCGAGCATTTGTGAGGTTCAGGCCGGATTAACTGGGCGAGTATCGTAAATGTCCCTTTAATCTGCGGATCGGTTGAAGATACTATTTATCACTTAAGAATTGAATGCAATTTTTATAATCTTTATTGGAGTATGAACGTGTGGGAATGGGTACAAATTATGTATGAATCCCGAAGGGATTCATACAATTTGTACCCATTCCCACACGTTCATACTCCAATAAAAATTAGGGATTCATACATAATTTGTACCCATTCCCACACGTTCATACTCCAATAAAGATTATAAAAATTGCATTCAATTCTTATAATTACATTCCGTAACTGTTTAAACTACTTTTTACCAAACAACAAAGCAGAAAGACGAAATAAACCACGTACGAACGAACGAGGCGAAACACCACCCTCACTCACAAGACAAAGCGCACAACTCTGAGTTGAGCGCCGGTTTTCGACATTGACCCAAATTTGTCAAATTGCCGTCTTTTGCAACGAAACTTGGAATGTTCAAAACAATTTATTTGACATATCAGTAAACTATAATCACTGCGAGAGGCACTAAAAGTTATAAACCCGCCCAAACACCGCCCGAATTACATTCTGTCAACATCGCTCTACCGTAAATGCGAGTCAAAGTTCGACCAAATGTATTCATTGGAAAATGAATTACATTTGGTCATGACGTTTTCATCCAGCTGACCAATGGGAATTGAGTATTTGGACCCAAAACGTATAACTACATTAACAATGTAATGATTTGATTATAAACCCGATAAAAGATGCCTTCATTCATTGACAAACAAATCACACTCCACATAAGTCCTTAAATTACGTTCGTAAAACAATATGTTGTTTGATAGTGCCGCTCTAAAAATAGTCCCTAATCAAGTTGATATGTTTCAAGCAGTAAAATAGAATTAGACTAAAAAGGCCGTTCAATGCTCATAAACCATGTTTTTAGATAATTACCGTAAAAAAAACCGCAAAAGACAACCATAAAGTCAGGGTTTAAGTTTCGAACAAGAATGCAAATACCAACACCTGAGATTTCTTCCGGTGTGACAGGAATGGAAGTCCGTAGGAAAATTAGTCCCTCTGGACTATTATTCCGCGGAATTACATGTATAGTCCTAGGTCTAACACTTCTAGGAATAATAGTCCAGAGGGACTAACGTTCCTACGGACTACCATTCCTGTCACACCGGAATGCTATTGTTTGATCGAGAATTACTGTTTTTAAAGTATTAGTGTAATGGTCTGAAAAGAGGTTGGATCATTTCATAAATAGATATTAATCTTCATTCGAAATTCAAGTCAAGATTATGACCAACTTAAACCTTAAAGTGCACGCGCTTAATTTGAACTCTCATCAGTACTGGTTTGTGTTTCAGGCTCTCTTTCAACATCTACGAAAATATCAACGTAACAACAACAAAAGCATGCATGTCTGTATAATACAGATTTTCTATCCACTTTTTAGCTACAGGTATCGCGGCAGTAAATATTTGAATTAGAGTTACCCGCCTTGAAATGTCGGAAATGATGCAATCTCTAAAAATAAGCAGCCTTGGGAAAATATATTGTTTCAATAAACATTTGAAACATTCTTATGACATCATGCATTATTGTTGGATGATATTCCAGATGCATAAAGAAGGTGATTTGATGACGTTTGGACCTAAAAAAAACAATTGACTTTTGGTGTGGTTTTGTTGGGAATTCCCTGAAAAATAGGTACACCTGACCGGCACTTCCTTTCCGGTCAGGTTTTCTCTCTTATTTGTTGCAGGACCCCCTGTTTTCGGGTCAGAATAAGTTGTTTGAAGGGCTATAATTGACAAAGATATTTGAATGTCAAAACTAAAGTGATGCGATCATAATTTTTTTCACTTGAACGTAATAATGGTCGCCTGTGGGAAACTATTTACTGCTGTGATACCTTTAGCGTGCATGCATAGGAAACTGCCACTGCAGAAGGTCACATACTATCGGTATAGCTGAAGCAATGAATTACAGTTTTAACCGACATCCCCGTGGTAGATATATTTATTTATTTATTTATTGATGTTTAAGGTCATATATTTATGCACAATGGCTAATCATGACCGTGGCAGTTTTACGGGTGGAGGAAGCCGGAGTACCCGGAGAGAACCACCGAGCAACGACGAGCAGCTGCCAGCTCCCCAACATTGTAACTCCGCACTGCAGCACAGGCAGGGTTAGATTGGTTGAAGACATGCGTACCATCGACGTGCAGTACGTCTTAGTACACGGTGTCATCGTGCCCCCACGCGGGCAATGGGGATGAAGTATCTTGCCCAAGGACACAACGCAGTTGCCGCAGCCGGGATTCGAACTGAGGACCTCTCGGCTTGTAGCCTGCACCTCTACCTACTGAGCCACCGCGCTCCCCCTCGTGGTAGATCGAATGGATTGTTTGGACTGATTTCATAAAACGTCAATGTCATTTCTCCGAATCAACTGCTTCATAAGGATTATTACATACAGGGCCCCGACTGTCGATTGCCTTTATAACTTCTCGGCAGTACTAAACTTTCAAGAACGCGAACATCAGGAACTGGTTTATCGATACAAGTAGTAAGTTTGATGGTCGTTTCAACAACCTTGAATATATTATGCCATCATTACAGGTATTAACTGATTTTTTGCCTATATTTAATAGTCACGCTGCCTGTTTCGCGGAATTCTCACAGGTTACAGAATACCTCACGAGTGAAACAACAATTATGTTTCTCAAAAACACGCTCTGCTATTTCTTCGTAAAACTAATCTCAGACGACATTAGCTGGTAGAGTGCTAAATTATGTTTGGTCATCCAAACTTGTCCACGTCTCTTTGTCTTCTTACAATTTATGGGAGAGTGGCACTTGGCACTCTCCCATAAATTGTAACAAGGCAAACCCTCACAGACTAAATAATTTTATCCCATAAATGGCCGTTTATTTGAACAATAAAGGCCTTGGATAAATTTTTGCTTTCATTTACCTAGTAGGGTGATAAATTTTCCCAGTAGGTTTAACACGGAAAGAATTTATTCCCCTAGCAGCGACGGACTTGTTGACCTCTGGCCTCTACCACATTTGTCTAGCATCATTAATAGTTCAACTTGATTTCTTTAAATCTTTTTGCAAGTATTATACAATGCCAGTAGAAAACACCACCCACTGCTCATATAATAAAGTATTTTTGCAAGTTTAGCTCAAGTTTGTAGGGGAATTATTTTTAGACAAAAATGTATTACTGCGCCTTGTTTATGTTTGCTCCTCACTCCTCGCTGTGTGTTGTAGCGAATTATAACACGATTTTGCCGAGACTGCCCTATAGAAGATTTATGGGATAAACAAAATAAACGAATAGTGTTTTCAAGTAAAAAAATTATTCTACTCGTAGAATTAAGAATGAAACCGATTCGCCAGAGGCTCGTCGGTTTCATTCTTAATCCTACTCGTAGAATAATTTTTTTACTTGAAAACACTATACGTTTATTCTATATTTAATTCCAAACTAATATTCAGCACATCCCCAGAATATGAAGGCATCAAGTTGCGGCACCTGCACTTCAGAGTAAAGCCCAAATATGGGCTTCCAGCACTCTACTAGTTAACAAAACTGGTCAAGCATTCGATCACTAAATGGAACAGGTGAGTCCCATTTTTTGATTGGGATCGTCCTTAGGATGGACCATAAGTTATGATTTGGAAGAAGTAATACAAAAATACAATTTCTGAATGACGACTTGAGCGTATAACGTAGGGCAACTTTTGCACATTCATTAAGTTGGCTGAACCTTTTACTAAGGAGTATGCTCTGATTGTCCTAATGAATATTATTGCAGATTACTAAAGAAGAAATCTGCGCAAAAAGCAATGTCGTATTGTCAGCCCTTCAAAAGTTTTATTGGAAGAATGAACATCTGTATTCGTTGTCAACCAACTAAGTACGAGGAAACTACAGTGTCCTAAACACAGGACGGCTCACTTATTTCAGAACAGTCATAAGCAAAAGGCATAATATGTATTTAAAAGGTCTGACATGTTTGAATGTCATCTGAAACTAAATCAACATCCCATTCGATAATCGTCTCCTTGATCAGAATAAATTGTTACATCATGTCAGCTTCTATCGATCAAGATTTAATTTAGCCACCGATGGCTCGCTTCTTGAACATGAAGAATGCTATGTCATATTGACACAGGCAGATGCGTGGGAAGTAGGAAAGGAAGGAATGTGCGTTTGGATAACATTTTCCTCTTTCTCTGCAATTCAGCAACTCGCGACGCCCTTGATTCCCACAAAACTGCTTCTGAATGAACAGACTGGAGCAAGATTCACTGACGGAAAGCGGATGGGGGACGCTTATCCACGTTCTCAAGAAACGGTATCCTTAATGGAAAGTTATTTTTATACCGCGTGATAACTCTTCCCACTCCCCACTAAAACAAAATATCACCCAAGCGTCATTGCCTATCAGATGAAAATTGTCTGCTTTTAACAAATAAAAAATGACCATATTTTGTTTCATTCGATCCCAGTGATGAAATGTTTATTCTTTGCAAATTGCATTGTAAAAAGTTAAATGGAATTGATGTCAGAGGCTAGTGTTTTATTCGCAGTCTACAAAAGAGGTTTTCTCATTTCCAGTATCAGAAAAAGAACATTAAATCGCAGACAAGGCCATGCTTAAGGTTATGAACCATTAAATAAGCGAACACGTGACTTGGAGCATTTGACAAGTTGTGAGTAGGATTAAATAGGCCTGATCAGCTGATTGGTTAAATACATTTTGACTTTGAAACCATTAACCATTAATTAACTTGCTTAATTAATTAATGGAACCTGCTTCCGAGTGGGCTGAAAGCATCCCAGAGTCTCCCATCTTTCCGATCAGCTCTCAAATCACATTTGTTCCGGAGGGTATATAACTTTGATGAAGACCGCTGATTGTGATTAATCCGCTTGGATACAGTCAGCAAATAGGAAATGCAGAGTGATATATATAATTTTTTTTTTTTCTTCTCTTTGTGTGTGTGTTTTTTCAAATGACACAATCATGTTTTAGAGGAATTTTGAATGTTGGTTTCTGATCCCCCGCCGGGATTCGAACCCTCGGCAACACCGCTTGGCAATCAGGAGTCCAGCGTCTAAACCACTAGACCATTGCACACCGTCAAAAAACGATGGCTGAAATCTAGCTTTTTAGATGTTGTCCTCATGATTACTTGGTTCATCTTCCTTTCGGCAGCAGCATGAGAGTGGGAACGCGCTGGCTACAGTACGACGAAAGTGCTGTGGATGGCCTCAGACGAAGACTGGCACGGGCTTGTGTGTGTTTTTTCAAATGACACAATCATGTTTTAGAGGAATTTTGAATGTTGGTTTCTGATCCCCCGCCGGGATTCGAACCCTCGGCAACACCGCCTGGCAATCAGGAGTCCAGCGTCTAAACCACTAGACCATTGCACACCGTCAAAAAACGATGGCTGAAATCTAGCTTTTTAGATGTTGTCCTCATGATTACTTGGTTCATCTTCCTTTCGGCAGCAGCATGAAAGTGTGGAACGCGCTGGCTACAGTACGACGAAAGTGCTGTGGATGGCCTCAGACGAAGACTGGCACGGGCTTGTGTGTGTTTTTTCAAATGACACAATCATGTTTTAGAGGAATTTTGAATGTTGGTTTCTGATCCCCCGCCGGGATTCGAACCCTCGGCAACACCGCCTGGCAATCAGGAGTCCAGCGTCTAAACCACTAGACCATTGCACACCGTCAAAAAACGATGGCTGAAATCTAGCTTTTTAGATGTTGTCCTCATGATTACTTGGTGTGTGTGTGTGTGTGTGTGTTAAGCCCAAGAGCTCTATGAGGATTTACGGCTTTAAACTACATTTATTATTATTATTATAATTAAAAGTTTGATTCGTCCACTTTAGAAAGGATTAATAAGTTTGTTTGTAATTTGGTGCCGGAATGTGTGAGAATCTCTCAAAAACATGAGGCATGGAAAAAAAGTGTGAAGGTCATTCAGTGCAAGACCATAAGGTAGGTGTGAGACTTTGAAATTTAAACTAAAATTTCATGTGGCAACATATATTTTTTTCAAGTTTAATTTTTTCAAGAGATGATGCACTTTGTGGATGTATAGGTATTTGTTTTTCAAAACAACTTGGTGTGTTGTACAGAGAGTGAAAGGTTAACACTGTGGTCAATGGGATTTATTTAGGCGTTCATAACCTTAAATCACACCCAACTGTTCTGCTGCCAAGGATTTATATGAAAAAATAATGAAGTTCATTTCTTGCGAACATTCAAGCTGATAGTATGCAACAGGGTAAGAGAAGGATGGAAAACAGGCGTGGGTCTGAGAGATTGCACTTGACTGTGTCAGAGAACCGAGATGATAGTGACAAAACCAGTAAAAAGTCTGGAGACCGTACGCTGATTTTACTAGTTCAGAGGAAGTCGTAACGGGTAGAGAGATGGAAGCCCATATTTGGGCTTTATTCTGAAGTATCCGAAGCACAAGTTAAAGTTTTCATATTCAGTGGATGTTCTACATATCACCTTTGAAGTGAAATTATTTAGTCTGCTATGATTTGCCTTGTTACAATTTATGGGAGAGTGCCTATTGGCACTCTCCCATAAATTGTAACAAGGCAAAGACATGTGAATAAATTTTGATGACCAAAAAAAATTCAGCACTCTACCAGTAACCTATTAACTAACATTTTATCTCGCCTAACTTTCCCTTCCTCTGACTGGATGACAGATATTATAGTATTCTTTATAAACATAGCCGTGGAGTATTCTAGGATGTTCGATTAACGAAACACAACGCGCACTATTAAAAAACTGAGTGCCAGTAGCCACTATCAGGGCTTTCAAAAAATAAGGGTACTCAAGCAAAAGCCAACATTTTCCATGCTCATGTCTCATATTCAATGAAACCCAAATAATATTTTGTTTGTATAAATTTGTTTTTGTTCCTGTGGGCACACTACAGTAATTTGTAATAAAACAAATTTTGAAGAACATATTCAGACCACCAAACATAATGTAGCGCTCAACCAGTTAAGAAAATGTTCTTCCTGAATTCTGTTTCGTTATTTCTGAGCTCAAGAATCCAAAATATTTATCTTAGGCAAGATTCATGACAATGGACAGTGAACTTAGGATTGGAATCCTGGTAAGGAGCAAGATTCTACTTCGGCCTGTAAGATACAATATAATAATTATTGGACGCCATGTCATTGATTATGCCAAAATAGTGAACCTAGTGGACTATTCTTCCCTATTTTGGCACAGCCAACTCAACGCCGTGGATTATTTATATTACATTTTTCATTCAGCTCGCATTTGGTCCCGCACCACAACATAAAACGAACCCCGATGGAATCGTAAAATACAAACAATCCCTCATCCCACCCACCACAACTCCCCTCCCGACAAAAAAAAATAATCCAAATTTGATGTTTCGTCTCATTGGAATGGGATCAATACAAAATGCCGAAGGAAACTTTTTCGTTAACAATCAGCTCCTGTTATTTCTTAAATCGCTCATATGAATTGGTATATTCTGACGGAATTCTCTGGAATCCTGAAACCTAGTACATTATATCTCTAATGAAAGGCAACGCTGAAAAACATGATAAGGACAATGTATGATTGTTTTGTGATTTTGTCACATAACACGAATATCACTGTATGAATCCGTGACATAAATGGGCTAGGAAAACTCACCTAGCAAGCAGTCTGTCACGCAGCAACATTCCGCTACGAATACCGAATAAAATGAAATTCTTGTTATCATTCTGAAGTACATGTAAACCTTGTTTATAAAGGCTGTGACTGAACGACTGATCCGCCTTACCTCACAGATCTAGATTAAAATACAAAGCTTTTAGATTTTCAAACGTCATGCTGCTATTGTGACAAACAGCTACTCTTGTGTATTAAATAAATAACCATGGACCGTTAATACTTTTATCTCTCTGCATGTATACTGATGTCGAAATATAAAAATTTCAAGCTGCAATTGTTTCCCATAACGCGTCTAGCAATTTAATCAATTCAGTCAATTTTGACAAAGCTCACTTTTATACTAATATCTGCTAATTTATGGGACGTTATTTCAGCTCATGACAGTGTTGACAAGTTACAAAGCGTTATTCGTTAACCCTTTGAAGACTATAGGCCGATTTACCGGCCCAGTGACATGGTACGTCATAGGATGCCTACTAAGTTAAGTGTGGGGTAGACCAATCAATATTTTCAACGTGCAGCCCTGAGGCTGCACGTTGAAAATATTGATTGGTCTACCCCCAAATATTGAATATGGACTCTTCTAATTGCTGCATATGAACTGACATGGAAGATACCACCAGGGTCCAAAGGGTTGACTTGTTAAATGTTTCAGTTGTCATGACAGTCATTGAGCCAGAATGTACTAATCATCGAAATCTGTTCCTCAACTTTTTGAAGAAAGTGAGCACAATAGAGTTCCGAAACCACCTCCATTCATTATAGAATATTACACTTCATTTTTCCCTTGCCTCTCACTCTATTGTAATTTCTCTGGGCCATATTCTATTTTATTAACAACGACCCGAGTGTTATAATACGTATATCTATATACATTAAATAATATAATACTTACGGCGTTCGAAGGCAAAACTTTTGGGTCCAATGTTATGAAAATATTAGTGAAACGTTGTAAAGTGAAATATGAGAATGGATTAATGATCTCAAAAGAAATGGGTTGCTGAAACGTCAGGAAAAAACATCACAACTCAGTCTGCCCCATCAGCCTATATGGCATTAAGTCAATCGAAGCGACAACACATCCCAATCGAAAAGGAGTTTCCGAATAATATAACAAATATTGCGTCGTGGGTCATATTTCCACAGACCGTTACCATGCGTGAATGCGTTCGTCAATACGGCACGAGTGCCAGTGCGGAAGGAGAGAACGAGTGACGCAGCGTCGAGATCTATCCCTCGCGATGGCATGAGTGCCGTATTGACGACCGTATTCAAACATCGTGAACTTCTGCGTTTATTACACGTCTCCATGGCATAGTAATCAATTAATTTACAGTTCTGACGTCTGCTTCAAATAAAAACAAAACTCTGGTAGTATTGGCAAGCACGTGTCACAGATCGATACACAAACAGAAAGATATTATTAAAAGTGTGTCCAGGGAGGTTATTTATTCGTATTTTAAAGAAATTAGCTGCCATTATCTAAGAGATAATCGCGTCAAAGTGAGAACTTGAGTGTTAACACCCCAGTTACAGAATAAGTTTAGCTTCGTTAATTTTGGTGGAGGTGAACAAAACCTTTTTCAATTGACATTCGATTTATCGCTTGACATTGCAGCTTACACATTGATCTGGGCCAGAATGCGACGTTACGATTGACCGATTACGAAAAAGAGCGGTGTTTCGTTCTTTTGATGGCTCCATGACGTCAAGTGGAAAAATTGACCGATTACGAAAAAGAGCGGTGTTTCGTTCTTTTGATGGCTCCATGACGTCAAGTGGAAAAATGGTCCTTTAAGGGAAATCCGTGTGGAACGCGTGTTCCGTACAGGTTTGTAAATACAGAACTGGAGGAAAAGTAATAGGCGTGTAATGAAACAGTTTATGGTATGGGTGGTTAACCTGTAATGTGTATATTGACCGAACGAACCAGCGGTCAATATGTACATATAAGTTGACTGACCAGTCCACATAGAGCACTATAATTCGCAACCTCATGCAATATTTGTACAATTACTTGGCTGTTTTTGTATCTAAATTATAGGCGAATAGCGACAGATTCATGGGCCAATGAAAAATTCATTACCACGAAATGAGTGTTCGTAAAAATCATTATGCTACTCTTTTCAAAGGAGACACTGAACAAATGTTTACTGTAAACAAACATTTAATTTAATTAGCAAGTGTTACGATTCAATGTATTCATTGCCAGCACCCCCGCTATGTTACACATATAAAATGAGTATTTTATTACCAACAGATATAATTAAACTTATTGTAAGAGATATTCTTGTAGTTGATATTTACATAAAACATTTCTTTGGTGCTTCACCTCGAACATAACCACCATTAGACATGTAATCAATTTTTAACAAAACTGTTGTATGTTTGTGTCAGATTTTCCGAGTAGGAACAACTTTTGTATTTCATTGAGATCACTAGATGACAGCTGGTGAAATAGGATTTGACAAGCATCAGCCAACTGTTCATGCGTACTAAAGTAAGCAGGATTTGACTACAATTATGGATCCTGGATTACTGTAATATATACTTACATAGAGGATATCTAGTGTTTTTGAGTGGAGTATCCACTCAAAAACACTAGATTTTCTTTTTATTATACGCTTTTTATAAGAATCTGATAATTCCAGTCGTTTTAATCTTGAATTGATGCATGAAAGTGAACAGCACATTGAATCATTGAAACAAGGGAGTGATTTGATGGATACTCAGAACAGATAGTGTCTTGCAATCTGATTCAGCTGGCGGGTTTCTAGTCCAAACATGGCCTGAAAGTCCGTAATGTATGTTTTTGGTTTGGTACGTCCTTTAAAGGACGTACCAAACCAAAAACTTATATTACGGTCTTTCAGGCCATGTTTGAACTAGCGGGTTTCATGCATCGATTCAAGGGGAAAACGTGTTGATTTATTGCTGGAAATGATCGGTATCCACTCAAAAACACTAATGTACTTTCATTATACGTTTTTAGAACAAATTGATCATTTCCAGTGATAATTTGACTTTTATTCACCTTGAAGTGATGCTTTGAAAGATGCCATTTTGAATGATACCGTGAAAGTGAAAATTTCTATATTGTCACAGGTGGAGGGGATATGATTTCTATCTTTCCCCATTTTCTTCGATAATCTATCGTTTAGCGTATAATAAAATTTTATTTTGTATGCAGAAAGTCACTATGAACCTAGTAATAAGAATAATGCTATCTAATAAATGTTATATATTTCAATATAGAAGATAACCTTTAGACTGATAGTTATTTTGTTTATCTGGGGTTTAAAGACACTTTGATCAGCCACGGTCACATCGTGTCGGGCAGTTTCATTTCATTTCAACGCATGCGATATCACAATTTGTTCATTTTTTTTTTCAAATTAAAAAAAAAAATCCAACAAAAACCTATTATGTGACCCCCTCATTAGGACGGGCTGTTGAAGTGTCATTAAGGCCCCGTAAACAAATAAAGAGAATAACTGTAGTGTGTCAAACTACTTTTATCCTATTTAAAGGATTAATTATTTAATAATTATTTCTATTCGTGGCATAAAAAAATTGACACACCATATATATACTCCATAAATAACAGCTGCATTTGTTATGTGGATATCAGAAAGATAGAACTGATCTATATACAACTAGATTGCTGGAAGGTCAGCGAATGTACTGCCACTTACCCCCCCCCCCCCCCCCTTTCCTCGTCCTACGCGGTTAATCCTCCCAATCCATGACGTATGATGGTGTTTACTTAGTCTGAATGGTAATAACACTGTATCACCTTTTCAATCGCTGCACTTTTTTATCAAGAATTCTACAATATGTTGTAAATATTCAGTTTTTATTGCCATGAAAAATGTGCACACCATCAATATAATCATTTTTTCAGACATCAAAGTATACTCTTTAAAAAGTAATCGCCGATTGAGAGGTGTCGGGAACTTAGAAGCCTTCGAGGAAGTCTTTGTTGTTGAGCGTTCTTTATTTGTAGCAACTTCCCTCCTCCCCATCATAAGAGGAAACAAATGGAGTGATGCTAAGATCTGAACAGAATCAGAACGAACTTCACTAACCTGGTAACGGCGAGGATAAGTCGAAGTTGTATGGTTTGGATGAAGGCGTTTATACCACGACTGAAACGTTTATTCAACCTTACCCAATGTAATACAGGTGTAGAAAATTGAGTCAGGTAAACGATGCATGGAATCCGACCTACATGTAAGAACGCCATGTAATATTACATCTGACTGGTCTTTACACATCTGATTAGCGTTTTGACGTGGATAAGATTTTTCGACACAAAACATTGTCACACAAGAATGTAAACAAACAGCTGAAGGTGATAATTCTTTAAAAATATGAGCTTCATGCACGTAATTCAAGATTAATCGTAGAAAAATACTGAACACAACTAGTGAAAGGTACGGGGGATAGGAACCAACGACCCTTGTTGTAGTTTTTATGGCATTCGTAAAACACATGAAATACCCCAACACGCGTCGTTATTTCCCATCCCCCGTACTCCACCCTCGCTATGTTCTATCTTAGTTTACAATCAACGTAAAATAAGCCTTCACCCCTTGCGGTGTGAAAATAAAATAACGATTTTTCTTCTCAGTTTGTTTATTCGAAAAGGCACACTGCTTTGAACCTGCTGTTTACCATAGGCAACCGTTTAACTGGATGACTCCAGTGTCCAAAATGAATCATATAATTTGTCCCATGATTGTAACGAGGCGACATCTGCAATGCATTCACTCAATAAACGAATTATCCAATATACGTTTGACTAGAGTCCTGCTAAGCTATTTAATGCGATTAAATTCGCCCAGATGATTCAATTCGAGTCGCACCGAGAAGTAAATTTTCGAATGATCGAGTTGTTCTCAAAATCCTGCCAAATGTCTGTCTCCTCCTCTTAAGGGGTCGTCCAACGTAACTTTGGGCATTTTTTCACAATGCCCTAAAAACGAATTAAAGCGGTGAATAACTACATATTATATACCAAAATAATGACAAAAGTATACAAAACCCGAATTTATACACTTTTTGGAAATTTAAAAAAAATTTTTTTGCTTTTGATGACAAAGAAATTGCCAGCCGCATAAGTAACCGTCAGGGTTAACAAGGAATAGATCGGTAATTCGAATATCCGTTTTGTGAATAAAAGATTCCACACTCCATACTCGGAGAAAGCATATTTATCATTTCGTCACCAACGTGGCGAGAATGCTCAGGGGAAAATGGATGACCACAAACGCTTCATTCTGTTTGTCCGACACGTTGTTGTGATCACGTGGGTTTTTGGGTGAAGTCGTGAAATGATTTTATTTCCCACGATCTGAAATCTTCAAACATTTCACTGCTGTTTTTGAATCTGACAGGCGATGTAATGTACAACTCACGATACATTCACAGGAAAATATTCAACTGACAATGTGATAATTGCGAGATTCAGCCCATAGTAGCGCTGATCAGATCACAAACTGTAAAATTTGACGCAAGTGTCAGCAAGGGATTAATACGCCACCAATTCGAACTACTATTATTTGGTTGGTGACGATGATCAGAACATAAAAGTGGAAAATTATATTTGAAAACAAAAATATATTCACATCAACATACATTACAGTCGTCACAATTGTATAATTACGAAAAAATAATTTTACTGTCGCCGAACTATATTAGTGACGTGATGAAGGCTTGATGAAGTCTGCTACGAAAAAAGAAGACCAATGTCAAGGAGAATTATCAGAAAAGGTGTTTTCCTGTTCTTAAAATATTGAGAAATGTAGTACCATCGTAAAGTTAAATATCTCCCTCACACAACCGCATTGTGTATAAGACGGATCAACGTCAATTTTGAGCGCTGTTAGCACAAAAAGGTTGCGAAAATCTATGTGTGTTGACACTCTATGGGCAAAGAAGAGAAATTCCGCTAGGCGGACAAAAATTCACACGGATTACCGAAATGAGACCACAACGTGTCATAAGTGTTTCGATAAATGAATTTAATAACCAACACAGTTCCAAAATTGTTGTGGTCGGTAATCCTCCGCCTATAAAATTAGTATTGGTAAGCAGATCAGTTATTAATGTTCTTAAATCTCATGAGACAATAGCAGTCAAGCTTCCCCAAACAGCAACTACGGAAGTCCGATAGTTCCAAAACAAATGAAGCATACCAAATCATATACATAAACGAATTGGAAACCAGGATGTCTAACTAAGTGTAGCCGATTGGTGAAAGTATTCAGCATGCAGGGCAGGTCATTTTTTGTTGTCTTGGCCACACTTGAACATTCAAATGACACTCTTGGCAGCTGTCACTGGTCATGCAACCCCAGAAATGGGCACATATAACACTAAATAAGGAAGTTTGGCAGTTCACCTTTTTTGGTGTATCAATCTCATCGTATGTTACCAATTTGATACAGATCTCATGCAAAATGGCACAGGACTGTGAGGGGTATGGTCACAGCAGACACACAAAAAGCCATATTGGACATTCTTCATTTTTCATTGATGCACTCTCTCATGACTCCATACTTATTCTTCTGAACTGTGTGGATTTGACCCTTGGTGAACTTCATAAAAGGTAAACAAACACAAGGAAAATGGCAGCCCTTTTAAAATGTAGGCATCATAAATTACAATTTGTCTTGTAGTCTGTCCCTTGCAAGAATGATAAAAAGATTTCTCCGAGTCTGTACTAGAAGGATTGCAGAATTTAACTATTCAACAAATGTAAGGTATTTTATTGTCTAAAATCTTATGCCATAGCAGACTTTCAGGCGGTGCTATCTACCATGTGGCAGCAGTTCCATGGCAAATTTCAGTTTCCACATGTTCTATGTTTCACTCCAAGCATTTTGGTATATAATTTATTGGGGTTATTCATTTTGGGTCTTTTTTAGACTTGGAAGAAAATAATATGAAATTTGACCAAAGTTAGGTTGGACGTCCCCTTAACTGATTGGGGCTAGATTATTTTAGGGTGGGCTGAATTTGCTATTCAAAATTTGTTTCGTCACAAATTATTGGAGAGTGTCCACAGGCACTCTCCAATAATTTGTAATAAATCTAATTTCTATGAACAAAATGTTACAGGCATTTCACCGAATATGAAACAGAATACCTAACTCTATCTGACAGGCTGGGAGTAATACTATGTGACCTTTGTACCTGTGTTGGTTGGATTGCAGTTCTTGACTATCACTGCAAATGGTAGAAAAGCACATTTAGTTTTTTTTAAATTCGTAGCATTTCTCTCCTATATAAATATACGTGCCTATTTGAATACTATTGTCTCATTCTAACATTATTATTCATATGTTTCTGCCCTGAGTCAGCAGTCAATACTTCTTGATAAACGTTAATGAAAGTTACTTACCTGAAATAAACTATCGTAAAAACTGACAATTATCCAGATACCTCAATTCAAACAAAGTACGGAATGGAGGTGGTTCAGCAGCATGCAGTTATGAATACCCATTTAACCCAAAACTCTTTGCTATCATTTCTTCCCATTTTCTTCTTATTTTCATTATTTAGTTAACAACATATACAATTATCTCTTATTTCCCTCTATACGAAACCTACTGTCAAATCATAACTATAACTTGAAGGTGTAATGAATAATTCATCATTATAGGGTTTGGACGGTAATCTTGATTGTATGTGTTCCCGTGTTCTCGACTGTATTATATTCAAGTGTTATAGTGGTGGAAACAACCTTGTATATGCTTGCAGCTTACTGTTGGATCCACACATACTATAATTGATATAATTGTATATATTTGAGAACTGGAAATAAATATTGTTTAAACTAAACATGAACAAGAAAAATGTTGACTTTTGCTCTGGTACCCTTATATTTTTGAAAGCTCTGAGAGTGGCTTCTAGCACTCAACCAGTTAAATATGTATATGCGCCTAATGATAGAAGAAGAACAGTCCAAGAAGGTTTCGCTTCCGAAATTACTTTGGTTCTATTCTGGAATATTCCGCTTTTCGGTTGTCTTGCCCAAATAGATGAGTCGCTGTTGAACACAGTTCTTGAGTGGAGACGGACAAACACTTAGGTCGTCAAAAAGAGCGGGTAATATCTACAATTTGATTCGACTCGAAATCCTCTGCCTGATACATACATATTATCATGATTATGTGCATGTCCTGTGATTTGTATCAAATTCGAGGTGGTGTCTAGAATGGGATCTCAACTCGCCGGCTTTGCCGGCGAGTTGTGATCCCATTTTTGAACACCACTGAGAATCTTATGCAATAAGAGGACATGCACATTATCATGACAATTCATTTATCTAGCAATTCTGTCACATAAACAGATTAAGTCTTAAATTATTAGAACAGTTTTGGGACATAATGTTGGGTTAGATAGTTTATTGAAGCAATATTACACCTACAGTGAGGCAGATTGCATAAATAACATATAATGTGAATTATAATGTGAATTATAAAATATATACAATGATTGTTAAAAAGATCAACAAGACTATTTAAAGGAAAGGCAAACAATTTAGCGCGTGTTTTTGGCAATTAATGCATCTCTCTCCCTGAAGAACAGCAGGATCATGTTACAGAGGGGATTAATGATTGTCGGACTGTCCTTCTTCATAATGAGTTCAAATCGCTGACATTTACTGGCTTTTATAACATCTGGTCTATCTCTACTTATAATGTTGAACAACTGGTCTCTACTGTTTGAATAGGCTGGACAATCCATGATAAAGTGAATTTCACTTTCTACTTCGCCAGGAGCTGCACAAACACTAGAAGCCTTGCAGAGTCTACGATCTAGTGGAATGGGGGGTTGGGAGTGTCTGCCTCTCTCAATATTCAAATTATGATTGCTTATTCTCAGCCTGGTAAGCATAGTCCTCGCATCACGGGCTTTAGTATGGGTGAGATATGGTTCAAATATCTGATCATGTTTGAACGTACGATAAGTACAAAGTTTTTTTTAACCACGCTTTTTATTGTCGTCATAAATAGATTCATGTAAACACTGTACGTATTCCATATTCAATTTATTATATAATGTTCTGGATTCAGTATTGCCGACTTTATCACCAGGCACATTATACCGTTCCTACAAATGTTGGAATGCGCTATATTCTGATGTGATTTTATATTCCGCAAAAGAGTCTTTCAGTAAGGTACCTGGGCTTGTGTAGTGCAATTTGGTGTTGAATTTGTATAATTTTACAAGAGACTCAACCGACCTTCCGAGCTCCGCGCGTACGGCGAGATTAGAGGAATTTGTATTTACTCCGAGTACCATCTTACAAAATTTGAGATGTACTACCTCATGTGGCAGTTTATCACAGTTTGTAAAATGACAACCAGGATTCTATAGTTCACAACCGTAGATCAAAATTGATTTGATTAATTGATCAAATAATTTACTCATCAACGCGACAGACGGGATGTATTTTTCTGGAGGGAGCTAAAAAGTCCACGCAGTGCTTTATTCCCTTTCAGTTTTAAATCATTTTGCGCTTCTGTGAATTTCCCATTATTTGTAAACGTTATTTCTTGACAGTTTCCAGTGTTTTTCCACCCAGCGTAAAATTTGGTAGCTCTTTGTCTTTTTTCCTTCTCGAGAATACAAGACACTTGGTTTTTCAGTATTCACTGTCAATCTGTTCTCTTTCGTATACTTTTCTAGTTTCTCTA
This sequence comes from Pictodentalium vernedei, assembly GCA_031216915.1. NCBI lineage: Eukaryota > Metazoa > Mollusca > Scaphopoda > Dentaliida > Dentaliidae > Pictodentalium > Pictodentalium vernedei. Next base: position 411,631,495 of record CM062294.1, on the reverse strand, counting down.
AACATGTTTGTAGCCCCGTGGGTGTATTGGAGAAGATAACAAGGTCATCCGCGAAGAGAAGATGGTTTACGGTTCTGTTGTTAATAGTTATGGGGTCAGTGTCTTCATTAAATATTTCCTTTATATCATCGATAAATATCATCGATAAATATTTTGAACAGTGTCGGCGAGACCACACAGCCTATATGATACGGAATCAGAACACATTATGTGATACATACCGTTTTTAGTGTTCTTCATGCCAAAATCAATATGATTGTTAGATAAAATTGGGGATTAGATTCGACCCGACAACTGATATTTGCAGGGTCCAACTTTGGGGTTTCTCAAAATAGCTACCTGAACAAACTTTAACACGCTACAGTGTTCTCTAAATAGCTAGCTGAACAAAACTTTAACACCTGGTACTGTTCTCAAAATAGTTAGCCGAACAAAACGTAAACACGGTACCTTGTCATCAAAATAGCTAACTGAACAAAATGTTAACACGCTAAAGTGTTCTCTAAATAGCTAGCTGAACAAACTTTAATACGCTTCACTGTTCTCAAAATAGTTAGCTGATCAAAACGTCAACACGGTACATTGTTATAAGAATAGCTAACTGAACAAAATTTTAACACGCTACATTGTTCTCAAAATAGTTAGCTGATCAAACCGTTAACACGCTACACTGTTCTCAAAATAGTTAGCGGTCAAAACGTCATACATTGTTATAAAAATAGCTCACGGAACAAAATTTAAACACGCTACATTGTTCTTAAAATAGTTACCTGAACAAAGCATTAACAGGCTACATTGTTCTCAAAACAGTTAGCTGATCAAAACATTAAAACGCTACACTGTTCTCAAAATAGTCAGCTGATTGAGCTCTGTCCAACAAAATTGACTTGGTTGAATTCCTAATTGGATTATGGGAAAAAAACGGTCGTTTGAAATTTCAGTATTTTTTGACATCAGTATGCGGGGGGTTAAAGTAGACTGGTGGTTGAACAAAGCGTTTCCTCAGTATCAAAATAGAGGTGTCTACCCTAAAATGTGTCGGTAGCAGTACCGAAAGCACAGAGCCAGTCAGGAGTCTTTGCCGTATTTGCAATGATAACTTTTTGTAGTGTAAAAAAATAAAGTTAATTTCGATGATGTATTTAAAAAATCCACGTGTAAAATTTAGTTCCCGCTTTAAATGATCCAAAAATGCCCACCCGTCGATGTTAGAAAACGGATTAACCCTTTACCTAACATGAAAAGCAGACGACACTTGCCCAAAAAATTCTTGAATAACTAATCTTTTTCATTTTTTGTCTCAAAAACATAGGTTATGACCCATCTTTGGAACGAGCTCGACGAGCTCGTCCCAAAGAGGGGTCAAAACCTATGTTTTTGAGACAAAAAATGAAAAGAATAATGAAAATTAATTGGCGATTTTTGAGAAAAGCGCTGGCCAGTTTTGGCCGTTACGTTGCTAAAAGCGTTAATAGCGAAATAATAAAAAATGGCTGTCAATCGTCAGGGGAAGACTGTTCTTAATTATTCGTGTCGAAATATGGAGAGTGAAGCAGCGTCTTCGAATCTTTCTCAGAGCTATGCGTAAACTTGAATGTAATGATTTATTCCGAAACGCCGACTAATGCTAATCAAAAATCATTTAGACGTAATAGAGTAGATAGAACAAAATCTCCGTGTTAATTTGCTCTTTGCTACTAATGTCTCTCTATATATGCTAATCGCAGATGTATTGCTAATGCGCTGACCGATTTCATTGTTTATCTATCAGCGGGGTGCTGCATGTTGTATACTACTTTGGGCTGAACGAAAAGGTCACTGTAACCGTCAAACCGATTTACGGAGAGAAAACAGTGCATTTTTAGAGAACATTCTAATATTCTCAGTAACATCCAAGCACTTGTCAGCAGACTGACTTGTGCATTTCGACTACTTAGGTTGTCAATGGTTGAGAATGCCACGAGGGGACGCTAGGATCTAATGGATGGATATTAACATACGAGTAACACAAGAACCTAATCTCATTCATGTTATTATATATCCATGCCATGAAACAGCGACAATTAGTTTCCGTTCATGAAACAATGAATTTCATTCCTCAAGCAGTGACGATATTACAGTGTCCTTTGCCCTGGTGTAAACAGCAAAAGGCTCAGAGACACAATATGAATGTGCGTGAGGCAATTTATCGCCTTCAAAGAAAAAAAAAATGCATAGCTTTCCAGGCTATAAAAGGTTAAATGACTTTTCAAACACATATCTGGTCAGACTAACATCCCAGATTTTTCTTTGTTTTGTCACAAGGTAGGAGAAAAAGAAACGTTTTCCACTGACTCTCCAACAGGAAAATCAAACATTTTGAATAACCCGGGGCCACTTATCTGTATACAAACGATTTGTTAGAACGCTCATTGGTCACAGACAAAAAGTGTCACACCTGCTACTGTCTTGCCACTGTCTTGGTTGGAGTGCAGTTCTTGCTATCATTAGACAATGTTCAACAAAACATTTTTCTCGATAGTGGTCAATTTTTCGACATCTCACAGTCGCCTACCATTTTTTAAAATATTTAGAAAAAAGTTTTATGATGTCTGCGAAAAACGAATATGCTGATTATGCACACATATGTCTGGAAAATACAAATTGAATATTCAAATCATATTTCAGTTATCATTGACAAAACACAAGTGCTGATATTGGAAAATAATTACATTGTTAATGTAGTTATACGTTTTGGGTCCAAATACTCAATTCTCATTGGTCAGCTGGATGAAAACGTCATGACCAAATGTAATTCATTTTCCAATGAATACATTTGGTCGAACTTTGACCCGCATTTACGGTAGAGCACAGTTGGCAGAATGTAATTCGGGCGGTGTTTGGGCGGGTTTTTTAACTTTTAGCGCCTCTTGCAGTGATCAACTTCACTGCTGTTTCTTTGGTGACATTTCCCAACCGTGGCATAAAGCCCGTCACTAAAATACTCGTTTCCATTTCTAAAGTTGTGAAAATTAAAAATCAGAGTTGTGTGCTTTGCCTTTTGTGTGAGGGTGGTTTTTCGCCTCGTTCGTTCGTAGATGTTTTATTTCGTCTTTCTGCTTTGTTGTTTGGTAAAAAGTATTTTAAACAGTTACGGAATGTAATTATAAGAATTGAATGCAATTTTTATAATCTTTATTGGAGTATGAACGTGTGGGAATGGGTACTAATTGTATGATTCCATTCGGGATTCATACATAATTTGTACCCATTCCCACACGTTCATACTCCAATAAAGATTATAAAAATTGCAGAAGGGATTCATACAATTTGTACCCATTCCAACACGTTCATACTCAAATAAAGATTATAAAAATTGCATTCAATTCTTAATTATATACAGGTACCAGGTTACACTTTTCGTGCTTGACGTTTGTTGACGTGAAAGCGGTTACGCTGTGACGATAGTCACAGCGTAACCTCTTATACGTCATCAAACGCCATCGATGGGAGGAGTTACACGCTTTGTTTGATGTGATGCGATCATGAGAGGAGGTCGGGTTGAATTGCTACGTTTTTACTGGCGTTCCGACAATCCAGTTTAAAGAGATCAGTGCAGGAATACAGTTTCAAGTATGACGCAACGAATGTTGAAATACATATAGCACTTCACACGCACCTCATTTAGTAGCAAAGACGTCGAATAAAGTTTGCCTTAAAAACAATTCGTAGCAAAACCAGACAAAAAAAATTGCTGAATTATGATTTTCCGGATTTATGACGTGCAAATTAGATAGAACCGCCTTATGGTTCCGTGATAACGGTTTAGGTGTTAGAAATTCAATTTATCGTCTCATACATCTTGCACAATAAAAGTTATATTCACATATTTTAATGGAGAATATTTTATTTGACAATGTGATTAAGTACAGCAATTATTTGTCTTGTCTGGCTCTTGTCTAAATCAAGCACGGAAACTGATTTGGATTCGACGTGGATGGATGTGGTTAGTTAAAAAAAACCCAAGAGATCAACGAGCGTTCGCGTATGAGCGTGGTTATAGGGAGGGAATAGCAACACAGTTCATTCGAAGGTACACTTTTCTGAATTTTATTTTTACACCTGTCACATTCACATCTCAATCCACGTAAAGACAGACAGTGTTACGGAATGTTTGGATAAGACGACCAGGTAGAAACGGAACGACGAGAAAATAGCGAGGGTGGAGTACGGGGGACTGGAATCAACGACCTGAGTTGGAGTTTTTCCTGTATTTCACAAGCGCTGACAAGAGTCATTGATGCCTGTCCCCCATACTCGATGCGAGTTGTGTTCTGTATTTATACCACGATTTAACATGAACTCAAAGAATGAAGTTGATATTTTTAAAGAAATATTTAAATATAATCTTCGACAGTCTGCTAACTGTCTTGCATGTCACTATTTTGCGTCGAAACATTTCATTTAAGAATTGAATGCAATTTTTATAATCTTTATTGGAGTATGAACGTGTGGGAATGGGTACAAATTATGCATGAATCCCGAAGAGATTCATACAATTTGAACCCATTCCCACACGTTCATACTCCAATAAAGGTTATAAAAATTGCATTCAATTCTTATAATTACATTCCCTAACTGTTTAAACTACTTTTTACCAAACAACAAAGCAGAAAGACGAAATAAAACATGCACGAACGAACGAGGCGAAAAACCACCCTTACACAAAAGACAAAGCGCACAACTCTGAGTTGAGCGCCGGTTCCGTCTAAATGATATACCAAAGGCAAATAAGCTTTAATGTTCACAACTTTAGAAATGGAAACGAGTATTTTGGTAACAGGCTTTATGCCACAGTTGGGAAATGTCACCAAAGAAACAGCAGCGGAGTTGATCACTGCGAAAGGCTCTAAAAGTTAAAAACCCGCCCAAACACCGTCCGAGTTACATTCTGTCAATTGCGCTCTACCGTAAATGCGGGTCAAAGTTCGACCAAATGTATTCATTGGAAAATGAATTACATTTGGTCATGACGTTTTCATCCAGCTGACCAATGGGAATTGAGTATTTGGACCCAAAACGTATAACTACATTAACAATGTAATTATTCACGCCACAACGTCACTCAGACACGTAACGTCCAAATCTGATGCGTTCTAACGTGTCGTTCTTCCGCGTAATACGGATTCCACTCGTGGTGCACGAAGCACATTACCCGATATTCCAATAAAACTAAAATCCTCGCCCACTGATTGGACGAGAGTTCGCGTAGTTTTTTAATGCTTAGGGCTCCAGTTGCATATGCTACCTTCTGACGTTATCACGCGAAATATTTGAAAAGAGGATAACAGTGTGGAAAATTCAAAGTGTACACTGCCTATGCAATCGTATTTTTTCGAATCCTGTTATCATTCTGTGAATGTATACTCACAACCCACTTATAAGACAGTTATTTGAACTGAGATGGAGTAACCTCGACCTTTATCTAAGTTATTGATTTTCTGTTGTCCAATGACGTTGTGGGGTACACGAGAGGTTTATTTAGTAAATTTGTTATCGTTAAAGTTACCTTGTTCATTGAAGTTTATGATTTGAACTGAGATGGAATGAGTTTATCTGGTTTATTGATTATTTATCCAGTGCCGTCGTAGATACACGAGAGGCTTATTTTCTAAACCTGTGATCGTTAAAAGTTGCCTTGAACAAGGCAACTTTTAACGATCACAAGTTCAGTAAATAAGCCTCTCGTGTTTCACGATGTAGGTGTTAGGCTATGTGTAGGGTCTAATTGGAACATATACGTTACTGTAATGTAGTGGTGGTAACATGGTCTGAGGTTTGCGCTCGAAGCCTATGTTCAACCTCGACCCTTCGCGTCTCGGTTGAAAAATAGTAATTATATGGACTTAGTGTTTAGTCAGGGCTTCTTACCCCACACAACAAAGCCAACTAGAGTTACTGATTATTCTGCGACATTAACTGATCACATCTTAAGTAGCAACATTACATCTCCATCCAAATCTGGTGTAATACTAATAGATGTATCCTACGATTTTGGCACTTACTACTACGAAACAAAAACACAAAAAATGTGAAACATTACGACACGACAGATAAATGACGAAAGTCTTTCCCGTTTTAGGACAAGTCTCTCCGAAATCGACTGTTCTAATGTAACGGAAATTGACTGTCAAAACCAGGCACATGACACATTTCTAAACATATATAATAACGCTTTTGATGATGCATTACCTCTGCGACAAGTTCGTCCGAAGAAAAAAACTATCAAACGCCAGCCATGGATGACTAGATCCCTTATCAGATCATCAATCACGAAAAATAAATTTTATAGAAAAAATTAAATAAACCCACTGACTGTAATATTCAAAATTATAAAAAAATATTGTCAAATCTTTAATCCTTTACCCAACGAATCGCCCGCATCCGCCCGCGTAATATGCAAATTCAGCAGCTGAAAAAATATTATTTTTCGAAAAATTTCAACAAAACCATATCATGTGACCCCTCTTTGGAACGAGCTCGACGAGCTCGTTCCAAAGAGGGGTCACATGATATGGTTTTATTGAAATTTTTTGAAAAAAATTAAAAAATGATATTTAAAATAATAAAGTTTGAAATCGGCTGCGTTAGGTAAAGGGTTAATAAAGTTAGAAAACAAAGTAAAGCACTGTGCTACAAGAATGCACTAGCAACCAGTAAAAATAATATGCGCGAAACATGGTAAATCCTAAATACTGTAACACATAATGCTAAGAAAGTAGCGAAATTACCCTCCTATTTCAACAAAGGTGATAATAAAATTGATAATTCATGCAGTATTGCCCAAGAATTCAATAATTTCTTTTCGAATATCGGCAAACAAACCAGAGAGTCAGTTGTGGAATCGAACAAATCATTTTTCTGAATATATGGATGAAGACGTCCTGAATATCTTTTACATTACCCCAACAACCAACACTGAAGTTCTTACGATTGTGAAATCTATGCAATACAGGTTTAGCAAAGATTGTAATGGCATAACAATGAACCTCCTCAAAAACACTGTCGGCCTGTTAGTCATCCCAATAACCCACATTGCAAACAACGCATTCCTGCAGGGTAAGGTCCCTACACAAATGAAAATAGCCAAAGTAATTCCTTTATATAAATCAGGTGATGCCCAAGACTTTTTAAATTATCGACAAGTTAGTATCCTCCCAGTTTGTCAAACATTGTGGAAAAAAGTAATGTACAAAAGGCTAATTAGCTCTTTGGAGAGAAACAATCCTTATCAATGTGGTTTCAGAAAAAACCCCCACTCCACTGCACACCCTGTCATGCATCTTATTAAACATGTGGCCATTGAAAACAATAAAAAGAGTAAAGATGTCACTCTAGCTATCTTCGTCGACTTGTCAAATGCATTTGATACTATAAATCGAGGATATGGAATGAGTGTTTTTCTCATATAATATTTATGAAACGAGTCTAAGAATTTTCCGTTTTGGCGAGCCTCTGGAGAGCCCAAACGGAAAATTCGGACGAGTTTCATAAATATTATATGAGAAAAACACTCATTTCTTATTTTATTTATCATATGACACACACACACGCACACATTAGCCACTTAGTATGACTTTTTGACCAATCACCTAACTTGAGGTGCAGACGGCACTTGGAAAAACATCCTCGTATAACTAAAAAAATTTCATTTTTTGCTTCCAAAACATAGGTTATGACCCCTCATTGGAACGAGCTCGTTGAGCTCGTTCCAATGAGCGGTCATAATCTATGTTTTGGAAGCAAAAAGTAAAAATATAAAAAAAAATGAATGTCGTCTTTCTTGTAGGTAAAAGATTAATACAATATAACCCACCCTAAATAGGACACATAACGTAAATTCTCCCTACTGAAATTATGCAAATGTGGCCCAGTTGTATTTTGTTTAGCCGATCAAATTGTCCAGTTTTGAAATTGACCAATGAAAGCTCCCAACTCTAGTTATGCAAATTATGAAAATGTGGCTCAATTGTATTTTGTTCTGCCAATCAAATTGTCTAGTTTTGAATTGGCCAATGAAATTAACGGAAGGCTTTATTTATCACTGATTAATACGAAAACAAAATATCAAATGTTTTAAAGTGAACAAAACGGACGAGTCATATGATAAATCATAATATCTTACTCCAAAAACTTGATAAGTATGGAATTAGAGGTCTCACTAATGATTGGTTTAAAATTTAGCTCTCGAATAGAACTCAATATGTTAATTATAGAGGAAGCGAATCCGACAAAGCCAAAATATGTTACGGAGTGTCACAGGGATCTATTTTGGGGCCGATTTTATTGCTGCTGTATGTCAATGATCTCTTCCTCCCTGAACCTCCTATCATTTGCCGGTGACACCAGTACATTCTCCTCTGGTAAATATATTAATCATCTGGCCAATTATGTGAATATAAAATCTTTGAATGGTGCTCCGTTAACGAACTCATGTTAAACGCAAAGAAAACGAAATATATTTTAATAAATCCAACACAAAGCATAGTACTATGACTTATAATATTTCAATCAACGGACAGAAAATAAACAGAGTGAGACAGAATGAAATTGAATCTTCGTTTAAATTCTAAGGAATCTTATTGGATGAACATCTATCTTATAAATACCACATTGACCAAATATGTACAAGAATTGCCCGCGTGAATTATGCCTTAAACAAAGTGAAAAAGTTACTACCACACGAGTCAATGGTAACACTAAATTATGCGCTCACTCACAGCCATATAGCTTATGGAATACATCTGTGGGGGTACCTCAAAATCTACAAAGAAGGTATTTCTTTTACAAAAAAAGAAGCATTCGCATTATAAATAATAAACGATACAACACCCACACCGACCCATTGTTTCCTACAGATCGACTGGCTAAACAGGACTCTGTTCTTGTGTTTTTGTTTATATTTGGCGACAAATGTATACAAGTGACTTTAAAAATAATAAAAATAATAGAATAAACAAATTAGTTCGTGTGATACCCAAGTGTCTTTCCAGCTAGTCACAATATTTCTCCCTACCAGGTCCAGCTCAAGCAGCATCTTGGATAGGGTATACTGTCCTGGTCAGTAATTCAGACAGGGGGCGTGATGTGGAGCCCTAAACGTACAGCAGACACCAATAGCCATATTATTTCTAAGTCCGTACGTTGTCCCAAGTGATATTCAGTTTCAGCCAAAGTATTTTGTCGACAGCATTTAAGTGTGCTGCTACAACGTCCAGTACAATGTTGTAATATAATTTATACCGGGGATAACAGTAAGACAGCCAATCTGGCTATGTTATTATCTATTGACTAAAGTGAATTTTTTGATTTGATTGGTTGATAGATACGTGGTATGAGACCATATTCATTGAAACCCACGATACGTCCGCCCACCCACTGACAAATTTCCCATACCCAGTGAAAGCCTCGTTCCGAAATCTACAAACTGTCCATACATAATAATTTTTTTATACTAGTCATATCGGCATATTTTCACAAAAACTCTTTTGCACAAAAGTTCCACAGAAACCTGTATGACTCAACAATGGAAGATAAAAGATCTCGTGCTGTGTGTGTTCACACATGAAATAGATTGTACTTCTAAAACGGAAAGTCAATAGATAAATTCGTTACCCCGTGTCTGATCACGTGGTACGGGTTTTTACCTACCCGAAGCCAGCCGTATCCCATGAGGCCGAATGGGATACGGCTGGCTTCGGATAGGTAAAAACCCGTACCACGTGATCAGACACGGGGTAACTAATATTCCCCACAGTGTACATATGTGTTTTCATTTTACATTGCTATCATTATTCTTGCAAACTGTTATGTGTATGTACACATTATTAAATTGTCCAATGTATAGGGACAGTCTCGTAAAACATCTCATCAATATTGCTCTTCGTCAAGCTTTCGGCCTCTAGGCCTTCTTCAAGGACCGTTGATATCAACGGTCCTTGAAGAAGGCCTAGAGGCCGAAAGCTTGACGAAGAGCAATATTGATGAGATGTTATGTGTATGTTTACTGTGAAATAAAGAATCAATCAATGAAGAATCAAAAAAGCTCCGAGCCGCAAACCTCAGACCATATTTACGTTCAATTTATAACAAAAACTCATAATGTCTGTATTGTATAAGGTAACGTTGAAAACGCACAGCAATCGTGGTATAAATATGCATATAAAGCGCAAACTCCAAGACTGCTTTGTCGAGTCATTAAACTGGGATGGAATCCAATTTGCAGAGGATTTAGGTATAATGCGAATGCCGATGTAACCGTTATAAAACAATAAAATGGAAATAATACACAGAACAAAATCTGAAGCAATAACTAGTTTGACGTCACGGAAGAAAAGATTAGATCTAAAATTACTTTATACATGAAGCTTTGTTCGATGCCACTGATTTTTGACCACCTACCGGCTGAAGTTAGTTGTTACACAAACGTCCTTAGCCAAGTAGCCTTTTACTGACTGACAAACATATTATTGGTAGGTTCCAGATAAAAAGATTAAGTAGGCTACTTTCAACAAATTGTCGCATTTATACTATCGCTAATAAACATATAGCATTCATTAAACATAGAATAATCTTGTTCGTATAGAGTATGTTAATATTAACTAATAACTAAATGTCAACTGATACATAATTATAGACTGTGATTACAGGCGTATCAAAGACCCATATCGTATGGATCGCATTTAGCTCAAGAGGCTTGTAAACATTACATTGTGGATTATAGGAAATAGAAAGTGCAATACTCGTCCCAGGAGAATACTTTACATCCAATACGTACAGTGTAAAATATTTATGTTTTTTGTTAATGCGCCCTAGATCAGTATTTTTTTCAGGTTACTCGAACTGTGACGTGTTTCATATGTTTTCGACATATGCATTTAACTTTTTTAAAATAATGATCATACATATTAATTGAAAGCAGGAAACAATAACAAGAAACCGCCATCAAAAGCAGAAAATTAGGGAAGAGGAAGGCTTTTCGGGGACGTCTGACACCCAAGGATGTGGCTAGAGGGTTTCAGCCTGGGGAGGGGGGGGGGGGGGGGCACTGGTGTAAATTCCAACTGTGAGTGGTTTCGATAGGTGGTTGCACTGCAGCGCTGGGTGATATATTTTAATCCTTTATCCAACGAATTGCCCGCATCCGCCTGCGTAATATGCAAATACATCTGCTGAAAAAATATTATTTTTCGAAAAATTTCAACAAAACCATATCATGTGATCCCTCTTTGGAACGAGCTCGTCGAGCTCGTTCCAAAGAGGGGTCACATGATATGGTTTTGTTAATATGCTTTTGAACCCTTCTGAAAATTTTCACTAGTCCTGAAACGGAAAAAGCATCATTTATAATGTGTCTAGGTCAGAAAATTTACCGGATTGATGTCAGAGTCGAAATTTTGAGGCCATGTCAATTTTAGAGTAGAAAATTTGAAACTCAAGTTTCCAATTGAAAATAAAAGATCAACATTTCTCATCATTAAGTTGGAATTTTAATATTTTTCATGAACAATGTTAATTTATTGAATTTCCAACTATTTGATTTTTGACCTCGGAATTTCCAACTATTGAAAAAAATACTCCTAGCTGGGGGTGGGGGGGGGGGGGGGGGTGGGGGGGACACCCCCACACACAACCCTGTCGCCACATCCCTGTTGACACCACAAATATCTCCAACCTCCACCAAGTTTCTTCCACTACATATTCCGAGTGATTCCAACTTATATTACAACCTTAGATTATAAGTTACTTGCTCTGATGCTTCCAAATATTAGGCGCCTTCACCCCAAGCTTCGGAATTTGATTGGATTCTAATCGTCCCCATAATTCGAATCGATTCGTGCCGAGTCACGTCGATTCGTGAGGTTTCGAATCGTTAACCCTTTGCCTGTCAAGGTGATAGTTAAAGGTTGCGATTTGTGTAAAAGTGTATATATATCTTCGTTAATATTTCTCGTTCGGACCAAGCTATAAGAATGTGCGTTTATATAACGGTCCCCGAAAACTGATTTGTCACTCAAACTCTAGTAATTCAGCATGAAAGTTAATATCCATTATGGCGCATTTGTTGAACGCAACATGGGCTATCTGATAACAGATCAATAGAAAGAGCGAGAAAATATTCCCCTGTAATCATTAGCTAGGTAATTATGGCCAGTTAATGGGTGGTTTTTTGCAGAAAACAGTGCATCACACACGTTCTGGACACACCCAAATTACGCATCTATCCTGTCACCGAATGTCACGGAGACATACCAAAATTCGAGTCTTTCAAAGGAACTTTAAGGCGTGTATTAAATTAAGTTAGATCAAAGCGGCCAAGTTCAAGAGAAGCGATTAAACTGGGAATTAATGTTCTGGCTATCTAAATAAAAATCGGGGAGTTTCTCGAAAAATTCATTCCAGCCAATTCCAATCGGAAGGTGTGTAAGGCTGTCGGTCGCTGCGAGTAGATGGAGAGGTCCCATGTTATAGGTTAGACGAGGTGCCGCATCGGTGCGAAAGTATAGGCACGTTGTGACGTTGGGAAGCCACATAGATCAGATCGCGATCTGAAGGAGCATCGCGAAGATGAAATAAGTTATGTGGTTTTCATGCTGTTAGGGTGATATGTGTTTCCGTTGTCTATTTTGTATACTGGAGGCCGCCATCTTGGGTTTTTTCGGTGGCACGTGGTTGCTATGCGACCCAGAACTATCTAATATGACGGGTGTGTCTGTTCGATTGAATGGGAGTATATCTAATTATCCAAATGGACCCGAAAGCTGTTTTTATTAGTTCGGATTCCTACGGAATCCCCTGCTTCTTTCTATCTGTGCAGATGTGTTATTTTTTCTGTCCACTCGACGCTATTTGTTTGTTCCGGATTATGTTCCAGTAAAGTAGAAGAGCCTGTCAGTTGGAAGAGTTTTGGCATATTGTTACGATTTTAGCTTTCCTGGTCTGTTCTGATTAGATTTTAACCCTATTCTGGCTATTCCTGTTCTGGGTCCTGACAAAACAAGTCATATTTCGTTTATTCATATCATCCAATCAGACCACCTTTCTGCAACCAACTAACCAATCAATCAATCAATCAATCAGATCACTCCAATCATCTAAACCCCGCCCGCTATCACCACAGTATCTGCCACGAGAAAATCCCTCAATGAGGTATAATCTTTCATTTCTCATACAGTCATCTGGGTATTGAAAGATCAAGTCCCATGGCGCTCCACTTCAACCACACCACCCTAACAACCACTGATCTTTGGAACCCCATTGTCATCGTATGAGGCCACAGAGGTCACGAGAAAACCTCTCAATGAGGTCTAATCTTTCAGTGCTCAAATCCCCTTTCTGTCGTATAAGGTCACGAAGGCTATGAGAAAATCCCTTAGGGGGGTATAATCTTTCATTGCTCATATCCTTTTCCGGGTATTGAACTGCAACGTTTCATTGGCCCTCCACCCATGAATCCCGTCTATTGCATCTCTATAGTTGTAGAATTTTTTTTCTGTCGTATGAGGCTGTGAGACAATCCCGCAGTGAGGTATAATCCATCATTGCTCAAATCCTCATTTAGGTAGATGGGGTCTGAAGACAGTGGTCATTTTGGGGATTGGACTATAGGAGGATCCCTTTTGGTAGAGTATTTTTTGTCGAATGGGGCCATGAGGACAATGAGAAAATCCCACAATCTGGTATAATCTATCATTGCTGGTATCCTCATCTCGGTATTTGAAGACAGTGGTGATTTTTGGAGAGTAGTGGTGACTACTGGGGACTGTTTGAGGACACCTTTTGGGGGATACCCAGATGGCGGCCTCAAGTAAACAAAATGGACGACGAAAACTCGTGTCACTCTAACAACACGGGGATGACGTCACAAGATTGCCTCTCACACAGGCTACCAGGGCAACCCAACATAGCGTCCTGGGTTCCTGACTATAACGTCACTCCAGGGATTCACAATGGGGTCCACCTGATGGGGCACGAAAACCACATTACATACCACTAGGGTGGAAATGTGATTCGTCCCGACCGTGATGGCTCAAGTTCCGTCTGAGAAGATATTATAACTACATCACCGTTCGTTGAAGGCATTCCTAGATGATATAGTTGGAGTACTGGGCAGCCGGAATGATAGTAAACTGGTTGCGTGCTAAAAGCCACTATCAGGGCTTTCAGAAAAATGAGGGTACCAGAGCAAAAGCCAACATTTTCACTGCCCACGTTTTATATTCAGTCAAACCCAAATAATTTTTGTTAATATAAATTATTTTATTACACATTATTGGAGAGTACCTATGGGCACTCTCAAATAATTTGTAATACAACAAATTTTGAATAATAAATTCAGACCACAACAAATAATCTAGCCCTCAACCAGTTAATCCCGATTGTCCGTTTGGGAACACGATGGTGCTGTGTACTAAGGCGTACTGTGCGTCGATAATGCACTTGCCCTCAAACGCTGCTAACTCTGCTTGTGCGTAGTTATTTAGTTGGGGAGTCTGTCAGTTGTCGTGGGTGCTCGGTGGTTCTTTCAGGATACCCCAGCTTCCGCTATCTGTTATTTAAGAAATTTATTTTTGGATATACAGTATAAAATATATACATGCAGTAGACTTGAGGCAACCTCTTATTTAATTAAAACGCACCATGTAGGTACTCCAAATTGTCATGCTGGGCTCCCAGTAGCACGAATCGGGTATTACAGACCTCCGTTTGTATATCGGCTGCGTGTGTAACACAAGTCTCAGTAAGAGTAAAATTTTGGTTTTGAAGAAAGTACATTATTATTAGTAAGAGAAAATTGATAAACGGAGCGCGGTGACTCAGTAGGTAGAGGTGCAGACTGCAAGCCGAGAGGTCCTCGGTTCGAATCCCAACTGCGGCAACCGCGCTGTGATCTTCGGCAAGCCACTTAATCACAATTGCCCACGTAGGGGCACGGTGGCGTTATGTAGTAAGGTGCACGTGACTTCAACCAATGCTTACCCGGCTTGTGTGAAGTTAGTACGTTGGGGAGTTTGACAGTTGCTCGGTGGTTCTCTACGGGTACTCCGGCTTCCTCCACCCGTGATACTGCCCAAAACGAGGTGACCCGGGATGTGGAAAGTGTCGTTAATCCCCAATAAGTAAATAAATAAAATAATAAATAAATAGAGAATTAATATCTTCGTCTCCAGTCGTGAAGAGAATGTCCCGACTAGAAAAAAATATTATGGGGGAGGGTCACACCCCCTAAACAACCTTCCGTGATGCCCTTGGGCTGATCGCGACACTCTTACACCCTTTGATCGAGATTTCAAGAATGAAAATATTGTGAAATCAAGACCTAATCAAGAAAAACAAACGAAAAGTTAGATTCAATGTTCTCGGCATTTCCATTTCGAGCGGTGAGATTATACAGTGTTGTGATAACATAAGCAGACAGAGAATTTCGACAAGAGCGCTACTCAGTCGCGATCTGGTCGAAAGATTCTGTCCGCTCTGTGATCTCAGTACTGTATGTGCCAATCCGATGCGTGAACGCAGAGGATCCTGGAGAAGATCACCACACTATGGTAAAAGAACATTCTCACAATTATTCCGTCGCCACTGATATCGGGGTCGCAGCCTTCATGTGGGAAAATCTCTTAACACCAATGAAGCATTAACCCTTTACCTAACCTGAAAAGCAGACGACACTTACAAAAATAATTCTTGAATAACTAATTTTTTTCATTTTTTGTCTCAAAAACATAGGTTATGACCCCTCATTGGAACGAGCTCGACGAGCTCGTTCCAACAAGGGGTCATAACCTATGTTTTTGAGACAAAAAATGAAAAAAATAATGAAAATTAATTGGCAATTTTTGAGAATAGCGCTGGCCGGTTTTGGCCGTTACGTTAGGTAAAGGGTTAAACAATTCGACAATGTTCACACTTTTCTGTTACAACTGTCGACCAAAATGTCAGAATATACAAGTTAGCTCTTTCCGTAATGTAAGAATTTATATCACTATAATAGTGAATCGATCTGTGTTGACGTATTACACCGAACTACTAACAAAGTCGATCGGCGCATGCAACGAAACCCAACTGATGACGAGATCTCGACTCGGCAACGCATCGGAACTCGTCAAGCAACAAAAACAATCACTGGAATAATAAACAGCATGCATTGAAGAAATAAGCGGCTGAATGACAGAATAGGAGATTTTTCGATGGAGAGGTGGATCGAGTGTGCCGAGTGACAAAGTAATAGCAAACAACATTGACGGAGAGGTGGGTCGAGTGAGCCGAGCGACAAATTAATAGCAAACATCTCTGCTGTTGGTTTCTTTACTGGCCTGTATTTTTAACAATCACCTTTTACGAAACATGCAACTAAAAAATACACATCCTCCATTTGAGTTCTACAAAGCGCCAGCTGCAATGCCTTAACATTGCATATGGCACCTTGTTCCACTCAAGGGTCGACACACACCTTTTACCATTTACCTAACATGAAAAGCAGACGACACTTGCAAAACAATTCAAGAATAACTAATTTTTTTAAATTTTTTCTCAAAAACATAGGTTGTGACCCCTCATTGGAACGAGCTCGACGTGCTTGTTCCAACGAGGGGTGATAGCCTATGTTTTTGTGACAAAAAATGAAAAAAATAATGAAAATAAATTGGCGATTTTTATGAATAGCGCTGGCCGGTTTCGGCCGTTACGTTGGGTTAAGGGTGAAACAATGAAGTGTAATGATATTCAGTCACTTACATGATGTATTATAGTATTTCTTATTATCCCTTCCACAAAAATGTGGTGAATAATAGTCATTGATTGGTGAAGCACCAATCACGTGGGTTGTAACAATCATAACTGTTTAATAAACCTCCCCATATGTGAGGACGAAGCAAGACTAAAGAAAGAATATATGTTTGATCTCATAACAAGAGATATTATAGGAATTCTCCTTTTTCAATCAGGATTTATCATAATTTAGAAAGCACAGTTCTCCTTTTCGCTCTATTTTAAAAGAAGAAAATTTCGCGACGTCTCTGAAGGAATTGTTTTCGGTTGTCATGAAGTAGAAATGCACTTACCTTCAGTTCCCATTTCAGTTCTCCCAGGAGTAAGAATCAAAACAACAAAGTAGAAATTCAACATATGAATCTGTTTTTGTTTAAAATAGCTTACCTGAAAATGGAAAGAAACGTTTTTGAATTACGTGGTCGTACGGACTCCACGGGTAAGTTTAGGAACTCGAGTTATAACCTTTCTTCGCATACAGTTACAGTCACAGCGATAATTTAACAAAAATGGTTTCTTTCCTCAAAACGGGATATTATTTTTACCAGGATTTTGCTTTAATCCTCAAATGAATATAAATAAAAACGTACGTAGAAATATACACATATATACTTTAAAACCAGTAGCGTACCTAAGGTATGGCTGGTATGATACGTTCCCTGGGCCCCAATTGAAGGTGCGCCACTGAGAAGTTTCTATTACAGTCAGACTGGCTATACTCGAAAAGTGAAAACAAAATTTTCTATAGATGTATGATCTGCCTTCAATTATCATGGGTAAGAAGCACTAGCGTGGCTGGATTGTTAAACCACTTATTTAAACTATTAGGTAAAAATACAGTGCTGGGAGCAACATGACCACATACCTCACAGTACCTCAGTGGCAGCTGGCAGTAAGATCATTCTCTTAAGCAAACGAGGGAGGGTGTATTGCTTTTCCTCCTTCTCTGTTTTTTACTACGCCAGTCATGCTTTTAACGTCTCAATGGAATTTCCGTCTATATCAATATCAACAACTAACGCGCGATCTCGCCGAAAGCTATTTATTTTGGAGAAAATTCTTTTAACATGGAAACCACATGCCTTCTATTCACATGTGTATGCCATAGGCGCTATATGCCTAAAACCCAACCGAATTGAGCTCATATTCACCCAACTGATTTTAAAGTGTACCACAGCTTTTGAGTTCAAGAAAAATTTAAATTAAATTGCAATGTCTTCTTCACATTGAAAGTTCTCCAAAGGGAAGTTGTTAAATTATTCAGAACAAAGTCACTCAGTCGTTATCCACACATTTCGGCCTCGTGGACTTTACCAAGTAGAATTTTTTTTTAAAGGTTATACTGTTTATTTAAAATATATCTGGTCACTTAAACCTTTTTTCACTTTACAAAGTGAAAACTATATAGTGTCTTGATGAATTTCACAAAGTGTAAAGTATAGCGACAAGCTGGATGTTACATAAACAGTAACCTTTAAAAACTGTTTCCACTTGATAAAAGGCCGAAAATTGTGCATAATAAATGAGTGACTGTGTTTTGAATAATAACTTATTCTCATTCAAGAATAATATGTAACAACAGTTATGAAGTTATGTTGCAATACAAAACTAGCCATTCAAATTGTATTATTCTGTCAATTTTTACCCCATTAACAGAGCTTATCAACCTTCATTGGGACCAGCTCGTTCCAATGAGGTTGATAACCAATGCCTTTGAGGTCAGATTTTATTTTAAGTTATTCAAGAATATTTTTTTTTTGGAAGTGTTGTCTTGCATTTGTTCTAGGTAGAGGGTTAAATGAAGATTGTAAAAAGTCTCTGTCACATTGAACAAAATATCCCACTCACATCACGATGTTTCAACAATATTATGTGTGAGATAAGAGCTAAAATTCATAGATTGTCTGTCTTTCTGTTATCTCTTTGCAATGGCACCGGAAGCATCCGAGGAAAAGGAGACAGGGGTATCCAAAAGGGTACTCGATTCGGGGTATGAATTAAGGCCGGAAGTTTACGACGTATCAAAAATTGTCATATGGCAGTAGTGTATATCGTATGTTTCACCCCCCGTCAACAGGACCCCGGACAGGACCCCGAAAGTGACGTCACAGTCACGTGACCCAGTTATGTCATATTTGGTTGTTATGGCAGCCCGCATGAGGGGCCATGTTGTGAAGAAATTACCATAGTGATACCTTTTCTTAGTGCGCATGCGCATCGCATGTTCTTAGGGTGATACGTGATTCCGGCGTCCATTTTGTATACTAGAGTCCGCCATCTTGGTTTCTATGGTAGCACGTGGTTGCTATGTGACCCAAATTCCTCTAATAGGACAGGGGTATGTTCGGAGGGCGTGTTCATTTGTATAAGAGTGTATCTAATTATTCAAATAGAAATACACCCGTCAATTTCCCCAAATCACGAAAAAACACCCAAAATCACTTTATTTAGTACGGATTTCCCCAGAATCCTCTTTTCTTTTCCAATAAGAGTCAAACTTAATAAAATGAACAACTGTGGGTGTCACGTTAATCAATTGGACCAGAGTGGCATGGTGCAGCACTGCTATGTCGTTTTATCAGTTTTATGCAACGGGGAGCGAGAACCGTAAAGTCTTGAATAACTTCCCTGTCGAACGTATACGGTGTACGGTTCTCGTCAGATCACCGAAGTTAAGCAACGTCGAGCCCAGTTAGTCCTCGGATGGGTGACCGTCTGAGCTATCGATTCGGACTCCCGCGTTGTGTCCTTGGGCAAGGCACTTAATCCCGATTGTCCGCATGGGGGCACGATGATGCCGTGTACTAAGGCGTTCTGCACGTCGACATGTCTTCAACCAATCTAACCCTGCCTGTGCTGCAGTGCGGAGTTACGATGTTGGGGAGCTGGCAGCTGCTCGTCGTTGCTCGGTGGTTCTCTCCAGGTACTCCGGCTTCCTCCACCCGTAAAACTGTCACCGACCGACACGATATGACCTTGGCTGTTAAGGTGTCTTTAAACTTTAATAAATAAATAAATAAATAAATAAATAAATAAATAAATAAATAAATAAATAAATAAATAAATAAATAAATAAATATACGGTGTACAAACTGTCGAATGAATTAAAAAGGTTGGGGCTTTTAACTTGTCGTTTGATTACCCATCGGGACATTGCTGGACGGCTGGAATCCTTAAACTGTGCCAGAGGCGGCGGAGCCGGGGGGGGGGGGGGCTTCACAGGGGGCACGTGCCCCTCCACTTTTTTCCACAGATATGTTTCGCAGTTACAAAATGAGTTAAAATGGGCGTATGCAAACGTGTCAATATTCAGGCATTCCTGTAACATTATTTGTAAATCTAAACAATATTTAGCCAAAGAATCCCACTTTCGGTCACTTCGATCTGTTTCTTCTACTTCAACTATCTGCCAACCCGAAGGCTGGCCTTCGGGTTGGAAGATGGTTAAAGTAAAAGAAACGAACAAGGCAGTGACCACACAGCGGCATATTCATCTAAACGAGAGACTATAACAAGTCATGGAACTTTTATCGATATACGATTGTAACCTTCCTCACACTGGGTCGAACCATTATAAATTTGTGCCCCTCCACTTTTATCGAGCTTACGCCGCCCATAAACCATTGGGGTATTCAACTTTTCTTTTCGTTACCCATCGGGATATTGCCGGGCAGATAGACACATTAAACCGTGCTTTTTGTGATGTTTTCTCGGTGCGAAATGATTAAATCTGTCTGATTCGAAGATTTCGTAAGTCTGACTAACAAATTTACTCTTGTAAAGAAGTACATGGTGAGTTACAAGAGCGAATCGGTATCTCAAAAGCCAATTCAAACGAAAATGTCCCAACTCGAAACATTATCAGGGGGTCCCTCTCCTCATCCCCACCCCCATCCCACACATAAACACACCTATTTACGCTCCTGGTTTCCAAATTTGATTTGCCAAATCCAATCTGCGTTGAGGTCATGGAATCAGAATGATAGTAAAATTCACCAAATGAACAGTCTAAGTGAGACAACTCGAAGAGAAAACAACCATAAATGTTTCAACCACAGTATCGGAAAAATTCGATCTGAAATCATGACAGAAAACCGTTCAGAATATTTGAGTTTTCTCCCCTATATCGGGATCCTCGTTAATAAAAAAGCGGATCTTGTGCTTTTGAAATATGTGTCTGCTCGAGAAATATGTATATCTACTTCTCATGCTTACCCCCTGCAATATGTTTGATATCCATGCAAAAAATGTAAAACTCTCGATTTTTTAAGATCTGCAGTGACGGGTAGTATTTAATCCTAACCATACCACTTTGTTGTATACAGTTAAAACTAGAAGTCCTGTCATGAAATGCGCACATATAGCGCGTTAATCTACGCTTTATGACCACAGTAAGGCTATCAAATTCTGTACATATGGCCTGTGCACAAGCAATATTTCAGCCAATGGACCTCCGGGTAACCCGGAGGTCCATTGGCAGAGTCATTGCCTGTGTTTGCTATGAATAACGAGAAGAACTTGCCGTGCTTTAGATGCCATTCGATACGGCAATTGCGCACAATTCCTACGCACAATTAAGCCTAGATAAGCGCACAGTTCGCGACAGGACCTCTAGTTTTAACTGTAACAGAGCTTACTTTTATCAAATCACAGTCCCAAAAGGGAAAAATTGAGAAGAAAGCGCAATTATAATCCTTGTCGTTATTTCGATTCATTGATGATGTCCACTCAGGACATTGTGGGAGCTTTCTAATGGTCACTCATCAATGAAGATGAAAAAGAAGAGAGAACGTTTCTTCAAACTATTTAGAATGTTGAGAGTGAACTGCTGTTACCATCAATATGATTATAAATAATAATAGTTATATATAGATATAACGGACATATCACAAAATTAAAAGGTCCAATGGGGTTTTATAAAAAAAGTGGTACAAACATAAACACCTCAGTTGCTCTTTGAACGTGTGGTAGTATCATACCAACAAAATTGTTTTCAAAGGCTTCTGCCCTGTATTTGAAAACATTCCGTGATGTTATGGACTGAGTCCATCCGGCAGCCTATTAAGTTGTCTTGCGGCTCAGCAGGTTAAAGAACGAACCCCCACCCCCACCATATGAGTCTAGGGAACAAAATACTTTCTTCCAGGCGTTTCTGTTTGGAAAATCGTGAGGTGCAACTAGGCTTATAATCTGGCGACAGATCTGAAAGGGAAGAAAAACTCATTACTTTCAAGCAATTTTTTTGAAGGAATTTTCAAGTCTAAAATAAATGCAATCGTCTTTAATGCTTCTGTTTAACCCTTTACCTATCACGAAAAGCAGACGACACTTGCAAAAAAAATTCTTGAATAACTACATTTTTTCATTTTTTGTCTCAAAAACATAGGAGGTTATGACCCCTCGTTGGAACGAGCTCGACGAGCTCGTTCCAACGAGGGGTCATAACCTATGTTTTTCAGACAAAAAATGAAAATATTTTGAAAATTGATTGGCGATTTTTGAGAATAGCGCTGGCCGGTTTTTGGCCGTTACGTTGGGTAAAGGGATAAACAAGTACGAGTTACAGATTCATTTGTATATATTTCAAACCAGTAATAAAAAAAAGTCAAAATCCTGATAAAACAAATATGTTTCAAGTGTGCTGGATCTGAGAGATCCAAGAGGCTAAAGCGAAAGAAATTCGTCTAAATAAAGCTCAAACAACACAGGAAAAAAACAATTTTCTCCTAGCTTTCGGTCTGATGAAGACCTTCTTCAGGGTACAGACACAACACGAAAAAATACACACAGACGAAAAAGAAATGAAATATGGCGACAAAAGTTCTCGTAAGCCAAGTCCTGTCTGAAAGGGTGTGTAATACAACCCGAAAAGAAAAGAAACCGGAGTAAAAGTAGAAAGCAGAAGGTAAAGAAATACTGTTAAATACTGTTAAAATACTGTTTCAAACCAGTAATACATGCACTTGACCCTGATCCTTTGGAAAGATCTCTCCGAGAGCTTCCCAAGGATCAGTGGCAAGCACAAGTATCATTTGTGCTAAGGCTTGTTGCACGTTGACGGTACACATGTCTTTAATCGATGCTAACCCTGTCCATACGGGGTTAGTAAGTTGGAGAATCCGACAGTTACTCACCGTTGCTTGTTGATTCCCTCCAGGTACTCCGACTTTCTCCTCCACCCGTAAAACACGACGTGAACCTGGATGTTTTAAGAGTCATTAAACCCCAGTAAATAAATAATTAAATAAAGAAATAAATAAATAAATAAATAAATAAATAAATAAATAAATAAATAATAATACTAATAATAATAAAAAAAATAAAAATAATAATAATAAATAAAAATAATAATAATAATAATATGATCCCTGCAGGACTTATAAGGAAACTTTTGGACAAAATGAGCCAACTTATAATCAGAATATATTTTTTGAAGGACTTATCGTGACGTTGCCCCATTAAATTCTTATTTTAACGACTTTCAAGGACCCAGAGTTACAGCTTTAAACTTCGAGCATTTTTAAGCACATTCAAGGATCCTAATGAGTCATGTATAAATATATTACTCAAAGTTTGCTAAGCACCACATATCTGACACATCATTGTGAAATTTTCTTGTGACACATTTGCGACATGTTTTGGTGGATATGATTGAGGAATGTATTGAGGTGGTCCCCAGTGTTTACATTAGCTCTCTTGACAGGCAGACTTTTCGTGACAGTCATGGAAAGCATGTACCCCTTGATTTCCATGATGTTTTCGTGTACTGTCTACATATACATGAGATGTGTAGGGTATTCAGTCCTCATTTCAACACAAACCCTTGTGATTTAATGATTGAATATGCCGAATGCAAATGTAAAAAGACATTTGTTTGAAGCAGAAATGTGGTGGGCTGAGGGATGGTGGAACAAGGGGCTACCCATCGTCAGGTTGGTGAAGCCCTTGGTGTGCAACATACGGTGATCACCAGCGCCTGGGCAAGATTTCAGCAGTATGGCACATCAGATAGACGATATGGTGGTGGCAGAGACAGGGCAAAATCTGCAGCTGAAGACCGGTTTTTGATCATTCAGGCCCGTAGGAACCACTTTGACACAGCAACCCAGCTTCGCTAAGACCTTCAAAATGCATCCGGGGTAAATGTTTCGACGCAGACTATCCGGGCAAGGTTGCACGAAGGTGGACTCCGATCGAGAAGACCATGTATTCGCATCCAGCTGTCCCAGAACCACCACCAGACAGGATATGAATGGACCATGGATCACGTTGGATAGACCAGAGAAGATTGATGACCTGTCCTTTTTACAGATGAGTCAAGGTACTGCCAAGACAACACAGATAGGCCTTCTAGGGTATGGAGAAGACAAGGAGAGCGATTCCATGCAGCCAACATTGCTGAGCATGACCGCTATGGTGGAGGGTCAATAATGGTATGTGGCGGCATCAGCTGGGATGGACATACAAAGCTCTGTGTCCTTGACCGTGGTACATGGACTCCACAGCGGTATATTGATGAAATCCTGGATGCCCACGTCAGTTTGTATGCAGGTGCAGTGGGTGATAGATTCGTTCTGATGGTCTATAATGCCCTTCCACATGTTGCCTATGCTGTCCTGGAGTACCGACAGAGGGAGGGGATGGATTGAGCGTATGGACTGGCCAGCAAGATCACCTGACCTCAATCCAATCGAACATGTCTGGAATGAGTTGCAGCTTGCAATTAAGTCCGTCCAGTCCAACCAAGAAGTGTCCAGGAGCTTGGTGCCATGCTGATCCAAGAATGGAACAACATCCCACAAAGGACCAATTTGAACCTGATTGGGATCATGAGAAGGCGTTTTCAAGCTGCAATTAACAATAATGGGTCTCATTCTCGATATTGAACCCATATCAGTTCGCTCCGTCAACTTTTTGGCAAATTTGAAAAATTTCCTCTTTTACCAATAATATCCATTTTCCATGGTTATCGTATTCAAAAGCTAAAAAACAATGTCAAACACAAACAAAATCTCAATTTCTATGCTTAAACCATTAAAGATATAAATAAATATAAAATATATACACTTTTCATAACCATATTTCAACTAAAACGTAAAACAGGTAGTTGGATATGCTTGGTGCTTCGCAAACTTTGAGTAGTATATAGGAAGGCAGGAAACTTGTGGGGATGTTTAGTCGCCAACAGTCGGCAATAGCAGACACAAGAGCGATATAAAATCTTTTGCACCCATCACAGAAAAGTAGAAACCACCCATGTTACCAAACCCCAAGCAGTGTTGTCTAACCAAGCTACTCTCGATGCATCGAATACAACCAACAAAGGTTGTTCAATATGCAAGATTCTTGCAGATTTGTCTACTGCGTGGATTGGGTTGCACAATTTAAAATCAAAACATTTTAAATTGCTCTGATCGAATTGACAGAGAACTAATTTTCTAAAATACGTTTTGGACCATTAAGAAAGCGATGAAACTGAAATAAATTTAAACCACACATAAAGACACCGCAATGACGTGCTATTGTAAATAAACAATAGCACATGTCATTTCTTTCATAATCGGCATGGAGTTCGTCGAGACATTGCATGCGTAATTTAAACTCGTACTTTTTGTTGACAGAAAGACAAGTGGTGGTTGTTTGGAACTGCGGTAATGTTCGACGTGGAGTATTTAACAGTGATCTGCGGATAAACGTATTGTATGGTATATTCTTCGCTCAATACAAATCGTCGCCTGAGTGCTAGAATGTCCTATGTCCCCTATGGGACATAGGACATTCTAGCGCTCAGGCGACAAAATACAGGCATTTGAATAAAAGTTTCGATGCGTCTAATTGACACATAGAACAACACGGAAAAGCATTATGCATAGGACTATATCTAACCACATGGATACCGCACGTAGCTACATAAAACTACTTAGATGCCACCTATAACTTATAGGTTGTATGACAAAACTCACAACAGACCAAATCCTCTCAGGACAAAACCCTTTATGGTCAAAACTGAAAGCTAAAAGATGGACAAAATCCATAGTCGGTTTTTCATTATTTCATTCAAATATTCTTTTTTAATAACATTGATTTATTTATCTTTTTCAATAACATTGATTTATTTATCTTTTTCATTTATTTGTGTATTTATCACTGATACTTTTTTATTTCAATATAATATTAATTTACTTCGCGTATGAATGGAGTGGGTGTAGGGGTCCAATGAAAATATAGAATCTACAATGCAATTTTCTTGCATTTCACTTTTCGACAGGTAAGATTCTAGAGTGCCTACTCAGTGCCGGGAGTGAAGATGCAGAAAGAAAATTTTAACCGGATCGTGATTCCGTTGAAATTCTCTGTCTGTATTTGTGATCACAATACCAGTACTGTGAGTTTTAAATTGTAAATATCTACCATGCCTTTCAGTGTATTTCTATGTAGTTCTGTACAGTGTTTTCTCTTCCTAAATCTCACGGGTGCGTCTGTAACCACTTACATTTATAATATGCATAAAAATGCAAATTCTATGTGCAGATTACAATAACTTTGCCTTCTTATCATTTAATGCAAAGCTCTCAGGAAGAGAGCTTTCCACTAAATGTCAATAATCTTAGAATTTGGTATCGATAGAGCTTACTAAAGATGGACATTCTTGTTGTGTAGGCTCTTATTCAGTTCTAAGAAATTGTATTAGTCTTTATGTCAGACAGGTAAATTGGTACCTGTCAAACATTCAAGGTGAGCCTGTTGATGACCAGGAGCCAATACTATAAAACTTTTACAATTGTATTTTCTAGAATTGTATTTTCTACCTACTAATATAACTGGGTAAAATGAATCATTAGCATTTTAAAAGACATGGCAATTTGCCGATTGGCAAATTGCCACATCTTTGAAATTGCTAATGGTTTATTTCAACCCATTTAAAGTCGTACCTAAAATATACAATTCTATAAAATACAATTGTAAAAGTTTTAAAGTATTGGCTCCAGGTTACTTACTTGCAGGCTTGTCTGAATATAGCAATGGCTGTTTTGAAATGCCCAAATAAAATTACACCGAGTTTAAAGATGAGAAATATTAGTGGTCATTATGCTGAGTACACGTGAACTGAATCCCATCGAACATGCGTATTGCGCCAGTCATTGTCTATGAAAAGCTACTTACACGGAGAGTGAATGACCACTAGAACACACGTGAAGCAGAGTTTCCACTAAGACAACAACTTCTTGCCTCTGAAAAAGCATAAGAATGACAAGCAAAGTTTCAGATAATGGGCCACCATGTTCAACACTGTGGTCCATCAGCTAAAACTCTACTTGTTCTTCTTATGTATTATCAATGGTGTTGACAATTATTGTTTGGGTGGAATATCCGCTCCGCGAGTGTCTTAGTGATAATGGTGGACGTTATAAATAATAAAATAAAAATGAATACGCATACAATTCCAAGGAAAGTAAGTTGTAGGGTTTCCACAGGAATATTTTAACCAATTTGTTTGTTGATTTTCGTTTTCATTTCTTGGAAAGGTTTGGTTACACAAAGGTATTATTTTAAGCCTGCACAAAGTGGGCGACACTTGTTTTGTGTACCTGTTAACCCCTAGCAGTCTGGTAGTGCAATATAATTTTCTTCAGTCACTGTACCTCTCATGTTTAACTATGAATTCAACCAATTATATCTTGTTTGACAGAGCTCCCTGAGCTCTGTCAAACAAAACATATTTGGTTAAATTTCCAACTGCTTTGTGGGAAATATATACTGCTGAAAACTTTGCTATTTTGACATCAGAGTGCAGAGGGTTAGTCACCAAAAAGAACTAGGATGATTCTTTAGCCGAACTATTAGGCCTCAGGCACATAGCCGGAAAGTATACATGAACTGCTCTTGGTAGCGCCAAGCTATTTTCTATTAATGACCTAACTTGGTATCTTTTGATACTGTCAGGAAATACTTTGATATTACACACTATTGGAAATATAAAAGGGTTATGCGATCCTTTTTCAACAGAGGATTGCAAGAAAGCACATCAGACGAGTTAGTAAAATTCGTCCCCTGGAGTGTTCTGCACTGAGAATTTTAATGTATCAGAACCATTGTACCCAATCGCTTGTTCTGTATGACTTATTTTCTATTCTGTAGAAGATAGTGCACTGCGAAGATCAAGAATTGTCAACACGGTAAAAAAGTAAAATATTTTCTTGTAGTTATCCAGCAAACCGTCCCCCTGGGACTGTACATTATCTTTCAGATTAGAAACAATGTCAAAGGGCACTGGATGCAGGTCACTCGAAAGTTTCTTTTGTAAAAGAAGTTTTCAGGCAATTTTACTAGGTCCATATGTATGCTGTATCAGTGTGTGGCCAAATGAAATACAGATATACATATGCCTACTTGTGATATGATACAGATGCAGAATTGTCAGTGGGTTGTTTCAGTTCTTTTATTTTTGTTTTGGTCAAATTTAGCTATTCTGGTATTTCCAGTGTATCAATATCAACACCAAGTGGAGTGGAAATTACCACCAAGAGAAAGCACTGCTTTTGTGCAGTAACAGATGGCTAGCCTGTACTGAACCCATAAGTCCATCAACTGAAACTTTGAATGTGGTTCCAAAACTTTTCCACAAAATCTTACTGTTTCTGATCTGATGTTGTGTTGGTAACTTCACTCAGCAGGTGTTGCAATAAAAATACACTCTCCACATTCTATACCGAACAAGTAAATTTTAAGAAACAGTTTAACTCAACAGCAGAAAGATGACTGTGGGTCTGTGATTAATATTTATTGAATCTTAAATCTTAACTGAATTTCTGATATTGACATTCATGCAGAGATATTTTGAGGTCCAAATACACAGAACGACATACGCGTGTGAATGGGGTAATCGATATGGCATGAGTACCAGTATGAAAGGATAGAACGAAAGGCCACAGGCCTCGAGTTTTATCCTCCCGCGTTGACACAAGTGCCATATCGATTATCCCATTCACACGCGTGTGCTGTTCTGTGTTTATGACACACCTTCACGCCTATAAAAACAATTATTAGAAGGACATCCAGCAATTCATTTGACAACTATCAACAAAAAGAACACATTTTATCGCCAACCAAATTTGCGAGGGGAACCTCCTTATTATTCGTCCCCTGAGTTCCAATGCGTTCTATGTGTCTACTGGCACATAGAACACATTGGAACTCGTGAGATGATTTTTAGCTATCGCTAGCGATTCAAATTGTAATTGTGGCGCATGGTTTGTAGAAAATTCCAGTGAAATTTCGCTTCTATTTAAAAATAGTCCGTCAACGATTTCCGTCCCGCACATATGTATGGAACAGATATTCATTTTCCGCATGGTTTAGTGTTGCTGTAGATGGGGATAACATAGAAGAGGCGTGTAATAAATCTTGTTTCTCCACATTTGTGAACTTGAATGGGAATTTGTTGCTAGAGATGGACTTCTTGATAATAATATTATTCAATATCATTCACCCATTTCACCCTCAAAGTAGACTGTTATCATTTAAACATTCTCATTTCGCAACTTTTGTTGGCCAGTTTGCAATATGTAACAATAATTCTTTGAAAACATACAAAACATCACAGACAATTTGATAGAGAATTTTACACACGTTGCAATGTTCACTTTGGGACTTCCTGTTTTATTGTTGCTGGAAATGTGCCATATTGCCGCCACTGAAATTGTTTTTTTACTGCAATTCGCCAAATGAGGCGAAATCTTAATATTGAACTAGATCCCCCCCCCCCCTCCCCCACCACAACATATGATTTGTTATCAGAGCAAATATTACGACAGACACTTTTGCACAATGGTCAATCGTGACCGCCCATAAACTGTCACGATCACGATTAGCCATTGTGCATAAGTATGTGAACTTAAACACCAATAAATAAATAAATAAATAAATAAATAAATAAATAAATAAATAAATAAATAAATAAATAAATAAATAAATACGGCAGACATAAGCTGCAAGTGAATTGATGTAAAAAGCCATAGAAGTCCGTCTTTTGTAAGGTAAAACCTGCAATTGCCCTACTTCCCACCATCATGTCTGCATAACTGCTCAGCGATCGTTCCAGAAACGTTTCAGAAAATGCAATTTTTCTGTTAAACTTGGCTTTTATCAGCACTTACGTCTTTTTGTAAATCAAACAGACAGGAAGCGAGTTTGTCGTCACAAAACACTTGTAAACCTGATCTCGGTTCTTTATGTAACACAATAACACCAGTTCTAAAACCGGGCGAATTAGATTACTTGGAGAGAATTCAGCGCGTGTCTCACAGAACACACAATAAAATGCTATTACCGTTTGTATGGGTTATTGGGGTAATTGTGTTTGCGAAGTACAGTGGATGAATGCGAAGAAACCAAGAAATAACTTAATAAACGTCTTGAGACAGATCCATAGCTGGCGATTGTAAATCGGATATTCCGTGCATGAAAACTTCTGTGCGCCAATCTGACGCATTATTGTCTAATACAGTTGGAGCGCGTTTCATTCGGTTAATGTGTGTGTATTTGCATATCTCGTGAATGTTATTACATTAACTAGCATAACCTGCATGTTACTTTCGTAATCAAGTGGTACTCAAACTATTTTTATCTGAATAGCTTAGAGTGTTCAAGTTGTCCAGTGGAAGGGCCCAGTTATGTGACACGCACTTTGGAAAGTCGACTGACAGTTGTAAAGCCGCTCACACTAGTGTTCAACCGATGATTGGACTCGGCCACCCCAATCGGCCGATTGTGGGCAATCGGATGACAACAGCAACGGCTCCTGGAACATCGGTTCAACCGATTGTTGCCAAGCATTTTTTGTGATGATTTATTAACCACATCTTATTATCTTCTGCAACTGTTCAATTGTTAATCTAAAATGATGTCAACGATACAATTCAATAAAGTTGAGAAACCACCACGATGTGTATTCTTAATCTCTCCAGACGCCCCCTTACGGGATATACAAGTTAAACGACATGTAAAGCTTACAATTGAGTGTCTTTGCGGCAAGCGCCAGTTCATACCGGAAAAGTGAAGGTTGCTCTCCATTGACTCGGGTCACAGTAAAAATTATCAGTTGGGCGCACTTGAGTGGTAAACGTGGCTCTCAGAGCCACGTTTACCGCCCAAGTGTGTGCGACTGGTAATTTTACTGGACCTGAGTCAATGGAGTTTAACACTGTGAAATATGTTCAATTGAATGTAGTTTGTCAGAGTCTCGACTTATCTAGTAGTGAACGGTCTGTACACCCCCAAAAAATTTAAGTTTAATTTAGTTCTTTCGATCCTCGACTTGTCTAGTAGGGCATAGTATTACAATCGTAATCGGCATCGGAATCAGCCGATTTTGAGCTCAAATAACCTGTAATCGGTCAGCGGCCACCCCAATCGGCCGATTTTGAGCAATCGGATGACAAGAGCAACGGCTCCTGGGACATCGGTTCAACCGATTGTTGCAAAACTTTTTTTTGTGATCATTCATTAACCACATTTTATTATCTTCTGCAATTGTTCAATTGTTAATGTAAAATGATGTCAATGATACCATTCAATAAAGTTGAGAAACAACCACAATGTGTATTCATATTTTCTCAAGACGCCGTTTTACGGGATATACAATTTAAACGACATGTAAAGCTTACTTGAGCGTACTTGTGGCAGTCGTCAGTTCATACAGGAAAAAAGTGAAGGCTGCACTCCCTTGACTCAGGTCGCAGTAAAATAACCAGTCGCGCTCACTTGGGTGGTACACGTGGCTCTGAGAGCCACGTGTACAACACAAGTGTGCACGTCTGGTCGTTTTACTGCGATCCTGAGTCAACTACGTTTAACTCTGTGAAATATGTTCAGTTTAATGTAGCTCTCTCAAGCCTCGACTTGTCTGGTAGTGCACAATTTTACAATCGGAATCGGCATCGAAATCGGACGAGGGTGAGCTCAAATAACCGGTAATCGGTCAGTGGACATTTTTGATAATCGGGTGAACACTATCTCACACATGAGACGCCATGCGAGCGTTCTGTGCGTTGGGGTAAGGTGAGAAATAACGATTTTCTTCCCATTTTGCAATTTCAACACCATGTTTTGGCTTTGATTTTTATTAACTGTAAAACAAAGCAAATAACCACCAAAATTTATTCCAACGTCACAAATGGATTATATAATCACTGGATTTAATTTCCACCCAACGATTTTACTTTGACTTTTCAAGTATTTCATCGCAGCGTACAAGTTATCGTCTACGTCGAAACTCCACAAGTGTTTAGGCGATAGTCGACTCTCAACGTATGTAAATGAAGCAACATGTGCCGTACCAACCGTGATATTGATAATCAAGGAAAGGACATATCGGAAATAACCTCTCCACATGTATTATCCAGAGGATTAAGTCCAGCACAAATTTAAAAAACAGTCCCGAATGACTCGCTATAAAAGTTTATTACCCACTCCAAGGGAGCTCGGGGGCGCAGTGGTTAGAGTGGTTGGACTCCAAATCGAAAGCTCGAGGGTTTGATCCTGACCCGCGCTATCTGCGTTGTGTCCTTGGTTAAGACATTTTACCCCTTCACCTAACGGATCGCATCCGCCCGCGTAATGTGCAAACCGAACAGATGAAAATTTCAACAAAACCATATCATGTGACCCCTCATTGATGAGGGGTCACATGATATGGTTTTATTGACAGTTTTTTTTAAAATTTGAAAAAAAATAATATTTAAAATAATGAATTATTGATATTGTGTGAGTTGGATAAAGAGTTGACACATATCAGCATTCATACAGAGATAAATCGACAGACAATTTATTTCAATTCTTTCATAAAAGAAGCAGCTGTTTAAGAAAATAGTTAATACACGCGCCGAATGGAAAGATTGCACTCATTTCTTCCACAGTATTTCTATTGCACTAAACTGCTACTGACTTGTGCTGGGTAAGTAAGTCGCTGCTCAATGGGTCTCTCCGGTTACTCAGGCTTTCTCCACCCCTAAATCTGTCTAACACGATGTGATCCTGGCTGGTGAAGGTGTCTTCAAACCACAATAAACAATTAAACAAACCTCTACAAGGTCGTAATAAAAGTCGAAATCACAATATGGAAAGTGTCCGTTTGAAAAACATCACTAGAAAAGTAAAACCTGAAGTATGAAATATATTCTCACTTGTTGAAAAACATATTTTTTCTCATAAATCTCTTTCATGCACAATTTCCCCAATATGATTCCAAATGATTGTTTAAAATCCACAAATCATCAGAGTTCCAAAGAAACAAATATGTGACTGAAGGGTCCTGTTCTCTGTTACAACACAGCAAGCAAACATGACAATGGAAATAAAACTAACGATTGCACAGCTTGCAAGCTGATATGCAGAAAATGATCAATTTGTCATTCCATGTGGTAAGTTCTTCCATTCTATGGAGTACACCTGGCTAGTTGAAAATAGCCGATCGTACCTTACTAAAGTGCAATGCGCATGGGCTGTAAGTGCACCAGGTTCAGGTCGTCCAATCGCAAGAAAGAGTCTTTTATCGAAGCAAAATAAACCGACGAGGGGGGAGGAGGGTTACATGTCAATGAATCCATATCACAATTTGTAAAACCCACTGGTGTTTTCATGGACGCTGCAGAATAAAATTATCTATCTTTCACTGACACGCTTTCATAGAATCACTACCCACAGGGAATAGTTTTATCGGATGTGCACCTAACAGGTACATCTTTGAGGTAATTTTCTTCCCTACAAAGTAATTGAGTGTATATAAGCTCATTCTTAAGAATTGCTGTTGGTAGTGACAAAACATGAGATTCCACGTATTTGAAATTGCTGAGTCATCACATAAAGCATTGACTTTTCATTACAAAACCTTACTCCACAAAGCGGCATTTTAATAACGATCCGCTGTTAGCACACAGTTGGGGAGGTTTTGTCTCGCAATTTCATAAAATGGATCGCATGGTCTGGAAAGTTCGAAACGTATAATATTTAAAAAATATATAAAAAACAGATAAGGGTTCCAACTATCGAAATTAGGAAACTTATGTAATCCGCAACGAAAGCTTTCAGTCTTTAACCCTTTATCTAACATGAAAAGCAAACGACCCTTGCAAAAAAAATTCTTGAATAACTATTTTTTTTTCATTTTTCGTCTCAAAAACATAGGTTATAACCCCTTGTTGGAACGAGCTCGTTCCAAAGAGGGGTCATAACCTATGTTTTTTGAGACAAAAAAAAAAAATGAAAAAATAATAAAAATTAATTGGAGATTTTTGAGAATAGCACTAGCCGGTTTTGGCCGTTACGTTTGGTAAAGAGTAAATGTGTGTTGTTTGTTTATTGTGGTTTAACGATCTTTACAATAGCCAAGGTTATATCGTGTCGGACAGTTGTACGGATGGTGGAAGCTGGGGTATCCTGAAAGAACCACCGAACACCCACGACAATTGACAGACTCCCCAACTAAATAACCGCGCACAGGCAGAGTTAGCAGCGTTTGAAGGCAAGTGCATCATCGACGAACAGTACGCCTTAGTACACAGCACCGGGAGCGCGGTGGCTCAGTGATAGACTGTTGTACTTCTATGCTAGAGGTCTCGAGTTTGATCCCCGTCCGGGACGACCCGCGTTGTGTCCTTGGGCAAGGCACTTTATCCCGGTTGCCTACATGGGGGCACGATGACGCCGTGTACTAAGGCGTACTGCACGTCGATGGTGCACATGTCTTCAACCGCTGTAACCCTACTTGAGCGGAGCTTGAACAGAGTTAAAATGTTGAGGAGATGACAGTTGCTCGTCGATGCTCGGCGGTTCTCTCCGGGTTCTCTCCGGGTTCTCCGGCTTCCTCCACCCGTAAAATTGTCGCGGTCACGATTAGCCATTGTGCATAAGTATGTGACCTTAAACACCAATAAATAAATAAATAATTAAGTACACAGCACCACCATGTTCCCGAAAGGACAATCGGGATTAACTGGTTAAGGGCTACATTATTTTTGGTAGTCTGAATTTCTTCATCAAAATTTGTTTTATTACAAATTATTGAAGAGTGCCTGAAGGCAGTCTTCAATAATTTGTGATAAAACAAATGTACATAAACAAAATATTATTTTCGTTTGACTGAATGAGAAAAATGAGGAAGGAAAATGTTGGCTTTTCCTCTGGTCCCCTTATTTTTGAAAGCCTCGATAGTGGCTTCTGGCATTCCACCAGTTAAGCGCCTTTCCCAATGCCAAAACGCAGATAGCCCGGGTAAGAATATAACAGACGACCATTCGGTTTAAAGTCCAATGCTCTAAACAATGAGCCACCGCGATTCTTTTTAGTCTTCAACAATAATTAAAATGGCCGATTTTAGAGACCACCTAATCGACATTTTTCGAAATCTCGAAATTATTTCGAAAATTGTACTAAATATTTCAACAAAGATTCAAACTGTTGTCTGAAAAAAATGAATTTTGTAATGTCTTAATGTGTATCGAATGCATTTAAAACCATAATTATTGTCAAAGGCGGAACCATTTTTTTTTTGTTGGGGAAGGGATAAGTTTCGTAATTTTGAGAGTTTGGGCCCTAACTTTTTTATACATATCTATTATATATTAAACGTTTCAAAACCCCTGTGAAATGAACTTTCAAAAATTTTTGACCTCCAGAAATGAGCGTGATTTCGGCGCCTATCTTAATTGCACCACCTCCAGACCGTACCTTTATTAAATTGAGGAATGTGGAAATTGAACAATTAAGATTACCCCACAAAAACAAATTTGCATGACTCTTTTGATCCAAAATAACCCCTATCCCATTATAATTTCTTTTTTCAGTGTTTTTGTTTTTGACTGGTAGGATGCTGAATTATTTTTGGTCGTTAAAATTTGTTGACTTGTTACAATTTATGGGAGAGTGCCTAGAGACACTCTCTCATAAAGTGTTACAAGGCGAATTCGCACAGACTTTATAATTTCACTTCAAATATAAAATAAAGCACACCCAGAAAATACGAGGCCTTCAAATAAAGACCAAGCATAAGATTCCAACACTCTAACCTGTTAACGAGTACAAATATACAACCTTAGCATTGTCCATCTGATCTTCCTTTCCGAGATTACATTGTGATCTCCTCACCACCTACCCCATCAACCTTGATTGGCCAAGTACATGTATATAACAGGTCTGATGCAAAACTTGAGTCTTCAAAATACACCACATGTGAGGCAATTGAAAGCATAACCTTCTAAATTCAGAGTAACCGCCACCTTCTGACAAACATTAAATATTAAACGACCCCCCTCCTACCCCCCCCCAAAAAAAGAAAGAAATAAGAACAATTGACAGTCGGAAGGGGTA
Source organism: Pictodentalium vernedei (assembly GCA_031216915.1). NCBI lineage: Eukaryota > Metazoa > Mollusca > Scaphopoda > Dentaliida > Dentaliidae > Pictodentalium > Pictodentalium vernedei. Next base: position 411,595,321 of record CM062294.1, on the reverse strand, counting down.
TATGATAAATTTGTTTGAAACTCTAATTTGAAGCAGGCGATTTTAGAGGAGCAAGAAAAGGTTATCCAAGAAAATTTTGGATAATCTTTGGAGGAACTTAATGCAGGGGTATCCAGTTTGTGCATCCCTGCTTTATCATCCTTCAGACGCACCTGACTCTCAGAATTACTTCGTCGTGGTTCATTACCAAATCAATCTCACCACTCTGTAACACACCTCTGAGCAGCTACACAGCAATCTTCCAACTACATACAAGAGATGGTTCAGCGTGTGTGTGAATTCAATGTTTGTGGGTTGTGCACTAAGGCGTGCTGCATGTCGATGATGCACTTGCCTTCAACCCTTGCTAAAAATCTGAAAAAAATCCCAACCCTCTCCTCCCAAAATAAGAATAATATTCACAAAACCTAGAGGTCGATTGGTCGAAAGTTTGATTGTCTCTCTCAAGCCTCTTCACATAATATTAGGAATAACCTCGGTGAAAACATCACCCAGCACGTGTTTTAGTTGTAACCCACTCTCCGAGTTGCTCTTGAACTGAACTGCTCACCAGTATACTTGTGTATATGAAACTGATTTTCTTATGTCATTTATTTATTTAGTTATTTATTTTTTGCGGTTTAACGACACTTTCGACAAACATGATCACCTTGTTTCAGACAGTTTTACAGATGGAGAAGGCCGAAGTATCAGGAGAGAACCATCGAGCAGCGGCAAGCATCTGCCAGACTCTCTAATGTACTAATTTCACACAATCAGGGATATCATTAGTTGAAGGCAAGCGCACCATCGACGTACATTACGCCTTAGCACACAGCGCCACCATGCTCCCACAGGGGCAATCGGGATTAAGTGGCTTGTCCAAGGACACAACGCAGTTACCGCAGTTACCGCAGTTGCAATCAGGATCGAAACGTGGACCTTTCGTTTTGAAGTCCACTGCTTTAACCATTGAACTTTTCATTACAAAACGTTACTCCACAATGCGGCATTTTAATAACGATCCGCTGTTAGCACACAGTTGGGGAGGGTTTGTCTCGCAATTTCATAAAATGGATAGCATGGTCTGGAAAGTTCGAAACGTATAATATTTAAACAAAACAGATAAGGGTTCCAACTATCGAAATTAGGAAACTTATGCAATCTGCAACAAAATCTTTCAGTCTTTAACCCTTTACCTAACATGAAAAGAAAATGACCCTTGCAAAAAAAATTCTTGAATAACTTTTTTTTTTCATTTTTCTTCTCAAAAAACATAGGTTATAACCTCTCGTTGGAACGAACTCGATGAGTTCGTTCCAAAGAGGGGTCATAACCTATGTTTTTGAGACAAAAAAAAATGAAAAAATAATATAAATTAATTGGAGATTTTTGAGAATAGCGCTAGCGGTTACGTTGGGTAAAGAGTTAAAGTGTGTTGTTTGTTTATTGTGGTTTAACGATCTTCACAACAGCCAAGGTTATATCGTGTCGGACAGTTTTACGGATGGTGGAAGCTGGGGTATCCTGAAAGAACCACCGAACACCCACGACAACTGACAGACTCCCCAACTAAATAAGCGCGCACAAGCAGAGTTAGCAGCGTTTGAAGGCAAGTGCATCATCGACGTACAGTACGCCTTAGTACACAGCACCGGGAGCGCGGTGGCTCAGTGATAGACTGTTGGACTTCTATGCTAGAGGTCCCGAGTTCGATCGCCGTCCTGGACGACCCGCGTTGTGTCCTTGGGCAAGGCACTTTATCCTGGTTGCCTACATGGGGGCACGATGAAGGCAGTCTTCAATAATTTGTGATAAAACAAATGTACATAAACAAAATATTATTTTCGTTTGACTGAATGAGAAAAATGAGGAAGGAAAATGCTGGCTTTTCCTCTGGTACCCTTATTTTTGAAAGCCTTGATAGTGGCGTCTAGCACTCCACCAGTTAAGCGCCTTTCCCAAGGCCAAAACGCAGATAGCACGGGTAGAATTATAACAGACGACCATTCGGTTTAAAAAAGTCCAATGCTCTAAACAATGAGCCACCGCGATTCTTTTTAGTTTTCAACAATAATTAAAATGGCCGATTTTAGAGACCACCTGATCGACATTTTCGAAATCTCGAAATTATTTCGAAAATTGTACTAAATATTTCAACAAGGATTTAAACTGTTGTCAGAAAAATGAATTTTGTAATGTCTTAATGTGCATCGAATGCATTTAAAACCATAATTATTGTCAAAGGCGGAACCATTATTTTTTTTGTGGGGGAAGGGATAAGTTTCGTAATTTTGAGAGGTTTGGGCCCTAACTTTTTTATACATATCTATTATATATTAAACGTTTCAAAACCCCTGTGAAATGAACTTTCAAAAAGTTTTTGACCTCCAGAAATGAGCGTGATTTCGGCGCCTATCTTAATTGCACCACCTCCAGACCGTACCTTTATTAAATTGAGGAATGTAGAAATTGAATATTTAAGATAACCCCACAAAAACAAATTTGCATAACTCTTTTGATCCAAAATAACCCCTATCCCATTATAATTTCTTTTTTCAGTGTTTTTGTTTTTGACTGGTAGGATGCTGAATTATTTTTGGTCGTTAAAATTTGTTGACTTGTTACAATTTATGGGAGAGTGCCTAGAGACAGTCTCTCATAAAGTGTTACACGGCAAATTCGCAAAGACTTTATAATTTCACTTCAAATATAAAATAAAGCACACCCAGAAAATACGAGGCCTTCAAATAAAGACCAAGTATAAGATTCCAACACTCTACCTGTTAATGAGTACAAATATACAACCTTAGCATTGTCCATCTGATCTTCCTTTCCGAGAGTACATTGTGATCTCCCCACCACCTACCCCATCAACCTTGATTGGCCAAGTACATGTATATAACTGATCAGATGCAAAACGTGAGTCTTCAAAATACACCACATGTGAGGCAATGGAAAGCATAACCTTCTAAATTTAGAGTAACCACCACCTTCTGACAAACATTAAATATTAAACGACCCCCCTCCCCCACCCCCACCCCAAAAAAAGAGAAAGAAATAAGAACAACTGACAGTCGGAAAGGGTATATGATAAATTTGTTTGAAACTCTAATTTGAAGCAGGCGATTTTAGAGGAGCAAGAAAAGGTTATCCAAGAAAATTTTGGATAATCTTTGGAGGAACTTAATGCAGGGGTATCCAGTTTGTGCATCCCTGCTTTATCATCCCTCAAACGCACCTCACTCTCAGAATTACTTCGTCGTGGTTCATTACCCAATCAATCTCACCACTCTGTAACACACTTCTGAGCAGCTGCACAGCAATCTTCCAACTACATACAAGAGATGGTTCAGCGTGTGTGTGAATTCAATGTTTGTGGGTTGTGCACTAAGGCGTGCTGCATGTCGATGATGCACTTGCCTTCAAGCCTTGCAACAAACCTGAAAAAAATCCCAACACTCTCCTCCCAAAACAACAATAATATTCACAAAACCTAGAGGTCGATTGGTCGAAAGTTTGATTGTCTCTCTCAAGCCTCTTCACATAATATTAGGAATAACCTCGGTGAAAACATCACCCAGCACGTGTTTTAGTTGTAACCCACTCTCCGAGTTGCTCTTGAACTGAACTGCTCACCAGTATACTTGTGTATATGAAACTGATTTTCTTATGTCATTTATTTATTTAGTTATTTATTTTTTGCGGTTAAACGACACTTTCGACAAACATGATCACCTTGTTTCAGACAGTTTTACATATGGAGAAAGCCGAAGTATCAGGAGAGAACCATCGAGCAGCAGCAAGCATCTGCCAGACTCTCCAATGTACTAATTTCACACAATCAGGGATATCATTAGTTGAAGGCAAGAGCACCATCGACGTACATTACGCCTTAGCACACAGCGCCACCATGCCCCCACAGGGGCAATCGGGATTAAGTGGCTTGTCCAAGGACACAACGCAGTTACCGCAGTTGCTATCAGGATCGAAACGTGGACCTTTCGTTTTGAAGTCCACTGCTTTAACCATTGAACTCTAGTGGCATCTTCCATACAAATTCCAAGGAACCACATGGAAGAGTCCATATCCATTATTTGGGGTAGACCAATCAATATTTTCTACCGCACACATTTACTGAACAACCATCCTATTTCATGACGTTATGACGTATCACGTTCCTGGCCGGAAAAGCGGCCGCTGGGGTTCAAAGATTTAAGCACCGGGCCTCGCGATCCCCAATGGTAATGTAAACACCTTGAACCTCTGCGTGAATATATATTAATACTAATAATTCTTCGGCCTTCCGCTGATCTGTCGAGGTAGTCTAATGAGGAGGATTACATAAACCCTACCCTGCCGGGATTCCTCCCCACTCTTCCTTCTAATCTCCCCGCATTCAGTTACGAACTGTTTCACATTTTCCGCATTTTTCTTTGTATGTAACCCGTCTGAAGAACTTTTAGTCACAACCCCAGCTAGCTAGTTTCTATTGCAATCCTCAAGCACCCTTCCCTTGATTAAACTGCTCCCATACTTCAGCCCTACACCCTCTTGATCTTCATTCTCCATAGAGTAATTCACCACTAACCCCTACGCCTGCTGTATCCATCTTGTCTGAATGCTTGCCCTCCATACATAGTTAAACGTCATTTTACACCATCTGCTGTGTGGAAGGTTTACCAGGTAATTCAAGTAGCATACTTTCCCCCATATCTATTCTATTGTTAACCGGCATCCAACGAGTTCCACACTGAAAGCTTCCAATGGGGATGCGTTACTTGATCCTGTTATCCACCGACCCATAGAACCTCCAAGTTCCTCAATACAATTTGACGAACGATATCTCGTACTTCATATTGTATCGCGGTCTGTGAGTATTTTAACATCCCTATAAACATCGTGGGAGAGGGCATTCCTCATTCACATACATTTGAGATTCTAATAATTTCCCTGAAGAATAATTAGTATGTCTCAGCAATAAACTTTGTCAGAAAAATACGCTCGCCACTGTTCGCTCGACCGCTATTTTTAATGGAGATTAAAGTACGTCGTACTGATCTGGATGATTGTAATGATACTGAAAACATAGAATAAAGATCGAAAATAGATTTTATCACACAAAGATACAACCACTCTGAGTAGGAAAGCTTGTAATTCTATTTCTGGAGTAGCTCAGGGGAAGTTCTAGTTGATAAAAACGTGTATTGTTCTTTGTAGCGTCATATCAAGATTTCCACGACAAGCGTTACGACGCACGGTGACGCAAGAAACAAAATTGTACTGACAACATCTATAAGGTCTTTGATTCTTTTGGAAAACAACATAACAATTTAAATTTTGTTTTCCTTCATTAGCACAGCCGAGTTCTGATTATTTGCACTATATGGAACGCTATTAATATGAGAAAGATTGAACTGATAAGTTGGAAGATTCTGGGCTCGAGCCTAGATATGGGTTGACAACATTATACATAAATATGATTTAAACAATGTGTTGAACGTTGAAACTGGTTAGTCCGAATAGCAATAATTGATGTTTTATTCGCTGATGGGTACTAGGCTTTTAGGTAAGCTTTTGTACATCTCATAAGTTATGACAGGTCAAAGATTTGAAGGCTATTTTATTTCTATTCGTGGTTAAAGTGAAAGGAATGATGAACCTCCTTTCGCATTCTTCCTCAGACACATCCATACCCTGTAGCGCAGGACTACTGATCCAAAAACTTCTACTTTTTCTTTTAAATCACCTGTTTCATGTAATGTAGCTTTAATGGGTGGTTCTTCAACAGGTTGGAGTTTGAAATCGTCCAGAGAATGTCCAGGAAGGTTAAAAAATTGTGCTACTGGGTCGTCGGAATTAAATATTATATCAAGTTTGTGTCTAGTTGCGCGCTCTCGAAAAGGCAACGAGGAGCCTAATACTTTATGACGTTATGACATTATCCTGGTCCGAAAAAAGTAGTATTACCTGTTCAAGAGGTTAATTTAATATGTTTATTTATTTATTGATGTTTAAGGTCACATATTTTTGCACAATGGCTAATCATGACCGTGACAGTTTTACGGGTGGAGGAAGCCGGAGTACCCGGAGAGAACCACCGAGCAACGACGAGCAGCTGCCAGCTCCCCAACATCGTAACTCCGCACTGCACTGCAGCACAGGCAGGGTTAGATTGGTTGAAGACATGCGTACCATCGACGTGCAGTACGCCTTAGTACACGGCGTCATCGTGCCCCCACACGGGCAGTGGAGATGAAGTGTCTTGTCCAAGGACACAACGCGGTTGCCGCAGGTGGGATTCGAACCGAGGACCTCTCGGCTTGCAGCCTGCACCTCTACCTACTGAGCCACCGCGCTCCCCAATTTAATATGTACATGTAGGTTTATTTTGCAGTGAGTGAATACAAATATTACTAAGAGTTTGGTTCCTGATCATGAAAGCTCGTAACTTCATAAAGTATAAGGCTCCGACCTGAATTTGTGGGATAGGCCAATTAATATTTTCAACGTGCAGCCACACGGCTGCACGTTGAAAATATCAATTGGCCTACCCCAAATAATGAATATAATCGCTTCCATTTAATGCCATAGAATTGGCAAGGAATATACCATTATTGTTGAAGGGACCATAGGTCTTGTGCACAGTCACAATACCCAAAGTAAATAAAACTATTCTAAAATTATAGCCATGTTTCTGCTACAGGGCACAAAGAAAAACGCATGTTCTTTTTAATTTTTTTTATTCAGATAAATGTACAGAATTTGTAATTTAAGTAGGTAATCTATTTTCAATTTATTTTTCAAGTCCATTTTTGTTCGACGCGGACATTTCACAGAGGGAATTGTATTTGTGATTTTGAGTTCAAAAGAAACACCTTCTATTGTCGTCTGCAATTGCGATAGAGAATAGTTAGGACTATTTGGCAGCACCTGGTAGGAATCCCTTGGAATCCTTCGACACTGACAGGATATCATCAGTTCATTCAAAGTGGAGGTTCACTTTTGTTTTACGGATGATATCCTTTCCCGGTGAGGATATGTACAGATATATGTTTATTACTCTTAAAGAGGGTTAAAAATCCTCCATTTTTCTTTCGTGTTCGCGACTTTTTATGTGTACATGTAGCTGCATGACATTTCTAGGATTTGTCAAAATGTCAATTGTTTGATAAAAGCTTGAAATGCCGGCTGGAATCCCCTCGCCTTGAAGGAGTAAATGTATTTTTTTTAAAGATGTGTATGTTTAGAGCTGCTATCTCTTCAGATAGATTTTCATGGACAGGGTGCCCCAGAAGTATGAATTCTGGCGTGAGTTGAATACACACATTGCACCTGTTTCTCTGATGTTCTTTAAACCTCAGCTGGATAGGTTTTGTTTGCGAACATTCTAAGAACAAATGCAACAATGAGTCCCTTGTGTTGCCACAGAAAGCGCATAATTCCTTTTCTGACAGCTTGTATTTGAGAAGTTTGGAATTTGTAAATAAGATATTGTATAGTATTTCGTACTAAAAACTCCTCAAATAAGCATCCTCTGTGGTTTGGGATTCAAACGTTGATTCCATTTTTCCTGGATTTAGGAAGACAGTTTTGCAAACAGTTGTAGAAAGTGTTGTTAAAATGTTTGACAAACATTCTGGGAGTTTTTAATAGTATCTAAATTTTGCTGGCTTATTATTTCGAGTTTTAAAAAAAAAAATTGTAGAACCATTTTCAGTAAATGGTGCTACAATGTTATATTTGCTGGGAAAATCTGGGAAAGACCCATATTTGTCAAAGAAATGTTTACTGTTTATCTTTATATTCTTCAGGGCTGCACGATATTCAAAACAGAATACCGGTATCGGTATTCAAAAAAATACCCCGGTATACCGGTATATCGAAAACTGTTCAGATATCTGAACATAAGTACCACAATCGAGACTTGAGGCATCAAAGTCGGGGAGAATCATCATGCCTTGATGATGCGGTTCGAAAAACCTTTATCCACCGCAGACGATATCAAAATTTATTATTTTAAATATTAGTTTATCAAATTTTTCCAAAAATTTCTTCAAAACAATAACATGTGAACCCCTCATTGGAGCGAGCTCGTTGAGCTCGTTCCAATGAGGGGTCACATGATATTGTTTTGAAGAAATTTTTGAAAATTATTTCTTTTCAACTGGAGATTTTGTATATGACGTGGGCACATGCGGACGATTCCTTGGGTAAAGCGATAATATTATTCATTCGGAGTTACAGATAAAAAACTCGAGACATCTTGAAAATTAAATTGTGGGTAAATAAATAATGACGATAAACCGATATGTTTTCAATCGATATTGGTTTGAATACCGGTATATATCGGTTTAATACATGTATATATTCTTATTATAAAATAAAGGTTCCAAAAATATGTTGTTTTTTTATTAGCAGTAGGGTCATTGTCTAAAAGAGACCATGCGCCATACGATTATTACATCTCCTCAAAATGGGTTTGTGTGCGTATATACTTTTTGTGGCCCTTCCTAATGCGTTTACCAAATTTTGTAATTTCTTAAGGGCCCAAAGTCGTCTATAACTAGTGTTTCCATGGAGCTAACACAATAGGGTCTATTAATTTTTTTTTAATCCAGGACATTTTCAAGGCGTAGCTGAAAGATTTTATATGTGGAAGCTTTGTACCGCCATTGTCTATGGTATTGATTATAATTATTTCACGCTTTATTTTATCTCTTTTATATGACCATAAGGAATTGTAAATGATATTCTGAATTTTATTCAAAATATGTTCATGGGGATTTGGTAGTATTACAAGAACATCTGTCAGAATTGAGAGAGCAAGAAATTATATCTCAGCATTTTTACTGAGTAACTTTTAAATTTTTTTCAATTTTCTTGAAATAGTTCTTCAGGGTATACTTTTCGCTATGCAAATTATACTCTATTCCCAGTATCGTAAATGATTCTCTATTATTCCAAGTCATGTTTTGTTCTGTGTAAATTTTTCCACTACCCTTTTTTCGCCAAGTCCATATAGCTTGCGTGTTTTTCAAAATTTACTTTCAGGCCGGAAATTCTTGAAAACATATTTGTTGACTGCAGTGTCTTATTTAGTGAGTCCGCATTGTCCCAAAGAATAAAGTTAGAGTCATCAACATAGTGATTAACCCTTTACCCAACGCAGACGATATCAAACTTTATTATTTTAAATATCATTTTTTAGTTTTTTTCCAAAAAATTCAACAAAACCATATCATGTGACACCTCATTGGAACGAGCTCAACGAGTTCGTTCCAAAGAGGGCTCACATGTACGGCAGCGTATTAGCGCCATTTCGTTTTTTTGCGTAACTTATGTTAAATTGTTAAACTGTAATTACAATTTAGCTAAATTGTAATTGCAACTTAATAAATTGTAATTACAACTTAATAAATTGTAATTACAACTTAGCTTAATTACAACTTAATAAATTGTAATTACAACTTAATAAATTGTAATTACAACTTAGCTTAACTTGTAATTACAATATAGCTTAAATTGTAATTACAATATAGCGTGAACTTTCGTTGGAGACACATTTATAGGACAACAGTACCGACTGTTAAAAAAACGTCCTTGTATGTAGCACTATGTTGGGGTGAAGCATTTTCATATACATACAAATGGTTAAAACTAGAAAAAAGCGGTAATACATATCTGGTTGTTTGGAAGTAAAATTCATTCCGAATCATTGAATTTTTCTCCGAATGTACGCAGATGTTTTTTTTATTTTTCTCTATCGTTAGAAAGGTGAATATTAACGATGTTTACATCCCTCATAAAATCGTCCCATTATCTCGTCTCTGTGTTCCTAATTTGACTTGAAAAATCAATTCAGCAATCAGTTGATGCGAATATAACTATTTTGTTCAAATTTAAAATACGTAAATTGTTTTTAAACGACAAACGATCTTAAGTTGCAACGCGAGAAGAAGATATTGTATCGACATAATCAACTTTAGTCGGGAGATCAATAAAATTTATTGAAATATCAAACATGAATCACAAGTGGGGTTATCAGATAAAAGCAAGAAAAGAAGAGACAAGTGCTATAATGATTTCAATTCCTTGGTGTTTACGTTTTCCACATTTATCAAACAAATAATATATATTTTCAGGGTGGGGCGGTGGTTAGAAAGCATTTCAAATTGGGATGAGGATGGGACACGGGCATAGGAAGACACCCACACTTTGAGAAATATCAGTAGTGACAATTGTGCATTAGTGACATGGCAGAAATACTATAAGTTATCTCTGTCAACATGTAAAGTATATATGGAGATTTAGTACCTGGATGTCGGTTTTAAACACCTCGCCTGCTGCTCGGTGTTTAAATGAGACATCCAGGTATTAACTCTCCATATTACATAAATGTCGACAGAGATAACGTGTTTGTCCCGTTTGAAACACAATAGAAACATAGTGGAGAAAAATTTATGGACGCGTTTCTTACGCTCTGTAAACAGTTGGGCCAAATTTGTGGATAACTTTCGTTTTTTCAAACGCAGAAGACAAGAGATAGAGTTACACCCCTTGGGTCGTTAAGGAAACGAATAAACAGTATTTTGTTTGCATATCGTCTCCCGAGCTTCAATGTGTTCTATGTGCCTATCGGCACATAGAACACATTGGAACTGAGGGGATGACATTTGCTCTTAATTTATTTTTCTCAAGTTGTTTCATTTAATTATTCACCTATTTAATTTATAACAGCGAAATATGATCGAATTGTCGAAAATCTGATGATATTTGTGACTATTTTCAGTTTTTTTGGTTCGATTTTTAGACCGAGGCGAGTGAATGGTAAAAGCTTTCATTTAAATCATATATCCCCGATGTTTCCTGTGCACTTTTACCCTGGATCTTGCAGGCTCCTAGATACCTCGGATGTTGGGTGCACCCTTTGCCATGGCTATTTGTCCAAGGCATTCTGACCAATCAAAAGACAGAATTTATCGGGATATATGGACAAAAACAATACACAATTGAGTAAAATATACACTTATGGCATCGTAGTCAACAAATTTCCCCTCACGGCGATGCATTCTTTGAACCCCGCCGGGAAATTTGTTAAATATGGAGAAAAAAATGTGAACTTTTCTCGACGCTAAAGGGCGTAGAAGAGACAAATCAAACAGGGGAATAGTCGGTCACATCCTAATAAGAGTAAAAGGTCTGTGCACCCTCTTCCCACTAAATTGCCAATAAAATTGTAATGACGGGAACCAAAAAAGCAATACAAGATTCAGGTGGCTGTATTTGAGTAGTGAGGAACCACCACGCCAACCCCGATTCTCCGGTGGTATTAATATGATGGAAAAATATACTGACACAGGAAAATCTGGACTAATCCATCTATCATCTCACTATCTCACTCCTCTCACTCTCGTCCTGGTGGAAAAGATGCGTGTGTGTGTCGGGGGGGGGGGGGGGGGAGGGGGAGGGCACATGCCCCATATGCTCCCGGTTGATACGTCCGTATGTATTTTGTGATACAGCGCCAACATGGTCGCGATTGGAGTATTTGATCTGATTCCCTATCTGCCCAGCCCACGTATTCAATACAACTCTGTTGGGTGCATAAGCAGGGCTGCACGATATATCGATAACACGATATATACCGGTATTCAAACCAATATCGATTGAATACCGGTGTAATTACAAAAATATCGGTTTATCGTCATTATTTATTTATCCACAATTTAATTTTCAAGATGTCTCGAGTTTTTTATCTGTAACTCCGAATGAATAATATTATCGCTTTACCCAAGGAATCGTCCGCATGTGCCCACGTAATAAACAAAATCTCCAGTTGAAATAAAATAATTTTCAAAAATTTCTTCAAACCAATATCATGTGACCCCTCATTGGAACGAGCTCGTTCCAATGAGGGGTCACATGATATTGTTTTGAAGAAATTGTTGGGAAAATTTGATAAACTAATATTTAAAATAATAAATTTGTATATCGTCTGCGGTGGATAAAAATTTTTCGAACCGCATCATCAAGGCATGATGATTCGTCCCAACTGTCATGCCTCAAGTCTCGATTGTGGTACTTTAGTTCAGATATCTGAACAGTTTTCGATATACCGTTATACCGCGGTATTTTTTTGAATACCGATACCGGTATTCTGTTTTGAATATCGTGCAACCCTATGCATAAGCGTTTTTTATGGTGAAAGTTATCACAACAGGCAAAACAATGACAGAATATTTATTGATAGAGACAGAGACAGACATCACCATGGTGTACGCTTTTGTATGTCGCTGGTTACGCCCGAAAATCGCCGTCTTGGTTGACCGGTTTGACAACCTCATAATACAGTACGTGGAGAGTGGATTGTAACTAAATCACTCGCGGAGTGGTGTTATCACCCAAGCTATAACTTTCAAATTTTGTACATATTGACAAAAACACAAGCAATGTTACAGCCAATGGACCTCCGGGTTTAACCCGGAGGTCCATTGGCTGAAACTTTGCTTGTGCTGGTTATGCTTTGCAACAAATTTGCAATTATTGCTTGGGTGGAATCTCCACTCTGCGGGTGATGTAGTGATAATACACTCTCCACGTACTGTAAATAGTTCCTTTTAAAATTTAAATCAAACTTATTACTTCACGCAACAAAATTGTAATATGTCACATTAATCGATCATAGGAGAGGCGTTTTACACCATTATGTGCATGCCCGGAAATTACCCTCAGATTACCGGTCTCGTATGAGAGCAATACAAAAGGCAACTCTTCTGCAGTATTGGTCATGACCATGACAATGGAACTGATGAAAATGTCCTGACATGTATGCATCTGTTGGTGATTTTTTATGTATCAGGATGTAATCCATAGACATTGGGAATGGGCCCTTTTCGGAGTTAGGATCACCAAAACCTGTGAAGTTCAAACAAACTACGTTATACTAACAGGCACTCCAACAAATCAGCCATGCCTGGCAAGTTGTCAGTCCCCACAGATATATTGAGGTCATTGGAAAGGAGTACTCATAGCATCCCCAACAACCCATTTTGTATTGCACATCTTGAGAACATAATGCATGGCAGTTCAGGACATATCTACGCATGTAATTTGTTCATAACTCGGGCGCAGTTCTGATTGGATTGAAGCAGCGTAATTTTTTTTTGGAAGGGGGGGGGGGGTGGGGGGGGGGGGGAGGGTGAATCCAAAAAGATATCTCAATCATGGGCTTCGTAGGGCAGACGTTGGACAAGAAATTATGAAATACCAAGTTGGGCAGACATCCTTGCTTGTCTGACAAAAACCCACACACACTTTGGAGTACTCAGTAGGGAAAATCTCCTGCTTGTCCGACAAAAATATACACACAGTCTAAAATCAGTTGTGTAAAAAATTAACCCGAATCAAATGGGTTGAGTGAATATGAACCCAGTTAGGTTCATATTTATTCAGCCCAGTTGATTTGAGTTGATTTTTAACCCAACCGATTTTAGCGTGCAGATTAGAAAGTACAATAAGTGCCCGGCTCAGTATATTCGTAGAACTCCACATCCAAGGAGAGAGTAACTAATAACAAATGATTTTTATGACCATAACCTATTGAAAGCATCCAGATGGTCGGGCACATCTAGCTACATGGTGTATAATTGACAGTACTGTCACAAAACTCTAAAATCTCTGTCAAATAAGTATTTTATCAATGGAAAGTATATTTATAGCATATAAGCCTTTTGATAAAAGCCATTAGTTATGTTCCAAACAGTTGGACGGCACAATCGAGCCGTCCAGCACCGACGTCCTTCGCCGCCCCCTCCCCGAATGTTTTGTTAGTTGCGGCCTTACTGTAGCTGAAAGAACAAACAAAGCATACCCATTTCTATTGGGAATTTTCCTCCCTATTTCACATTACAAATGGGGCAGAAATTAAGCCTCAAATGGCCTTTGATTAAACCCTGTAAAAACGGACAGCGCGTTTATTCTCTTTTATTACTTTCCAAAGTGTGATTTACTGGGATTTCCGGGTTTGATTATAAACGATAACTTCACAAGTGAACTATGCAATCAACAATTGTGTCATGTATCCGTGCGCGCAGACGAAGACGCTCTGCCGTGGGTGTAATGGGGACTTCATTGTTTTTTTTGTTGCTTTTTTAACCCTTTACCTAACGTGAAAAGCAGAGGACACTTGCCAAAAAATTCTTGAATAACTATTATTTTCATTTTTTGTCTCAAAAACGTAGGTTATGACCCCTCATTGGAACGAGCTCGACGAACAGTTTGGTTCCTTTTCTTGCTTCATAAGAAGTGGTTTACCCTTTAACCCTTTACCCAACGCGGACGATATCAAAATTTATTATTTTAAATATCATTTTTTCAAAAACTTTCAACAAAACCATATCATGTGACCCCTCGTTGGAACGAGCTCAACGAGCTCGTTCCAACGGGGGGTCACATGATATGGTTTTGTTGAAAGTTTTTGAAAAATAAAATTTTTTCACCTGCTGAATTTGCATATTACGCGGGCGGATGCGGCCGATTCGTTGGGTAAAGGGTTAAACCTTTTACTGCCACGCCCACTTTAGCCATATATGGAGAACCTCTATGTACGCCTGTATGCGATGAAGTTTAATAAAGTTTAAGACATACTTGGAACTCTACCATCTGATTAATTATTGGAAAGGGCTCTCTGAGCTCTTTCCAACAATTAATACGATGGTAGGTTTGATCTTGGCATACCAGAACGAACAGATAACCATCATAAAATAGACGACAATAGTCGCTTACGGCAGCGTAAGTGTCAAAGAACTGGATAATTTTATAACCTTTCCTATACAATGACAGTCTACATCCCACAGCTTTGCCCTTGTTTCTATATAGACAGGCAAGACTTTTCTAGAAACAACTTCCAAAAGGAACTTCGAGTTTACTCATTGACCACATGCAAATGACACCTGCTCTGTTGCAGGAACAAGTAATCAAAGTTAGAATTTAGCATCGAACGGTTTGTTGATATTCGGAGTAGGGCTGCACGGTATATCGATAAACCGATATATACCGGTATTCAAACCAATATCGATTGAATACCGGAGTAATTACAAAAATATCGGTTTATCGTCATTATTTATTTACCCACAATTTAATTTTCAAGATGTCTTGAGCTTTTTAACTGTAGTCCCGAATGAATAATATTATCCCTTTATCCAAGGAATCGTCTGCTTGTGCCCTCGTAATATACAAATTCAGCAGTTGAAAAAATAATTTTAAAAAATTTCAACAAAACTATATCATGTGACACCTCATTGGAACGAGCTCGTAGAGCTCGTCCCAATGAGGGGTCACATGATATAGTTTTGTTGAAATCTTTGAGAAAATCTGATAAACTAATTTTGAAAATAATAAATTCTAAGATCGTCTGCGTTGGGTAAAGGTTTTTCGAACCGCATCATCAAGGCATGCTAATTCGTTCCGACGGTGATGCCTCGAGTATCGATTGTGGTACTTGTATTCATATATCTGAACAGTTTTCGATATACCGGTATACCACGGTATTTTTTTGAATACTGATACCGGTATTCAGTTTTGAATATCGTGCAGCCCTAATTCGGAGACACCAATAAAGCCCAGCGAAGCCAACAAATGGCATTTCAGACAGTCAGTATTACAAACATTTTCTTCAATGGGATTGAATAGCAACTGTCTAGCCAATCCTGCGTGTCCCCAAATTAGATCATTCTAAAGGTCTGCATGTACAGATTGGTTGTGTTTAAAACATTGATAAAGCAACATCTCGGTCTCGAATGTTACAATCAAATACCATAGAGATGTTCATTAAAGTACTTGATGAAAACGACTATGGATTGTTTGTGGAATCCACCGGTACACAATGAATGCAAGTGATTTCAGTTTCTCCACTAAAATTAAATACAGTGAGAGAGATTTTTTAATGACTTTTTTACCACAAAATAATGAAAACGAATTGGAATTTCGTATGAATTTCATTATGTATTATGTCAGAATAATAGAAACCACATGTACAGAAATGACAAAAATACTAAACGTTTTTTCCACAGAAGCACACATGATAACACATTTTGTCATTTCTCTACACCTTTCACAAGTTCTATCGATGTACCGCGACCGCAGCTTCAATTCGAGTCTTCTTCAGTTTCGTGTTTGATTGTCGCTTGAACACGCAATGATGAGTGCCTCGTACGATATCTGTCAAACCACCATAGAAAGTAGACAGTCTATTGAAGTAATATTACACCTACAGCGAGGCAGGTTGCTTATATGACAAATATAAATTTAATGATATGTACAATAGAGTTGAAAAGATTAACAAAACAATTTAAAGGAAAAAGACGACCCACTTATAGTGTGATTTCCTGATTGCGTTTTGGCTTGTTTGCATATCCCGCGTTTTTGACACTTAATATTTCTCCCTGAAGAACAGCAGGATCATGTTATAGATGACGTTGCTTAATGTAGAAGTGCCATTCTTCATAATGAACTCAAATTGTTGGCATTTCTGGCTTTATAAACTCCAGCGCATCTTTATTTATAATGCCAACAAATGCGTTCTACTGTTTGAGTAGAGCGGGAAATCTTTAAACCTTTACCTAACATGGAAAGCAGACGACACATGCAAAAAAAATTCTTAAATAACTCAATGTTTTTATTTTTTGTCTTAAAAACATAGACTGTGACCCCTCGTTGGAACAAGCTCGACGAGCTCGTTCCAATGAGGTGTCATAACCTATGTTTTTTGAGACAATAAATGAAAAAAATAATGAAAATTAATTGGCGATTTTTGAGAATAGCGCTGGCCGGTATTGGCCGTTACGTTGGGTAAAGGGTTAATAAAGTGTATTTCGGTTTCTACTTCACCAGCTGCTGAACAAACACATGATGCATTACAAAACCCATTTTCTTCATGTAAAGGGGATTGGAATGTCTTCCCCTCTCAATACACAAATTGTGACTGCTTATCCTCGGTCTTGCAACACATTTCTTGCCTCATGTGTTTTAGCCGGTGTGACAGGAATGATAGTCCGTAGGAAAATTAGTCCCTCTGGACTATTATTCCGCGGAATTATAGTCCTAGGTCTAACATTCCTAGGAATAGTAGTCCGCCGGACTACTATTCCTAGGAATGTTAGACCTAGGACTATTATTCCGCGGAATAATAGTCCAGAGGGACTAACGTTCCTACGGACTATCATTCCTGTCACACCGGAATAAATAGGGTACGGTTTAAATCTAAGGTTCCGTTTAAACGTGTGATAAGTTGAACATTTATTTTACCATGCCTTTTATCGTCGTCATGAATCGATTCGTAAAAATACTGTTGGCAGTAAGTATTTAATTTTTCCTTTAATGTTCTATGCTCCTTATCACTTAGCCCTTTAACCAACGCACAGGATAACAAAATTTATTATTTTAATTATTGTTTTGTTAAACTTTTTCGGGGAATTTCAACGAAACCATATCACGTGGTCAATCATCGGAACGAGCTCAATAAGCTTGTTCCACGAGGATTCACATAATATGGATATGTTGAAACTTTTTGAAATTGTTTTCAACTGCTAAATTTGAAAATTACGCGATCGGGTGTGGCCGATTCGTTAGGCAAAGGGTTAAGTTATCAAGTTATCATCTGAGTACTCTGTAAATGCATCCTGTCGTAATGCACCCGGGTGAATGGATTATAATTTAATAAGGAATTTGTTCATTTTTAAAAGGGATTCACCCGAAAGTGGAGACTTTCCAAGTTTCGCGCGTACGCTGAGGTTAGAACTTTTATTTACACCGAGTACCATTTTACAAAGCTTGAGATATTCTGTCTCGTGACAGAATCTATCGCGGGTTTGCAAAAGTCGTATGCTATTTACTGCAGCTGTCAGAATTTAATTGTATCCCATTGATTTCACTACAAGAATACTGCTCCTATCTGTGGCTGATATCGTTAACTGTCTCTCCGATTATCGACAATAATTATGTAATTAATTTGAAACATAACAGACGTTAAACCAATCCACGACGACTGTACTGTAGGAGTTGAAATGAACAAATCTATCGCTTTATCGGAGTATGAATGCGGGATGTGCGTGTTAAGTTGTATGAAGTGAGTAGCACGTCATACAAAACATGACTTGCCCATCCCACATTCACACTCCGATAAAGCAACAGATAATTCATTCATTTTTTTAAAAACAATCTAAAATAGTGTCTGCAGGTGGGGAGGGGGGGGGGGGGGGGGGCAATCCTGGCCAAAATTTCTTGTAGTTGGAAATTCGGAGGGCAAGTCATGAGTAGATGGAAATTCCATCTATCTCGATTTTAGTGATTCTTTGGTGATACTGATGTCTTCTTTACTCCCCAAAATTTCAACTCGGTTTCAAATCGGCAAAAATTCCAACTGTTATATTTATTTATTTATTTATTGATGTTTAAGGTCACATATTTATGCACAATGGCTAATCATGACCGTGACAGTTTTACGGGTGGAGGAAGCCGGAGTACCCGGAGAGAACCACCGAGCAACGACGAGCAGCTGCCAGCTCCCCAACATCGTAACTCCGCACTGCAGAACAGGCAGGGTTAGATTGGTTGAAGACATGCGCACCATCGACGTGCAGTACGCCTTAGTACACTGCGTCATCGTGCCCCCACGCAGGCAATGGAGATGAAGTGTCTTGCCCAAGGACAAAACGCGGTTGCCGCAGGTGGGATTTGAACCGAGGACCTCTCGGCTTGCAGCCTGCACCTCTACCTACTGAGCCACCGCGCTCCCCATTCCAACTGTTACTGTTTACAACTACAGTGTACGCAATATCGAGCTTCATAAGTATGCATGATGCCAATCGGTACGAGATTTCTATAGTACGTTTTCTTATCGTCATAAAAAATAATCCTCGAAATGCACTTCAAGAGAATCACACCGTGTAAAATCGTTGTCCTGAGTTAATTCCACCATTCACCGTTACAAAATGATGAAACATTGAAAACTGATCATTCCTGCAGAAGATCTAATTTTATGTTAGGACAGTGGGAATTGCTCAAAATTCTCAGCTTAGCACATATTCAATTCCCAGACTTTTTGTATTAGGGTTTAACGACACATTAACAGCCAGGGTCATATCATGTCGGTGACAGTTTTACGGGTGGAGGAAGCCGGAATACCCGGAGAGAACCACCGAGCAACGACGAGCAGCTGTCAGCTCTCCAACATCGTAACTCTGAACTCTGCATCGCAGCACAGACAGGGTTAGATTGGTTGAAGACATGCGCACCGTCGACGTGCAGTACGCCTTAGTACACAGCGTCATCGTACCCCCATGTAGGCAATCGGGGTTAAGTGCAATTCCCAGAATAATACCAAATAATGATAACCTGATAATTCTATCACAAATGTGTTGGCATTTCAGTTACTAGAATAAATTTTATGCCCCCTTTCATGGCTTCATTTTCAAAGTCTTTCTGGGCAGTGAATTTCCAACAGGGGGAGGGGAGGGGGGTTCCCCCCCCCCCAGTTGGAAATTCACTACCCTATACTCCGAGTCGGAAAACTCTAGCCACGTCCCTGGGTGTCTGCTTGCACTGTAATCTACCCGAAGCGAACGAAGTTTGCCATTTTTCCATGGAGGTATCAAACGATGACATATTTACGTCATCAGCTTTTGTGCAAACGGTACTTTTATATCTTTCAGCAAAGAAAAATTAATACACCCAGTCTCGAATATTCAAGAGGAAAACTAGATTGAACAACTCATGTGGTTATCAATTTGTATTTTTGTCTGTGTTGTAACGAATGTAACCTTGCTGAGGACAGTCCGAGACCCACTTTTCAATGGACAATTACGGATGCCACCCGATGTAAATACTGCTTTATTGCACTGTTAGACAAGCCTGCAGTATTTCGACAGTTGTGCGTTCATACAACAGGAAAAGTATTCATCGAGTTATGAAAAACTCCTCTCGACCAATCGCATGGAAGAAAATTGATTATCGTTGAAGAGATTTAACCGGTCATCGTTGAAGAGAAATGACTTTACAGTGAATTTATAAGTACAATAGGTGGATAGTGTTTTATCACTAAATCATCCACAGAGTGGAAATTCCACCCAAGCAATAATTGCAAATTTTTTGCAAAGCATAACAAGCACCAACAAAGTTCCAGCTGGGTCAAACCCGGGGGTCCGTTGGCTGAAACATTGCTTGTGTTATATTTGTCCATATGCACAAAATTTGAAATGAATCTTTGGGTGATAACGCCAGTCCAAGGGCGATTTAATTAAAATCCACCCCCCACATACTGTATGAGTGTAACAAAATGCTTGATACAAAGTGATTAAGCAGAACCTTTCAGTACAGCCACAACCTGAATTGCCAAGCAAAATCAATGGTAGAGAGAAGGGAAACAAGGGATCTTGGGCAGGTATACGTAGAGTTCAATAAGGTGCCAAGGCACTATATCCTGAATTACGGAACAAAGAAGAACATTCTATAAACGATAGAGTTCTGGATTGATAAATGTTTTTTTTGTGTCTTGACAAACATAATTCCAGCATTTTTCAAAATAATTTGTGGACTTCCGATGATAAATGCATCCTTGGTATATGAATCAAGAATCAGCAGAAACAGAAAAAGAAATAAAGAAAAGGATAAGTTTGTTTCTATTGATTGAAAGTGTCTTTCCTTTCTGTTCTGATTTCAATATGACAGTAACCCCGTCCAACGCGTGAAATAATTCATGAGAGGTGAGGGACGTTGTACAAACACGAGTGCGCGAATGCGCACGAGTGTTTTACAATGTAGTCCCTCGCCTCGAATGAATTATTTCACGTAACCAGTCCAGTCAAGCGATTACTCTGCTTATTACTTTTCATTATTAACGATAATTATATTATTCAACCCTTTACCTAACGTAACGCCCAGCGCTATTCTCAAAAATCGCCAATTAATTTTCATTATTTTTTCATTTTTTGTCTCTAAAACATAGGTTATGACCCCTCATTGGAACGAGCTCGTCGAGCTCGTTCCAATGAGGGGTCATAACCTATGTTTTTGAGACAAAAAATGAAAATAATAGCTATACAAGAATTTTTTTTTGCATGTGTCGTCTGCTTTCATATTAGGTAAAGGGTTAAAAAACAAAAAAACAATGAAGTCCCCATTACACCCACGGCAAAGCGTCTTCGTTTGCGCGCACGGATACATGACACAATTGTTGATTGCATAGTTCACTTGTGAAGTTATCGTTTATAATCAAACCCGGAAATACCAGTTAATCACACTTTGGAAAGTAATAAAATAAAGAAAAGGGTAAGTTTGTTTCTATTGATTGGAATTGTCTTTCCTTTCTGTTCTGATTTCAATATGACAGTAACCCCGTCCATCGCAAAGATCTACACCATTTGGAAACCTCCAAAGGCATCAGATAAAAGAAAAAGTCATTAGATAAAAATAAATAAAATAAAACAATTGAAAAGTAGAAATAATACATCCCCCCATACCCCTTCAAACCACCCCCACCAAAAAACAAAAAAAACAACAACAAAAAAATAAAAAATAAAAATCAAACAACAAAACAAATAAAACAAGAAACAAAACAAATCCAAAGGGGTCATTCGGTTTTACCTTATAAATTCTCTTTCTGGCACTTTCTGGCACTTTCTGGCATTAATTGACCATTTGTGAAATGTGGAGTTATCGGTCGTGGTTTGAGTTAACCGACACAACCAACAGGTAAAACAAGGAAATAAAGAGAACCCAAGCCTCAGAGAATCAAATATTCTAAAAAGAATTTAACAGGATATCATTTCAATGCATGGAACATCACAACTATACACACCAAGTAATCACAAGAAACTTGTACAAGGCAAGAAAGTATGAAGCTGATGTTAATACTAATACAGTCAATGTACTGTCCAAATCATCTTCACAGTGTAAATATCCCCACTCACCTTGCTGACAGGTCACGTTCCGTCACCTTAGAAGACAAATACCAGGGTTGCCACACATTGCATATTGTGTTTTTAACAGTTCTATCTCCCCGTCAATCTAGTTTTCCAGCTTACAATATCAAAAGCGACATTCCAGAGAGAATTCATATTAGATTCTACGGCGCAGACGAGTTCATGGAATCAGGTGGAAATAGCCCTATTTATCGATAGAATCTATATTTAGCTTCAGTAAGCAAAAAAAAATAAGTTCATGGAATCAGGTGGAAATAACCTATTTATCGATAGAACCTATATTTAGCTTCAGTAAACAAAAAAATAAGTTCATAAAATTAGGTGGAAATAACCTATTTGTCGATAGAACCTATATTTAGCTTCAATAAACAAAAAATAAGTTCATAAAATTAGGTCGAAATAACCTATTTATCGATAAAAACCTATATTTAGCTTCAATAAACAAAAAATAAGTTCATGGAATCAGGTCGAAATAACCTATTTATCAATAAAGCATATATTTAGCTTCAATAAACAAAAAAAATAAGTTCATGGAATCAGGTCGAAATAACCTATTTATCAATAAAACCTATATTTAGCTTCAAGAAACAAAAAATAAGTTCATGGAATCAGGTGGAGATAATCTATTTATCAATAAAACCTATATTTAGCTTCAAGAAACAAAAAATAAGTTCATGGAATCAGGTCGAAATAACCTATTTATCAATAAAACCTATATTTAGCTTCAAGAAACAAAAAATACATGTAAGTTCATGGAATCAGGTGGAGATAACCTATTTATCAATAAAACCTATATTTAGCTTCAAGAAACAAAAAATAAGTTCATGGAATCAGGTGGAGATAACCTATTTATCAATAAAACCTATATTTAGCTTCAAGAAACAAAAAATAAGTTCATGGAATCAGGTGGAGATAACCTATTTATCAATAAAACCTATATTTAGCTACAAGAAACAAAAAATAAGTTCATGGAATCAGGTGGAGATAACCTGTTTATCAATAAAACCTATACTTAGATTCAAGGTGTGGCCATTTCAATGATTAACCCTTTGAACCCTCCTGTCCTGGAATGTTACCGCCTTTGTGTACACTTACAATTTGATGGGTCAGTCCAATATCAATATACATGGGGAATAAAATAATAACTGCAGTCTGCAGCCGTCTGGGTGCAGACTGCAGTTATTATTTCATCACCAATGCACCGTGTATAGACCTCTTATAATAAGATAACAATGGGACGGAATTATGCCTTGGACCGAAACATCGGTCTTACGCGATCAAAGGGTTAAGACACAAACAGTTTCCGCCCAGTATGCATTAATCTCGGTGTGCCCAAGAAATCTGTCGTCATTGGCGAGGCAGCACAAGAAACGAAAAATCGAAACGATGATCCGTGATACTTTAATCTTACAACTCTTTTAGGTTAAATTGTAAATTAACCTCCCAACAAAGACATTATCGTAATTAATATTCAATAAGATAAGGCCATGTGAAGCTTCGAAATTCGAATCGAAATCGACCTGATGATTTGATTTCATTCGATTCGAGTCGCGTACAGGAGACCTGATGATAGAAGACGAGTTCAAATAGGTTCTGCTTTCCGAAACGCCCTTTGGAATATTTCGCTTTTTGTTTGACTTGTCAAACAGATGAGTCGCCGCTAAACCCTTACCTAACACAGTATTTGTTTTTAAAATAAATTAAATTTCACATTTTTCGAAAACAAATTTCACAATTTTTCAATAAAACCATACAAATATGGATATCATTAGAACCAGCTTGTTCTATTGACATCCATATTTATCTAACAATAAAATTCATTTTGGCTTGAAAACGACGAGAAACGGTACGTATCACATAATGTGTTCCGATTGCGCAACATATAGAGGACTCATTCTGATTCCCTATCACATAGACGACTCGTTTCCGGGAACTCCATGGGCTATCATAACAGGCGCATGAATACATTCTATGTGCGTTTCAGTGATCGACTCAGCTGACTGCTAACAAAACAAAACAAAATTCCTTACAATTGGCGACATAACTATTAATAGCAAATGACCCCCCCCCCCCCCCCTACTCCCACACAATAAATAGAAACTGCACAATTAAATATTGCACACTTGTAAATTCAAGCGTATCATCATAGGAAGTGACATTTAGAGTGAAGAATTTTACAACGCGAGTTTGAAAATTTGCGGTGACCGCGTTACTCATTGTTTTTTAAGGTGCACAACAATATTGTTCCATAAAATAAGGGTTTTTTAAAAACTTTTTCTCACCCAACATTATGTCCCAAAACTGTATTAATAATTTAAGATTTAATCTGTTTATGTGACAGAATTGTTAGATAAATGAATTATCATTATAATATGCGTGTCCTGTGATTTGCATCAGATTCTCGGTGGTGTCCATAATGGGGTCACAACTCGCCGGCAAAGGAGGCTCGTTGAGATCCCTTGTGAACGCCACCTCGAATCTGATACAAATCACAGGACATGCACATTATCATGATAATCTGTATTTATATAGCTGTATTGATAAACTTCGAAATCATCTGACTGTTGCGATTCGGGATTTGATTCGAGCCAAAATTTGAGATTCGCAGAGTCCAACTGTAGGGAAATGACATTCAGACACTCAGTGTTAAAAGGGTTAAAACGGACCCGAATCGATTAACTGACAGGAAACAGCAACAGTTTATGAATTAACGATCTCCCCACATTCAACACCATGCTGTTCGATTTGGCTTAAATTACGAACAAACACGTAATTTCCTTAGCTTGACTGAGAATTATTATCTCTGTTTTCCCGTAATACAAACTAATGCCTTCTTCACAGAATTACAATATTTCAGTAGTCGTAGATAGTGGGCATGGAAATTTGATTTGCCACATTTTGAAGCATCCCTGGTTCGATCAGCGGAGCATGTGTAATAAATAGTTGATAATATTAAGATTCAGACAGTGACTAACGCCACCTGGTAGCAATGCAACAAATTTGTGAATGTCCGTGGTTGGGCACGAATGATTTTACAGATTTAGCTTCTTAACTCTTTGAACCCTAAATGTCGCTTGTACGGTCCAGGAACATGATACGTCATAATTTCACCAAGTTGGACGAGTGCTCAATGAATGTATGGAATAATCATTTAATATTATCAACGCAACACTCGAAGGCTGCGCGTTTAAAATATATGGTCTACTTTAATGACTGTGGAGTCTTCCAATTGCTGCCATTGAACTGACGCGGAACGGACCACCATGTTCGAAAGGGTTAAGATTCAATGGATATGCAGAATATTCATACATCTAAATATACACCTGGAACTTAATTAAGCACCCCCTGAAATATTACATGACATTGAAGTTGCTGTTACTGATTATTATGTTTAAATCATTGCTATGTCTTGCAGAACATTTCATCTAGTGAAATATGATGCTTCTGGTTGATAGCGTACCCCAAACAGTCCACGTGAAGCATGCTTCCCACGAATGTCACAAAAAACACTATCATCCACATGCAATATCTAGGTATAAAACATTCACTTCTTTTATCAACAAATGTTGAAATGGCAAGGAGGAGACTGGCAGAGGCACTAAAATGGCAAATCGTTGGCATGCTTGCAACAGGCATGTCATTCAAAGCTATTGGAAGGCAACTTGGCTCTAGTCATTCTATCATCAGCAGACTTGCACGAAAACATCAACAAACCAACGATGTTAAGGACCGACCAAGGCCTGAACAACCACAAAGGACCTCTCCTTGGGATGATCGGAGTCTGGCACGTCTCGTTATGCGTGAACCCTTTGCTACAATTGGGTTTTTGAAACGCCTTTGGCCCTCCAACAGACGTTTGAGCAACAGAACTGTCCGAAACCGTCTCAAAGCATTGGGAATGAGATCCAGAAGGGTCATCAAGCGTCCAGCTCTGTCCGATCAGCATCAAAGACGACGTTTGGAGTGGTGTATGACACGACAACATTGGAATCTCAGGACGTGAACGAGAGTCCATTGGTCAGACGAGAGTAGGGTCCTGCTTCACGTCACAGAAGGTCGCATGAAAGTGTGGAGCCACAGAAATACTGCTTACGTGCCCAGGAACATCGGAATTACTGTTCCTTATGGTGGAGGATCAGTAATGATATGGAGATGTCTCTCTCATGATTGTAAACTTGCTGTGGTGACTGTACGTGGGAATCTCAATGGTCATCAGTAACTCCGGGCCATTTTCAATTCGGTTGTCGTACCTCATTTTGACAACCACCCGTTGGACGACAATGCAAGGCCACATCGTTCCCATGTTGTGGGAGCATTCCTTCAGAACAACGCTATTACAACACTGCCTTGGCCTGCAATGAGCCCCGATTTGAATCCCTTAGAACACACATGGGACTTTCTTGGACGTCGTCTGTACAGAATTCGGCCGATTTGGAAGCTGCATTGCATGAGGAGTGACAGCAGTTGCCTCTGGCCCGCATCAGAAGCCTCACTAGTAGCATTAGGAGGAGGGTTCAGGCTGTCATTCGGGATACTGACGTCAGAAACTGTTATTGTGTTCAGGTGATCACAAGTTACAGTTCTTGTCAGTAATTACCGGTATTGTTTCACCATGGACCGTTCCCGAACCATACCTGTTGAGAGAACATTTTTCAATCAAAAACATTAGTGAAAGATATAAGATATGTGTAATTGGCGCCATTAAAATACTGCATATTTTCATCATTGTGTTGTCTTTCATTTGTCAATAGACCACTCTTTCCGGAAAGCAAACAATCACTTTTGGCCATGTGGAAGATAGCATGAAAGTAATGACAGTTTCTATTAACACCACTGCGAAAAGGAAACAAGGGGTGCTTAATTAATTCTCCTGAGTATATATAAAACACGTGTGATGAGTAATGTGTGTTACGCTGTCACATTACGAACTGCAGCGGGATATTCGACAAAAGAACTCGGTGTTTTCAAAACTTTATGAGAATCACTGAGACCCGAAAACAGGTTGGGCATCTAATGTCCATCTACGACATTCATCCTGTCAATGGTGTTTTATATTATACTAGATATTATGGCGTAAAAATGACGAGGATCACAGTCTCCCAACCCAGGAGCAAAATAAAGGAAAGCTACCTAAATTATGTATGTTCTGTGCGCACAGTTTGTTTTTGTAAGAAATGCCAAGTCTGATTCAAACTGTATTGGTCATATGGACTGAGCTTCTTTCCGTATACTATGTATTGGTTATTCACACCCTGGTGGGTTCCGTGATGGTGTACTACAGCCAAGACTCCATATATCTTTGGGTGTAGAACGACGAGAACGAAGTGCGAATCGAAGTATGGTCCAGAGGCAAGGTTGATACTCCAATGCGCAATTACCAATCCCACAGTACAACCACACCCGACAAAAGTGACCATCTTGTCATTTTAGTAGTGACCTATTTTACTGTGTGCAAATCAAAACACAGTCCTATTGTCATGGGTGATCTGCTTGATTAAAAACAATTTCATTTGTCAATGGAATTTCCGTTTCAGTTGAGTGTAAGCCAGTTGATTTTCGAGTATGGTCGACATTAAGAATATTAAATCAGATAGCTTTACTGACTTACTTAGTATTACCAAAAAAGCGACCTCATCCTATGAAAAAACTGAAGCATTTGATTATTTTTGTGATCAAGTGCAGCTTCAAAGCTTTTCCTTTCTTTGTTTGCAATGCGTGGAGTATAGCTACCTTTAGTACAGACTTGTATTTAGTGTATGCGTTTTACATGTACTTGAGAAAATATATGCTTGTTGTACGATAAAATCATACTAGTTTTCCATAGAAATATATGCAGTGAATGTGTATTATGTCCCTTGCTTTTTTTCGCTTTTGGCTTGAAATGCAGAAAACCGCCATGTTTAACCAACATACTTCTGATTTAAAATAGTAAACAACATTAAAATTAGTAGATCAGCAGATGGACCACTTCACTTCTGCAGAGGAAGAATACTTGATATTTGCAATGCGATATATTTTCGATCACAATAACGTTTAGAAAGAAAACAACTGACTCGTTTTTGTAAAAATGTATACAATGCAGCGAACGTTTCAAGAACTTTCATATCAGTACATCACGAACAGATGTCGTCGAAAAGGGTAAAATGCGTGTTTCCAATTCCACACAGAGGAGAATACAGGAAATTTGTTTTGATACCCTGTAGACAATGGACAAACATGAGGTGTCATGGGTGATTATTGCCATGGCTGGATGTGTTAAGTATTTCCTGCGTTTACTGTCGTATTACTCAGTCAAAGTCTGTGGTTTAACCCTTTTTAGAACCTGACAAACTGAATGGTACCGTTGTATGCACACCTGTCAACAGGGAATTGAACCAGACTGTTGTATTTTTAGGGATGGGGGTCAGCAATATTTTAACCCTTTCCCTAACATGGAAAGCACACGACACTTGCAAAAAAAATTCTTAAACAACTAATTTTTTTCCATTTTTTGTCTCAAAAACATAGGTTATGACCCATCGTTGGAACGGGCTCGACGAGCTCGTTCCAACGAGGGGTCATAACATATGTTTTTAGACAAAAAATGAAAAAAATAACGAAAATTAATTGGCGATTTTTGAGAATAGCGCTGACCGGTTTTGGTCATTGCGTTGGGTAAAGGGTTAATACAACATCCTGTAGAACTGCAAGATTAAATTATTACTGATCCTCTGTTCCTATTTGGTACTTATTTTCGGTGCGCGTACATTTCCCCAACGGACATTTCCCTAGACGGACATTACCCCATTCATGGTGGACGGACATTTCCCCCAGCGGACATTTCCCTAGACCGGTGTGACAGGAATGGAAGTTCGTAGGAACGTTAGTCCCTCTGGACTATTATTCCGCGGAATTATAGTCCTAGGTCTAACATTTCTAGGAATAGTAGTCCGGCGGACTACTATTCCTAGAAATGTTAGACCTAGGACTATAATTCCGCGGAATAATAGTCCAGAGGGACTAATTTTCCTACGGACTTCCATTCCTGTCACACCGGCACTACGCCATGCATGGGTAGGGGTGGGGCGTACATTTCCCCAGGCGGATATTACACCATACATGATGAGCGGACATTTCCCCCAGAAAGCTCTCAACGCGGGCGTTTCAAGAAATGATACCAGGACCTGGTTTTATCAACACAGAAACTATATAATGCAAATCGTTCAAGTTCTTGAACTCATACCAGAACCTTATTTTATCAACAATATCGATTGAATACCGGTGTACTTACAAAAATATCGGTTTATCGTCATTATTTATTTACCCACAATTTCATTTTCAAGATGTCATGAGTTTTAACTGTAGCCCCGAATGAATAATATTATCCCTTTACCCGAGGAATCGTCCGCGTATGCCCGCGTAATATACAAATTCGACAGTTGAAAAAATTAAATTTCAACAGAACTATATCATGTGACCCCTCATTGGAACGAGTTCGCTGAGCTCGTTCCAATGAGGGGTCACATGATATTGTTTTGTAGAAACTTTTGGAAAAATCTGATAAACTATTATTAAAAATAATAAATTTTGATATCGTCTGCGTTGGGTAAAGGTGTTTCAAACCGCATCATCAAGGCATGCTGATTTATTCCGACTGTGATGTCTCAAGTCTCGATGTGGAACTTATATTCAGATATCTGAATAGTTTTCGATATACTGGTATACCGCGGTATTTTTTTGAATACCGATACCGGTATTCAGTTTTGAATATCGCGCAGCTCTAGAAAGAAGTTATGTTTTAGGCAAGATATGAAAATATTTTAGTTAGTCGAAGTTTTGTCAGATATTTGGGTTTGATGGAGGGAGCGCGGTGACTCGGTTGAAACGGTATTGGACCTCAAACCTAAAGGTTCACGGTTCGATACCCACCAGAGGTAACTGCGTTGGTTCCTTGGGTAAGGCAAATTGCCCACGTGGGGGCACGGTTGCACTGTGTACTAAGGAGTGCAGCACGTCGTTGGTGCACTGTTCTTCAACCAATACTAATCCTGCTAGTGTGGAGTTAGTACGTTGGGGAGTCAGACAGTTGCTCGCCGCTGCTCGATGGTTCTCTCCGGGTACTCCGGCTTCCTGCACCCGTAAATTAAACTTTAAATAAATAAATAAATGAATAAATAAATAAATAAATAAATGAGTTAAGTGAAGGGTTGGAATGTGCGGCCTATTTTTGCGGAACACATACCTATTTAAAGTTAGGTTCATACATATTTCCCAATATCATTTTAAATGGAGATAATACGTCCCCTGAATTCCAATGTGTTCTATGTGCCAGTAGGCACATAGAACACATTGAAACTCATGGGACAAATAGTTTTGCTAAGTGCTTTTCAAAAGATCAGACAAAGAACGAGTCTTCCGTAACATTCCGAATCTTGAAACAAGGGCAGTTGTACTTTTTCGTGAAACTTGAAAGCCGAGAGCTTCCCAAGGTTCAAGGTCATGTGCAGGTATTCCACAAAGGAAAATACACTCAACCCAGGGTATTCGGCGAAACCCGAGACCATTATCTGGACGAATATCCTGACCGACAATAACATGCTGTGCACGGATGTTTCCGAAAAAATCCGTGTAAAAACGTGATGCTATTAGGTCGAATTCTTGTATTAGAATAAGAACTATGTATTTTGTAAAAGAAAGCCTGGTAAACATGAAGAATAGCGGACGCAACAAATTATGCAAAAATTACCAACTTAGTGTTTTTTCTTCACACATGTACCAAAAAACCCGAGTTTTTAATACATTTAGACATTATTTACCAAGTTTTTCCTTCCCGTAAGAGAGGCACGGAAAAGTCGTCTGATCGTGTTTATCAACATGGACGTTCTTTCAGCGGAAACTGTCAAACATGTGACGTCACGGTGGGCGTTTCCTCCCATTTGTGGAGAATTAAGTATCACGTCAGTTCAGGAAATCGCACCGTGTTTGACTGATTAGGGTCAGTGTAGGAAGGGTTCGGGTTAGCTAACCCGAACCCATGCTAGACTGACCCTAACCCGTCGCCCAAAATTTATGAATATATAAAGAAAAAACACTAAAGAATGTAGGGAAACCATGAAAAGTTGGGAAAAGTTGGTAATTGTTGTATAATTTGTTGGGTCCGCTATTCTTCATGTTTACCGAAAGCCTGATAATTCTTTTAAGAATGCCCGTTTATTCCTAAAATACTGAAAACTTATTCTTCTTGGCAGTTTTCCTTTCGGACAGTAGCGAAGGGAAAACAAAGGAAGTTTTCGGCAGTGTGATTTAATCAACGGATAACAAAACGGAATTCAATTTTTATTCTCCCAAAGTGATAAAAAAATTCAATTTTTAGTATGAAAATAAGAATTTAACCCTTTACCCAACGTAACGGCCAAAACCGGCCAGCGCTATTCACAAAATTCACCATTCAATTTTTATTACTTTTTCATTACTTGCATCAAAAACATAGCTTATGACCCCTCATTGGAACGAGCTCGTTCCAACGAGGGGTCATAAGCTATCTTTTTGTGACAAAAAATGAAAAATATTAGTGCTTCATGAATTTTATTTGCAAGTGTCGTCTGCTTTTCGTGTTAGGTATAGGGTTAGTGCTTTTTAGCCAGATATTACACTCGACCCTGGGTCCAATTATCCTTCACCTAAAACTCACAAAATTAGAACTCAATTTCACAAAAACGAGTCCTATAATTACGAAAATTATCTTTTCAGGGATTCCCATGACTTTAACCCAATGGCGTTTGACTTTAAAGCACTTCCATTGGCCCGTACAAAACCTATTTCAAACTTTACAGGATATGTCACTGATTGCAATCCGGGGATTTGGGAGGAGGCTTATCTATAAAATTCACAATTTTCATAACTTCTCCAGAGCCCTCTAGAAATTCCAAATTTTAATAATTTCTCCAGAACCCTATTAACTGATAGAGTGCTAAAAAGCACTATCGTGACTCTATTGAAACATTCTGAAAGTCACTTTATTGGCTCTACACAGTATGCATGCATTAGTTTGTTTGCTCGGCAGTCCAGCACAATTTTTATATATACTATTCAAAGTAGGGGGTATCCAAACTGATATTTTCGGAAAATGGTACTGGATACGCGTGATTGGACACATCAATATGTTACCAAGGTTAATGCGGATCATGAATGTCACCGGCTCACGAAAACTTCGTGCAGGTTTTTTGCACGAGCGCCGCGTTAAAGTCCGTGGGGTACGTTATGACATTTTCATTTGTACTGGACGGGATTTTTCGGAGGTCTCATCGTCCTCTTCTTGGTATAAACTCGTTCATCAACAGTTTCTGGTCGAACGTAACTTTTGAGGTATGCGAAGACTGACACGCGACGAACGTTGCGTGCTGTAGGCATGTTGGAAGCTGGCAACAGACAGACTGCAGTGACTCAAATTCTCAACCTTACTCAATCGGTGATTAGTAGGTTGTGGTCATGCTACCGTCAGAAGGTAATGTCGATGACAGACGTCGGTCAGGTCGTCCGATGGCGACAACTGATAACCAGGATCTTTTCATCTGAACCACAGCATTACGTAACCGCCATCAAAGTGCCTCAGAAATTGGACAGCAGGTGCACCGAGCGACAGATGTGCGAGTCAGTGGTCAGACTATGCGAAATCGCCTACACATATGGAATTTGTACGCTCGACGACCTCGAATAATTACACGTTTGACTGCACGTCACATCGCAGCAAAGGGTAATTGGTGTGGAGCACGACAGCGCTGGGACAATCGTCGGTGGAGCAACGTCATCTTTTCCGATGAATCGAGGTTCAATCTCGACTTTCACGAGAGGACAAACAGAGTGTGGCGGCGGCGGAACGAACGATACCATGACGTAACCGTTAGGCAGCACGATGGTTTTGGTGGTGGATCGGTTATGGTGTTGGGAGGCATAACCATGACAAGCAGAACAGCATTTCATGTCATCCAAGGACGTGCCACAGGGCAGTACTACCGTGACAACATGTTAGCAGCTCATGTGGTGCCATTTGCGCAACGTCATGGCCGTCGATTCATTTTCCAAGATGACAATGCAAGAGCACACATGGCCCGTGTCGCTACAGAGTTCCCCCACAGCAGAACATCACTACACTGCCTTGGCCAGCACAAAGTCCAGACCTTTCACCAATCGAGCACGTCTGGGATATTCTTGGCAGGCGCCTACGACAACGCCAGCAGCCCCCTACCGATGTCCAGGAACTCGCCGTTGTACTGCAAGAAGAATGGAATAACATCAGACAAGCTGAAATTGGATGTTTGGTGAGGAATATGCCACGTCGGATCCGCGCTTGTCTCGCAAACCGAGGAGGATTTACAAGGTATTGCGGTCTGGGACTGAATGTGGTAAATTCTCTGACTGACCGTCCATGTCTTCTACAGCTTAGTGCGTGGATTATGTGCTTGTCAGATACCAAACTATCACTGAAATCATTCACCAGATGTCACAGTGCAATGCTTCAACTGTCTTTTTGATGAAAATATAAATATATTTCTTCATATATCTCACTTTTATCAAATATCCCCTACTCTTTTTTAATAGTATATATATATATAATGTTGTAAAAACAATCAGTTTTGAAAGAAATCTTGCTGAATTAAGGCGCTCGTTTCTGATAGCATAGTATATTTGAAAAAAGCTCCTGTTACAAATAATCTTTGAAAAATAATTTACCACTCAACCAGTTTGAGAAAGTCCAATTTTACCGTAACATTCCAGGTCCTGTCCTGACCTGACAAATGGAAATGTTTTCCATTACTCTCCAGTAATTAACATAACCTGGTGTGTACAATTGCTGAAAAAAATGTTCATTGCACCTGAAGGTGATCGGTACTCTGGAGGCGGTACCATTTACTTATTCATTTAGTGGTATTTAAGGTCACTTGCAGCATCGTTGGCTACACCATGACCGCAGCAAAGGTATGAAGTCAAAGTTAGCCAATCGTTTATACTTATGGTTCCCACTTTAGAGGACTTCCACCTCAATCGTTTGTTCCGGGTCATATTTAAGTAATGCAGAACATGTTTACCATAGTAAACAAACACTGCTCGGGGTAGGGGGAACACCATTTTGTAACCAAGAAATACTATTAGTTATCCTTGTGTTTTCCAGGGTGTATGGGAATTTTCATCGGTTTGGGAACTCATACACCCTGAGGCAAAGCCGAACACAAGGATAACGGATTTATTTCTAAGAATTTTGGTGCACTTAACAGTTTAACCTACATTGTGGGCAAAAACTGACAGAAAATTTGTACTTTGTAAGTTTCTTAATAAATAAAACCAGACAAATATTGATGTCATAGGAACTGGCTCGATGAGCCAGTTCCAATGGAATCCATATCTGTAATATTTTATTGCACATAAATATTAAATTTCCTGTATTTTTATTTTTGTTCTAACATAACCGAGCAGAATGCATGAATTAATAACTAAAAATTGGTACTTTTTTAGCCATATAGCCTGCTATTGCATATTCTTGTTTTTACACCGTGGTTAACTACGGTGTAAAAAAAAAAAACACCGCGGATTGTAAGTTACACCGTACCAACAGCCAATCAAAATACAGTATTTTGTTTCATTTGGAAATAATGTTATTAATCATTGTGAAGCATAAGATCGTGGACGTAACTGCATTACAATGAGGGAGTGAGGCAGAACTAAAATGAAAGTGTGTGTTTTTCAGATGACACAATCATGTTTTAGAGGAATTTTTGAATGTTGGTTTCTGATCCCCCGCCGGGATTCGAACCCTCGGCAACACCGCCTGGCAATCAGGAGTCCAGCGTCTAAACCACTAGACCATTGCACACCGTCAAAAACGATGGCTGGAATCTAGCGTTTTAGATGAAGTCCTCATGATTACTTGGTTCATCTTCCTTTCGGCAGCAGCATGAAAGTGTGGAACGCGCTGGCTACAGTACGACGAAAGTGCTGTGGATGGCCTCAGACGAAGACTGGCACGGGCTTGTGTGTGTTTTTCAGATGACACAATCATGTTTTAGAGGAATTTTTGAATGTTGGTTTCTGATCCCCCGCCGGGATTCGAACCCTCGGCAACACCGCCTGGCAATCAGGAGTCCAGTGTCTATACCACTAGACCATTGCACACCGTCAAAAACGATGGCTGGAATCTCGCTTTTTTAGATGAAGTCCTCATGATTACTTGGTTCATCTTCCTTTCGGCAGCAGCATGAAAGTGTGGAACGCGCTGGCTACAGTACGACGAAAGTGCTGTGGATGGCCTCAGACGAAGACTGGCACGGGCTTGTGTGTGTTTTTCAGATGACACACATGTCTTCCACAGCTTAGTGCGTGGATTATGTGCTTGTCTGATACCAAACTATCACTGAAATCATTCACCAGATGTCACAGTGCAATGCTTCAACTGTCTTTTTGATGAAAATATAAATATATTTCTTCATATATCTCACTTTTATCAAATATCCCCTACTCTTTATGAATAGTATATATATAATGTTGTAAAAACAATCAGCTTTGAAAGAAATCTTGCTGAATTAAGGCTCTCGTTTCTGATAGCATAGTATATTTGAAAAAAGCTCCTGTTACAAATAATCTTTGAAAAATAATTTACCACTCAACCAGTTTAAGAAAGTCCAATTTTACCTTAACATTCCAGGTCCTGTCCTGACCTGACAAATGGAAATGTTTTCCATTACTCTCCAGTAATTAACATAACCTGGTGTGTACAATTGCTGAAAAAAATGATCATTGCACCTGATGGTGATCGGTACTCTGGAGGCGGTACCATTTATTTATTTATTTAGTGGTATTTAAGGTCACTTGCAGCATCGTTGGCCACACCATGACCGCAGCATAGGTATGAAGTCAAAGTTAGCCAATCGTTTATACTTATGGTTCCCACTTTAGAGGACTTCCACCTCAATCGTTTGTTCCGGGTCGTATTTAAGTGATGCAGAACCTGTTTACCGTAGTAAACAAACACTGCTCGGGGTAGGGGGAACACCATTTTGTAACCAAGAAATACTATTAGTTATCCTTGTGTTTTCCAGGGTGTATGGGAATTTACATCGGTTTGGGAACTCATACACCCTGAGGCAAAGCCGAACACAAGGATAACGGATTTATTTCCAAGAATTTTGGTGTACTTAACAGTTTAACCTACATTGTGGGCAAAAACTGACAGAAAATTTGTACTTTGTAAGTTTCTTAATAAATAAAACCAGACAAATATTGATGTCATAGGAACTGGCTCGATGAGCCAGTTCCAATGGAATCCATATCTGT
Organism: Pictodentalium vernedei; assembly: GCA_031216915.1. Lineage (NCBI taxonomy): Eukaryota > Metazoa > Mollusca > Scaphopoda > Dentaliida > Dentaliidae > Pictodentalium > Pictodentalium vernedei. The sequence continues at coordinate 411,559,058 of CM062294.1, read as the reverse complement.
AATATTTTATTGCACATAAATATTAAATTTCCTGTATTTTTATTTTTGTTCTAACATAACCGAGCAGAATGCATGAATTAATAATTAAAAATTGGTACTTTTTTTAGCCATATAGCCTGCTATTGCATATTCTTGTTTTTACACCGTGGTTAACTACGGTGTAAAAAAAAACACTGCGCGGATTGTAAGTTACACCGTACCAACAGCCAATCAAAATACAGTATTTTGTTTCATTTGGAAATAATGTTATTAATCATAGTGAAGCATAAGATCGTGGACGTAACTGCATTACAATGAGGGAGTGAGGCAGAATTAAAATGAAAGTGTGTGTGTGTTTGATGTTAAAAAATCGCACTGGCACAGACATTTCATACTGAAACGTTTTTTTCTTTTAATATGCCGCCGAAAAATATTGTTTTCATTTACTGAACCCTGATGGGTTTCAAACATGACAAAAAATTACACAAAATTGATTTAAACTAAGTGATGAGCTTAGGAACTGGTTAAACTGACTGGCAATAATTGATGTTATTCATTGATGGGCTCTAATTTAGTCCTTACAAGGATGTTACGCAAGCTTTTGTTTTTCTTATAGGCGATGACAGGTCGAAGATTCAAAGGTTCATTTAATTTAGCATTGGTAAAATTGAATTCATCTTTTAACATTTTTGCTATTTCGATATTCATTCTGTTGTACGTTAAAGTGAAAGGAATGATGGACCTCCTTTCGCATTCGCCCTCTGATATGTTCATACCAAATGGCCAGAGGGTTTGAAGCGTATTGATCCAAAAAGCTTCACGTTTTTTTTCTAAATTCATCCGTTTCTTCTAATGTGTCTTTAATTGGTGGTTGTTCAATAGGATGGATTTCGAAATCGTCCAAAGAATGGCCAGGAAGGTTAAAATGTTGTGCTACTGGGGCATCAGCATTATGTTTTATATCCTGTTTGTGTCTAGTAGCACGTTCTCGAAAAGGATTTTGACTTTGACCAACATACTGTTTCCTACATCGCTTACAAGTGATAAGGTAAATAATGTTTGGTGAATCACAATGGAGGGGGTTACGGATCTGATAATGATTTTTCGTTTGTTCGGAGGAAAATTCCTCTTTCTGATCAGGCATAAAAGTATGCAGTCTACAACGAGGCTTTTTGCAATTAAATACCGCGCCACTACCATTCTGCAACGGTCTGTTGTGTTCAATCTTCAGTGGTTCGAAATCGGTAGTTTCAGCTGGACTTTCGAGCTTTTTCAGGGTTTGTGATTTCAGGCTACGCAAGAGGCGCAGCGAGTACCCTCTCGATCTGAGGGCGCCAAATAGAGTAGAACAAGCCTCATTGAAATTTACCTTATCACTTGAATTGCGGTGGAAACGAATGAGTTGTGATTTGATGATACCTTTAAATGTATGTTGAGGATGAAATGATTTTGTGTGCAACAATTGATGTGAATCAGTTGGTTTAAAATACACTTTATAATCTAAATGACCGGACGCCTGAAATTGCTTGCCTTTATACACGGTCACATCGAGAAAATCAACAGAATTTTCACTGATAGTAGCTTTCAATTTAATATTTGGATCGTGATTGTTCAAAATTTCTAAAAATTCATCAAAATCTTCTTTTGAATGTTCCCAAATAATAAAAATGTCATCTAAATATCTGAGATATACGAGAGGATGCTTTGCACATTTGCTTAAGGCATTTTCCTCCCATTCCGCTACATAAATGCTTGCAAAATTAGGACTGAATCTTTTACCCATAGGACAACCCATTATTTGTAGAAAATATTCTCCATTGAATTGAAAGCCATTACCTTTTAAGCTCAGCTCTAAAAGATCCAAAATTTGTTCATCCGGGCGTTTCGCATCCGGATATTTTTCAAATGCATTTTTAACTGATTTAACACCTTTATCAATATCAATGTTCGTATACATACTGTCGATATCCAAAGTAGCCAGAATTGCATTTTTCGATATTTTCAATTTCGAAATTTTTGACAGGAAATCCTGTGTATTTTTTAGATAGCTCGGATGTCTATTTGCTATAGGTTTCAGATGATAATCAATTAATTCCGAGATCGCATAAGATTCCGAATTACAATCTGATACAATTGGCCTCCCGGGTGGAGTTAAGTCATCCGTCCATGAAGAACGATCCTTGTGGATCTTTGGTAGGATATAAAATTGTCTTGTTTGAGCACTGAGCTTAGCTGTTAAATATTTCAATTGTTTTTTGGTAATGTAACCTTCGTCGAGGAGAAATTTTAAGATCTTATTGAATTTTTCGATATTACTAGGCCAAATAAGTGAATCTATTTTCTTATAATGTTTAGTATTGCTGAGTTGTCTCATGGCTTCCTTTATATAATTATCCCGAGATAGAACAACTACCGACCCACCTTTGTCGGCTGGTTTAATAACTAATTTCTTATTTTTTCGAAGTTTCGTGAGGGCTCTCCGTTCACCAGCTGTTAAATTGTCTTTATCGGAGAGTATGTTCATGCTGAACACCTTTTGGATGATTCGTTTGCTAGCCTCAATAATTTCGGGATCTACTTCACTATCTGGAGGTGTGTGTGTGTGTGTGTGTGTGTGTGTGTGTGTGTGAGGGTGTGTGTGTGTGTGTGTGTGTTGGGGGAGGGACGGGGCGTTTACTATTTAGTATTTTTTCGATTTTTTCCTCGAAAACATAGCTTATGACCCATGAATGGAACGAACTTGTTCCAATGGATGGGAGGAGGGAGGTGTCACAAGCTACATTTTTGAGGCAAAAAAGGGAAAATATTTAGCTATTCCAGAATTTGGAAGGGGGTACGTGTCACCTGCTATTCGTGTTAGACAAAGGGTTAAATAATAATAAAAAATACATGTTGATTAAAAATCTTCCCACTGGCAATTTATTATCCATAAACAGTGTGGGATCCCATGACACCCCAGGCTCCTCTCCCCACCACACACCCTCATCATTTCTCACCGACAATGCATAGGAGTGGTGGAAAATCTACCAGTCTATTGGGCCAAGTGGTATAGTCTAATCTGCTATTTTGGATTATAATAGCAATAATTATTAGGAGAAACTGAGAATGCCAAACGGATGCCTTCTTCGTTTCCAAACGACAGACACAAAAGTAATTCAAGAATAACAATGATTTGTTAATTCAGTGAACTGGATATTAATTTTCATTTAGTCCGAGACTTGAGTGATATAATTCGCACCCCAGTTTATCTGTAGCTGGAAGATATATTTGAGAGACAGTCTATTGTTCAAGAATAAATCTTGTTGGAACAAACAGACACAAATCAAACGAAACGAGATACGTTCCAGGGAAGAATTCCCTTCGCACATTATCGATTGGGCAAAAAAAGCATTTCGTTGAGGATCCTTATTAAAAAAATCACAAAGTACTGAATGAAAACTATTGATTTCTTTTCCTGATAAGAAGGCAACGCTCTCACTCATAGCGTAGAAAAAATCTTGTCATTGCCCAAACTGTTCTTTTCTTACCAGTGATGTATAAAGCATTCAAGATTTACGCTTGCGCAACGGGGTTCACTTTGTCCCATCATGAATTAATCGATTTATTCACTGCCAGCAATATAAATGGACAGTCGTCCCCATCCATTGCTCTTCGGGGCAAACGAGTGGGGGGGGGGGGGGGGGGGGGCGGGGGGGGGGAAGGTGACACGTATGAGAGGAAAAATTAACCAATATCTTCACTTATCATATGAATCGTCCGTTTTGTTCACTTTAAAACATTTGATATTTTGTTTTCATATTAATCAGTCAGTGATAAATAAAGCCTTCCGTCAATTTCATTGGTCAATTTCAAAACTAGACAATTTGATTGGCTGAACAAAATACAACTGGGCCACATTTTCATAATTAGAGTTGGGAGCTTTCATGGGTCAATTTCAAAACTGGACAATTTGATTGGCTTAAACAAAATACAACTGGGTCACATTTGCATAATTTCAGTAGGGAGAATTTACGTTATCTGTCCTATTTATGGTGGGTTATATTGTATTAATCTTTTACCTACAATAAAAACGCCATTCATTTTTTTTATATTTTCACTTTTTGCTTCCAAAACATAGGTTATGACCCCTTATTGGAACGAGCTCGACGAGCTCGTTCCAATAAGGGGCCATAACCTATGTTTTGGAAGACAAAAATGAAATTTTTCAGTTATACGAGGATGTTTTTTCCAAGTGCCGTCTGCAGCTCAAGTTAGGTGATGGGTTAAAAATTCATACTAAGTGGCTAATTTGTGTGTGTGTCATATGATAAATAGAATATGAAATGAGTGTTTTTCTCTTATAATATTTATGAAACTCGTCCGAATTTTCCGTTTGGGCTCGCCAGAGGTTCACCACAACGGAAAATTCTTAGACTCGTTTCATAAATATTATATGAGAAAAACACTCATTCCATATCCTCTATTTACTATACCAGCCGAATAGATAAAACAGTCACGCTGCTGAGAGCGACTAATGGCGCCTATTTTATGATGATTATGATGATTATCCGTATTTTCTGGTGTGCACAGATCAAACCTACCATCTGATTAATTGTTGGAAAGGGCTCAGAGAGATCTTTCCAATAATTACTCAGATGACAGAGTTTCAAGAATGTCATAACTTTTATTAAACCTCCTCGCTTACAGACGTACATAGAGATCCTCCATATATGGTCAAATTTGGCGCGGCAGTAAAAGGAGTAACCAATGATAACTAGTGACCGAAGATTGAGGAAACACCAACAATAATAGGCAACAGTGATCCCATGCTTATTCCATATGCCTACACTGGCGTTCTATTAATTGTCACTGTCCATCATTTCGGTTTGATCGCAAAAGTCGCAATATGAAATCGGTCAATTGGCTCTCTTGAAAGTTTGGTGTTAATTCAAAGCGTCGGAAAGCAGACAGAACTGTACATACACCCCAAAATATCTGAGATAATAAATCAATAATTTTCTTGGCGATAAATGAGAAGTTGGATTACTCAGCTTGCATTGCATCACTACTCGGTTGCTTTTTTAAACAAATGAATACCGATAGGAAATTTTAACGAAAACATGAAACGGTTTGCAACTGATGATGCAATTTCGGAGAAAAAAAGATTGTTGGCGAATAAGGTTTCTCGTGAGGCTCAGCGAGAACAATATTAGGCTCGGCTAAAGCCTTGTCAGATATTGTTCGCACCAACATGATCGACCAAGCCCGCTTATCGCGGACTATTTCCAGGGGCGGACTAGGCCAAGAAAAGTAGCCGAGAAATGCATCAAGGAATTCTTCATCACTCATTCGGCAAGAATGGTATCAGCAGGGCGTTGGGGGCGGGGGGGGGGGGGGGGGGACCTGTCGTACCAACACAGTACGGCCCAATTGGAGAAAACTGTGATTTTTCAAATTAAAAGAATGCTGTTTCCTTGCATCTGAGCGATCAGTGGCATTCTAGACTGCTGATATATCGAAATGTTCAATATGTTGACTGCCATTGGTAATCCACAGAGAGAACATTTCAATACACCGATATTCTTTACAATGAGATCCATTCCGACAGCAGGGCGTTTTCACGACATTTCAAGCACCAACAGGTGTTGGGTTGCATCAGGGGCCCCAGGAGCCACACAATAAGGGCTCGTTGGGAATTTTCCCCGGTAAACCATATGGCCAGTTTTTCCGTGTGAAATACATAAAGTTTGAGCAATGCGATTTTCTTAACACTTTGCATGACATGAAAAGCAGACGACACTTGCAAAAAAATTCATGAATAACTAATTGTTTTCATTTTTTGTCTCAAAAACATAGGTTATGACTCCCTCATTGGAACGAGCTCGACGAGCTCGTTCCAACGAGGGGTCATAACCTATGCATTTAAGACAAAAAATAAAAAAAATAATGAAAATGAATTGGCGGTTTTTGTGAATAGCTCTGGCCGGATTTGGACGTTACGTTGGGTAAAGGGTTAAATGATATTGTTGACATCTAACCTATAATCTCCGTACGATATTATTTTCATTGATAGTATTTAACCCTTTACTGCCACGCCCACTTTGGCCATATATGGATGACCTATGTGTATGCCTGTATGCGATGATGTTTAATAAAGTTTATGACACACTCTATGATCCGATTAATTGTTGGAAAGGTTTCTCTGAGTCCTTTCCAACAATTAATCAGATGGTAGGTTTGATCTGAGCATTACAGAACGTACAGATAATTATCATAAAATGGGTGACAATAGTCGCTTTCGGCAGCGTAAGTGTTAAATGAAGAAAGATAGCGCTGACAACTGAGCAATTGCTCCCAGGGAAAAACTATCACAGTTCAAGGTTTATCAAACAACCATTTTGTGTAGGCACCAATGAGTGCATAAGAGGTATATCTTTTTCGATCACACTTTGCATCGACATTGATACTAAAATGGCTTTTCTTGGACCCACAAGACGCACCAAACCAAAAATTATATTACGGCCTTTGGGTCCAAGTTGGACTTATTCACCACCGGCTTTTCTTATGCGCAAGAACCCAAAGTCTCCCGTTTCAACGATACAGTTTCCAATTGACGGACGTACAACTACCGGACTTCACATTCATCGCTTGGTTCCCAGCGTTATCATTCTTCATGTAAATTCTATCAATGAACTCAATATCGTACGTGGATTATAGTGGGATGAATGAGTTACTAAAAATAATTTTTCATCTTGAAAGTCGGCTGTTTTTATCACATTTTAAATCATTACCAAACACGCCTGCAATCTTTATTTCGCTTCCTGGTTTGCTTGTTCGTGCATGGCTCCTAAAATAACACAAGGATTCGGTTCAATTTCCGTATCAAAACAAAAGAGTTTAAGAAGTAGGAAAACATTATTTCTGATTGATCCCCGAAGTATCGATTATCTAGGGCGAATGATTACTTTTAGAGAAAATAAACATCTGAATGGATGGTGTGTTTTAAAATATATCCATTATAGCCGATTGTGACGTCAGCTGATATCTGTCGTAAGTCCAGGCATTAGATTCCCTTTCTTCGGATTCAACGTGTCCATACACTCAACTGAAAAGGGAAATGCCAGACTGTCTTACTTCCATATGAACCGGAGTGAAATACAATTTTCACAGGCCGTAAGAAATTGTGTATTTAATTTGAGCATGAGCAGTCTGCCTGATGCATGTTTCCCCTCCACCATTGCAAATTTAAAAAAAAAACTGTAAACACTCAACATTTGTAGTTATTCATGTTGCTCAGAATTATTCTCCCAACGACTAACATCCACTGATCAAACTGCCTTGTTATTTCTTCATTATTTATCTATTTATATATAGAATATACCCATAGTAGCTTGGTGTACCAAATGTTCACCACTAGTGGTGAACATTTGATACACCAAGCTACTTTGGGTATATTTTATTTATACCATGATCGTCAGATTATTAAGAGTCGCTATTATTTTTTCTTGATTTTACTGAGTCGCAGCCGTACACATGTGCGAATTTGTTTTTTGTTTACATGAGCATCGGTGGACGGTACTTCCGCTGTCAGTTTTATCACCGAAACGAAATAGAAAAAGAAACAGGGCCTTTTTTCATTTTAATAACATAATAACAAACTGTTTGGAATTATGGATGCTTTATTAACATGAGAAAATGCATATTTGTTAATTTTTGGTGTTTTATGGGGTAAACTCATTTAAAAACGTAATGAATAATTGTCACTTTCATTTCACTCTTCGCGAGGCGACGTGCGATAAATTTAGACAAGTTCGCATTCAGGTCGACGTCACCATAGGTCAACTTGGATGTAGTTCCACTGTAGGTGTAAATTTTAACCATTAAAATCCCATTGCTGGCGTCCTCACCTCGGTTGGTGTATAAAGCTAAAACTTATGTCAAAGGCTTTTCATATATAGTAGAATAGGTAACCATGGTATAATAAGGTTTTAACAACATTTTAACAGCCAAGGTCATATCTTGTTGGTGACAGTTTTACGGGTGAAGGAGGTCGGAGCAACGACGAGCAGCTGTCAGCTCCCCATCATCATAACTCCATACTGCAGCACGAGCATGGTTAGACTGGTTGAAGACATGCGCACCATCGACGTGTAGTACGCCTTAGTACACGGCGTCAGCGTGCCCCCACGTGGACAATCGAGGTTAAGAGCCTTGACTTAGGTAGGACACAACGCGGGAGTCCGAATCGATCACCCAGACGGTCACCCATCCAATGACGAATCGGGATCGACGTTGCTTAACTTCGGTGATCTGACGAGAACCTGTCATTTCTTCAAATGGCTAAGTAAAGCATATATTTGTTCTCAAAGCATTTTCGATGTGGGTACATGTAAATAAAGTCGCAACCATTCCAGGGACGTGGCTAGAGGTTTCAGATGGAGGGGGGAGGGGGGCGGGGGTGTAGTGTAGTGAATTTCCAAATAGGGAAGGGACCATGAGGGGAAAACAGCTTTCACTTCATCAAACATAATGACTTTTACCCCAAGCACGAACACTCGTAACACTGTATCCACCTTCCAATCTCGGTAGTTTTTTTTTGTCAAAAATAACTAAACTATGGTGTAAATACTCATTTTGTATTGCCGCTGAAAATATGTACACACCATCAACATATCAATTTTTTCACAGACACCAAAGTAAGTTCTTTAAATTGCAATCGGCGGTTGTGCGGCGTCCGTAAATTTACCCTGGAGAAATTAGTTGTCACTGTGTGTATATATAGAATAAACGTATAGTGTTTTCAAGTAAAAAAAATATTCTGCGAGTAGGATTAAGAATGAAACCGACGAGCCTCTGGCGAGTCGGGTTCATTCTCTATTCCACGAGTAGAATAATTTTTTTACTTGAAAACACTATACGTTTATTTCGTTTATCCCATAAATCTTCTATAGGGCAGTCGCGGCAAAATCGTGATATTATTCGCTACAAAACACAGCGAGGAGTGAGGAACACATTGGTCCAATTCGATCGACCAGCAAAATTGGCAAAAATAAACAAGGCGCAATAATACAGTTCTGTCTAAAAATAATTCCCCCACAAACTTGAGCTAAACTTGCAAAAATATTTTATTATATGAGCAGTGGGTGGTGTTTTCTACTGGCATTGTGTAATACTTTCAAAAAGATTTTAAGAAATCAACAATCGAACTATTAGTTATGCTAGACAAATGTGGTAGAGGCCAGAGGCCAACAAGCCCGTCGCTACTAGGGGAATAAATTCTTTCATCAGTGTTAAACCTATGGGGAAAATTTATCACCCTACTAGGTGAATAAAGCAAAAATTTATCCAAGGCCTCTATTGTTCAAATAAACGGCCATACATGGGATAAATATTGTTTATTTAAAGCAACATCAACACTTAAGGTGTCAACTGTTGAGACACATTCTTTTTGTGACCAATCCAATGGGCGTTCCAGCAATCCAGTTCTGAAGAGATCAGTGGAATTTCCACGAGCGGATTTCTTTAATTTATTATTTACTTTCCTCGTATCCATGGATAAGATGGGATCGATATCACGTACCGCAAGCGTATGCGGGAACCGCATGAATGTGAAAGCAGCCCAAAGCCGCTTTCAAGTGCATACGGTTCCCGCATGCGGTTTCGTTGTGACCGCGTTACACCTTTTCACATAATTTCTGTTCTTCTGTTTTCTCTTGCGTGTACGGAATGCGAGGTGAAATGGCAATGGAGTATAAAACGACGGGAACGTGAAAAACCCAGGAAATTCACGACACATCAAAAAAATCGCACGCGATAAACGCATCAAAATTATAGCAATGTTTGAAGCGAACTGCATTAAGTGTGCTTCTTGCATTCCTATGAACGACACAGTGCTTTTTAGTGGTGTATATTATCCGCGTTCTGGGTGCGTGACTTGCATGCGGAAAATGCATGAGGGAAGTGCATGCATGTTATAGCAGCTTAGGAATCTCTCTTTATTATGTGCACTTAGGAAGAGAATCCGAAATTTCCGAAAGTGCAAGTCGACGCCTGAGTGCTATAAAGTTTTATGTCCCATAGGGAACATAGAACATTTTAGCACTCATGCGACGAAGTGGCAAATCATTCAAAACACAAATCATCTGATCGTTGTCTGGCCATTCGTCGGATGAGTGCTAGAATGTTCTATGTCCCCATGGGACATAGAACATTTTAGCACTCAGCCGACGCATTTTCCCCGAGATTATTATCACTGCCGCAAAATAAAATTCATTGAAAGGTATACACCACTGAGAATTTTCAATTAAAGTTGACAGTATTTTGTTTATCATAGGCAATGGTTTGGATAACTTAACACTTTACACATGCAAGTTCCCATGAGGGATCACATGGTATGGTTTTGTTGAAATGTTTTGAAAAATATTTTGGTCACCTACTCAGTTTGCATATTACGATTAAGAATGGGATCAGTTCGTTGGGTAAAGGGCTTTTGTTATTGGTGTTTAAGGTCACAGTCACAATGTCTGGCTGGCTACATCGTGACCGCAAAATAGGTTGAAGTCACGTGTTACCAGTCGTTTTTACCTGTGTTGCCCACTTTAAATGGCGTTTGTTCCTGGTCATATTTTACCTGCAAAGCAGAACTTGTTTACCATAGTAAAAAACACTGTCCCACTCTCGAGGTTCCCACGGGGAATAGGTAAAGATTTATAGCGTGTCTGGAAAGTGCACTTTTTGGGAACAGTGAACAAGCACTGTCCCACTCTCGAGGTTCCCATGGGGAATAGGTAAAGATTTACAGCGTGTCTGGAAAATGCACTTCTACTTTCGTGAAAACGAATCTCGGTATCCCCGATCGGGGGATCTTATAATTCGCAACTTTAAGATTTCGTCTATACTTTATTGATCAACATGCAATGCAATTATGAAAATGACTTTTCGTGGACGCCATCCGTTGCAAATATAAACCTGACTCAGTTTTGTGATTTTCGAACAAACGTGGGATGCCATTTTTTTATTGGCGATGCAACCAGTAAAGGCGTCTTTGGGCAAAACATATCGAGATTCTTAGCAATACTATTACAATTTCATCAATTAACCCTTTACCCAACGTAACGGCCAAAACCGGCCAGCGCTATTCTCAAATATCGCCAAATAATTTTCATTATTTTTTTCATTTTTTGTCTCAATAACATAGGTTATGACCCCTCGTTGGAACGAGCTCGTCGAGCTCGTTCCAACGAGGGGTCATAACCTATGTTTTTGAGACAAAAAATGAAAAAAATTAGTTATTCAAGAATTATTTTTGCAAGTGTCGTCTGCTTTCCACGTTAGGTAAAGGGTTAAAGATACTGTGTTTTTTTCCAAAAGCACAAATTTGTGTTTTCCTTATTTCCAACGAAGAAAGTACCCCAAGCTAGTTGTTATCTTCCTCACAATATGAGAACAATGTGAAATTTATTGATTTATCGAAGACTGGTTTTCTGTTACACTTCAATATAACATGCTGAATACGGGAACACAATGAATCATGGACACAATGAAACATGTACACAATACACTAGTCAGGCACCCCACTATTCACAGGTCACGTAATACTGTAACAGCTCAGCAATGAGCATCCAGTGGTCAATTACAATGAACAATCATACCACCATATGTGCTCCATTTAGTAAAAAAAAACTTCAAAAGGCATCAATAGATTCATGTGCTCGTTCAAAAAAATGTAAGAAATCATTTTGGAATGCCAGACACCATACATTTGGTAAACATCATTCCTGAGATGAAATTAATTTCATACTTAAACTTTGGTTTTCTGTAATCTAAACACTCCTAGGTCTTTAATATCTCCTTTGTATTTTTCCTCTACATATTTTATGGCCCATCATAGGATCAACCTGCGTCAATACTATAAAACGTTTACAAATATATTTTCCCGAATTGTATTTTCTGCAAGTGAATGTAAATGACGGAAATGAACCATTAGCTTTTTCAAAGATATAGCAATTTGCCAACTGGCAAATTGCCATATCTTTGAAAATGCTAATGGTTCATTTCATTTAGTTATTTCCATAAAGAGAAACTATAATTCTGAAAAAAAAACAACTTTAAAAGTTTTATAGTATTGGCCCCTGGTCGAGCTTGTTGTTACAATTGGCTTTATTCATAAAAGATAAAACCATAGACCCTCACAACCTAACTCTTCATATTAAGCCTCACGTCAATTGTCATACAGTTAAAACTAGAAGTCCTGTCACGAACTGTGCGCTTATCTAGGCGTAACTGTGCGTAGGAATTGCGCGCAATTGCCATATTGAATGGCATCCAAAGCATGGCAGGTTCCCCTGGTTACTCGAAGCAAACGCAGGTAATGCTTCTGCCAATGGGCCTCCGGGTTACCCAGAGGTCCATTGCCTGAAACATTGCTTGTGCACAGGCCATATGTACAGAATATGATAGCCTTACTTTGGTCATAACGCGTAGATTAACGCGCAGATCGACGTGCTATTTGTGCGCATTTCATGACAGGACTTCTAGTGTTTTAACTGTAAGAATACACTCACCAATCGCATTTGTTTGGTTTTATTGGTCGAACGTTCGTCTGTACATAAGATCCGAAACTTTAATTACAAGCTGCTTCCGTACCAACGAAGCTCGTCATTCTCAGATCACAATATATCAGGAAGTTCTCAGTGATTTTTGTTTGGCTTTTTGCTGTAATGCATCAGTCCAAGGTGCCATCAAACAAAACATTTTGTGTTACAGACATCAAATTTCACATGGTGATTTCCACCACCCACTTCCCACGCTCTTGAACTTTCTAAAAGCATTGAAAGAGAAACTTATAAACGTTATTGATGTTCACAAAACTAAGTTAATTTTAAAATTATCTATTTACCCCAAACAAGTCTTGTTAGATCACCCTTAACATTGCAGTGTGTTCATCGCGTTTTCATGCAGATAACTATTATGATAATGCAGAATGTAATTGACTTCGGTTAAGAGTTCTTAAAACATTCAGAACACTTTGAAAATGAATCCAAAATGGAAATTACCTTTATCACATAATCTCCACCAAATAGCTCAGTATGGGGAATATCGTTCGCAACACTTGTGATACGGGGCGTCAGAAGTCACTGACCGTTGACGTTGTGAGTTCGTTTCACTGAAATTAATGTTATTGAACTCGGTACAGACATTTCATATGAAATGGCGACTCATTGGTAGGGACGGGGAGAGGAAATTCGGGCTTAGGGTTAATTCTGTGACGGGCCCCCTTTCGAAAATGTCGGGATACTGATGCAGATGCCAACGCTCTCGAAGTGAAGTATTTTTGAAGTGATGACACCGCGCCTGGTGCATTTGTATATCGATAACAGTCTATTAACCCATTATCCAACCTAGTGGCCAAAACCGACCAGCACTATTCACAAAAATTGCCATTCGATTTTCATTTTTTGCCAAAAAACATAGCATATGATTCCTCATTGTCGTCTTTTTATGTTAAGTAAAGGGTTAACAGATTGAAAATCTCAAACGGGCACTGCCATTCCTTCTTTACGCGAGTGGCAACTACTATTCCAATATGCTGATTCTCTCTCGGGGATCGATGGGGTGAGGAGGCTTGGCAAAGGAGTCAGAACTTTGGGAGATAAGGCCTGATCCTAGAATCCTGGGCCAAGCCCGTGCCCACAAAGTTCCGGGCCCCGGGGTTACTACCCAGGGCTCCATACCCTCTCCCCGGCCATGTTCATTAGAGATCCTCTATTTGTACTGCGAAAACAATGATTTTGTAAAGACGTCGTTTAACTCTTTGAAACCTAGAGGCCGCTTTTCCGGCCAGGAACATGATACGTCATAACGTCGTTAAATAGGATGGCTGTTCAGTAAATGTGTGGGGTAGACCAATCAATATTTTTAACGTGCAGCCCCAAGGCTGCACGTTGAAAATATTGATTGGTCTACCCCAAATAATGAATATGTACTCTTCCAAGTGCTTCCATTGAATTGGCATGGGCGATACCAGTAGAGTTCAAAGGGTTATTAAGTCGATACTAAGATCGTGCTACTGTTTAATAATAAACAGCGAATGGCTGTGCACCGATTTGTAGATTAAGTACTTTCAACTTATAAATGTAGCATTTCTATCTCTTTCTGCACATCTTAGCTGGTATCATCCCTGATTGCCCAGGCATATTAGACTAACATGACTACGTGCAGCCTTATATTTATAACACAGTTCTTTATGTGTACAGCACATGCAAAAAGGTATTTCACTTTCAACATCTCGGTCATGTTTGCTTAGCTACTTAGTCACACCTTTCAGTTCTGATAAGGTAACGTCATTGGGTTTTTGAAATCTCTCCTTGAAGTCCATTTACTTGGGCATCAATCTTCATTGGGACCGCTATCAGGCCTGATCGTACATTCATCGTAACCCGTTTCAGGTTACACAATATAATATGGTGGTAATAAAAAGAAACTCGTATTAACATACTTTCTGCCTACCTGTTTTATTACGCCAGCATGCTGTTAACGGCTTAACAGAATTTTCGCCAAAATTAGCAAATAACTAAAGTACGATCTCACAGATTACGCGTTAGTTTTTACTATTTATTTTGATGAAAATCCGGCTACAGTGTCAACTCTATTCGAGTCAAGTCGGTCCGGAAAGATTATCTAGTGTGATCGGCAAGCATGCATTCAGGATTAGGAATTGAATTTCGGTTGTATTATGTTATCGTAACCTTTTACAATTGATGTAACCACCGCGTAACTTGAACGACAGTTCGCAGGTTATTTCAAGCCTGTGCGTGAATTGGACCCTAATGACGATTTTGTCTTTTTAATTGTAACCGTAAGTGAATGCAGAGCAACTCCATGGAATGCGTTAGATTTTCATTGGTCCGAAATTGGGAAGATTTCTTGACGAGGCATAAATGCATAGGCTCAGTCCATGGGATGGGGGTGGGGTGGATATTGATAAGTCGTGTCACAAAATTCGTGTCACAAAATTTCAAAGAATTATAATAATCAAGAATTATATCGTCATTTATGTCTTTTTCTCTCAGAAAAGCTCATGTATTTACATATTTTGGGCCATTTCCTTTAACCTTAGCTTATACTGTGAGTGAAATAACATCAGATTCAATGGAGATGTAGAGTTTTTTACACACTTCTCTTTTAGCTTTCCAACAACGGTGTAGCAATGGATGTCCCCATCAACCCCTTATAATTCAATGGTTCACGATGGTACTATTCTGGAATTCCCTGACCCTAAAATCAGACGTGTTAAAAATCAACCCCAATTAACTGGGTTGAGTGAACATGAACCCAATTGGGTTCATGTTCACTCAACCCAGTTGATTTGGATTAATTTCAACCCAACTGATTTTAGTTTGCTGGTATATTAGGGTACAACTGTGCTATATCGGGGAACTTTGTGACAATGGCGTGTCGTGCTTTTTATGACAGCCGTTGACGTCACTCCACCCGCATTCCACCATCTTAAAGACAAATCTACATGCAAGCATGAATGCGAATCGATTCTGGGTCTACGATACTCGTCGTCTGACTCACAGGCAGCACACTGTAAAAACAACGACAAGGGAACACTTAAATTGATTATTCTGTTTCGTGGACCTGGCCGTAGCTCGATATTCTCGTGTGATGAGATGTCAAACGAGAAAAATGAAAGTCTGGGTGCAATTATTATCTTATGAATTGTCTGTTTGACCATTGGATATGTGCAGACATGGATTTCGCTCGTACTGTCGAATATAATAACCAGTACACAAGGGCGAGTCACATGCTTCAGAATGTGGAATAAACAAATGTTAATAGAAAGAACCACAATAACCGCTCATTTATTCTCCTATTTGTTCTTTCTCACCTTGGTGACTTTGGTAACTGGTGACTAGACCTCAAAAGTAGCTCTCACCTGCCGACTATATTTAAAATGTGACTGGGAAAAAGAATCAAAATAAGCTTACTTTTCAACTGATGTAACCAGGATAACACAAACATACTTTGACAAACACACAAATGTTACAGGTACGCACTAATCTCTTACCTGCAAGAAAAAAGAGAACAGATATTTGGTCAAAGATGAATCGAATTCACGGTATCCCAGGCAGCAGAAGTTATGTATACAGAAGCGCACATACATTTGAATGGGTTAAAAATTATCGCACGAGATTGCTTTGGTCGGGATACAACAAGAGCCGGAGGCTCGAGTGATATCCCGGGCCAAAGCAACCGAGGCTATAATTCTTAACCCATTCCAACGTATGTGCGGTTCTGTATTTATCACACACCTCCCATGTAACAACCAGTCTACACGAATAAAAGCACTCTTCAGCTGGATAATTGCTGCGTTTTCTTCATTGCCAACGAGACATCACTGTTAGCTGGCCGGGTACCAACCCTAATTTGCTTTTTAATTTTTACGGCATTCAATTGGTGGAAACTAATAGATACCGATCAGTGTCACGGTCACGATGATCGAACTTTAAATAGTGACTAAACTGCGGGGAATATCACAAAAAGTTTTTAGATAGCCAATAAGTTTAACACACTCCATCATTATATGACCAGTTGTAGAAAGTATTTGTCAAGGAAAAAGCAGTCAGAATGTTATTTTTATTTTGTAAATGTTTGACTCGAATCTGATTGTTTAAATATCCCCTGTAAACAAATCTAAAAGCGGAACTTGGAATTTCCAAGCGATCTCGACTCCGGTGCATTCGACCAATGATTGACGTGATTTATTTAGACGGGTTCCTTCTCTGTTTACGTTGGAAACGAAATCGAACGTGTTTTGTATCACCACATGTTCGATACAACTTTATTTTTATCGTACAAACAGAACAGTGGAAATCCCGTGTTTTACATTAATAGATGTGTGATAAAAGTTATTCACATTGGTGTGAAACATACTTTACAAGTTTTCGAAAACACATATATACATAATATAAGAAAATTTTCAAATATTATAGTGTACCATCAATGTGAAAGATTAAAAAACTATAGGAGTTAAACTTGTTTTTGCTGTGTCTGGAACAGGCATGTCAAAGTACCGTCGGTACCAACGTAACCGGTACTGGGACGGGGCAGAGTCTGTCCCGTCGAAACGGGTACCGGTACCGGGACAAATCAACACTTGGGTGACATATCACAATCAGTTGGGAAAAATTCGCATTTAAACCGATCCAGTCCCCAAGATCGCAGACAAACATGACATCATACAATTATTCTGTAGCGACATCAAAGTAATCATAAAGCACGAAAATCGTGCTTTATGATTACTTTGATGTCGCCACAGAATAATTTCTTAGAAGTAACCGATGACGGCGATTTCATTGTCTTTGATGCCACGACCTCATCGAGGTCGCTGTGCAGACAGAACATGCACCTTTAAAGTGTTTTGATATGTTTATTCACAAATCAGTTGAAAGTATGTTGTGCAAGTGTGACATACACGATTATCAGTCTCTTTACCCTCGTTCTGTTAGGGATTTCCGCATAAAATAATTTTGTCCCGGTACCGGCGGGACAAAAGCCTCAGTACC
Source organism: Pictodentalium vernedei (assembly GCA_031216915.1). Classification (NCBI taxonomy): domain Eukaryota; kingdom Metazoa; phylum Mollusca; class Scaphopoda; order Dentaliida; family Dentaliidae; genus Pictodentalium; species Pictodentalium vernedei. Next base: position 411,541,530 of record CM062294.1, on the reverse strand, counting down.
GGTACCGGTTGGTGCATGAGGGACCGGCGGTACCGGCACCGGTACAGGTTTCTGTTGACATGCTTGGTCTGGACGCAGCAGAACAAACCACAACGAAAAAGACGTTATTTACTTAGTTATTTGATTCTAGTTCGCGTGAGTGCAATTAAATGTGGGGGTGTGGTGCCTGTGTTAGGGTTGAGTGGGGGACGGAAAGGGACGCACGATGTTGTAAGCGGCCAGAGATTTTCGATCGGATCGCGGCTGGGTCTCCTTCTTCCCAGAGTATGGGTATCCCCCTGTCGTAAAATAAAATGCTACTTACTTAGAGACTTAGGTACAGCTTGTGTGAGTACTACTATGTGTGAAGAGGGGTTGCCTATGGAGAGAGGGTGATGGAGCGCACGGTGTATAATGAGAACGGGAGCGGGCAGAGAATTTCGATATGATCGGAATAGGGCCGACAAGATCGGGGTTATCTTTCCGCTTTTCTCCGCCCAACACTGTGGAATGTCGCCTGTCGAAAAGTGCACTTGAGAACAGCGAAACGGATGTGACATTTTCTTGATTTCACAATATTTTATTCATGAAATCTCAACCCACTCCTGTATAGGAGTATCGCGATCTGATCGGCATCTAATCGAGAAATTGCCACTTTTATTATCACAGGAGTCCAGGAGCGAGCGTATCGTTACGTACACAAATATATATGTTGACACTAACAGAAGGGTGTTTGCGGTCGCTTTTTCCAACAACACCCATTCTTATGAACTTTATAAGAGAAATATAAAAATAACACTTGGGGCCCACCGGGAATGGCGAAGTACAAGAGGATATCTGCGCACCACTAAGGCTGTATTCGAAGACATGCTGTCGCTAATAAAAAATGAGGGATGGTTGCAAACTTCCTCCGCATCCCATGTTCTTTTTTCACCATCTGTACCACGTAATGGTAGTTTATTTGTGAATAAATCTTAATTAAATTGAATTGAAAGGCTTCGGTTTGTCAATATTGATCTAAAGAAGTGAGATGAAGATCATCCGAAACGTTATCAAAAGGAAAGACCCGTACAAACCACAACATGGCCGCCGTGAACTGGTCACTTTCCGCGGGTGGGCAATATTTCTACGGACGCAATGATATTAGATTCCAAACTCTAATAAGAGGAATAATCATCAACAATTTTAATTAATGAAGCACCGGGTTGAACCCGGTGCTTTATCAATTAATATTTTGCTGATGATCATATGTATTATCTGGTGCACGCATGCGTGGATATCACAGCCCATGTGTGGATTGCGACCAATCCACTGTGACTGTACTGTCTAAGCCTGTATGATCTGGTCAAACAACACTGACCTGTATACAACTCGATCGTTCGAATGCTTATTGGTCACATACAGAAAAGTTCCTGCACCGACGACTTCCTAAAGGGAGGAGGCGGCCGGAAGTTGCTATAAATAAATAATATTCGAAACGAAAATAGTCGCAGCCAGAAGTTGCTATAAATAAATAATGTTCGAAACGAAAATATTCTCAATCTCTGATCGCATTTTAAATAATGAAACTGTTCATGGTGTGTGCATTTTTCATGGCAATACAAATGGAATATTTACACCATATTTTAGTTTTTATCGACAAAAACGAGTACCGGGATAGGGAAGTTGATGCAGTGCTATTAGTTTTCGTGAAAGAAAAATGATATTGGTATAGTGGGAGGTAATGAATTTTTGTAAAAACATCAGTTTTCGATGAGGAAAATCGCAAATTTTGGAAAATATTCATTTCCGCCTTATCAGCTACGCTACTGGTGTATGCATAAAGTCATATTTTGTAATTAACAGAGGGTTTGGAAAATACTATCAATAACTCGTGTTCAATTGTTATAAAGGATTGCGAATTATACTTATGTTTCATGAATCTACAACGGATAGTGTACCGATAGAGGACTACCCGTACCTATTTTCAGGTAGAATGGGATATATCCGATTACAATTTTGAATGATCACAAAGCAACAGCAAGACATATAATAGACGCTCGTAGACTCAAATGGATGTGATATACAGGTAGAATGCTTGAAATGTTATCTGTTAACACTTTACCTAACATGAAAATCAGACGACACTTGCAAAAAAATTCTTGAATAACTCATTTTGTTCATTTTTTGTCTCAAAAACATAGGTTATGACACCTCGTTGGAACGAGCTCAATGAGCTCGTTCCAACGAGGGGACATAACCTATGTTTTTGAGACAAAAAATGAAAATTAATTGGCGATTTTTGAGAATAGCGCTGGCCGGGTTTTGTGTTACGTTGGGTAAAGGGTTAATATGATATATACCATTATATGTGCACAATTATGCCGCGCCTATGAGAATTGAATGTCATCGTCATCTGAGGCAGTGTCTTACTTCGTATAGTTGGAACAGACAGTGTCTTGGCAACTGCCACAAGCTACAGTGCAGACAATTTCATTACGTTTGCACTCCGCCGTGTTGCAGGGCAACCAATTGTGCATTTTAAGCTGATGTTGTTCAGTAGACAGTTTGGCACAGAAGGTAAGTCAGTTGCTGTTGGAATAAAATTACCATCCTGTTGAGTCCACCCCAATCAATACCATCAATGTTGTTTCCTACCCAAGTTTGAACCTGATGGCAAACCCGATAGATGTGATACTTTGTTGCCGAAACTCTGTGTGTGGGAGAGTTTCGAGTTTCACGAACGTTTCTGAAGATGTAACCATTGGAATTGATGCTTTGTACCTGCCCTTTGTTAATGATTCTGACTCTTTACCTCCAGTCAACAGTACCATGGCGTTAACCGAATTGATGGACTTCGGTGTGTAAGAGTCATGGTTCGGTGAATTTATGCCAAATGTCAAGCAGAGCATTCAAATTAGTAATCGGAAATATCCCATTCTACCTGAAAATAGGTGGTCCTATATTGGTAAACCGTCAGTTGTAGATTCATGAAACATAAGTAGAATTCGCAATCTTTTATAACAATTGAACAAGAGTAATTGATAGTATTTTCCAAAGCCTTTGTTAATCACAAAAAGGACTTTATGCGTACACAAAATCATCACTGATAAGGCGGAAATAAATATTTTCCAAAATTTGCGATTTTCGTTATCTAAAACTGATGTTTTTACCCAAATTTATTATTTTCTCCCACACCAATATCAAATCTTTTTCAATATATCAACTCTTTAACTGTCACTCAATATTTGAGTGGAGGATTCTAATTGAACAGGGAAGCAAATTACAAAATTCTCCAGTTGCCGAGCAAAATTGTGTGATTTTACTAAAAAATAAGGCCTTTCCCCCACTCATGCAGAATTGTCATTTTAGTATGTTATGGATATCAATCATCTGCACTGTTTACGGACAAAATATTTTGTAATGCAATTTGTCTGAGGTTCAAGTCTCTATTCACTGGACTATTATGCGATGGAACAAGAACTTTCGGGATCCATGTATGTTTGGGTCATGTTGTAGCAAGTCGCCACTGCGTTAATTTCCATGACATTTTTCATTACAAGTCCTAACCGTTAATATAATGGACGTTTCTTGCTCGAGGCTCAATTCAATTTCAAGACTCCGAAATTATTACTTACACCATTACCACGGCACATGATAGACAAATATGTGTTCTTCAACATAAAGAAGAAATAAGCAAAGCGAACAGGTGACCTTCAAGATGTGCCTGCCTAGCCTAGCCTGAGAGGGAATCACTAGGTTTTCGTCGTTCCGACCAATGCGCCTGAAATCCCCTTACCATTATTAACGTCGATTGAAGAGTAAAAGGGTCACAGAAACTTTGCGTTTTGCACCAGAAGTAGGTAAAGTGAATCCAAGTTTGAACATGAAAAAACAAAGTATGGATGAAGCTCTCTTACACGGGGAACACATGCAGGCATATGTATAGGTTCGTGTGTGTATTCGGCTGTGTGTATCTGTGTACTTCTTTTGAAATTACGTTGTCGCTACAGTTGACTTCTCAAGTGTGAAGTATATTCAGCAATTAGATATAGATGGGAATAATTTGGAAGAAATGTAAGACAAAGGCGAAGCGCGTTGTTTAATACCTATCGTGTTGAGACAAAATCATCTCGAATCTTAACAATGTTGGCAGGCTATACAGTGGGTACGTGCATTTGTATTTTGTGGTACGTGAACTGAGGTAAGAAAAGGCAATTGCGTAAGAATGGTTAACCCTTTACCTAACATGAAAAGCAGACGACACTTGCAAAAAAAAATCTTGAATAACTAATTTTTTTCATTTTTTGTCTCAAAAACATAGGTTATGACCCCTCGTTGGAACGAGCTCGACGAGCTCGTTCCAACGAGGGGTCATAACCTATGTTTTTGAGACAAAAAATGAAAATATTTTGAAAATTAATTGGCGATTTTTGAGAATAGCGCTGGCCGGTTTTGGCCGTTACGTTGGGTAAAGGATTAAGGTTTAAATATCGCCAAGCTGTCACAATGTTCTGAGAGTACATTATAAACAAGTTTTCTGTGAGTATGCTCTGGAGTCCCTAATTACCTTTGCGCCGTCGGCAAAGGTATGCTCCAGACCTATCACTTCACTTTTAAAATGCGTCCTAGCGTCTGGATGCATTATTAATTGAGATCTAATATCTCCATAATAGCCACGACAATGCTGCAATAAAAAACCAATAACATCCATATCAAAATTCAAATATGGCAGTCAATTATTTTCATAGCCATCTATATAATGAAACGCTTTAAGACAAGGACCTCGATTTCTTCATTAAGTGATATTATCGAGTGATGATTCAATTTACGTTGTTGTAATGTAAATAAGAACAAGATTCGTGAATGCCAACTCTTTCTATACTGACCACGCTGCAATGCAAACAAAGGGGTGCATAAATTTGACGATGACTCAAAATTACTGTCTAGAGGATAGTTTGAAAACTGATAAGAAAACGTCCCAAGCAAACATCAACGCATGCTACTAATCCAACTTGATCGAATAGCTATCGGGGAAAATGTTTACATGTCTCAATTGGATATGATGATATGAAAGAAGATATACAAGGAGCTAAATGAGATGTCCAATAAACATGATTGATATATTAAGTTATTTTAACTGGTATAAAGCCGATGAACTGTTCACGTTCACAGAGAAAGACACCAAAGAGAGGAAGGGAAAACACTTTGTGGTGACGAAAATGCAGTCGTTTATCCATTTAGTTCAGGTCTGAAAATAACTATTGGATAAGCCAAATTCGTACAACTGGTCTGCTAAACATGATTCCCATTGTGGCATGTGCCATACTGTAAATATATATCTGAGCTTTTCGCCCCTATACCACCTGGTGGTGCCCCTCTTTCGCCATTCTCAATTCGTCTGACCTTGCTTCTCCGATAAGTTCGACATTTTACCTCATTTTGGTTACGCCTTTTGGATTAATGTACTCTTATTTGTCTTGTCTTGTATTTCTTCCCATTGAATACACAGATGATACCGTTTTAAGATGGTACCAGAATTATCCTAAGAATAGAAATACAAGTTTTTCGCGTGTGAAAACGTAGATTTCCTTGCAGTCACGAATGAGATATTATGGTATCTACTCAGAACCAATAGATATTACTTTTATTATATGTATTACGATGTTTTAATTTCAATTATAACAACATGTTTTAATTGCACTTAAAACATCCAAGCACACTGTGGTATGGATCAAAGCTTATTGTGTAAAGTGCGTCACTTCCGGATATATTTTCTCCTAAATCTATCGTGATAATAGATATCGAAAAGTATTTCTCGCTGTATTATAAGGTGATACATAAACCATTGGCTGGGATTTTGCTTGTGATTATTGTGCTTTGCAACAAATTTGCAATTATTGCTTGTGTGGAATCTCCACTCTGCGAGTGATTTAGTGATATGCACTCTCCACGCACTGTAGGACCTTAACCCTTTACCCAACGAATCGGCCGTATCCGCCCGCGTAATATGCAAATTTAGCAGTTGAAAAAATATTATTTTTCAAAAAATTTCAACAAAACCATATCATGTGACCCCTCGTTGGAACGAGCTCACCGAGGGGTCACATGAGGGGTCACATGATATGGTTTTGTTGAAATTGTTTGAAAAATTTGAAAAAATGATATTTAAAATAATAAATTTTGATATCGTCTGTGTTGGGCAAAGGGTTAACATTCACGAATACTACAATCTGTAGGTTCACTGTAAAACAAATGCTTTGGTTCCGAAGGGATATAGTGAATATTCACCACCAGAATAATGTATTTTCTAAATCATGATGTATCACTAGGTACCCCTTTAAATATACACATATCGAGCTTCAATTCGTTTGTATTAGCACTGACCACGTGAACACCAAATTCGTGAAGAAAAAACTAACCCACTTCGCATACATGCTAACGGTCATATTCATAATAAAAAGCGCAATCATATTCATAATAAAAATGCCAAAGAGGGAAAAATACTCCCCCATTTCAGTTATTCAAAGTTTGTGTATCCCAAATCTTTTAATGCCTACTAGTGTGTATTAATTTTTTTTGTTTACTCGCCCAATAAATCAGTTTCATCATCTTACGGAATGCTTCCAATATATCTCGTAACATCCTGACATTCATAATTTCCTCTTGGCAAGTAACGCTTTGTTAAATTCTGTATCAGAACAGGGTAACGGAAATATACAAAGGAAAAACGCTGATTTGCGGCGACCCATGAGAACATGAATTACCTAATTTACGCAACGCCTCTTACAGAAATTCCCGTAGCGGCAGAAAAACCAAATTAATCTTTAGAACCAATTGATTACTATTATTCATCTGTCCCATATCAACTAAGAACTTGGAACCTAGAGTTCTCCCGGGAGACCACCATCTGTGAATATAAGAAAAGAAAGCCAAGAGTGTCCACAGATTGTATCGCTAAATAGCTGACCAACTTAGACAAACAGATCAAACTATGATTTCAAACAGTCAACTAACAACACAGAAAGTAATTAAATTGGGAAATTTGGCGTCAAGACTGAGATTAGATCGTGATTAAATGCGACCTTCTTTGATAAAATGAAAGATTGGTTATTAAAGTACCTTAATTAATGGTCCCTTCCAAGCAGAAAAACTGTCCTTCATTATGCGATTAACTTTCATCTAAACACGAGTGAAACCCACAAAATAGATAAATCGACTCACACACCAATTACTTTTACCCTCTCACCGCAAATGTCTAATCTCTTTCGCTCAGTCATCTGAAAGTTATCTGGCATGTCAGGGAAAATTTGGTCAATCAGAAAAAATGGAGATTACAGAAGAGTGATTACGCTTAACCCTTTACCCAACGCAGACGATATCAAAATTTATTATTTTAAATATATTTTTTTTTAAATTTAAAAAAAAAATTCAACAAAACCATATCATGTGACCCCTCATTGGAACGAGCTCGATGAGCTCGTTCCAACGAGGGGTCACATACTATGGTTTTGTTGAAATTTTTTGAAAAATAGTATTTTTTGGCAGCTGAATTTGCATTATTACGCGGGCGGATGTGGCCGATTCGTTGGGTAAAGGGTTATGGCCGGTAACGATCAGCAAAAGATACAGAAAGATTAACGGCAGAATAAACTATAATCAGTTAAGCAGGATCAGTAATAATATAAATCTATAGTACTTATCATCCCACTGAATACCAAGAACATTTGCAGAACTGTAGTACACTTAGAGCTTATTATTTGGTTAGTTTCATATCGGCCGAGATATCAGTCCGAGGTAACTTCATATCAGCCTGAGGCCAAAGCCCGAAGTTTCCTCATCTCTTACTCCTAGTTCATCTCATCTATCGGAACGTCTGGACGTCCCCACTCGAGAAGCCGTGATGTTCGGGTAGCTAAACTACCTCTTCTTGCACTTCAACGAATCTCCGCTTACAACTATGATTTTTAGTTTGCGACGAATTTTCTGTACAGCTGTACAAAATCTACTCTCTTTTGCCCGGTAACATCAATTTTACTAATTGATTGCTTTCGACGAATAACAGTGAACGATTTCGCTGTACACAAAATGGCTGTGCCTAGTAACGCATCAAGGAGAACAACTCTGGCTTGGTTCATATCGGCCGGGATCTGAGTCATATCAGCCGAGCTCGATAATGAGCAATTGTGGGAAAGAAGATCATATCAAATAAACATTGTATTGTAAATGTTGATACACCATTCAGCAGCAGCGACGAAGGTTTAATTCTGTCTCAGAAATTTCCATTCAAAATGTATTTCCTCAACATTTCAGTTTTGTAAGCAGAATGAAAACCGATCTGTAGTGAGACGTGGTCTGCCACATTTTATTTTAATAGTTTGAAAAGGCAAGAAGTGTGAACGGATATAAAGATCATTTTTTATATTTTTAGTTTTTAAGCAGTAATGGGTACCGTGCAATTGCTCGGCCTGGAGGTGGGTTAATTCGGATTGCCTACAATTCGTCTCACTAGAGAAAACGCTGGCTGTCGATACGTCCAGGGACAACAAACCTGTGCAGAAGATGATTTACTCTTTGGACAGCAGGTTGAGTATCACACAAAGACAAAATATTGTAACACATTTGCCGTTGAGGGTCTTAAATCGGACGATGCTCACTGGAAAATTGTAGGGATCGAAGGGTATTTCCACACCAGTACATAATATTTGACAAAGACATGCTACAGAAAATATTGTCGTATTCAAGAGGAAATTTCACACATTAAATATGTTCTGTCTTTGACACAGAAATAACTAGTGTTATTGCTGAACACAATTCAGACTTCCGAAAGAGCACTGGATCCAAGACCGAGTTCAGGACATTTGAACGGGGGTTCATTGTTAATTGCAAAACAATTTATTCATGGAAATCTCGATCCACTAGTGTATATGAGTAACTCGATCTGATCGGGATCTAATCGAGAAAATGCCACCTTTATTATCACAGCACTGTTGGAGCGAGTGTGTCTTTACGTACACAGATATACTTACGGCAAAAAGAAACGCAAATTCAGTTTTGGTAACATAATTTTTTTATCCGTAAACCTAATGTAGTAAAATTTGACACATAGCTACCTCAGTGTACTGTTTAAAGAGTCCTTGGTTAAAATCCATTCAACCATGACCACGTGCGACGATGCATGCTTTCAAAAGAGTTTTCGTCAAAGCGTGCATCCGGGGCACTCCCACGTGTTATGAGTTTGAAAACCATACCAAATCGAAGTTTTGAACAGTACACTCGACTGCACAATATTTCAACCCGATTGAAACGCAAAATGCCACGAATGTCCAAAGTTGATGGGGGTAGGACTATTGCTCTAATTATGCAGGGCCAATCGCAATGTCTCGTCGCCCAACAATTTGGGTTCATGAATCAACGATAGCTCATTCAGTTGGGCGTCTCGGAGCCACAGGAAGATAAGCTGACCGTCACAGGAGCGGCAGTCCTCCCCTTACGTCGCCACGTCAAGATAGAGGATACTTCTCGCACACCTCCGTAACCGATTTCAGACGGCGAGTCCGGTTGAAGGCACTCATGGTCACCGAGTGTGTCCAAGAACTGCTAGGAATCGGTTATGGGAGTTCAATTTAAGGACAGAACGTCCCTACGTTGGTCCGCAACTTACACCCAGGCAACGCCAACGTCGATTGCAATGACTGCGGGCACATGCACCAAATTGGTTTCACTTGGCCCACTGGAGACGTGTTTTATTCACTGACGGTTCTCGGTTCACGCGTTACATGTCAGATGGACGACAACGTTGCTTTCGACGTCGACGTTGAGGTGAGCGATAATCGGATGCGTGCGTTAAGGAAAATGACAGATTCGGGGGGAGGGTCTGTTATGGTTGGTGGATTTCTCATGGCGTGAAAATGCCTCTCGTGGTCATCCAGGGCAATCTTACAGACGTAAGATATCGGGATCAGGTCCTCATAACTCGCGTCCTTCCAATTATCCATGCGCGTAATCTACGTTTCAGCAGGATAACCCGAGACCGCACGTTGCTAGGATTTGTCGTGACTTCCTCAACGAAAACAATGTCCCAGTGGTCGACTGGACACACTACAGTCCAGATTTGTCCCCAGTCGAGAATTTGTGGGACGAGCTGGGCAGGATGGCTAGGAAGCGCGTCAACGTCCCAAACAACATCGCTCAGCTCATGCAGTCCCTTCTTCAGGAGTTGAATAACATCCCACAAAGGACCATAAACAACGTAATGGGGTCAATGGTAAGGAGAGTTAGAGCAACGACTTAAGCCCGGGGTGGGCACACCCGCTATAAATAAAAAAGGAGGAGTGATTTTGGAAAACTTCCACCGAATGCTATGTTCTTTTTTTCACCATCTGCACCACTTAATGGTGGTTTATTTGTGAATAAAGCTCAATTGAATTGAATTGACAGGCTTCCGTTGGTTAAAACTGATCTAAAGAAGTGAGATGAAGATCATTCGAAACGTTATAAAAAAAAAAAAAAGATCCGAAGAAACCACAACCAGCTACAGGCCTGTACGATCTAGGCGAACAAAACTAATCTATACAATTAGATTGTTCGAATGCTCATTAGTCACATACACAACAGTGTCTTCACCGACAGCATACTAGAGAGGGGTGTGTGTGTGTGTGTGTGTGTGTGTGTGTGTGTGTGTGTGGGGGGGGGGGGGGGGGTTCTATAAATAAACAATGTTCGAAAGAAATATATTCGCAATCTCTAAGCGCTGTTTAAATAATATACTTTGATGTATGTAAAAAATGAATATGTTCAAGGTATGTACATTCTTGGTGGCAATGCAAGTTGAATATTTGAGTTATATCGACAAAAAGGACTGCCGGTGTGACAGGAATGATAGTCCGTAGGAAAATTAGTCCCTCTGGACTATTATTCGACGGAATTAGAGTCCTAGGTCTAACATTTCTAGGAATAGTAGTCCGCCGGACTACTATTCCTAGAAATGTTAGACCTAGGACTGTAATTCCGCGGAATAATAGTCCAGAGGGACTAACGTTCCTACGGACAAACATTCCTGTCACACCGGGATTGGGAAGTTGATATAATAGTATTAGTTTACGTGTAGGGTACATGCCCAGCGTTTGATGAAGTGGAAACAGTGACTGTGCGGTGTAACAGCTTCCACGTCATCAAACGTCAGTGATTTGGAGGGGGGGGGGGGGGAGTTACCGCGGTGATTAACTAGACGCCATCTTAGGGTTGGACAGCTTGTGTGGCGACATGATGCGCTGATGTTCTCGCAGTTCACTTGTATAGAGGTCTGGACGAACAATCATTCGCTGAAAGAAAATAAATTTCTGCTTCATTTTTAAGCCCAATGAAATGAAACAAGAACATTCGGGATCCAAGTATGTTTGGGTCATGTTGTAGCAAGTCGCCACTGTGTTAATTCCATCACAGTTTTATTGCAAGTCCTAACCGTCAATAATATGAAATAGATGCTACCTAAAGTGCGAACGTTGTTATTTTGTAAATTTGAATAAAAAATATACAGAGGATGTCATTCGAACCCAAGTGATTTCGTACCCAAAACCATTTAGAACACTTTAAAAAAAGTAATTTTGTGCCCAAAAAATAATAATAGAATGTCCATGGCAATATTCATAGCAGTTTATTTGTCGGAGTATAATTTGAAAAAAATAGGTAATAAATTTAACATTAATAAGCAAAGTTGGTCAAAACATAGCATTAAGTTATGAATCCACAACATTTAGTACCCCTGAAACATGTTAACATGCCAGCAGCTAGATATAACTATAAATAGCAGCAAAATTAAAATATTTAGGCCACACCCACTTTGGAAAATTGAGAAAATATAATTGTTTGCATACATTATACAACCAAACTAAAACTTACCAAGAACTCTTGTATCTAACCAAGTGATTCGAATATTACCCTGCGGACAAAAGTCAAAGAAGCCCAGTCCTAGTTGAAGGCTAGTTCTGACAAAATTTAAAACTAATTAAATATGTAAATTTATTCAGTGATGTTAGGTATTTTAAAAAATTCATTGTTATCTCAATCTGTCATTTTGTCTCACTTCTCGGTCAAAGTCGGTCAGCACGGGAAAATAAAATCTAAACCCTCTTGTATTGAACTTATGGGTCTCCTATTTCATGAGGTGACAAATATAATTCAATTAAATTTATTATTTAATAAATATGCACGTTTATTCATTTCGGTTTCAATTTGTTCTATTATTCATTGCTCAAACCAACAACTATTTTTGGCAGTTTCACGCATAACTCAGACTGCACAGTGGGGAAAAGAATGTTGAATATTTGTGACTAAGACCACCAAATCGGCACTCTCAAAGCTGGCAAATGCGAGAGAATACTGGAAAATTATAAAATCCCTAAATAAGGATAGGAAGCAGGAAAAAACTCCTCCGCTGAACACCTTTTATGAGCAATATAGGAATTTGGAGAAATGGATACGAATGAACAGGCGGATGAGATTAATTTCGGCCCCATTCACCCCCTTTAGAAAACCCTATTGATACTACTATCTTACACGAGGACATAACCCTAGAGGAAATAGCAAAAGTCGTAAAAAATCTTAAGAGTAATAAAACACCCGGAATCAACGGAATAAAAAATGAATATATTAAAACTGCTTTCTCAAAACTAGATGCAATTTATGTAAAGTTCTTTAATCTAATCTTGAAAAGCGCTATTCTCACACCAGAGTGGACAGTTGGTGTCATCAAGCCTATATACAAAAATAAAGGCTTCAGTCTTGACCCTGATAACTACAGAAAAATTACCCTTGTGAGCAACATACCTTAGTTGTTCACAAGTATTCGGAGTAAACGTATTACAACCTTTCTTGATGACAATGGCCTACAATTTGAAAATCAAGCTGGATTCAGGCGTGACTATTCAACCCTAGATCATATCTTCTCTCTCAATGCTATCAGATAATTGCTATCAATGAGAAAGGAAACCTTCTACTGCGCATTTATAGATTTTTCCAAGGGTTCGACACAGTCTGGAGACCGGCGCTTTGGACAAAATTACTCAAAGGGCTTATTGATGGGAACATTCTGCATGTCATAAAAATATGAACAATGATATTAAATCAACCGTTATGTTAGGACACCAAAGATCTTACTTTTTTACCAGTAATGCCGGTGTAAGGCAAGGGGAAAACCTGTCGCCCATTTTATTTGCAATATATTTGAACGACCTTGAAACATCCCTGTACCAAAACAACTGCACAGGTGTACGAATTAAGGATTCGCCCCTTCCACACACACAAAGTTATCTGTAACTCCTAATCCTCCTATATGCAGATGATATATTTATTTTAGAAAACTCCAGTAAAGAACTGCAGATTATGCTAAATGCGTTCAATGACTTTTGTGACCAATGGAAATGACAGGTTAACATAGTCAAAAATTATAAAATTCGGTTCAGGGGGTAGAAAACAGGACAATTGTTTCTTAGGATCAACCCCAATAGAGATTGTAAACGAATATAAATATCTGGAGTCACATTTTCTTCTAAACGAGGTCTCTCCAGCAAAGAAAAAAAACATTAGATGTGTAGAAGCTAAACAGGGAATGTTAAAATAAAATGAGGCAGAATCAGTAACCAGTAGATGTGGTCCTAGAAATCTACAAAAAATCCATTATCCCTGTTATGATATATGGATGTGAAGACAGGGGATATAAAAGCAATAAATGTATCGAAAAGTTACAATTATGGTTTCTAAAATTTGTCCTAAAGCTTAAGAAGTCAACTGGGGATAGCTTTATATTCGGGGAGCTTGGTTTATACCATATCGGGATTACAATAAAACTACGCTGTCTTAATTTCTGGGCAAAACTTGTTACAAGTAAGGCTAGCAAATTCTCTGCTCTCCTTTATTCACATCTATTTAATAGATATATCTCTGGAAAGTATTCATGTCCGTGGATTCTGAACATTATCTCACTATTAAATAATATGGGTATGTCTGATATATGGATTAAAGAGTACATAATGGATAGAAAGTGGTTTGACCTTACAATAAAGGGAGAGATTGTTCGATATTTATGAACAAGATTGGAGAGCAACTTTAAACTGCTCCAGCAAATATGAGTTTTACTCCCTAATAAAGCCAAGATTTTTTAGGGAGGTATACCTTAAAAAGCTCCCAAAGTCCCTTGCTACCCCACTTCTACAATTTAGGGTAAAAAATCATAGATTGCCAATCGAAATAGGCAGTTGGCGATCTACTGATAGATCTTGAAGAAAGAGTAACCTTAACAGTGATATAGGTGATGAATATCACTACGTGCTTGTTTGTGAAAAATTAAATGAAATACGGTGCTAAAACTTCAGGCAGTACTTTTATTGCCGCCCTAACATGTTTTAGCTACAAATGTTATTCAACAACGAAAACCCCAAGATAATTAAAAACCTTGCCAAGTTTATTAAAAATCGCAATTTAATTCTGACACCTTCTCGAGGCTGACCTCAGATTTATCGTCCAACGTACTTACTAGCAAATGAAAGTTAACCCTTTAACAAATTTAAAAAAAGTGAATTTATTATTTTAAATATAATTGTTTTATATTTTTCAAAAAATTTCAACAAACCATATCATGTGACCCTTCATTGGAACGAGCTCAATGAGCTCGTTCCAATGAGGGGGTCACATGATATGGTTTTGTTGAAATATTTTGAAAAATTTAATTTTTTCAACTGCTCAATTTGCATATTACGCGGGCGGATGCGGGCGATTCGTTAGGTAAAGGGTTAACTGGCTGTGTGCTGTATTATATTATGGAAGTCGGAACTGGTAAATTAAGAACAGAGGAAAGAAGACTCCGAATAATGATAGAGCACGGCTTGCTTGTGGCTAAGTGTGGTGTATGCGGTGTTGGCGGATTCCATGTGGGGATCGAGCTTCGCTCGCACCAAACATGGATGCCGTCGACGACGGGTATACCTGGCTGAGTCGCGGGTGAGAGGTTCCTGTTTTTTTAGCTAACAATAGTGTCAGCACAATACCCACTTGACGTAGCTGAATGTGTGTGTACGTGTGCGGGGAGGGGGGGGGGGAGGGGGATGAGACACTTGTGTGTTTGTGTTTCACCTGACATCCCCGAGCTCCCGCCTTGTCCCAGACAGGAACACGCCCTCTTTTATTTTCGGGTAAGGGGATTCTAACGCCTTTCCATTTTCGTGTGCTAATACTCTGACATAAGGTGGGAGGCACGACTCGGGTAGATGCCATGTGTGTTTAAATATATATTAAGCACACTACGCGCGCAGTGACCAGTCAATACCGTGAAATAATCATTTGTTTCGGTGGTCTAAAAGCGTACACGTATGAGTGCTGGGCAGGGAAGAGTGAGAGAGAGAGAGATGGGGGTGAGAGAGAGAGGGGGACGTGAACGACATACATGGAGAGAGAGAGAGAGAGAGAGAGAGAGAGAGAGAGAGAGAGAGAGAGAGAGAGAGAGAGAGAGAGAGAGAGAGAGAGAGAGAGAGAGAGAGAGAGAGAGAGAGAGAGAGAGAGAGAGAGAGAGAGAGAGAGAGAGAGAGAGAGAGCGTGTTTATCAATGTGCTGCATTGCTGATATGTTGA